>OZ005736.1:171520983-172158983 GCA_963930755.1 Eudasyphora cyanicolor | reverse complement strand
ATATCTTAATATATAAAATCCTTTGTACGTTTGTTAGTAACGCATGATCTCCGAAACCATAAGAGCGAATGTGCTTAAAATTTGACAATAGGTTCAGTTTGGGGCCATCTTTTAGAATTATTTTCACATCGATAAATGGCGGAGTGGTCAAGATATTAGCAAAATTCGCATATCCGGAGCGATTTGACTGAAATTTAAAATGTATGTGTGGTTTGCCTTGATAATAGTTTGTATTTATGATTCTAACCGGTAAATGGCGCTGTAATGGACTTATGGTCAATCAATATGTTGTTTTTTCCTGAAACTCGGGATGTATGCATTGGTTAATTAAATTTAAATGAATAACAAACCAATACATCCCAAACGGAACGGGCAGAACAACGGCTGCTAGGGTCAGCTAGTGATATATAAATATTTTGATAACTATATGATATAACACACACAATTTGGCTTGGTGTACATATATAAAAGGTAATTTCATTAAAATTCAAAATGTGTTCTACAGACAGGACAAGGCAGGTGCAAAAGTATGTATAGGCTTAAAGAGGACACTTTCACCTTTCTACTGGTAGCAAAATCTCTTTGACCACTTTTGACCTACAGAAGTTAAATTGTTCTTAAATTCAAATTTGACTAAATTATAGTACCTGTAAAAACATATAATAATAACACACCACGTATAAACAGTACAGTAATACAGTACACAATTTCCTAAATACAATTATCCTACCTACCCAGCAAAAAAAATACCCCGTTATCGATAATTGTTTAAGATAAATGGCAATTTCATTCTACAAAAATTTACAAAAATTAAGTTTTTTTAAATAACAAAAAATATGTGTTTTCGGCAGCACGCCACGCCCGCAATTAAAAATATGTTGATCTAATTTTTTGGCTACTTTAGTTTTAGTATGTTTACTATTAAATGGCATAAACATTTTAGAAATCGGTGATGAAAAAACTTTGTGTTTTGGCCAGTAAAATTCAATTCTGGACCACCGTGCACCGTAGGTCAATCAGGTGAAGCAGAAGCATTTGGCATACAAATCTCATTATCGAAAATCTTAATATATCACCTTTTGGATATAAACCATCGATATATAATTTATGTGTATCTAAATCTGAGCCGATTTTCTTTTCCAAAGTTGGTAGTGTTCATATTTCCATCAATGAGTCTACTATGAAAAATATCATTCACACCAGTGCTCATAAAATAAAGCAAATGCTATTTTTTTGGTGCTCTTAGGATTTTAAGAATTTGCTCAAAAGAAATGTTTCTTTAATTTACTTTAATGAACAATTTTTTATTAAATTTTCAAAGTGAAATTTTTGTTCTTGTTGTGAGTTGAACCTTGGTCCCCCAGCGCTGCAGAAGCATAACATCGCATGTTAACGCGCACTGTCACGAACGAGTTCGATCTCCCACTATCCAGAGATATATGGGAACACTTGAGCGTATGAGTACTTTTTAGTTAACTACCCTGTTTTGGGTGCTCCCTTAATCTAGGAATAATTGAATTGAGGTGTCCGGTTTCAAATCCCGAACCAGTCTATCATTCTTTTGTTAAAATTTTAGTATTTAATAACAAAATGTTAACAGGCTAAGTTCGAAGATGGGCAATACTGGCCCACTCCTTCTAGTCCTCCCTCACAAAGGGTTAATATTTAGTGAAATATTGGTTCTCTAACAACTTCTATACTACTTATCCAAATCATCTGTTATTCTTCACATAGTAATAGCTTATCCGTCGCTAACACCTTGAGAAAAACGGGTGAGGTGTTTTTGTACAAAAGTTTAACTGCTTATATATTTAATACCAGTGCATATAAATACCTGAAATATTGTGCAGTGCAATGTTTTTATAGTACCTAAACTCCAGTAAAAAGTGGGCATTATTTGAACGCCCCTTTCGGTACCTCCCACACAAATGGACCATTTTGCCCCAAAAGTTAACTGCATATAACTTTAATACAAATACTTGAAATTGTGTACCGTGTAACGTTTATATAGTACCTAGAGTCCAGTGAAAAGTGGGCGTTATTGGCAAGCCTATTTTGGTACCTCCCACACAAATGGACTAGTTTGCCCCAAAAGTTAATTGCGTGCAACTTTAATTCCAGTGCACACAAATACTTGAAATTTTGTTCAGTGCTTTTATAGAACCTACAGTCCAGTGTCCTTGGTACGCCCATTTTGATACCTCCGGCACAAATGGACTACACCACAAGTTAACTGAATATATCATTAATACTAGTGCATGCTTAAAGTTATTAAAATAATGTATCTTAAAACAAACAAAAAATAAATGAGTTTACGAATATTTTTTGGGACTGAAGGAGGGGGATTTGTAAGTTGGTTTATACACTGAAAAAAAAAATAGTAATAAAACTAATGATGACACATTCTTATATTAAGTATGCTACCTCGGCATCAATTCAATGACAATTTTCATTAAAATAATGAAAATTTACACGTTTTTTACGAAATTTTCCTTAATATAAAGTATTTTGAATTAGAATTAATGTCTATCTAATCATTAGTTTTGTGTACGCGCTTCTTTAAATGTACGCATTTAAATTAAAGAAAAAAATCATTATTTTTGTGACAATCCGCATTGTTTTAAGTAATATTTCAATACTTTTAAGGATTTTCTACATTAACACTACGACGTAGACATGTCATAGTTTTAATGCCGAATCGGACTTAATTAACAGTATGAGATAGTTGAGTAATAAATTTAAGGCTACGCTCCCCTTAAAGGAAAGGCTGTCTTGGTAATAAATTTTATGACTATTGTCATTATTTTTAAGAATACATACGAGAGAATTATACAAACTCTCGCTCCCCTCTCGCTCGGAGAATCAGTTTTGTTTGGTAATGTGTGAACCAATAATTGTTATGGAATGCTAGAAGAGAAAATAGAGAACAGTTCTGTTTTTCGTTTTCTTTTAAATCGTCAGTTATTTACAAGCGATGGAAGGAAACGGTTGTCTGTTTTCGGGACGCGGATTGTGAAAAAATTTGATTGCTGTGAATATGTAAGTATACGTGCATACATACGTGCATGTTGCACCGAAAATAATTTTAATATGGGCTGTTAACAGTTATTTTTGCTAAAGCATAGCAACAACAACAAATGAAACCGTCGCGTACATGTGTGTATGCATGTGGTTATGCCGCCGGCGTCACCATCGATCTCTGTGATAAGGGAGTGCGTGTGTCATAGTTATTTTTGCTGTATGTTATTTATGGCGATGTACATGCGTTTTTGAAGGAGATCTTGTTTGTAAGTCCTGTGAAGAGATTTGTGCCAAATGGATGACAAAAATGTGAGTAATAGATTTTGTAATACTGAAAGAGACAATGGTAAAATGTTTAGGTACGTGAAAAATAATATTATTATCCTGAAATAAACATCTTATTGGCAATTGCAAAATTAACAAAATACATTTTAATTGAAAGTATTTATTTATTAAAAATACCAGCGCATAATGCAGAAATGTAAAATTATTTGTGGCAATATAGAAATTTATTATTAATAATATGTTATACATACAACTATCTTTTTTAATCTTTTTAGTAAAACAATTTTAGAATGGGTCTTTTGTGAGAAGAGTGGTAAATTTTACAAAATATTTCAACGTAAGTATTATATATGAACGGTTGAAATATTTTTCTTATTTTTAAGCGTTTTCCAATTGTGATATGATAAAATTTATTTGCTTTTTTTTTTGTTTATAGATAATTTTATTTGATTTATTTTCAGAAACTTTGAAGATAAATGTGTTGGATATATGAAAAATGCAGTGCTGAATTCCATTTGTAACTAGCAAAAAATAAGTGAGCATACACCTACATGGGAATGTTTGAATTGAAAGGAAATAGATTTGGAGACAATATTTGTAAGTATTATGTATTTCTGAACAAATATATTTTATTTGAAAATCAAGAAATTTAATTTGGAACGCATATATTAATGTATTAGAACAAAATATATTTGCGAACTGACGTTCACATATAAAATACGTGTTTTCACACAAACAAAGTTATTGTTAAAAAGTTTTCCAAATATAAATTGTTTAAAGGGATTTTTTCGGTTTTTGAATTTTAGTTTAAATTTTTCCTTGATTTCGTGTTCATAATTGCTTCATAAGTACTTCATAATTAAACCTGCTGTTAGATTAGGCCATTTGGTAAAATTTTTGTATATATATATATATATATGTATGTATATATATTGCCTTATAATTTTGTCCAAGGGATATTTTAGTTTTACTAAAATCAAAATAATAAGCGTTTTTGCTCAAAAATAATTGTAAATAAGCTGTTTTCTTTTCACGAAGTATTGAATAAAAATAAATATAAAATATTGTCTTCCACATTCATTTTATATGAAAAATGTAATGTTGACCAAATGGACTCTTAATCTAGGATTCGTACAGATTTGCTAATCTAACACCAGGGTTAAGTATGTCATTATCAGCATTAGCTTTAGTTTTACAGAAGTAATTTTTAATAAGTTTTTGTAGTTTTGTTTGCTAACAAAACTTAAGATTTTAAAATCTAAGTCACGATTGATTTTTTTAGAAAATTATTTTTGATAACTCAATTTATATGAAAAATGTCACTTTCGCCACTTTCAAAACAATCAGTTTCTATTATTAATAATATCTTACATAAATATTTTTTTTATCTTTTAGTACAGCAAATTTTGTATGGATCTATTATGAGAATTTGTGTCGTAGAAGAGTGACTAAATATTTCAGTGTAAGTAAGTATATTCCAAAGATTTTATATATCTCTTATCTTTTAACATTTTGTGACAGTTATATGATAAAATTTATTTTAATACTTTATCGTATATAAATCATCCTGTTTGATTTCTATTCAAATTATTTTTATTTTAGTTCGCGCAATTGAACTTTATTTGGATATATGATAAATGCAGTGGGGAATTACAAATTTACAAATTGCAGGAAATGAGTGAGCATCCAAACTATATGATAAATAATATAATATTTGTTTTATATAATTTCTATTTAAATTCCAGCCAAATTCTAGGTTAAAAATCATTAAGGTCGGTTCCGATAAAAATTGTTCATGGACAACAAATAGAGAAACGAATCCCGCTATAGAATCGATACATAACAATACAATATTCGAATAAAAGTCAAACTTCATCGTGTGTTGGCCGATTTGTCTTTATACAATTACATACTGTTTTAAATTATAAAATGTTCAAGGTTATCCGTAATATGTATTATATTTTTTTCCAATATAAAATATAACAAATAAAATATTTATTTAGAAAGATAAAGTGTTGTGTTATTGAATTTTCTATGAATAGTAAATGATTTCAAAGAAAATGATTCATTTAAAAGAGTAACATTATAATCAATATAATGTAACGAATTTTCCATACATATTTAAAAAAACTGTATTTAAATTCATGTATGCCTTAAATTAATTACCAGTATATTCTTATATCAAGGACAAACATTTTAAATTTTATTACGATAATGTTTTAAATTATATGATATTTTACTAAAAATAAGCACGCGCCATACTTAAATTTACGCAAAAATGTGCTTATTTTAAGACCAAACTTAATTAGTTTTATTACCCAAAATTCTTAACTCTATGAAATGCATCCTCAAAACAAATACTATTCACGTCTTTAAATTAACTATAAAACCTTCTTAATTTTATAGCGATTGTCTTTGGCTCGAAATCATTGCCGAAATCTTAAACTTTACGACAAATTCATTGATTTTCAGTACGTTTTTTTTTTAGTGTACGACTGAACTTTCATGCTTGTTTTATTATTCGATTTACAATACAAAGTAAATTTATATTCTAATTGTAAGGACCAGGGAAAAGTCCGGTTTCAAAACCCAAGTGGCTAGATTTTGCAGCGACAGATCATAGCCTATGATGGGAATCGAACGCACGACCCCCGTACTCATAGGCGAGCACGCTACCAAACTCACCTACTGAGTGCTCAAGCAGTCATCTGAAATTATGGCGATCATATTAAGTAGCCACTTAACCGACATAAAATTTCTTTATATAAATGTGAAAATTAAAAAAATCACAAGTATTTTTTTATTAAAAAATATTTTTCTTAATAACTTAATGAGGAAAGCCACACTGAATTTCTGTGTATCTGAAGAGGTTTTTCAGATTGAGTAATCTAACCAATCCCAATTTTATATGTACGTCATCAGCTCTTAACTCCATGCCACAGAATGATACAACTGGGCTGTTTGGAATAGTACAACGTTGTTATATCCCTGTTCGAAATCCCTGAACATTAAATATTCGTAACCTTTGGTCACACACTGTATAATTAGTCAGACATAATGTGAGTCACGTGTCATTCAAAATTCACAAACATTTAAATTGTATGTATAATTTAAGTAAAGTTTTTTTTAAATGTTGGTATGTATGTGTATATAAGTAGATCTCATGTTGACATTTAGTTCACAGGGGAGTGATAAGCATTTGCGCAGATGACATTTGCGACTATTTCAATGTAACGCATTAGAGCTTATTTAATAACCGCGATTGTCTAACTGCATAATCCACAAAGTCGTGGAGGTTATTTGCAGATTTGTTTTAATAAACACCCTTTCCAATTAAATTCAAATTTTGCGTAATTCCGAGAGAATAATTTTCCAGTTTAGACATAGAAAAACTGTACTACATAAATAAACTATCTGCAACCGGTACAGAATCGAATATTTCAAGTAGACTTCATTTGATGAATTAATATAATGCGACGAATAATAAGATGTTAAAACGTTCTTGCACTAAGTCTAGTAAGGAGGGCAACTCCGAAGAGCATTAGAATGCATTGCAATGCAACCATTAAAAACCCGAAATCTTTTAATTTGTAAGGACCAGACAACGGTTCGCTAGCGGAGCTGTAGATGTGAGTGATTATATGCCGTCTAGGTGTACATTAACACACGCTGAAAAAAAATAGCTTCTGTAGTATATTGTCCCAAACATATACGGCTTGAAACATATATGTGTTTAGGATACACTCTAAACACATAATTTTCAGCACACACAAAAAGTACATATTTGGGCAGATGTTGTTCTACACAAGTTTTTGTTTACATCCCAATATGTTTTTATTTGGGACTATTATTTCCGAAAGAAATATTTATTTGCATTTAAGTATTCAGAAAATACCTAAATTGTGTTAAATTTTACAGTAGTTCAATGTTACATTTTTAATGTTTGTAAAAATAATAAATAATAATAATTGAAATCGTATAATATTGGATCAATATAAATTACTTGGATGAATGACAACTAATGATGACTTGGTATACACAGACATTTTAAATGATTGATTTAAAGCAGAAGTTAATGCTGCATATGGCATCATAACTGGGAGGTACAATTTGAATCCAAGGAGAAACTAAAACTGAAAATCGAAAAAGTCAACAAAAGTTTTGGACTTTTTTTTAAATAAATATATTTAGAAAAATTCCTAAACAATATTTTTTTGTAAATAAACACATATTTTATTTGAGAAATTTAGTTTGCAAATATATTTTGTTGTAATATATTAATATATGCGTTCCAAATATATTTTATTGATTTTCAAATAAAATTAATTTGCTAAGAAATATATAATATTTAAAAATTTGTGTTCCAAATATATTTTCTTTCGGTTCAAACATATCAAAAAAGGCGATTTTGGCCCGTGCATGGATGTAAAACCTTACCCATTGGTTGTGGTCGAGGCTTATCTAAAACCTCTGCTGATCTATGGGTCACAGCACCCGGTTGCAATGCAACTTCACATCGAGGCGAAAACTCTATCCGCATTTGGGCATTAAACCACAGCCACCACGAAAATCTCATAAATGGCCGTTACGGTCAGACTTCGTAGCAAAAACTATTTCCAGTTTTTGCTCCACAAAGGTCACCCAAAACCTGATAAGAAAAGAAGGTCTGACATCATATCTTCCACAATATTCTGAAGACGGTGTACCACCATCCTATCCAGTACCTTTCCAACTACTTGGAGGAGACTAATACCCTCTCTCTCTCTCCAGTCAATCAATCCATACCTGGCGACTTCTAGGAGCGAACCATGATGGGGTGTCATCGTAGATCCATTCTTCCGGGGCGTTCAATTTATCCGAGTACACGTCTATCAAGCGATACAAAGCAATAATAATCCATTGGTTCATAATGATTATGGCCAAATCCAGGCGTTGATCCAAGCATAATCCAACGAAGCAACATTGATCAATGATAAGAGAAGTAAAGCTGGAAAGAAAATATTATATTATCTAAATCGCATATTGCTGCGTATAGAGGACATAACGGACATAACGTGCAACCAGTCCTCCACAGGAGCGCCACAATCACACGATTACCTATCAATCAAGATTTTCTTTTACAAGAATGCATTGAGAGACCTATCAACAAAAATGCGAGACTTAGGTTGAAACCAAAGTTCGGCCTATCGGAGACAAACCTAACATCCTTCATGAACCTATACGTAGTCCATTGACACTGCCCTCAATCCTGGACTGCCAGTTCGGAATGACACAAGCATTCAAGTGATTCTACAAATCACTCATATGTCATAGATCCCGCTGACTATCCAGGTATCTTCGGGCAGCTAAAGCCACTCCGAACAAGGAAATAAATTGCAGTACGTGTCACCTATAAATCAGGAGGTGGGGCTCCCAAAAGGACTTGCAAGGCATCAGTTGAAACAGTCCTGCAAACCGTCATGCTTCCTAGCAATGCAACTCTCTTCTATACTGAAGCATACAGCAGACTAAACCGTCTGATACCATACGAACAGCACGTCTACTGAATCCCCAGTCACTCCTAAGGAAACGTCTAACCTGTCCAACTACTCATACTATCTTATCCCTAACAAACCTAATGTGTGGAACGAAATTCAACCTCTCAGCCATTGTCACTCCGAGAAACTTGACCTCTGTCACGTATTTCAGACTGGCATTATTGGCCCTAACTGTCGTATTTCTTGTTGATGACAAACTGCCCATGAGCAGCATCCTAAAAGTGTTTCTCCATCGCTACACTAACACCTGCACTATCGCCCCACTGACAAACTAATCCTATCAGCTGAGATGTCAATCGCTCAATTTCTGAGCGAGACCGACTATCGACCATAAGAAGTAGGTCATCAGCGTAAGCGAATATCTGGCTGTAGTTGCCACAGATGCGTGTCCATCATGGGATTCCATATAAATGGACCACAGATGGAGCCCTGAGGACAACCACGAACCACATCCTTCCAAACTACACTATTAGAACCTACAACGCACGCCCAGAGACCTAATTCCCGGCAACCTATCTCCTCGAGTCTTTGAATGCCGTCAGCCCAATCATAATGGTCAGAAGAACCTTTAAAATCTACAAAAACCCCTAAAACATAATCAGCACTACTACCTTTTACTATCCGCCTAACATGCAACCATGCATTTTCTACACTCTTTCCTTTCCTAAAGCCAAACTAAAAGTCTGACATGCTATATTCTATGTTCTCCTGAAGACGATGTACCATCATCTTCTCCAGTGCTTTTCCCAGTACTGGGAGGAGGCTGATACCCCGATAAGAACGAGGATTACTCCTAACTCTATCGAGTGACTTCAAGAGAACAACAACTCTGGCCATTTTTCAATCTCGTGGAAAACAACTAGAGCACAATATTTCCAAGTATTCAGGAATTACTTTCCAGATGTTTTTACAAATCTCTCCAGTCAATCCTTCCATACCTGACGACTTATTGGAGCGAACCATGCTCATGCTTTGATTGATTTCAGACTTTCGCAAGGTCGGAGCAACGGTTAAGTCCCGTCGCTCCGCCCTCGGAAAGAATCCATCCATCAAAGCACCAACACTTTCGGTCCACAAAGTGAACAAAGTTCCTCCTACATCAGTAGCTGGAACATCTATCTGCCCACCACGACTTCTGCGTATGCGATAGAGAAGACCCCAAGGATATTCCCTATTGCGCTCTACAAAGGCGTTCTAGTCTTCTTCTTTCAATCTAGCTATCAACGCTCTGTACTCGTTCAAAGACATTGTGCAATCCTGCTATCCTAACATGGGCATTGTAAACTGCCCAGTCTTCTCCTACAGTTTTCCACCTCCTAGCTACAACTAGCGGATCTGCAGGCAGTGGTTGAGACACTATTATTCTTCTGTCAACCAGGCCTATATACCATCAAGTTGGAGAGAAGTTAAGTTCGCCTTCATTCCTAAAGCGGGAAAGCCTTCACTCACAGGAAATTAAGGTTTTCCTGCCAATTAGCCTATCGAAATATCTGCTTAAAACTTTGGATAGATCATTCTGAATTATAGTTATCTTACCACGTTATGTTGCATGCTTGCTTTTATTCGGTCTGCAAATCTTTGTGATTCTAACTAGGATACTCTCCCGGCTTCAAGACCATTTTGTTTCCATATTATTATAGTAACAAGTATTTTACACATGGCGGTGTATAAATATGTATTAAAAATTGGCAGCACACATACTGGATCATGATTTCTGAGCCGTGACACTCGTTATCAACAGTTCAGCTGCAATTGTGTGCGAGATACGGAGCTCTATATGGTTGATTTATACACACAAGCGAATGGGAAATCTTTGTGAAACCACACTTCTCCAAAATCTTCCAAAAACAATTGTTAACCAAAGTTAATACAAAACACCAGCCATGTCCAATGAGAAGCAAATTTTGCTCCATCAAATAGAAAATTACCACACTATGCAGACCACTAAAATGAATCACAGGCTACTGTCCAATCAATGTAATGGCAACAGCAATGGAAAATCCACCCAAAACACCCTGCAAGATATAGACGCTTTATTGAATGATCTCTCTTTGTTAAGTAGTATTCAAATGTAGCTTTCATAGACATAAATGGGATCTTCAATAATGTAAATCCAGCCGCAACATTTATGGATCCTTCAGATGAAGAGACGGACGGAGACGGACCTAAGGTCAACTAACCACAATAGATTTATAAGCATAGGAACGCTTCAAGGAGACGTCCTGTGTCCTCTGCTATGTTATGTGTCCATGAACAGAATACTGCTATCTCAGGATGGGTATATAGGTTATAGCGGGAAGTTTACGAGTACTATTAGAGACGGGATTGTGACAATGGTCTTGTTGTACACCCGACCTAGACAGAACCAATGCTTTTCAGCCGGAGTTGTAAGATAGTAAAGAGACGAGACACATAATCCGCAATACGAAAACGCTGAGGTCTGGACCCTGGTATAGTTTATTGGTTATACGCAGCAGTAGTTAGACCGATATATCATTGTCGTTTGGTGGACGGCTCTGCAATACCAGATAAACTTCAGTGGATGTTAGCTTAGGTTAAGAGTGGCAGCCTGTGTAACAGACTCACTTCGATTCCTGTACGCTGTTACTTTCACTTCTGAATCCGCAAATCCACACTGTACCATCCGAGACGCAAAAAGTTCGGATTTCTCCTTAGTGAGACCAAAATCGCGCACCCAATCGTTTAGTTCGGCCTGTGACAGTAATTTTCGCTTTCTGCACGCCCCAAATTCGCTTGCACTTGACTCGGACTCTTGATCTGACGATTCTGCTTTTTGAAGAGATGCACCAGGGCACACTGGATATGGTACATCATTCGAATGTGGTACTGGAAGTGCAAACGATCCCACTTGAGCGTAGTTCCATTTTAAAAATCTCCCTACCCCACTGTTTGTGGTGAGGCAAAAATAACAGTCTGTGGAATGGCATAGCGGCTTTTTCCACATCATTGGTGTATCGAATTTCATATGGCGCCTAAAATTAATATAAATTACTATATTTGCTTTGCTTAATGTGTTTAAATAAAAATTCTTACCTTCCGCCAGCTGCCCAGTTGGTTAGGATTATATAGCAAAGATCACATAGCGACTTAGGTATCCATGGTTCTGTGATATTTGGTGAAATACCAAAATAGTGCAATTGCACTGCAATTGCACTGCTGGAGTAAACGTGTGTGCGTGATTATTCTTTATAAACTCGCCACAAACATTGCAGAAATTGTCTGGATTGTTCAAACACTCGAACACACGTAGTCTTTTACTCATTGTCTTACTTGTTGGGTAGGTATTATATGCACTTAAATTCAATTTGTTTCACTTTTTACTCGTACTACTCGCGTTCGTAGACACTTGTTGAATGACAAAAAACGATAAATGAACACCTATAAATACTAAGTATGTTACAATATTTTACTGCCAGGTACTTATGAATGGGCGCATCTTTTAAGGGTGGCTATATACCTGATTCAGCAAGTGTGCGTTTCAAATTGTGGAAAAGTTTCCAAATAATGACCACTCACAAATGTGGGGGGAATTTCTGTAAAAAAAATCCGATACAGGTAGCCATCGGGAAAACACACATCAATAAAAAAGTGTAATTCCCTTTTTTCCCTTTAATTGACTGTGAACGGAGTAGCAGTCATAAAGGAACACGAAGAGCGTCCACGCACATTCAGAAGCGTATATTACTCTGCAACCACAATCATAAAAATGAAATAACTATTTGTGTATTACTTATTTTTTTTAATTCTGAGAATCATAAAAATTACGTAAACGTTTTTTCCAAACAATTTTGTACATGTAAAGTGGGTTTGCCAAAATTCGTATCGTAAAATGCACCTGTGTTTCTATGTTCTGCATTTTCATTATACCATTTTCGACGAAACGTCCCTACGGTATTGTAAATAAGTTTTTTACAATTATGAAATATCTGTGTTATTAATATTAATTTAAAAATTTTATGAAAACTGCAAAGTGCTGTGACATTTGAAAAAAATTTCCAAAAAAAAAATTGCTGATTTCACTAAATTTTTGAAATTTCACGTCCCTTGCCAGAACAGAAGACATTAACCCAGGGTGGTGAAATTTTGAACAGAAGTAACTTATGCATAGGAGCATAAGTTACTTCTATTCCAAAAGGATTATAAAAAACTTGCTTTTTCGATCCCTCCTAGTAGGTTAGCTGTGCAAATAATGAAAATCAAAATATCGTGAAATAGCGGAATTTCGGTCTTATACCAAAAAAATTATAAGTCCGCCATTTGTTGTCATATTTTGTTAAGTAAGTGCTTATTTTCTTTGCAAAAATGCCAGCTATACGTAAAAAAAACAAAATCGCTGTTAGCATCGCGTTTTATATTTTATATGAATTTTTATATGAATTTTTCTGCCACATTTTTACTAAAAAAACGCAGTTTTTTAACCTTTTTAAGCCGCCAACATCAAAACTACTCACCCGATTTGAAAATTTTCTGAGAATGAGTTGTATACGGCTCAATTTGCTCTAATTTGAGTAGTAGTAGGATCAAATACGTCAAAGAAGACGAAAGATATGCTCAAAATTGTAAGTGTACCTCCAAAAATTTAAAAAAAAAGTTCAAAAATTTGTATCTCGAAAACCAATCGACAGAAAAATTTTTAAAACTCATTTTCGTGTTCAGTAGGTCAAAATCAATGAGAAAAACTATGCTAGAACCAAATAACAAAACGACTGTTGGCTAGTGTTATACCATTGTGTTACCACAGGCACGTAAGGGAAAGCATAAGATATCAATAGCGCCTCCCGTTGAACCGATTTGTTTGCTCAAAAGTTGGCGGATTCTAACATCAGTCAAATTTGTTAACTCCCCAGGAACTGAGAGCCTACTGTTACACGCCATCTAGATAGAGCGGGGCACAAACACAGAAGGTGTTATATTGATACCTCCTCCTCTTTATCTCCACAGCTTCTGCAAAAGTAGTTATGCAAGACCATCAATCTATCTGCGTGCCGTCCAATAAATGACCCGTCATAATAGATACGATAAGTGAGACGTCCGGTCTCGATAACGACAGCAGTGCGTATGGAGTTTAAGCAGGACCACATCGGCCTGGAATGTATGCAAATGTATGTTGCTGTGGCCCGGCACCCATATCAGGTGAATATTGCACTACCCTGTGAGGAAAATCCCCTGTGTTGAAAATTCTCTGAGGACCTGCTCCATTTAGAAGTTCACTTTTCTGTGTCTACGGTTTATACTCTTTCCAATATTCGGGATTGGCTTGAAGGTACATCTATCATTGGGCGAATTTTCATGTCTCATTCATGAGCGTATTTTGAGGTTAATTGGAAACTTCTGGATACCTCGAATTAAATTTCAAAGAGCACCTTTGCTGATATGGCAATCAGCAAATATACTTACCACCACTTGTATCCAAGGATACATTTCACCCATATAAGGGTACGTTCCGATTTGATTTATTTATATTCAAGAAGACACATCTTACTACCGATTCTGCTGATTGTATGGTTTACGTCACACTATTTTTGAGAAATTTGGACCACGTCGGACTATCTTTTGTTATAGGCTCCATATAGGTATATTTTGATCCATGTCAAATTAAATTTGTATGCCCTATAAATCACATAACATATTCGGTCTAGAAGAAAATTAAAGCTTTATTAATTGGTTTCATACGCAGGAAAAATTGGTATCACTCTAGTGTTGTAGGATCGGCACGGCCGGACTTTGAACTTTCTTTACCGGTTTTATTTGAATCAATTAATAAGTTGAATGGAACTACTACAATATTAAAACATATTTTTAAATAACAAATTATCTATCAATATCTTATATATATAAAATTGTTGCGTGACTGGCTGACTGACTGACTGATTTACTGACTGATCATCGCCCAGGCCAAACGGCTGAAGCTAGAACCATGAAATTTGGTGTGAGTGGTAGCTGCACAATTGGGGCAAAAAGGGATAAATATGGCACCACCGCCAAATCCAAACGAAATGAGCTAAAATCTTGAAATTTGGTATGAGGGTAGCCCTTAGGAGGTAGACTCAGAAATTGGCAGGATTTTTCGAAATTCGAACATTTACGTACACAGTGGGGTAAAAAGTGAAAACATGGGATAAATGTAGTACAACAGGCAAATTCAAATGGCGAGAGCTAGAATCGTGAAATTTGGTGTGAGTGTAGCCCTTATGAGGTATACTCTGAAATTGACAGGATTTTTCGAAATTCGAACATTTACGTACACAGTGGGGTAAAACGGGAAAAATGTGGCACAACAGGTAAATCCAAATGGCAAGACCTAGAATCGTGAAATTTGGTGTGAGAGTAGCTCTTGCGACGTAAACAAGAACAAGGAGAGATTTTTACAAATTTAGGGGCACAGTCGGACAGAAGGGTATAAATATGGTACCACCGCCAAATTTAAAGCCTAAAATTAGAATGGTGAAAATTGAAGCGATGTATGTCTTTATGACAACGGATCGGGGTATTTTTTTTATTCGCAGTTTTCGGGGCACAGTGGGGCAAAAAGTGTATATATACAGTGGCTTAAAAGTGTCAAACGTGGATCAATGGTTCCAGGGTAACTTTTGGAACATAAACTAGAGATTGTAAGAGATTTTTGGTAATTCTAACTTTAAGAGGCACAGTGGGACAAGACGGGTTAATTATGGAGCATGGGGAAAAGAAGGGAACAATCTACCAAAATTGGAACTTAAACATGAGATATATAGAGTTTATATGGTTTTAGGAGCACAGTGGTCAAAAACGGTTAAATACTGCACAGTGGAGAAAATATGATTAAATATGTTAAATAAATAAATATGTCGGGGAAAAAGGTTTAAGTATGCTAGCGTGGAGACACATTTTAAAAACGGTACAGTGAGACAAAAAATTGTTAAATATGGTACAGTGGGGTAAAAATTGTGCACAGTGAGATAACGAGTTGAATGGGGCACAGTTGTGCAAAAAGGGGTTAACTATGGTACAGTGGGGTAAAAATAGTTATATGTATATGGTTAAGTGGGACAAAATGGTACAGTGGGGCAAAAAGGGTTAAATATGGTACAGTGTGACAAAAATGGTTAACTATACAGTACAGTGGGGCATAACTGTGTTAAGTATTGTACAGCGGAGCAACGAGTGTTAAATATGGTGCAATGGGGCAAAAACTGTTAAATATGGTACTATGAGGCAAATGGTTTAATATGACACAGTGAGGCAAAAAGTGTTAACTATGGTACAGTGGGGCACAATTAGCTGAATATGGTAACGTGGGGCAAAATGGGTTAAATATGGTACAGTGGGGCAAAAAGCATTAACTATGGAACAGTGGGAAAAAATGTGTTAGCTATGGTACAGTGGGACACAAATGGTTAAATAAGGTACAGTATGACAAAAATGGTTACAGTGGGCACAAATAGTAAAATATGGTAACGTGGAACAAAATGGTTTAAGTATAGTACAGTGGGGCAAAAAGCGTTAACTATGGATCAGTGGGGCAAAAATGTGTTAACTATGGTACAGTGGGGCAAAAATGGTTCAATATAGTGGGTAAAATATGGTAGGACAAAAAGGTGTTCAATTTGTTTCAGTGGACCCAAAACGGTTACATATGGTACAGTGGGTCAAGAAGCGTACATTTAGTACAGTGGGTAAAAATATGGATGCAGGGAGAGAGAAAGTTAAATATAAAATAAGAATGTTTTTTTTTTCATAATGTATGCTGTTAGTAGCACTATGGTGCAAAAAGGTTAAAATTATGATGCAGTTGGGGCAAGCAAAAATTGTTCAATATGTTACAGATATGTGTTAAATATGGTTTAGTGGACCAAAAAGGGTTAAATATGGTACGGTGAAGCATAAAAGTTAAACACGGCAAAATGGTTAAATGTGGTAAGTGGGGAAAAAAGGGAACAAAATAGTCCCAAATATGTATAAAAATTCGTACTTTAGAAGCACAGTGTAATAAAAAGTATTTAATATGGAACAGTGGTGCAAAAGAGTGCAAGGCTAGCTCTTACAGCATAAACCAAATCTAAGAAATTGTTATTTCCAAATAGGTTCTTCTACTTAAACCGTGGGGAAAAACAATTTAAATAGTGGCACAGATAGGGGACAAAAAATTTGAAATGCGGCCTAAGTTTGCGAATTTGGATCTTAAAATATCTATTATCATTTTAAAATATTGTACAATCGTGCAAAATTGGTTAATTATGACACACAAAGGGTTAAATGTGGTACGATGGAGCGATTCACTTTCGATTTTTAAATTCGTACCTTTATAGACACAGTGGGACAAACATGGTTTTATATTGTACCAGGGTATGAATGAAGCTATTGGAACATAACTAGGGGAAAGTTGCTAACGTATGAACCAAAAAATAGTTTTTCAACGTTCAGAGGTACAGTGGGAAAAGGGATAAATATTGTACCATGATGTCAGGGTAACTCTTGGAACACAAACTAGAAATGAAACGAGGGTATTTTATATATAAAAGTAATCAAATCCTCTTCATTTTGCAACATATGTAATTATAATGTCATTTCGCATGAAAGAGGTTTAACTATTTTACAGTACTCTAAACAGAAAATAAATAGAAGATGGGGCTGCGAAGCGCACCGGGTTAAAGCTAGTTATTAATAAAATGATCGCAGATTTGTTTTTTTGTTAGTTTTATTAATTGAATCAAAGAAGCAAAATTTGTATAGGCTTTCCCTTAATGCGAACATCCCACGTTGATATTTTTGATGTAATGCACATTTTAAAGAAAGAGCGCATTCAGAAGAATCTTTCTCAAACTCTGACGTATGTAGATTGCAACGCCGCAGAGGACCTCCAAACGGACTTACCGTCCCAACACTCTTCTTATTGGTGTTTTTTTTGCATTTCCAGTATTTTATCGGGACGTCATCTCTGTTGTCATCCTCCATCATCTGTCGCAGACGAGATTGTTCGAATGTCTCCCTAGCTTTTATGAGACCGTAAACTTTGATATGACTGGCCTGGTTTGAATACGAGTTTCATATTCATTCCCAACTGAATGGCCGTCGGTTTTTAAACATTCCACACCAGAGAAATATGCTTCGCTTCAAAAAAAAAAAAGAAACATGCCACATCCACTCAATAGAGTTGTCAACATCAATTAAAAAATCTTACAAGCGGTCAATTTTATATAAAAGTTTGCATTTGTTTGTTGTGGTTTTTATTGATAGGGAAGGGGAAAATAACGTCTCCTCAGGAGAAAAGAGAAGAACAAGTTCAAAGGCATTTCTGTTCGATCGCAACACAGTGGTTTTAAACAAAAAAAAAGTGATTAACAATATCATGTACGAATATCTTAGTAAAATCTTGAAAAAGTACTTCAGTTACCACAGCTAATGTTTATTTTAACATTTTTATTAAACTATTGATCACAGCAGTATGAGATTTTTATTGTGAGTCAAAAGTGGTCGTGATCGGTCTAGAGGGCGTGGCATCACTTATAAATGTGTCTTGGTAACTACCATATGGGTAAGGAAGTGCCAACCTACCTGAGTCTACTGTTACTGTGCTAGTTCAGTTGGGAACGCTCACTGAACTGCATGTAGGGATTGATTGGTATCAATTAGGTTTGTTTTTAGGTTTTTTACCAGCTCACAAACAGGGTTTTCCAATAAGATTGATATGATTTCTTTGAAAACAAAACTCACTTATTGTTAATGAAAATCAAAAGTTTTTTTTATTTAATGAGAAGTACAATCGATACAATTAAGTTCTAAATAAAACGTCATTCAAATGGCCTCCACGACTTCTTCTGCAGAAACGAATTCGATGAACCCAATTTTCGAGCACTTTTTCCACTATATCAAGTCGTATGTCATGAATGGCACGTTCAATATTGACTTGTAGTGTTTTTTTTTTGATTTAAAAAAAGGACTTCATTTTCAAATGTGCTCTAGCTCCTTAACGGTACGTCGGATCGGGAATCGGTCAATGTCAAAAAGATAGCTCTTAACGAAAGCGTAGGTCGACTGGAAAGTGTTATATTGGGATTTAAACAAAACTGGACTTAGCGCACGAAAAGTTGCAATTGGAGAACGATTATTTTGATAATAAAACTTAATAATATTGAAACGTTGTTCTTTCGTATGTCTCTCCATGATGAAATTGTAAACACTACTGAATACAATGAAAAACAAATGACAAATCCTGATATATTACAAATGGCCGAAACGTCACTTCAAAATCATATCATCCCTATTGGAAAACCCGGTATAAGTACCAGCTTATGTCCCCTGTGTTACCACGGCTGAAATGTCCCTCATCGAATCCAATCTATATGATAAACAAAGTTACCGATAGTACGAATATCGGTACCGGATAGATCTGTTAAACTACCTAGAAAGGCCGAACCCAGTATGTCCAGGCGTCGTTTACTGAAAGCGGGACAGTACCATAGTAAGTGTTCAATGCTCTCTGGAGTCAATACACGACCTATTGGCGTGTTCGTCGATTGGGCAGTATCCCGTCAGAGATGACACCAGCGTAGACAGTATTTTTCTCTCTAGAACGAGGAGATATTTTGATCTTCTCATGTCATATCTTGGACAGATTTGTTTAGCTACCCACAGGTACCGATTTGTGATTGGCTAAGCCAAAGCTTGCTCGTGGATAGTGGCGCAACAAAATATGCAATTTTTTTGAGGATTTGAAATGTCGTCCCATTCCTAGCAAGTTCAACGGCTTAGCAGTTCCCGGGAAATCTCTATGCCCAGGCACCCATATGAGGTGTATGCTGAATTGCTAAGCCATCTCGTTAAGAGATCTGCGGCATTCAAGAGCTGTTTGTGAATTTATGGATGTGTCCTCCAGAGAATTGATGGCAGCCTGACTGTCCGAGTAAATGACAACGCCAGTGTTGGTCACTATGTTGCGACTCAGCCACTTGGCGGCTTCCCTTATTGCTATTATTTCGGACTGATAGATAGTCCAGGTATCTGGTAGTCTGTGAGTTATATTAACACTGAGTTCTTAACAGTCTGCTCCTTATCATCATGCTTCGCACCATCCGTATAGCAGTGGAGATGGTTTGTACTACCTGGTATTCTGACAGCATATTCATCTCAGGCTTGTATCATAGTGATGTAGTTCCTCTCAAAGGCGTACACCATTGACATAGTCTCGATCGGTCGGTTACCATATCACTACACTTTGATATCCTCATGTGGCCGTAGTTCTGGTGCCGTTCATTGATAGGCAATTTAATATTAAGGGCGACTTTCCTCGCCATGAATTAACGTTACCCCCCTTAAATCAATTATTATCAATTTAAATTGTAAAGGGGTTTCCATTAAGGACATAACATTTACTTTGCCAGTGTTTCGGCGTTTCAAATGATCAAGCGGCTTTAATGAGTCAGTTTGATCTTATAAGGATGAAGGCCAAGATCTTTTCGCAAAATACGCCACAGTGTGTTTTGAGAGATGCCCAATTCCTGAGAACGACGTGGAATCGACTTTTTCGGCTCATTTAGAACGGTGGCAGCCGTATTTTTTTACAAGCTCACACAGACCAGTTTAGGTCCCCAGTGTTACCACGGGCTGAAACGCCCCTCATCGAATCCAGGCTGTTTGATACACAAATTTATCAATTGTACGAATATCGGTACTGGAAAGATTTGTTAGGCTGCCTAGAAAGGCCGACCCAAGTATGTCCAGTCGTCGTTTACTCAGAGCGGGACATTCGCCGAGCAAGTGCTCAATGCTCTCCACTTCTTCCTCATCTCCACAGCTTCTGCAGAAGTCATAGGAGCCAATACCCAATCTTTTGGCGTGTTCGTCCGAAGCCAACATTTTCGTCAAGCTTCGAACCATCCGTGTTAAAGGAGGGATGGTTTCTATTGCCTGGTATTCTGTCAACCCCTTCATCTCTGGCGGGAATCATAGTGATGTTATTTCTCTCGAAGGTGTCCATAGTTGGTATATAGTCCATTCGGTCGGTTACCATAGCACTACACTTTGATATCCTCGTAGTTCTTGTACCTCCACATTGATAGGCAGTTTAATATTATTGCCGCTTTGGTTGCAACTTCTCTCGCCACAATATTAATCGGCAGTATATGGAGTAGGGCTTGTAGAGACTCGGTCGCCGTAGTTGTTAAGGCTCCGCTTATGCTCAGGCAGGCAGTTCTCTGAACCTTGGTTAGTAGGTTGGTGATGGATAGTTTATCAGTTGCCGTCCACCACACCACAATGCCGTACAACAGTATTGGACGAACTACTGCTATATATATCAAATGGACGATTTTGGGAGGTAGGCCCCACTTCGTCCCTACAACCTTCCTACAGGAATATAAGGCGACGTTGATCTTCCTTACACGTTCCAGCACGCTATCTAGAATTATTCTAGAAATTTTTCACTTTCCGAAAAGGTTAGATTTGTTCCATTTATCCGAGGAGGGACCTTATTTATCCTAGTAAAGAGAACAAATTCTGTCTTTTTTGAGTTAACGCCCAAACCGCTGCTTTCGGCCCAGCGGCTGTGAGGACGTTTTCTTCGTTTTCACAACGTTCCAAATTAGTGGAGACAGTACAAGGAGGAGTTATGGACCTAAGACTTGCTGTTATGCGTCTTCTGTTGAACAGGCTTTGAATTAGTTTACTGAAGCTAAAGTTACACTTTATATGTGACAGCGCCACAATTGGAATTTTGAACAGATGTGAGTGAGGCCTATCTAAAACCTCTGCTGATCTATGGGTCACAGCACCCGGTTGCAATGCAACTCCACATCGAGGCGAAAACTCTACCCGCATTTGGGCATTAAACCACAGCCACCACGAAACTCCCATAAAGGGCCGTTCCCATCTGATCAGGCTCTATCAACAAATAGAGGGGCTCCTGATCACCCGTGGTACCAGATTAAAGTCTCCGGTCAGACTTCGTAGCAAAAGCTACTTCCAGTTTTTGTCCCACGGGACTGGTCACCCAAATGGAATTTTGAACAGTAAACTTGGACATGTAAACAACCAAACGCGTGATAGGTCCACTGCGAACAGGGTTCGATTTGCAGATGGTCCCTTTATATGAAAGCAACAATTAAATTTAACATGGCTTCGTCAATATACCACATTGTGACATATCCAAGTACTTGTCTGAAAGAATACTGTAGACCTTCAATGTCAGATACAGTCTACGTTAGATTTGAAATAAATTCAGTATTAGCTATAAAATGCCTGAACTTCGAAGATAGGTCACAACTAATGTTTTACTAAGGGGGATCTACAACCTGTATAACCCAACTGGTCGTCTACTACGAAATAGATAACACAACTGAGCGTTTACTTAGGTGACGATTACCCAACTGGTCATCTACAAAAGGAATAAAAACCAAGTAGTTTATAACGCGACGGGTCGTTTATTAAGGAGAAGATAACCCAACAGGACATCACCTTAGGAGTAGATGACCCAATTGGCCTAAAATAAGGTGTAGATAACCCACCGGTCGCCTACTAAGGAGTAGATAACACAACTTGTTGACTACTCAGGAGTACACGCTGAAAAAAAATCGCTTCTGTAGTATATTGTCCCAAACATATTCGGCTTGAAATAAACATATGTTTAGGGTACACTCCAAATATATAATATTTTACACACACAAATATTATATGTTTGTGAGGATATTGTTCTAAACAAAAATATGCTCCCATTCAAATATTTTTTATTTGAAACTAGTATTTCCGAAACAAGGATTCATTTGTAATTATTTATTTTGGCAAGGTATCAATGCCTTAACTTAAAGACAAGTTTTCTGTTTTCAAATGTTCAAAGAGCAATTTTTTTATTCATTTTAAATGTTTGTAAAATGTAATTAAAACTTAAATCGAAGTATCTTTCGTAAATATAACTAGCATTGATGGATTGACAAAAAGTGGTAATTGGAATATTTATAAATTAAGACATTTTTGGCTATAAAGTTTAACACGAAAACTAGGAAAAACTAACTAAAATTCGAATAAGTCAGTAATGTTTTAAAAATCTTTTTAAATCTTCCAAACAAAATTTCTTGATTTTCAAATAAAATTTATTTGTTAACAAATATATAATATTTAAAAAAATCGTTTCCAAGTATATTTTCTTTCGTTTCAAACATATCAAAAATGACGATTTTCCTCCGTGTAGATAACCCTAAACTGAGGAGTGTATATATCCCTGCTGCCCGCCAACTAAGTAGTCGATAATACAACTGATCATCTATTAAAGAGTAGATGACCAAACTTGTCGCCAAATTTATTTATAATGAATATCTCAGAAACCATTAAATATAGAAGAAATTTGATTAAAACTTTTTTATAATCCATACCAACAAATCCACCAATGATGGACGGAGTCTGAGCTTAGGAAACTATAAACGGAAGAAGGATAGCGGGAAGAAAGTGGCAACAAAGGGCGGGACCGAACCATGGATATGTCATTATTCAATGCGTTTGTGCATTTGTAGTTTAGTCAGGGCCACATCCATAAAATGCAGTATAATTTCATGCAATTTGCATAAACCTACGCCGACTCCGACTCCACAACCCTGTCTCATATCAATATTTCAAAAGTTGTTATATATTTAGAAAAGTAGAAAAATGCTGAAAATAATACATTTTTGTCGCCTTTCCTTATAAGCTCCGCCATAGGATGGTGTAAAAGGGTGTTTTATAGACGTGTGGCTTTCAAGAAGAAAAAAAAACGCATATAATTTAATGGTTTGGCCAAGAATTTAGCTTTATTATAAAGATAAGGGTTTGCCAATTTTTTTAAATTATTTCTGGCAAGTGTCCGCCGCTGCTGGTTCGAATAAATTCCAGCCGAGAGGTCCAAATTGCCTTCGGTGCGCACTGTACTTATCCACTAGAATAACCGTGGTGCGAAACCGATCCATGGTTGCTCGAATTACCGACTCTGCTGGGCGATTATGTCAACCTATATTGGAAGCAGCGCACGAAGAGTCGCGCGAACCGATCCATTACTTTCGTAATAAATTTGCACGATTTGCAAACGTTGTTCCGGAGTAAGTCTATTCATTATGAAGTGGAAAACCAAACATAAATCAAGTAACAGCTGTCAAAAAGACCAACTCCGAAAAAAGTATTGCCAGATTTAAAACCACACGTCTAAAAAAACACCCTGTATATTAGCTTTATCAGACATATTTCGTCTTTATAAGATTAGACACGAGCATCTACGAAACTATTGAATGTATGACAAAATGCCATATCTCGGTCAAAATATTGATCAGCAATGCTGACAACAAACTTACCTATTATACGAGTATACATTAAACAAAAAATATATTATTCAGTAAAAGAAAACTCCAATTTTATATATGTACATGACTTATGAACAACAATTTATTTTAATATATTTGTGCTTTGTTTTATTTTTCAGAAAATGTTTATACAACTTAATTACCTGTGTTGGAAGACATCCGAGCATTTATTTTAATTGGAACTGATTTGTAATGTTTAGAGGTAAGTACTGGTCTATGGGTATCAAAAATATGTCAGCATTAGAATATAGAATTAATATGTACGTTTCAGTGCTGCATTTTTAAACTGATATTCAGGGTAATCAAAGTTCTTTTCTGATACTGAATTGTTATGTTGCCATTATTATAGATTTATACATTTTGAACCACTTAAATGGGGGTTACATTCGAAATATGATTCAAATTCGAGAAATAAAAATTTTAAATTTAACATTCCTAAGAGTTTCACGGAACCCAGAAAACTTGTGATTTATATGTCAGTCCGTCATATGTTTATTTCACAGTGCAGGTTGTTGTTTTTGTTCTATAGAGAACATTAAGCAGATTCAAATTTGTGCAAAGAATAGTTTTCAAACAATCATAGTGAATTTTACCACTAATAATAAATCCTAATCAGTTTTGCTACAAAGACCTAAGACCGTAAGAATGTAAAATCCGTTTAATTACATTTTAAGTCATTTGAGCTGGGTGGAGGGCACTCTAACTATCGAAAATAGTAGAGTTTGGCTTCAGATTTGGTACGTTGTAATATTTTGTCTATAACAGGCTAAGTTCGCAGATGGGCCCCTCGCAAAGGTTTAAAATTTTGTAAAATATCGGTTCTCTAATAACTATTATCTGTAGCTTCTTGTGAAATACCTCACATATTAAACTTAAACTATAGCCATTTTGTACAGAAATTTAACAGGTAATAACTTTAATACCAGTGCATATAAATACTTGAAAATTTGTACAGTGTAGTGCTTATATAGTACCTATAGTCCAGTGAAAAATGTGAGTCAAAGTGGCTTTTTATTTCTTCAGCTCACATAGACCAGTTTAGGTCCCTAGTGGTACCACGGAATAAAATGCCCTTCATCGAAACCAACCTGTTTGATATAAAATGTAACGATAGCACGAATATTGGTACTGGAAGGATCTTTTGGGTTGCCTAGAAAGACCGATCCCAGTAGGTCTAGTCGTCGTTTACTCAAAGCGGGACAGTCGCATAGCAAGTGCTCAATGCTCTCCACTGCTTCTGCAGAAGTCATTGGAGTTAATACCCGATCTTCTGGCGTGTTCGCCAATCAGGCAGTGTCCCGTCAGAACTGATACTAACGTAGACAATCTTTTTCTTTCTAGTGCGAGGAGATATTTTGACCTTCTCAGGTCATACCTTGGCCAGATTTGTCTAGCTACCCTACAGGTGCCGATTTGTGTCCATCTTTCGTTGGACTGCCTGATTGCCTCTTTCCAAGCCAAGGCTTCCACGTGGATAGTGGCGCACCAATATATGCAAATTCTTCGAGAATTTGTAAAGTCGTCCCTTTCCTAGCATGTTCATCGGCTTTGCAGTTCCCCGGGATATCCCTATTCCCAGACACCCATTTGAGGTGTATATTAAACTGCTCAGCCATCTCGTTAAGAGATCTGCGGCAGTCGAGGGCTATTTGCGAATTTAGGGATGTGGCCTCCAGAGAATTGATGGCAGCCTGGCTGTCCGAGTAAATGACAATGCCAGTGTTGGTTACTATGTTCCGACTCAGCCACTTGGCGACTTCCCATAATGCCATTATTTCGGCTTGATAGACTCTGCAGGTATTTGGTAGTCTGTGAGCTATATACAAATTAAGTTCTTCACAGTGTACTCCGAAGCAAACCTTTTCATTAAGCTTCGAACCATCCGTATAGAAGTGGGATGGTTTCTATTTCCGGGTATTCTGCCATCCCATTCATCCCTGGCTGGTATCATAGTAATGTTGTTCCTCTCAAAGGTGCGCACCGTTGGTATATAGTCCACTCGGTCGGTTACCATAGCACTACACTTTGATATCCTCATATGACCATAGTTTTTGTACCTCCACATTGATAGGCAGTTTAATCTTATTGCCGATTTGGTTGCAACTTCTCTCGCCACAATATTAATCGGCAGTATATGGAGTAGGGCTTGTAGAGACTCGGTCGTTGTAGTCCTTAACGCTCCGCTTATGCACATGCAGGCAGTTCTCTGAACCCTTGATAGCAGGTTTGTGATGGTTAGTTTGTCAGTTGCCGTCCACCATACCACAATGCCGTATAACAGTATTTGACGAACCACTGCTATATATATCCAATGGAAAATTTTAGGAGAGAGGCCCCACCGCGCCCTACAGCAGGCAATGAAGCCGACCAAAATTATCGTCGGCGGCGGCGCATAGAAAAATAACGATCGGCGGCGGCGGTGGCGGCTGAGCCGATTAAATTTCAACAATCGGCTGAGCCGATTAAATTTCAACAATCGGCTGAGCCGATAAAGTTCCAGCAAGCGATGGCGCACGAATGTCACTTCCAAAGATGGCGCTTAAAGATATTTTCAAATAGATGAAGAAACTTAAAATTAACTCAAAAATTTAAGAAAAGTAATGGAAGTTTTGATGTAATATCGAAAATTGTTAGTCTTTGTTGTGAAAGAGAATTTATTGTGAATGATAGACTTTGTAAAAATTGGTTCGGCCGCTCAAGAGCTATTGTAATTCCCGCAAAAACCAAAAGAATTTTTAAATTTAAGAATTTTTAAATTTAAAATCTCATAAATTTTTTGAAGATTTTTAAATAAATGATAGCGAGATCCATTTAGAAACTTTTTATACATTTTTACGCAAAAATTAACTTTATTAAAAGTTCTGACCCTATTGTATTACATACTTAGTAGCCACTTTCTTAATTTTTATGGTTGCATAAAATAAAACTTTTCGACTCACTAAATAAAGTTCGGCGGCTGAGTTTCAGCCGTTGTGAGCCGCTAAAATCGGCGGCGGCGCCGGCTGGAAAAAAATGACCGTCTGCAGCGCGCCGCCGATTTGCGCAGCGTCGGCTTCATAGCCTGCCCTACAGCCTTCCTGCAGGAATATCGGGCGATGTTGGCCTTCTTTACACGTTCCAGTACGTTTAGTCTGAATGACAATTTCCTATCCTATTCCTAAAAATTTTGCACTTTCACAAAAGACTAGATCTGTTCCATTTATCCGAGGAGGATGGTCCACATGTGGGACATTATTCATCCTAGTAAATAGAACCAATTCTGTCTTGTTTGGGTTAACACCCAAACCGCTGCTTCTGGCCCATCTAGCCAACTTCTTCAGAGCCACCTGTAGAATATCTCGGAGGATGTTTTCGAATTTGCCACTCACTGCGATTGCCGGGTCGTCCGCATATGCCACGACCTTGCAGCCACAACGTTCTAGATCTAGCAGAATTTCATTCACCGCTAGGTTCCAAATTATGGAGACAGTACTCCTCCTTGTGGGGTTCCTCTGTTTACAAACCTTGTTAGAGTTGTGGACCCAAGACATGCTGTTATGCGTCTTCCGTTGAGTAGTCTTTGAATTAGTCTAATCAAGCTAGAGTCACCTTTAGATGTGACAATGCCGCGATTACCGCATCTGGGTGTATGTTGTTAAAAGCCCCTTCTATGTCAAGAAACGCTACCATGGTGAATTCTTTGAAATATAGGGACGATTCGATAGTGCTCACAAGTTCGTGCAGGGCTGATTCTTTAGACTTTCCCTTATTGTAAGCATGTTGTGTCCCCGACAGGAGAAAGTGGCTTAATCCTATCCGCTTTGAATATATCCTAAGAATAGTGGCCTGCCCACATATTCCAGATCCCCTTGAGCGTGTAAGGTAGTTACTAGTCTTACAAGTTCATTTGATTTGCAGTCCCCAGGTGGCTCGGCACCCATATCAGGTGAATTTTAGACTTTTCGTCCATTTTGTTAGGAAATCTGCCACAGGGGCAGTTTTTGAATTATGGAATATAGTTTCCGGGGTCTTTGCATCGCAAAGGATTTTATGAACAAGATTGAACACAATCGAATTTGATTTGAAAATCGGTTAATATTTGTATAATGACGTGCAGTATAAGCTTTATTATACCCTCCACTATACGATGGGTGATATATTCAATTTGTCACTCCGCTTGTAACACCTCGAAATATTGATCAGAATCCGTCCATCCGTACGTCCATTTGTTGTAATGACGCTACAATCTACTATAATTCAATTAAATGACCGAATTTTGCTACATATATATAATGGGCAACATCGGTACAATAATCTCCCAGCTTAGTCTGGGCGATTAATGGTCCCTTGTATCTTGTCACAGGTATTGAGAGATGAGAAGTACACCATTCAGGATTAGTTGTACCCTTGAACCTTATTTTGGACAAGTTTGAATTTTGAACTTTTTTGAATTGGGGATTTTTTAAATTTCTCTAACACATGTGTCGCTTTGTCTGAGAACAAGTTGTGGTAAGGTAAATTCTATCCAATAATTTTGTCAATAGTGAACGTAATGGAGTGCTACCTGTCTAGGAGACTATTCAGTATCTCCGACTACCTGTCTCTAGACTGACAGCTGTTTGTTATTTAGCAATGAAATTAGGTAAGAGTGAAATGTTAATATGTTACCTCACCAAAATGCAGGTTCTTGGTGTACCTTCAGACATGGCAAGAAGTAACTTAAAGTTGGATGTGCTGATGTCTACTGAGGAAAGGCGCATAAAAAGTGCCGCTGAGACTGCTTTTGCATGATGGAAGTTAATCTGTAGAATTCTTAAATCATTGGTAGCCGACAGATTAACCTTAACACCAACAAGGGTTTTATCGAACTCCTAGTCCGTATTACCGAGGAGCATGGCCCCATCAGATGCGTCGAAGAGTCCAGAAACTCTTATCAGCCCCGCAGTGTCCGTCGGAAATAGATTGTACCGTGTTACAATTGTGTTAGAGCCTGAGGCTCCAGAAGTTTTTAGAGTGGATGGCTCGGAACATCATCTACATCCTGCTTGTATACTTTCAGAACTATTGTCCTTAAACCACATCTACGGGTTCCACGTGCCTGTTACAAGTAAGGGATCTTGCCAATTCTCCAGTTATGGGTAGGCAGACCAGGATTTCAAACGTTTTAACAGCTCGAGATTCCATCACATAAAGCTGGAGATTGCATCACCTAAAACTGGAGATTGCATCACCTAAAGTTATGAGCTAGTATAAATACAGTCGCTATAATTATGGCGCTATTTTCACCAAGAGAAAATATCCGTCTCCTTGGGGGTATTGAAGTTCCCTTCTCTGAAAGCGCAAAATACTTAAGTTGTTTACTAGACAGGAAGTTGAATTCAAAACACGACCTTCTGGAAAGAGCAAATATGGATGTGATAGCGCCCTAAAACTATTAGAGCGCAATACGAAAACACTGGAGTCTGAACCCATGTACAGTTTATTGGTTCTATACGGCAGTAGGCAGAACGACACCAACTGTGGCACTAACTGTTATACTACATTTAATGCAGCTAGACATTATAGCAATGCAGTATGCCGCATGTACTGCTATTAGACGTAGGGAACTGTCACTATGATCAGAAAATGGCTACGAACATAATCTGACCTTGCAGGAACTTGATTACACTATGACTGACCTTCATTACACTATGACTGAAACACTTTTTGTATTATTTCACTTTTTACCTGATAGATTTGTATGGAATGGTGGTATCCCAGGACAAAGGATATTCGCCTGTATAGATGACTTTGGTGTCTTTTTTAAGAAACTTGAGCTATCCAGTGCAGAAATACTGCCTTGCTTTAAACAGGTAGCGGAATGGCTGAAATGTAATGTTCTGATCAAAGTTAGTATCAATATTTTTCCTGATACTCAGGCTGCTATCAAGTCCTGGAGACTATTTGCCTCAATTAAAAACTGACCTTACTGTCGCAGATCTCTTAACGAAATGACTGAATAGTTCTGTATTCACCTGATGTGGGTGTAGGGCCACAGGAAACTGTGAACCAGATGAACTTGCCAGACTAGCAACTACCTTACGCGATCCAGCGGAACTGGAATATGTGGGCATGCTTCTAGCGACCTGAAAGCTTTTCTTGAGAGATAGTGCTCTTACAACAACAAATGACAGATAGTCGCTATTCAGGGACTACATAATGCTTATGTGACCCTCCTTAAACTCCAAACGCTTCAACGCACTGCTTTCGTTATCGAGACCGGACGTCTTACTTACCGTGTCTGGCATGATGGGTTACTGCCTTATTGGGCGACACGCAGAGAGATTGAAGGTCGTGTGTAATGAATTTTGCAGAAGCTGCGGAGACGAAAACCTAACCTAACCCTCTCCTCTGATGCCAATACGAATCGTTGCAGATTGGTGGTGTACCGGGCTTCTTTCTAAGAACTGTAAGGCATTGGGTCATGACACTTGAGGCATTGGATACATGATACTACTTGTCCTAAGGGATTTCGCCGTACAAATCACTTCTGTCTTCGCCACTTCACTGAAGGGTTTTGTGATAGCCATGTTAACTGTGAGACTATAGACTCTAGCCTTCTCCGACGGCAGGGGTTCATCAGGTGCTCGGATTCTTTTGGCATTATTTTTCTACATTGTTCTTAGCGCAGATAAGTGACTCATTTTGCTTCTCGGTAAGAGTCGAAACCTCAGCACCTTCCAACCTCGTCAGAACTCCGAGCGACCAACGTCGATATCAATATTTTCTCTGATAGTCAGGCTGCTATCAAGTCCTTGCAGTGGCAAATACGGACCAGGTGGTCACTAATCAGCTTTTCTATACACTCCAGGCTGATATGTCCCTGCCTTAATCCAAACGCATCAAAGGACTGATATCGTTATCGAGACCGGACATCTCACTTATTGTGTCTGTCATGACGGGTTACAGCCTTATTGGACGGTACGAAGCTGAATTGAAGGTCGCGTGTCATTACTTTGGCAGAAGCTGTGGATACGAAGAAGAGGAGGAATCGATAGAACTAATTCTATGCCTGTACTCTGATCGCTGGAAGGTGACATGCAGTCGTAGGTCTTCATTTCTTTGGGTAGTAATATATCGTCCCCTCAATAAAACAATAGCTTATACGCATATACACCATTATTTTTTTTATTGCATTTTAAGAATCTACGTAATCGATTCTATAGCTGGTAAAAATTTGGTGGAATTTTACTTCCACAAAGTGGGTCAATAGTTAAATTGAAAAAATACTGTATATATATAGTATTGTACTTTGATCCCATTTATATACAATTAACGCACTTTTAGACTAAAAAATTATCATCTGGTTGTAGCCTGATGATTTCACCACATATTAAAATGACTAGAAATTGAAAACATCGATTCTCTTCTAAAATAGACATATATATCTTCCAAGAAGTATATTTTAACAAAAACTTCAAATGTGATTTTCTCGAATCTACAAAAAAATTATACACTATTCTTTTATTGAGGGGACGATATAGTCTAAGTGAATCTGTCATAAAAGCTGGCACTCTTAACCTACCTTACCCTCCCCTGCAGTACCTTCATTAATATACTTGTGACGGATTGGTTACATTTGCTGTCCACCACATCACAATATCGTACAGTAGTATTGGGCGAACTACTGCTATGTATATCCAGTGGACGACTTTAGGAGAGATGCCCCAACGCGACCCTACCGCTTTCCTACTGGAATATAAGACGACGTTGGTCTTCCTTACCCGTTCCAATACATTAAGTATGATGTACAATTTTCTATGTGGGAGTGTACCTACAAATTTTGCTAGCTCAGTAACATTTAGCCGAGGAGCGTCCACATCTGCAACCTTATTCCTCCAATAAAAGTGAACCAATTATGTATGGCTTGATGCTTAAACGCAGTTTGCAATTTGTTCAGAGCCACATGTGTAATATCTCTGAGGATGTTTTCAAATTTGCCGGATACTGCGATAGCAATGTCGTCCACATATGGCACGACTTTACAGCCACAATGTTCCAGATCTGACATGATTCCATTCACCGCAAGATTCTAATTAGTAGATATAGTACACCTCCCCGTGGAATCCCCCATTATATCCCCCATTGGAATCCCGCATTATTGCCAGCCGTTAGTACAGCTGAAGTCGTGGCAATATAGTTCTTAGCCAAGGTAGGTGAATCTTTTTTCTTCTCTGTAATAGTCGAAACCTTTGCACCTTCCAACTTCGACAGAACTGTTGACTATTATCAGATGCCGGTTGTGTCTGCGTTATGATTGTCGGACGTGACGTTCCCTTTTTACTGTACCACTGGATGACAGCCGGACAATTGAAGAAAGCAGATCCATTGGATCATGAATGTTTCTCCTGGATACGGTTGGATTCAGAGCTCAGAGACCGCTTTCGTTTTTGCTGTATAGTTAGTTTTCTGTTACCAATATAGTTCTCACCAGTGTAGGGGTCATACATGCCCACAACATCATAGCTCCTAGTACTGTGACAAGGACAGGGTGGCAGAACACCTATAACTTGCTGATGCGTGCAGGTATTAGCAAAGCTCCGTACAAATACAGTCGATTGCGATTGCAAACCATGCACCGATGGACACGAGGTCGCGTTACGATTGGTAGATCATTTATGGTGATTTCGTTTCTGAAAAATAATATCACCACATCGTGTTGCGACATTTTAAAAATTCCCCCTGCACCTCTTGCTAATTTCGCATTTTGCATGCGAACAATCGAACAAAACTCGTGCGGTGAAGAAAACCCATACCTACATTATGGCGCAGCCATTTGATGGTGCATTAAGAATGTACGCTTTCAATTAGGGTTTGTTCTGAAGATTGCTTTTTTACGGTGCAACACTCCACACCGTGGACTGGGCTGAGTGTGGAAAATGCGATATTTTCGCATTTGCGGAGTGTAATAATTTTACAAACGAAATCAAAACCCGCTCATACGGCTGCACCAAAATTTTTTAAATTTTTTTGCACCAACGAAATCACCATTAGAGTTGCGCAGGGTGCACTACATGGAACGCTCTACCCTTACAACCCGGTCCGGAAGGCATTATCTTAGACCAGTACTTAGATATGTATTTCTTTAGATTTGGGCCTTTAGCCCTCCAGGAAAATAATCAGTAAGGAAAGGCAGAAAGTCGGGCGGGGCCGACTATATAATACCCTACACCTCCCTAACAATGCGATAAGGGTCATTGCCATAATAATTTGGAATAATTGGTAAATGGGTAGAAACATATTATCTAATTCTGAAACGATAATCGCTAAATTAAGCAATATTCGTTCCTAAATTGAGAAACATCTTTCTGGAAAATTTTAATGATCGGAAGTAAAATACAACTTCTATAGCGGTTTGATACCAAATCAGGAGGAACATATATATGGAGCTTTAATATAAATATGAACCGATCTTATACTTATTCAATTAAAAAGACCTCCTTCTGTCGAATTTCGTACTGATCGGATACAGTCTCTACAGCGCTTACATGTCAAATCGGGGGTAACATATATATGTGAGCTATATCTAAATCTGAACCGATTTTCTCCGAATTTGGCAGTATTCCTTCATGTAGAAAGAAACCTCTTTTTGCCGACTTTCGCTCTGATCGGATATAAAATAACATTTTTACAGCGCTCACATGTCAACTCGTGGGTAACGTATATATGGGGGCTATATCTAAATCTGAACCGATTTCTTCCAAATTTGAAAGTGTTCATTCATTTAATAGGAAACCTCTTTCTGACGAATTTCATACTGATCGGATATAAAATACAGTTTTTACAACGCCTACATGTGAAATCGGGGGTAACATATATATGGGGGCTATATCTAAATCCGAACCGATTTTCTCCGAATTTGGCAGTATTCCTTCATGTAATAAGGTACCTCTTTCTGCCGAATTTCGCACTGATCGGTTTTGACAGCGCTTACATGTCAAATCGGGGGTAACATATATATGGGGGCTATATCTAAATCTGAACCGATTTTCTCCGAATTTAGCAGTATTCCTTCATGTAATAAGAAACCTATCTTTGCCGAATTACGCACTGATCGGATATAAAATAACATTTTTACAGCGCTTACATGTCAAATCGGGGGTAACGTATATATGGGGGCTATATCTAAATCTGAACCGATTTCTTCCAAATTTAACAGTGTTCATCCATATAATAAGAAACCTCTTTCTGCCCAATTTCATACTGATCGGATATAAAATAAAGTTTTTAAAGCGCTTACATGTCAAATCGAGGCTAACATATATATGGGGGCTATATCTAAATCGGAACCGATTTTAACCAAATTCAATAGGGATCGTCCTAGGCCAAAAAAGATATGTGTAAAGTTTCGTCGAGATCGGACCATAATTACGACCTGTACTTTGATTACAAGAATACATGCACAGACGGACAGACAGATGGACAGACGGACATAGCTAAATCAACTCAGAAAGTGATTCTAAGTTGATCGGTATAATAAACAATGGGTCTATTTCTTCTCCTTTTGGGTGTTACAAACAAATGCACAAAGTTATAATACCCTATACCACCGTGTGGTGTAGGGTATAAAAAATAAAAGCAACAATCATGAAATTGAAAGCACAGGGTTAAGCAATATTTGCATACAAGTTTTGTGCTTTTTTTCGTGTACTAAAATGTGTGTCAAATATTTCCACATCTCATAATAGTGATGAATTTGTAATATGGGATTTTAAATTTTGTTATGAATGGTTTTGTTTTTTGTTCAATAAATAAAATAAAATTGAATGAAAACTGCTTTTAATTAATTGTCGGTAGTATATGACTGACAAATTGTCAGAACAAACAAGTTTTTAAAACAGTTTGTTGTGGCAACTACAACAGATAATTTAAGCCACCATTTTCGTAGTTGGCGCAACCAAATATGATTGTTGTCAACATTGAAGCAGAAGTATACCACAACCAAAATATTGGTTGTCCTGATGGAATCGCATGATAGTAGACAGAACTACCAAAATTCGGTTGGCAAATAATTCGGTTGATGCAACCAAACTGTATTATGTGTGTAGAAACCGTATTTTACATCCAATTGTTGTAAAATTTAGCACAGTAGAGGTTTTTGAGCCATGGACCGACGTCGCCGAATTTGAAAAAATCGGTTTAGATTTATCTTTATGCCCCATATATATGTTTCGTCTGATTTAACCTTTTACCTTTATAGAAGCTGCATACTTCACCCAATTCTTTTGAAATTTAGCATAGAGTTTCATGAAACATGGACTAACATTGCCGAATTTGAACAAAATCGGTTCCAATTTAGTTATTGCTGCCACATATATGTTTTGTCCGAGTTAGCTACAGAGACAGAGACGTACCACAAGTAAACTGTGTAAACAAATTTTAGTTGAAGTACCTATACATTTGATATTATATTGTTAACCAATCTTACCACAGTGGGGTAGGGTATCATATAGCCGGCATCGCCCGACTTTAGCCTTTCCTTACTGGTTTTACATTCTGAAATAATATATTCATTTCCCTGAAGTAACAATAATTTTGCGTAAATCGCCCCAAGGGGTGGTACTCCGAGTACGAAGCGATGCAAAACATTTTGCAATTATAGGAACAACATTTTAAACGGAACTTCAAAACAAAAAGAAACAAATCCTGGAAACCTTACACAACAACTTTTCGCTATTATTTCCCGCCGGAAAACAAAAACTTGCAATTATTAGTGCTTTGCAGAAAAAAGATGGCATTTGCGTGTTTCATACCAGTCAAAGACAGCACGTGTGAGCGTGTAATCTAAACCCATTCCAACCACATTCCTTCCATCCCATCCCGAACAACCGACGACAGACATTTCATTCACACATACACACACCCATTTAAAAAATTTCACTTTTCTTACTTTTCCTCCCCAATGGCATAAAACGCAACAGAGGTCAATGGCAGCAGTGAACATTGTTATTTTGCACAGAAAAAGGTCACATGGCCAGACAGTTTCTCCCTTAGAAAGAGAAACGTTCATTCAGCACATTTCGCTTTTTTTTTGCAAACATCTAAAAAGAGCGCCAAACTATGATGGATGGATTGTTGTTTCGAAAATAAGTAACAGTCAACAACAAAGAACCCGACGGCAAAAATTCATAATCAGATCGAACATACGACAGGCTAGAGGACGGGTTGAGATGGTCACAGAGTGTTTCGAACGAAGTAAAATGCTCTCATTTACTGTTTGCCGCGCAGATTATCTTATCCGCTTACCCGAGAAAATGTGATGACAACCAACAACATGAATGGGAGATTTAAATGAAGTACCGACGGTAATTTCAACTATGAACTGCTGAAAAAGCCGTCGGCATTGAGAAACTTTAAAATAATGTATATTTCTAGAAAAAAGTGAAATACTCGTATATCATAAATAAGTCTGGCCAAGACTGTCATTGAGTAAATAAATGAATGTTTGAAGGTCAGTTAGGCCAGGCCGAGTCTTGTATACCTTTAACCAGGAATTGAATAATGCAGTATAATAACGACAATTGAAAATATATAAACAATAAAATACTTAAATAGGGGAAAATCTTTGCAAATTGTGTTTTTTGATTTACAGAACTTAAAATTAAAATAAATCTAAAAAAAATATTTTTAATATAAATTAACTGGCTTAATTGGACAGATCATTTTATGCGAATAATGTTTAAACATGATTTGGCCCATGCAGCCGCCACGGCTGGTGCCTACAGGTCGCAATCTTGAACTCCAAGATTATAACTACAGGTTCATAAAGAGCACTAAACAGCAATTTCCTGCGGCTGTAATGGTGTTTGGACCAGTGTTCAGAAAAAACAGTACGTTATAGGAACGGTTCTTTCAGAGAACACTAACGTTATTCATTTTTTTAGTGTTATTGTTCGCGAACGGTACCACTATGATAACGTACCGTTCCTAGAACACGACGAACGGCATCACTACGATAACGTACGGTTTTGAACAGAACACTAACAGTATCACTACGTTTAGGGTTCCGTTCTTTTTTATATTCGACACCACAGGTCGCAAATATGAAGCAATCTTAATTAAAATTGGTACAGAGTTATTTCTTAACCCAGGGACGATCCCTATTTAAAACGGGGCAAATCGGTCCATACTTTGATATAGCCCCCATATGAAGGTCCCTTTCGATAATACATATATACGCTCTACAGAGCGAATTTTTTAACCGATCATGCCGAAATTTGAATATATGTTCATTCTATTGCATGCAATCATGTACGGGAGCTATATCAAAATATGGACCGATATGCATCATTTTCACTACACCCAGCGAAAAGCAAAGCACATACATACGTGCTTAATCTTTGCAAATTCGTTTATGATAATGAACCAACCCCGTTTGTTACGAATTCAAGCAAGGCGGCGCATGAATAAAGCATCAAAAATCAACAACGCTTCGTTGGAAAATGAATACCAACTGGGGATAATTTAAATCAAGTGTTGGGGACAACTATAGAACGTGCGGGGGACGACTAAAGCACTTGCTGAGGACGAATAAAGCACGCGCTGGGATAACTTTCCATTCTAAAGCCCCCCCCCCCATTTTAAACCATTTAAACAGCATTAGAGTTTCAATACATTTATTAATGTTATAAGTAAATAAAACGTAAAAACAACAAACATATAATTGTAAATTTGCATATTTATCACTAAGCAAATCACTTCTAAACAAAACACATTCGAATGTGCAGCAACACAGTATTAGCTCTGTTTTTTCTCGGAATTCAGCTCATAACCCTAATGGTGGCAGTCTCCTTCGTATCATTCGCCTTTATGTACTGCACAATTTAATTCCTGTGCTCTATAAAAACATTCACACTCATTATTAACTTTTAAAATTGAAATTTTTATAAGCTTAGGTTGTTAAATATTCGTAGGCCGATACCATTTCTATTGATTCTAGAAATTTATGCAATAGGAAGATGTCACAGGATTTTGCAATCACCGTATCCTTCTCATTCCATAGCCCAGAGAATCATCCACAATATCAAACAGGTCATTAAATTCTATTTCTTCGTCATTAATTTAAATTTTTCACGTCTTTATAAATCCTCGTGGTTTCTTCTTCTAAGAACAGACAATAACAAATCCAATGAACAACACAAAGCCGAACAAATAATCATCAACCTTACGGCCGGTCAAAAAATCACCCCCGTTTCGTTGATAATTAATGAACGAATCGGTGTTTATTTTGCAACGTCTTTTTTCCCTCAGTGTAGGCATGATGGAATGTAATAGAATGAACATATATTCAAATTTCGGCATGATCGTTTAAAAAGTGCGCTCTCTAGAGGGTAAATATGTCTTATCGAAAGGGACCTTCGTAGGGGGGCTATATCAAAGTATGGACCGATATGCCCCATTTTAAATAGGGATCGGCCATGGGTTAAGGGATAACTCTGTACCAATTGTCATTAAGATTGCTTCTTATTTGCGACCTGTGGTGTCGAATATAAAAAAGAACGGAACGCTAAACGTAGTGATATTGTTAGTGTTCTGTTCAAAAGAACAGTATCACTACGACGTAGTGATACGCTAAGGAACCGTTCCTTAGTGTTTTTTTCCGAACTCTGGTTTGGACAAAAGCATGTGGATTACACAGTGCGACAAAAAAGCTGAAGTTGAAAAACCTATGGCGCGATATTATTTTTCTTGTAGATATTATCGACTAAAACAAGAATCTGGTTTTGAAATTCCCCAGACACCCTCAAAATCCGGACTTATGGGTAAACAACCGGGTTTCGTACCTTTCCGCACTTTTACGCCTACCAAATACATATCTCTCAACGGATTTGAAAAGAAGAAACATAGACTTTTTGAGCGGCGTATACATTGTTTATTTAAAGTTTTAGTAATTTGTGCCCTTTTTTCAGTTTGAGCAATATTTTTACAAATTATTTTCAATGAGAACCGCGAGATTATTGAATTTATTTAAATAATAATTTTTTTAAGGAATAAAACGCCACCTCGCTTTTGAAAATAAGTTTGCAATTGACCGAGTTCTTAAAGTGTCATTAAAACTAAATTTCCGCTAAAATGTGTTTACCCTACACTATATTGTGGTCCAGGGTATTATGAGTTTGTGCATTTGTTTGTAACACCTAAAAGAAGAAGAGATGGACCCATAGTTTATCATACCGATCAACATGGAAATCACTTCCTGAGTCGATTGAACCATACCTGTACGTCCGTTCGCCCGTCGTATTGTAGATGTATTTTTGTAATCAAAGTGAGGTCGCAATTACACAGTTCGACAAATCGTAGGGTTCGGTGATCGGCGGGGGTTCCGACAGTTAAAAGTTATATCAGTCGAAAAAAGTTATACGTGTCCAATATTGTAAAAATAGGGAAATTCAGAATAGGGAAATTTGCCTATTTTTTTTGGGAGGTACCAAAAGTGGAGTGGCAATAACGCCCATTAAATAAAACATAACCCTGTACAAAATTCCAAGTGTTTGTATGTGCAGTATAGTTAACGGTTTATAACCTTGATTGCTGCACATACAAACACTTGACATTTTGAACAGGGTAATGTTTTTAAAATGGGCGAAGTTGCCACGCCTCTTTTAGCACCTCACATACAATTGCACAAAAAGTTAACGGCTTATAACTTTGGTTCCAGTCCACGGAAATACTTGAAATTTTGTGAGGTGTAATACTTTTGCAGTACCAAGGATCACGTGGAAAATGGGCGTTATTACCACGCCCATTTTGGTATCTACCAACAAATGGACCATTATACACAAAATATTAACTGCTTATAACTTTGATTCCTGCAAAAGCTTGACATTTTTTACAGTGTAATCTATATATATAAAATTATTGCGTGACTGGCTGACTGAGTATCGCCAAAGGGCTGAAGTAAGAATCATGAAATTTGGTGGGAGGGTATCCCTTGGGATGTAGCGTGCAATAAAACGTGATTTTTCGAAATTCGTACTATTAGCCGCACAATGGGGCAAAAAGGGATAAATATGGTATCACCGCCAAATTTAAACGGAATGAGCTAGAATCGTGAAATTTGATGAGGGGGTAGCCCTTATGAGGTAGACTCAGAAATTGAGTGGATTTTTTTTTTAAATCCTAACATTTACGCGCACAGTTGGGTAAAAATGGGGCAAAAACGGATAAATGTGGTACAACAGACAATCCAAATTGCAAGTGCTAGAATCGTGAAATTTGGTGTGATAGTATCTATTGGGATGTAAACTAGAATAAGGATCGATTTTTTGATGCAAGGGTAGCTTTTGTAATATATATAAACTAGAGATCGGAATTGATTTTTAGAATTTAGAACACAGTGGGACAAAACGGGTGAATTATGGTGCATGGGGGCAAAATGAATCAATCTGGCAAAATTTGAACTTAAACTTGAGATATGAAGAGTTTTTATGCTTTTAGGAGCACAGTGGGTCAAAAACATTAAATAAAGCTTAGTTGCAAATATTCTAGGTTAGGTTTAGGTTAAATATGTTACAGTTAGTGAAAGGAGTTAAGTATGGTAGAGTGGGGACACATTTTAAATATGGTACAGTCAGACAAAACTTGTTAAATCTGATACAGTGAGAAAAAGCGTTAAATATGGCACAGAGGGAAAAAAGGGTTAACTCTGGAACAGTGGGGCAAAAATGTATTACCTATGACACAGTGAGGCAAAAATGGTTAAATATGTTACAGTGTGACAAAACAGTTTAACTATGGTACAGTGGGGATAAAATGTGTTAAACGTGGTACAAAGGAGCAAATAGGGTGAAATAAGGAACAGTGGGGAAAGGTGTTAGATATGGTACAGTGAGACAAGGCTTAAATATGGCGCAGTGGGGAACTAATAGTTAAATAGGATAACATGGGACAAAATGTGTAAACTATGCTACATTGGGTACATGATAACGTGGAACAAAATAGTTAAACATGGTACATTGAGGCAAAAAGCGTTACCCAGGAATTCAAAAAATTATTAACTATGACACAGTGGGGCAAAATAGTTAAATATGGTAAAGTGTGACAAAAAATGGTTGACTATGGTACAGTGGGGCAAAATGTGTTAAATATAAGTAAAAATAAAACAAGTGTTTCAAAATTTTTTGGAAGGTCAATATTTTTTTGAAATTTGTTAATAATCTGGTTGAGAATTTGAAAAAAATAAAACAATTTGAACCTTTTAGCAAAATTTTGATTTTTGTATGTATTAAAGAACCGCGAGTTTATACATCCACCGCACAAACAGTCCTGTCAATAACGCATTTTCCAAAATCATTGCATTTAACACAAAAAGTTGCTCCACAGTACCATTTGGGTAAAAAATAGGGTACACTGTAGTACAGTGGGAAAAAAGAGTTTTAGATATGGTATAGTGAGACAAAGGGATAAATATAGCACAGTGGGACAAAAAAGGTTAACTATGGTACAGTGGGGAACAAACAGTTAAATATGATAACGTGAAAAAAAATATGGTACATTGGGGCAACAGTGGGGGAAATGTGGTAACTATGGTACAGTAGTACAAAAATGGTTTAATGTGGTACAATGTGAAAAAATGGGTTAACTATGGTACAGTGGTGAAAAAAGTGTTATATATGGTATAGTGAGACAAAGTGTTAAATATGGCACAGTGGGACAAAAAGGGTTAACTATGGTTACAGAGGGGCGAAAAGATGTTAAGTATGGTTGGTTAAATGTGGTAAGTGGGAAAAAGAAAATTTTGTACTTTAGGAGCATAGTGGAATAAAAAGTGTTAAATATTGTACAGTAGTGCATAAAGGATTGAATGTGGTCCCACAGTGCGAAAGTAGCTCCTTCAGCATAAACCAAAGTTAAGATTTTTGTTTTAAAATAGGTGCTTCTATATAAACTGTGATGAAAAATAGGTTTCATAAGGTACGGTATGATAAAAAGTTAAACATGGTAAACATGATAAAAGTTAAACAAGTTAAAAAGGGTGAAATACGGCTTAAGGTGGCGAATTTGGCTCTTGAAATATAAACTATGATTTTTTTATTATTATTTTATTTATTATTTTAGTGGTACTGTGGGGCAAAACCGAGTAAATATTGCACAGTGGTAAAAAATTCAAAATAGGAACGGTGGGACAAACATGGTTTTATATTGTACCAGGGTGTGGATGTAGCTATTGGAACATAAGCTAGGGAAAATAGGTAACATATGATCCAAAAAAGAGTTTTTCAACATTCATAGATACAGTGGGGAAAGGGATAAATATTGTACAATGGTGTCAGGGCAACTCTTTATCATACGAAAGTAATCAAATCCACTTAACATGAACCATATGTAATAATCATGTAATTTTGGAAGTAAGAGATATAACTATATAAAAGTACACTAAACAGAAAATAAATAAATGATGTTGGCAGCGAGGTGCACCGGGTGAAAGCTAGTGTTTTTCAAATGGGTGAATAATAACACTGTGCTCCAAATGGACACTTAAACAATGTAACAGAAATGAGACCTATGGATATATTTATTTCGACCTTTTCTGAATCCAGTAGTACTAGCCGTTTTTCTGGGTTAGCTATTATTTTCGCGATATTCGGCCACAAAGTTTGCAAGGAAATCAGACAGGTTACACGCAAAAAAAAATTCGTTTCTGCGAAACGAAATATTAGACAACTACAATTCTCCTTTGCCGGAACTGAAATTTCTTTTGTTGTGACAGAAACATATTCTGACCAAAAGAAATTTCAGTCGTCGTAAACGAGAATTGCAGTTGTCTAATATTTCGTTTCACAGTGCGCACAGACGAGGAAATCGGGTTTTTACCCTATATCTCGATTTTGGAGGTGTCCGGAAAATTTCACAGAACAAGCGATGTTTTACTCGCCAAGACCTACAATAAATATAGTATTGCGGTTTTCGGGTTTTGGACTGTCGCACTGTGTAATTCAATCGCAAAATTTCCCCAAAAGAGGCGACAAAATCCCAAACATTTTCAAAGGCGCCCTCTGGCGCCACTCAAAAATAAATCTCAAAAATGGATTCCTCGACCCAAAAAAAAAAACCAATTTACACATTTGGGAAGAGGAAGTAACATGTTTTGCCTCTATTCTTGAGTATATTGGGAAAACACCTTTTTGGAAAAGTTAGGGGGCTCGAAATTCATTGGTACCAATGTTTATTTGGCCGAAGTTTCTTGAAATAACCGAGAACAAGATCCGCGATGCGCCTTTGGTACTAATATACAAGAATACAAGTATACACTAAAAAAAAAGCGTACTGAAAATCAAAGAATTTGTCGTAAAGTTTAAGATTTCGGCAATGATTTCGAGCCAAAGACAATCGCTATAAAAATAAGAAGGTTTTATAGTTAATTCAAAGACGTGAATAGTACTTGGTATGAGGATGCATTTCATAGAATTAAGAATTTTGGGTAATAAAAATAATTATGTTTCGTCTTAAACTAAGAACATTTTGGCGTAAATTTAAGTTTGTCGCGTGCTTATTTGTAGTAAAATATCATATAATTTAAAACATTATCGTAATAAAATTTAAAATGTCTAAGAATATACTGGTATTAATTTAAGGCATACATGGATTTAGATATTGTTTTTTAAAATATGTATGGACAATTCGTTACATTGTATTTATTATAATGTTACTCTCATTAATGTGTTGTTTTCTTTGAAATCATTTAATATTCATAAAAAATATGCTTCATGCTAATTATAGTGTTAAATTATACATTCAAAACACAACGTTTTCTCTTTCTAAAGATTGGATTTATTATATTTTATATTAGAATATACAAAAAGTTTATAATACGTATTACGGATAACATTGAACATTTTACAATTTAAAACAATATTTTAGTTGTATAAAGACAAACCGGCCAACACACTATCGTAATATTGTTATTATTGGTATGTATCGATTTGAAAATCTATAGTGGGATTCGTTCTCCATTTGTTGACCAAGAACAATTTTCCTTGGAACTGACATTAATTTTTAACGCGGAATTTGGCTGGAATTTAAATAGAAATTGTATAAAATAATTGTTATGTAAATAGTTTTACATATCATATAGTTTGTATGCTCACTTATTTGCTGCAGTTTGTAAATTTCATTCCCACTGAATTTTTCATATATCCAAATAAAGTTCATTGCACGATCTAAAATTCAAATAATCTAAAGAGAAATCAAACGGAAAAGTATAAAAATAAATTTTATCATGTCACAGTAACAAAATGCTGAAAATAAGAGATATATTTAAATCTTTGACATGTAATACTTACATTGAAATATTTGGTACAATGGGCTCACTCTTCTACGACACAAATACTCATAATAGATCCATTCAAAAATTGCTTTCTAAAAATTTTAAAAATATTGTTATATAATATATTATTAATTATTTGGACTGTGTGTTTTGAAAGTTACGTCAGCGACATTTTTACATATAAATGGAGTTAGGGATGGACTCGGCATAAGATTAGCCGCATATAATTTTATCAAAAATAATTTTCTCAAAAAAGTCAAACGTGACTTAGATTTTAAAACCTTAAGTTTTGTGCAAACAAAACTACAAAAACATTTTTTTTAAGTACGGTGAATATTTAAAATATTAAAAAACAGTGGATTGTTTTGCAGAACATATGATTACTATTAAAATATTGTTAATATACTACAGTTTTATGCACTTCTGATTATTATTCAGCTTAATTAAAATGCAACTTCGTCTTAAAAATACATATAACTGCAACAAAAATTAAAAAAGGCTTTTCATTTAAAATTGAATTGTATCTACACTTTTTTTCATAAACAATTATTTAAATAAATATTAATGGTATTTTCTTTTGTGCCAAAAAATGGTAAATTGTTTCTGCCTTTCGCCCTAAAACGATTTTTTGATTTCGTTTATGAGAAAATACTGAAATGCGAAAGAGGTTTAAAATGCTGCTCTCTGACAGGGCACCATAATTTTTTAGAAAATAAAACATCATAATGTTATACTATTCCATGAGGTTGCTTATTAAAGGTCATACTTAGGTAGGTAATGCATATTTATCTTATGTAAGAACTTTTTATTAAAAAATGATTCACTGACGTATTTAATTTAAAAAGTTTGTTTGAATGTGGCTTAATTACATTTACCATTGAAAAAACGAGTTAATAGAACTTAAACGCGAACAATTTTACACCATTTAATTTTACACCACCATGAAGACTTGCTATGAGCTGAATATAAATATTTAAATTATATTATTCACACAGATTTTAAAAAGAAAAGAAGCGATGAATAGGAATGTTTATTAATTAAAAATTAGCTCTGTAAAACAGAAACTAATGCTGCTTATGACATTCTTAACTCTGCTGTTAGATTAGCAAATAGGTACGAATCCTAGATTAAGATACTATTTGGTCCATATTACATTTTTCATACAAAATGAATTTTTAACCCAATAATTTAAATTTATTTTTATTCAAAACATCGCGATAAGAAAGCAGCTTATTTACAAATTATTTTTAAGCAAAAAAGGCTTATTATTTTGATTTCAGTAAAACAAAAATATCCCTTGGACCAAATTATAAGGTAATACATATTACCGTTCATAAAGGAAACGATGCAATGTAACTAATGTAACAGCAGGTTTAACTATAAAGTATGAGTATAACACGAAATCGAAAAAAAATTAAATTGTATTTTCGTTTGCTTTTGTATTTCGTTTGTGTGTGTATTTAAATTAAAATTCGAAAAAGTCAAATGTTTTAACTCTTTTTTAAATAAAATATATAAATATATCTATCTTTTATCTTCAAATATTTCGCGATATAAAATTAAAATTGTTCTGAAAAGAAATCAAATAGAATGATTAAAGAAAATACAAATTAATTTCATCAGATCACGATAGGAAAACGCTGAAAACTAATAGAAATATTTCAATCGTTCATATATAATACCTACGTTGAAATATTTGGTAGAATTTGTCACTTTTCTACGACAGAAATACTTCTAAAACTGTTTTACTAAAAAACCAGTAAGGAAAGGCTAAAGTCGGGCGGGGCCGACTATATAATACCCTACACCACTCTCGTAATATTGAATAACTCTGATATATAAATTTTGTAATTCATGTATAAATTGTTTACATAAATTTACTTTTGGGACATTTTATACTTAAATAATACTCTGTACCACAGTGTGGTGTAGGGTATAAAAACGATTGGATCTAAAGAGCCAAATCGGATGAAACATATATATGGGAGCTATAGCTAAATCTTAACCGATTTTCTTCAAATTCGGTAGTGTTGGTTTATGGTTCAAGAAACTCTACCATTCTAAATTTCAAAATGTTTCTACAGGACTAAAGGGCCAAATCGGACGAAACATGTATATGGGAGCTATAGCTTAATCTTAACCGATTTTCTTCAAATTCGGTAGTGTTGGTTCATGGATCAATAAACTCTACCATTCTAAATTTCAAAACGATTGGATGTAAAATACAGCTTCTATAGAACTAAAGGGCCAAATCGGACGAAACATATATATGGGAGCTATAGCTAAATCTTAACCGATTTTCTTCAAATTCGGTAGTGTTGGTTCACGGATCAAGAAACTCTACCATTTTATATTTCAAAATGATTGGATGTAAAATACAGCTTCTTCAGGACAAAAGAGCAAAATCGGACGAAACATATATATGGGAGCTATAGCTAAATCTTAACCGATTTTCTTCAAATTCGGCAATGTTGGTTCATGGGTCAAGAAACTCTACCGTTCTAAATTTCAAAACGATTGGATGTAAAATACAGCTTTTATAGGACTAAATGGCCAAATCGGACGAAACATATATATGGGAGCTATAGCTAAATCTTAACCGATTTTCTTCAAATTTGGTAGTGTTGGTTCATGGATCAAGAAACTCTACCATTCTAAATTTCAAAATGATTGGATGTAAAATACAGCTTCTACAGGACTAAAGAGCAAAATCGGACGAAACATATATATGGGAGCTATAGCTAAATCTTAACCGATTTTCTTCAACTTCGGCAATGTTGGTTCATGGATCAAGAAACTCTACCATTCTAAATTTCAAAACGATCGGATGTAAAATACAGCTTCTATAGGACTAAAGGGCCAAATCGGAGGAAACATATATATGGGAGCTATAGCTAAATCTTAACCGATTTTCTTCAAATTCGGCAATGTTGGTTCATCGATCAAGAAACTCTACCATTCTAAATTTCAAAACGATTGGATGTAAAATACAGCTTCTATAGGACTAAAGGGCCAAATCGGACGAAAGATATATATGGGAGCTATATCTAAATCTGAACCGATTTCAACCAAATTCAATAGCGATCTTAACAGCCGCGAAATACTCTAAACTGCAAAATTTCAGAACGATCGGAGTGAAATTGCGACCTGTAGTCGACGAACAACTTTACATGGACGGACGGACGGACGGACGGACATCGTTAAATCGACTCAGCTAGTGATTCTGAGTCGATCGGTATACTTTAAGGTGGGTCTAGCAGTGTTATTTTAAGGTGTTACAAACATCTGCCGTGAAACAAACTTATAATACCCTGTACCACAGTGTGGTGTAGGGTATAATAAAAAGATAGTTGTATAACATACTATTAATAACAAGTTTCTATATTGCCAGAAAAATTTTACATTTCTGCTTTATGCGCTGTTATCAGTTATTTTTAATAAATATATAATTTCCAATTAAAATGTGTTTTGTTAATTTTGTAACTACCAATAGGTTGTTTATTTCAGGACTATATATTATATTTCACTCATCTAAACATTTTCCTATTGCCTCGTCCAGTATTACAAATCCTATTACCCGCATTTTTATTGTCCATTTTTTAATATTCGCTTAAATCTCTTCACAGGACTTTCTAACAAGATCACTTCAAAAATGTATTTACTCGTACATCACCATAAATAACATACAGCAAAAATAACTACGATGCACGCACTCCCTTATAACCGAGATCGATGGAGACGCCGACGGCATAACCACATACATACGCACATGTACACGAATCCTCGTAATTCACAACTGCCGTTATTTTTAGTTTCAGTTCTTGTTGTTGCTATGGTATGGTGCCAAGCAACATGCACGTATACTTACATATTCACCGCAACGGAACGTAAACGGAACGTCCAATTCTGATTTCAACAGATTCAGCCGTCCGTTTACGTTTCGTTTCCGTTGGCTAATCGTTTACACTGATTTCCATATGACAGATTGAATCAGCTGATTCGTTACGCTACGTGGGCGTTACGGTTAAGTTTGCCTAACTGGGCCTTAACACATAGAAGGGGCGACTTAAGACCCCATGTATGTTTAGCGAAAATTCGATTTGGGTCATTTGAGCAATGTCTGTACGTCCGTCCGTCTGTTTGTATGGCTGTCCGCTGGGTGGTGCGCACGATAACTCTCGAATGGATTAACCGATTGACTTCAAATTTGGTATGTGGTAATAGTTTTTTCTATCTCCGGCTAAGTTCGAAGATGTACCATATTGGTCCACTCCTTCTAGTACCTCCCCCACAGAGCGTTAACATTTAGTGAAATATTGACTCTTTAATAACATCTATACCACTTTCTCGAATCTTCTGAAATTCCACACGTAGTATTAATTTATTAGTCCTGACACCTCAAGAAAAATGGGCAAAGTTGCCACAGCACTTTTGATACATCCTACACAAATCGACAATTGTGCACCAAAAGTTAACTGCTTATAGGTTTAATATTATTTCATACAAATACTTGAAATTTTGGACAGTGTGATGAAGTACCTAGAATCCAGAGAATATTGGGCGTTATCTGTGCGCTCCTTTTGGTACCTCCCATAAAAATGGACTATTTTGCACCAAAAGTTAACAGCTTATAACTTTAATACCAGTACATACTTTAAAGTTATTAAATTCAATTTAAATTGATGATAATTTAATTAAAACAAAAAAATAAATAAATGTGCTAATATTTTTTTGAGACTGAAGATGAGGGGATTCCTAAGTCGGTTTACCTGACTGAACTTTTTGTATGGGATATACTAAAACGGGTGTGTTGTAGTCCATTTGTGTGGGAGGTACCCGAAAGGGGCGTGTCCAGAACCCCCATAAAAACATTACACTGTACAAAATTTCAAGAGATTTTATTCACTGCTATTCAAGAGATAAGATTTTAAATTTTGTTGCGAAATGGTCCATTTCTCTGGGAGGTACCAAAAGGGGCGTGGTAAATTCATCCATTTTTCTCATGGTGGTAGCAACTAACAAATTAGGAGATTCGAATATGTAGTATAAAAGTTATTAGGGAATCAATAATTCATTAAATTTCAACCATCTGTGATGGAGAAACTAGAAGGAGTGGACCAATATGGCGTATTTTTTCGTGTTTAGGACTATATTACACCAGAAAATGCTATGTACAGCCCTTCGACAACAAATTTGTTACTTAGGCTGTCAAGCTTTTCGGTTAACTAAATGTGCTATGCAACTAATTGAAAGAGAAAAGGGATGCAATAACAACTTTATTTTTATACTCGACAGCACACTGTTATACAGGGTATTATGACATTGTACATTTGTTTGTATCGTCCCGAAAGTGTATTATATCGATCGACATGTAATCTCCTTTAATTATATTTAGCCACGCCCATCTGTCGGTCCGGCTCCCAGTGAAGGAATTAAGAAATGGAAATAATTACGCCATTTCTTTACCACACAAACGATAGCTGCAAAACTTGGCACGTCTGTAGAAGAGGTATTCGATAAACTAAGTTTAAAATTTGGGCCTCTTATGGTATACAGTGGCGGAGCTACAAGGTCTCAAAGTTTACCACCATGGCTATAAACAATTTTTACGCGAGTGAATGGATTTTTTATCCCCGACCCTGCCTTAGAATTTTGTTAATATCAGGGCAGAATATATATGTACCGATTTCGTTTACGTAAACTTTTCGGAATTAATAAGAAAAATTGCTATACGATGAAGGAAAAATTCAATTCGATACACCCATTAAGTCATAGGCATTTGACGTAAAATTAAAAAAAAAATTTTGTAATTTTTTCGCGAAAAAAATATACATCTTATTTTGGATTTATAGCCAAAGCTATGTAAAAAAACGTATAACTTATTTATATTTTCCCCAATCGCAAAGCTGGAATATTAAAACCTTTAAAATTTTTATATGCAGTTAGGTGTTGTAAGTTAAACTGTAAGACTCTCAACTCAAGTTTTCAGAAGTGATAACTATATTTGTTATATGACGTAAAAAGATGTCCTATCGATTCAAATTTCCAAAAATATGTCATTTTTGTAATTTTTTTCGAAAAGGTAAAGTAGATATAACATATATAACGGTTGATTCATCGTGAGGTTTGAATTTCAATATGATTTTTTTACAAATCACGCGTGACTCATATCAAACTGCTTTGCTCAAATTTGACCTTCAGAATGGACCACCTCAGACGTAGTCATGGCAAACATTTACATGATATCATTTTCAAAATGCCATAAATTGTTCATTTAAGGGATAATAAAAATGTTTAGGTTCACTTTCAATTTTATGTGTTTTAAATTAAATTAAATTTGGAAAATATAACTTCAATGACTTTGACTTTTGTCTCAGTGGATATATCTGATGACAATATTTTTTTTATCAAGTAGAATGTATAAGTGCTTATTATTCGAATCAGGGCTCCGTAGGGGGGCGAAATATAAAACATAGCTTCTATAATAAATCTTTTACAAGCATGCCACGTTTTATCGCAATCGGTTATCTGGTTAAGAATCAGCTTAATTACTTTCCTTTTTATCCACTCACCATAGAGAGGAGGGTATATACAATTTGCTACGAGCCAAAAGTGTAACACATCGAAGAAGTGCCCTTAGACCCCAAGTATGTTTGGCGGAAATTCGATTTGGATCATTTTAAGTCATTTGAGCAACGTCCGTCCCTCCATCCGTCCGCCTATCTGTCTGCTAGCTGGTGCGCACGATAACTCTCGAAAGAAAAATGGCCGAGTTTGCCACGCCCCTTTGGTACCTCTCACACAAATGGACCATTTTGCACCAAAAGTTAACAGCTTATAACATTAATACTAATCACGCTACAATCTACAATAATTGAGCTAGATGACTGAAATTTGGTATGGATACTTCTTATAGCTGCATGTTATTTGGGATTGACAATAGGCAATATCGGTCCATTTTTGATATAGCCCCATATACAGCATCTCCCTGATTTGACTTCTTAACCCCATAGAGACCACAAACCTCAACAGATCGGGCTAAAAATTGGTAATAGGTGTTTATTTATACCCGGAATCCTTCACACAATCAACGGTAGCCAAAGGTCCTCACTAAATTTAACTTCGTAAAAAAAAATTTCAACAAATTGGGCTTAACTTTGGTATAAATATTATTATTGCTAATTATATAAAGGAAAACTGCCAAATTCGGGGTAAATCGGTTCAGATTTAGTTATAGTCGCCATATGTATGTTACGCCCGATTTGATATGTAAGCTCTGTAGAAACGGTATTTTATATCCTATCAATACGAAATTCGGCACAAAGAGGTTTGTTATTACATTAATGAACACTGCGAAATTTGGATCAGGTTTACATATAGCCCTCCATATATATGTTTCTATCGATGTGGTATCAAAGCGCTATAAATTTGTTCAAAATTTGGCAGAAAGAAGTTTCCTAAATTAGGAACGAATACTGCCTAATTTGGGGATTACCGGTTTAGAGTTAGATATAGCCACATTTATACTATGATCCTGCCTATGAAGTAATTAAGCGCTATTGAAACTATACTTTACGTCCGATATTTATATAATTTAGCAGAAATTAGGATTTTGATCTAAGTTGAAGAAAATCTGTTTAGATTACGTATAGTCCCGTCTTTTTGTTCCTTGCGACTCTTGATCTATGAAAGAATACTGCGTATTTTAAGGTTATCGTTTCAGATCTAGTTTATTATGATCAAATATTCACCTCCTCCTTGAAATAAGCCTTAGTAAGCAGGTTGAGCTACGTCTTTTGTAAACTGATTTTTGTTCCAAATTTTAATAGCAATGCCCCTTTTCGCATTGTTAGGGAGGTGTAGGTTATTATATAGTCGGCCCCGCCCGACTTTATGTCTTTCCTTAACATTAATTTAAAACAAGTTGGAAGGGTTTTAATTTAGGTCGGGCCTTATCATATATACACTGAAAAAAAAAATAGTAATAAAATTAATGACGACACATTCTTAAATTAAGTATGCGACCTCGGCATAAATTCAATCACAATTTTAATTAAAATAATGAAAATTTACTTGTTTTTTATGAAATTTTCCTTAATCTAAAGTTTTTTGAATTTGAATTAAAGACTATCTAATCATTAGTTTTGTGTACGCCCTTCTTTAAATGTACGCCTTTAAATTAAAGAAAAAAATAATTATTTTTGTGACAATCAGCATTATTTTATGTAATATTTCAACACTTTTAAGGATTTTCTACATTAAAACTATGACGTAGACATGTCATAGTTTTAATGTCGAATCGGACTTAATTGAGGGTATGAGATATTTGAGTAATAAATTTAAGGCTATGCTCCCCTTTAAAGAAAAGTTGTCTTGGTAATAAATTTTATGATTATTGCCATTATTATACCCTACACCACACTGTGGTACAGGGTATTATAAGTTTGTTTCACGGCAGATGTTTGTAACACCTTAAAATAACACTGCTAGACCCACCTTAAAGTATACCGATCGACTCAGAATCACTAGCTGAGTCGATTTAACGATGTCCGTCCGTCCGTCCGTCCGTCCATGTAAAGTTGTTCGTCGACTACAGGTCGCAATTTCACTCCGATCGTTCTGAAATTTTGCAGTTTAGAGTATTTCGCGGCTGTTAAGATCGCTATTGAATTTGGTTGAAATCGGTTCAGATTTAGATATAGCTCCCATATATATCTTTCGTCCGATTTGGCCCTTTAGTCCTATAGAAGCTGTATTTTACATCCAATCGTTTTGAAATTTAGAATGGTAGAGTTTCTTGATCGATGAACCAACATTGCCGAATTTGAAGAAAATCGGTTAAGATTTAGCTATAGCTCCCATATATATGTTTCCTCCGATTTGGCCCTTTAGTCCTATAGAAGCTGTATTTTACATCCGATCGTTTTGAAATTTAGAATGGTAGAGTTTCTTGATCCATGAACCAACATTGCCGAAGTTGAAGAAAATCGGTTAAGATTTAGCTATAGCTCCCATATATATGTTTCGTCCGATTTTGCTCTTTAGTCCTGTAGAAGCTGTATTTTACATCCAATCATTTTGAAATTTAGAATGGTACAGTTTCTTGATCCATGAACCAACACTACCAAATTTGAAGAAAATCGGTTAAGATTTAGCTATAGCTCCCATATATATGTTTCGTCCGATTTGGCCATTTAGTCCTATAAAAGCTGTATTTTACATCCAATCGTTTTGAAATTTAGAACGGTAGAGTTTCTTGACCCATGAACCAACATTGCCGAATTTGAAGAAAATCGGTTAAGATTTAGCTATAGCTCCCATATATATGTTTCGTCCGATTTTGCTCTTTTGTCCTGAAGAAGCTGTATTTTACATCCAATCATTTTGAAATATAAAATGGTAGAGTTTCTTGATCCGTGAACCAACACTACCGAATTTGAAGAAAATCGGTTAAGATTTAGCTATAGCTCCCATATATATGTTTCGTCCGATTTGGCCCTTTAGTTCTATAGAAGCTGTATTTTACATCCAATCGTTTTGAAATTTAGAATGGTAGAGTTTATTGATCCATGAACCAACACTACCGAATTTGAAGAAAATCGGTTAAGATTAAGCTATAGCTCCCATATACATGTTTCGTCCGATTTGGCCCTTTAGTCCTGTAGAAACATTTTGAAATTTAGAATGGTAGAGTTTCTTGAACCATAAACCAACACTACCGAATTTGAAGAAAATCGGTTAAGATTTAGCTATAGCTCCCATATATATGTTTCATCCGATTTGGCTCTTTAGATCCAATCGTTTTTATACCCTACACCACACTGTGGTACAGAGTATTATTTAAGTATAAAATGTCCCAAAAGTAAATTTATGTAAACAATTTATACATGAATTACAAAATTTATATATCAGAGTTATTCAATATTACGAGAGTGGTGTAGGGTATTATATAGTCGGCCCCGCCCGACTTTAGCCTTTCCTTACTGGTTTTTAAGAATACATACGAGAGAATTATGTTATCTCTCTTTCGGAGAATTAAAGTTGTTTGTTAATGTGTGGATAAATAATTGTTATGGAATGTTAGAAGAGCTCCTGAGTATAGAGAATATTCTGTTGTTCGTTTTCTTTCAAATCAGTTACTTGGAAGCGATGGAGGGAAGTGGTTGTGTGTTTTGAGACGCGGATTGTAAAAAAATTAAAAAATGAAATTGCGGTGAATATGTAAGTATACGTGCATGTTGCTTGGCACCATACCATAGCAACAACAAGAACTGAAACTAAAAATAACGGCAGTTGTGAATTACGAGGATTCGTGTACATGTGCGTATGTATGTGGTTATGCCGTCGGCGTCTCCATCGATCTCGGTTATAAGGGAGTGCGTGCATCGTAGTTATTTTTGCTGTATGTTATTTATGGTGATGTACGAGTAAATACATTTTTGAAGTGATCTTGTTAGAAAGTCCTGTGAAGAGATTTAAGCGAATATTAAAAAATGGACAATAAAAATGCGGGTAATAGGATTTGTAATACTGGACGAGGCAATAGGAAAATGTTTAGATGAGTGAAATATAATATATAGTCCTGAAATAAACAACCTATTGGTAGTTACAAAATTAACAAAACACATTTTAATTGGAAATTATATATTTATTAAAAATAACTGATAACAGCGCATAAAGCAGAAATGTAAAATTTTTCTGGCAATATAGAAACTTGTTATTAATAGTATGTTATACAACTATCTTTTTATTTTTTAGTAAAACAGTTTTAGAAGTATTTCTGTCGTAGAAAAGTGACAAATTCTACCAAATATTTCAACGTAGGTATTATATATGAACGATTGAAATATTTCTCTTAGTTTTCAGCGTTTTCCTATCGTGATCTGATGAAATTAATTTGTATTTTCTTTAATCATTCTATTTGATTTCTTTTCAGAACAATTTTAATTTTATATCGCGAAATATTTGAAGATAAAAGATAGATATATTTATATATTTTATTTAAAAAAGAGTTAAAACATTTGACTTTTTCGAATTTTAATTTAAATACACACACAAACGAAATACAAAAGCAAACGAAAATACAATTTAATTTTTTTTCGATTTCGTGTTATACTCATACTTTATAGTTAAACCTGCTGTTACATTAGTTACATTGCATCGTTTCCTTTATGAACGGTAATATGTATTACCTTATAATTTGGTCCAAGGGATATTTTTGTTTTACTGAAATCAAAATAATAAGCCTTTTTTGCTTAAAAATAATTTGTAAATAAGCTGCTTTCTTATCGCGATGTTTTGAATAAAAATAAATTTAAATTATTGGGTTAAAAATTTATTTTGTATGAAAAATGTAATATGGACCAAATAGTATCTTAATCTAGGATTCGTACCTATTTGCTAATCTAACAGCAGAGTTAAGAATGTCATAAGCAGCATTAGTTTCTGTTTTAAAGAGCTAATTTTTAATTAATAAACATTCCTATTCATCGCTTCTTTTCTTTTTAAAATCTGTGTGAATAATATAATTTAAATATTTATATTCAGCTCATAGCAAGTCTTCATGGTGGTGTAAAATTAAATGGTGTAAAATTGTTCGCGTTTAAGTTCTATTAACTCGTTTTTTCAATGGTAAATGTAATTAAGCCACATTCAAACAAACTTTTTAAATTAAATACGTCAGTGAATCATTTTTTAATAAAAAGTTCTTACATAAGATAAATATGCATTACCTACCTAAGTATGACCTTTAATAAGCAACCTCATGGAATAGTATAACATTATGATGTTTTATTTTCTAAAAAATTATGGTGCCCTGTCAGAGAGCAGCATTTTAAACCTCTTTCGCATTTCAGTATTTTCTCATAAACGAAATCAAAAAATCGTTTTAGGGCGAAAGGCAGAAACAATTTACCATTTTTTGGCACAAAAGAAAATACCATTAATATTTATTTAAATAATTGTTTATGAAAAAAAGTGTAGATACAATTCAATTTTAAATGAAAAGCCTTTTTTAATTTTTGTTGCAGTTATATGTATTTTTAAGACGAAGTTGCATTTTAATTAAGCTGAATAATAATCAGAAGTGCATAAAACTGTAGTATATTAACAATATTTTAATAGTAATCATATGTTCTGCAAAACAATCCACTGTTTTTTAATATTTTAAATATTCACCGTACTTAAAAAAAATGTTTTTGTAGTTTTGTTTGCACAAAACTTAAGGTTTTAAAATCTAAGTCACGTTTGACTTTTTTGAGAAAATTATTTTTGATAAAATTATATGCGGCTAATCTTATGCCGAGTCCATCCCTAACTCCATTTATATGTAAAAATGTCGCTGACGTAACTTTCAAAACACACAGTCCAAATAATTAATAATATATTATATAACAATATTTTTAAAATTTTTAGAAAGCAATTTTTGAATGGATCTATTATGAGTATTTGTGTCGTAGAAGAGTGAGCCCATTGTACCAAATATTTCAATGTAAGTATTACATGTCAAAGATTTAAATATATCTCTTATTTTCAGCATTTTGTTACTGTGACATGATAAAATTTATTTTTATACTTTTCCGTTTGATTTCTCTTTAGATTATTTGAATTTTAGATCGTGCAATGAACTTTATTTGGATATATGAAAAATTCAGTGGGAATGAAATTTACAAACTGCAGCAAATAAGTGAGCATACAAACTATATGATATGTAAAACTATTTACATAACAATTATTTTATACAATTTCTATTTAAATTCCAGCCAAATTCCGCGTTAAAAATTAATGTCAGTTCCAAGGAAAATTGTTCTTGGTCAACAAATGGAGAACGAATCCCACTATAGATTTTCAAATCGATACATACCAATAATAACAATATTACGATAGTGTGTTGGCCGGTTTGTCTTTATACAACTAAAATATTGTTTTAAATTGTAAAATGTTCAATGTTATCCGTAATACGTATTATAAACTTTTTGTATATTCTAATATAAAATATAATAAATCCAATCTTTAGAAAGAGAAAACGTTGTGTTTTGAATGTATAATTTAACACTATAATTAGCATGAAGCATATTTTTTATGAATATTAAATGATTTCAAAGAAAACAACACATTAATGAGAGTAACATTATAATAAATACAATGTAACGAATTGTCCATACATATTTTAAAAAACAATATCTAAATCCATGTATGCCTTAAATTAATACCAGTATATTCTTAGACATTTTAAATTTTATTACGATAATGTTTTAAATTATATGATATTTTACTACAAATAAGCACGCGACAAACTTAAATTTACGCCAAAATGTTCTTAGTTTAAGACGAAACATAATTATTTTTATTACCCAAAATTCTTAATTCTATGAAATGCATCCTCATACCAAGTACTATTCACGTCTTTGAATTAACTATAAAACCTTCTTATTTTTATAGCGATTGTCTTTGGCTCGAAATCATTGCCGAAATCTTAAACTTTACGACAAATTCTTTGATTTTCAGTACGCTTTTTTTTTAGTGTATACTTGTATTCTTGTATATTAGTACCAAAGGCGCATCGCGGATCTTGTTCTCGGTTATTTCAAGAAACTTCGGCCAAATAAACATTGGTACCAATGAATTTCGAGCCCCCTAACTTTTCCAAAAAGGTGTTTTCCCAATATACTCAAGAATAGAGGCAAAACATGTTACTTCCTCTTCCCAAATGTGTAAATTGGTTTTTTTTTTTTGGGTCGAGGAATCCATTTTTGAGATTTATTTTTGAGTGGCGCCAGAGGGCGCCTTTGAAAATGTTTGGGATTTTGTCGCCTCTTTTGGGGAAATTTTGCGATTGAATTACACAGTGCGACAGTCCAAAACCCGAAAACCGCAATACTATATTTATTGTAGGTCTTGGCGAGTAAAACATCGCTTGTTCTGTGAAATTTTCCGGACACCTCCAAAATCGAGATATAGGGTAAAAACCCGATTTCCTCGTCTGTGCGCACTGTGAAACGAAATATTAGACAACTGCAATTCTCGTTTACGACGACTGAAATTTCTTTTGGTCAGAATATGTTTCTGTCACAACAAAAGAAATTTCAGTTCCGGCAAAGGAGAATTGTAGTTGTCTAATATTTCGTTTCGCAGAAACGAATTTTTTTTTGCGTGTAACCTGTCTGATTTCCTTGCAAACTTTGTGGCCGAATATCGCGAAAATAATAGCTAACCCAGAAAAACGGCTAGTACTACTGGATTCAGAAAAGGTCGAAATAAATATATCCATAGGTCTCATTTCTGTTACATTGTTTAAGTGTCCATTTGGAGCACAGTGTTATTATTCACCCATTTGAAAAACACTAGCTTTCACCCGGTGCACCTCGCTGCCAACATCATTTATTTATTTTCTGTTTAGTGTACTTTTATATAGTTATATCTCTTACTTCCAAAATTACATGATTATTACATATGGTTCATGTTAAGTGGATTTGATTACTTTCGTATGATAAAATACGAACCCCCTTTCGATCCTTGTTTATGTTCCTAGAGTTGCCCTGACACCATTGTACAATATTTATCCCTTTCCCCACTGTATCTATGAATGTTGAAAAACTCTTTTTTGGATCATATGTTACCTATTTTCCCTAGCTTATGTTCCCCTTCTATGTGTTACACATTTGGCTCGTAGCAAGTGATATATACCCTCGAGGGTGAGGGTGTAAAAATATTTGGTTCCATATCTTGAAAAGTTAGCATGCTAACAACGAAAACAATTCCTATTTTCAGTACACTATGGGTACAACAGAAACATTACACTATCCATAATTTCAAGTGTTTGTATGCGCCGGAATCGATGTTATAAGCCTTAACTTTTCTTTCAAAATGGTCCATTTGTGTGGGAGGTACCAAAGGGGGCGTAGCAATAACGCCCATTTTACACAGGACTATAGGCACTAGAAAAGCAGTACACTGCACACAATTTCAAGTGCTAGTTTGGACCGGAATCAAAGTTAAAAGCGTTAACTTTTTTTGCAAAATAGTCCGTTTGTGTGGGAGGTATAAAAGGGGGCGTGGTAACTTCCCCCATATTCCTCAAGGTGATAGAGCCGAATAAACTAATACTATGTGTGGAATTGCGGAAGATTTCGATATGTTGCTTAGAACATATTAAAGAATCAATATTTCTCGAAATTGTAACCCTTTGTGGGGAGGTACTAGAGGCAGTGGACCAACATAGTCCATCTTCGATCTTAGTCTGATATAGACAAAAATATTAACTAGTACCAAATCTGTAGATAATCGGTTAGATAAGAGTTATCGTGCGCACCAACCAGACAGAAGGAGGGACGGCCATTGTTGGAGTTACCTAGTATGGCCCAAAACGGATATCCGCCAAATATACTTGAGGTCTTAGGTCACTCCGTCGATGTGTTACACTTTTGTCCGTAGCTAATGATATGTACCCTCGTTCACAATAATGAAATATGTTTTTTTTTGAAAATAATGTATTTCAAAGGGGTTGTCACTTCGACAGTTCTCCATTGATTTTTTCACATTGGCATTGTTTACTACGTTAGGATGCTGGCTATTGAAAAATAGAATAGAATAATGTTTTCCGTTTTTCTATGGTGTTCCTCGTGATTTCTTCTTTCGGAAAAATCGAAAGTTTTTCTAATTTTTTTACGACAGTTACATTTCTAACATTTGAAACCCTCATAATCACCTAAATTAATCGTATCCTTGCTACAGAAGGCTTCTACTTCAAAAATATATACTTAAATGTACAATTTAACAAAAAAAAAACTTTACCAATAAGGAATTTTGGGTTCGAGGTTGTGGAAATGCAGTTATTCCTCAATTTACACCGAAAAAAGTTTTTAGGTCTTGGATAGGAAAATCATTTTTTTGTTGCATATTGTTATCAGCTAGTGTCTGATAACAATATACAGTATCTAATATGACCAGAGAATTTAATAATTTCCCTATTTTTCAAAATAAGTTTTCCTTGAGATTAAATGATATGTCTATATCAGTCTTGACATTTAACAGTCTTTGGCAATCCTTCCTTTAAATGAATGAATCCTGAGTTACCAAATATATATAATGACCAGAGAATTTAATAATTTCCTTATTTTTCAAAATAAGTTTTCCTTGAGATTAAATGATATGTCTATAGCAGTCTTGACATTTAACATTATTTGGTAATCCTTCCTTTTATGAATGAATCCAGAGTTACGAAATACATACTTTCATAAGTGGCTCAGCAGTTAATCATCAGAAGTCTGAAAAAAGTTTAAAATATGTTAGTGAAATTTGAATATTTTCCTTGACATGTTAACTCACTGCAAATAATACTCAGATAAGAAATTTAACTGAACTCGGCATTAGTATTACATTCCAGGCTACAATTTATTTCATAATGTTCCATTATTATCGAACAAAATCGTTGCTTAGTGTGTAGATCAGGGCTTCATCAGGGCTTCATCAGGACTACATTCATGTCAGCATTACTGGTATTTACATCAATAGGGCTAGAGCATAATTTAACATTATTACCAAAAAATCGTCGCTGTTTATGTATGTAGATAAGGACTTGATCAGAACAACATTCTTCTCAGCATTTTAGTAAGGGAGAGATGCAATATTGTAAACCTGCTGAATCAGCGTTGATTTTTGAAAGGCATGCCCCAATTAACTCGCATCTCCATCTCCTGTGACTTTTTATTCTCACTGTAGATAGCGTTTCTTCTGCGGAAAATCTCAATGGAAAAGAGAGAGTCCTAGATTAGTTGTTTTGGCCGTGGTGCTTCAACTGCAACCGTGTCATGCAGAGTTTCTACACTAAATGAATTATTCGTCTCTCGTTTACTCTATTACATCTAATTCATGCAGAGTTTCAGCAATGCTGGGTTTATACCACTTCTAAAAGCAATATCTTTTTTCTGTTGTGTGGTTTTCTGTATCTCTTTTATCTTTTAATACAGTCCCTTTTTAGAGCAATTTGCCTTAACAGTTTTTTTGTTATATTATATCTGAAATTATTTGTAAAATAAACAAAAAAAAAATACATATATAACTAACATCAATTAGGGGATATATCACTCACTATATTAAACTACTCACCACTAGAATCCATATTTAAGTAACGGAAGATATACTTTAGTCGTGTGGTGGGTAATGTGCCAAGTTTCCATACTGACAGTCCGGATCCAAATCAGAGACAGGACCTTCTGATTTTCTTCAAACGGGTTGTTTTTACCTATAATGGCCCTCCAGAGTATACAGGTCTAAATCATGGACAATATCAGTCAAAGTTCTCCAACATAAAGATTTTTATGATGAATCAATCCAAAAATCAGTATTCATTCAGAGTTTACAATTGAACTGGTATCTCGCATTGTTTGCGGAATATATCGTATCACATATACTTGTCTCGACATCTCGTAAACTTGTACTTTGATTATCTTCAGCATTGGATAAACTCTCTCCCAAGTAGCGTCTGAAACGATTTATTCATAGTATTAAAAATCAAGTAATATTAAATATAGAAAATTTATACTCTATTCCAATGCCAATTTTTTTATACGTTAGTTGCTTACCCCCATTTTCACAACCTCCGGTTAGAGCTAACTCACAGTTAAAAATCAAAATTTCATATAATTTGACAGCTATACATAACTGTAGGTTAGCCCTAACTGTAGGATAACCGGAGATTGTGGAATTGGCCATTAGCCTTATTTACATTTTTCACAAGTCAAGGCTCTCGTCAATCACAAAATTTCGCTACACCAACCCATTAGATAATGATGTGGCCTTCGGTAGCTTAGTGGTTAGTGCGTTAGACTTGGATCCCGAAGGTGCTGGGTTCAACTCCCAGCCATGGCACCGGAAAAATTTAACATCAACATTTCATGTTTTCATCATAATTCGAGTTTCTGCAGCTAAAAATAACTCACCGGTCGCACTACCACTACAACAACATCTGATCACACAAGTCAACAGGGAAGCTAAAAATAGACATAACATCATGGCGACTATTAACAGAAATGCAGCGCTTCTAGTGGAGAATAGAAACGGCAACACTCAAATAACATCCATTCCCTGATATAACAGACGAATGTTAATTTACAACCGGACAACATTGAGTGGATGAAAACAACATTAAGGTTCCCACGATAATCGGATATATGCCGGAACGAAGTCTGTATTAAAAATAGACTTAAGGATTATCAACTCAGCGTCTCCAAGCTGCTACAACAACAACATTAGATAATGATACACTATGCAACAAGATGGAAAACAATTTATATCCCAGTAGAACTATACTTTTACTTTAAAGAAAGCTATGTTCTATATAATTTGCTAGGGGAAAAGTGTAACACTTCGAAGGAATAATTTAACACTGTACATACATATATATATTTGTGATAAATCACTTTTATAATATTTTAAGTCATTTGATCTATACCACGTCTTTCATGAGACTGTCTGGTTAGCCACTTCAGTGTGGAATGTATGCAGTACCTGACTACCACCTGCCATTTGCCGTAAAAAGTGGCGACGTTCTAAAACATATGTTTTTAGTTTCAATACGTTTAGTTTTTTGATAACACTCAAAAGCAGACGATCTCATTAAATTTGTAAACATGGAAATCAAATTGGTCACCGATAGGTAATACAATATTTTCATTTGAAAGGTCTCAGTCCAACAAATTTTATAACCGAACTTGATTTTACTTTGGGGGAGTCTGCTCCTTCGTTTACAACTATAAAATATTGAGTGGCAGAGTGTAAACGGGGCCGTGAGAGCTGCAAAGACGAACTCTGTAATGGTCGACCAAATGAGGTGTCCACGCCAGAAATGGTTAAAAAATCCACAAATGGATGGATGACCGTCGCTTTAAGGTTCGTGAGCTAGCCAAAATCATAGGCCGGAAAAGTGTATCGTGCTAAAACGAGATTATTTTGAGAAATAAATAAAAAATTCCATATTTGTTGTGTTTTCTTTGTTTGTCTTCGTATATCTAGGAGTTCTGCATGGTAAACATTACAGTGATCAGGCTGTACTTTCCGTCAAAAAGTTGTTCAGACAAAGTGGAATCAAGAATACCTGGAAGTTCTTTTGCGCTTTCAGAGAAGTTGATTTCAATAGACCTGAACATCGGTTGGTACCTCCTACCAAAGAGTATTAGTTCTGCCTTGGTCTGTTTTACACCAAGTCCATTATCGGAGGTTTTGAATGAACCTTTGTATACTAAATACAAGTGTTGAAGTGTCTACTGCTGATCTTCAACAGCAGCGCTCCCAGTGTTCTTATATTATACTAGCTGACCGCAGCAGACGTTGTTCTGCCCGTCCCGTTTGGGATATATTGGTTTGTTATTCATTAATATTTCATTCATCCCGAGTTTCAGGAAAAAATCATCAAAACAATTTATATTGTAAACTACATACATATGTCCACTACCGGGCCATCTGCCGGTTAGGATCATACATACAAACTAATATCAAGACAAACCACACATACATTTTAAATTGCAATCAAATCGCTCTGGAAATGAGAATTTTGCAAATAACTTGACCAATCCGCAATTTATGGTGGTGAAAACTATTTAAAAACACAAATGACGCCAAACTGAATATATTGTTAAATTTTCAGCCCATTCGCTTTAATGGTTTCGGAGATCATGCGTTACTAACAAACGTACAAAGGATTTTATATATAAAGAAGATATATAATCTTTAATTAAATATATAAAATTTGTGTTTTCTTTTCTCGACATCCTGTCGTAGATTTAAACAACAATAATAATAATGCCAATAAGGGAAGTCTCCAGTGGCTGAGTCGCAACACAGTGACCAACACTGACGTTGTCATTTACTCGGACAGTCAGGCTGCCATAAATTCTCCTCTAAATTCACAAAAACTCTAGACTTATGCAGATCTCTTAAAACTGATAGCTGAGTTTAACAGACAACTCATATGGGCACTTGGGCATAGGAATATTTCGGGGAACTGCAAAGCTGATAAGCTTGAAGAGAATTTGCATATATTGGTGCGCCACTGTCGGTCAGGCAGTCCCACAAAAGGTGAAAAGAAATCGGCACCTGAAGGGTAGCTAGAAAAATCAAGATATGATATGAGAAGGTCAAAATATCTCCTCGCAGTGAGAGGAAAAAACTGTCAACATAAGTATCAGTTCTGACGGGACATTGCCCGATCGGCGAACAGTTAGGAGGTTGGAAATCGAGTGCAATGATTTCTTCAGAAACTGTGGTGATGAGGAGGAAATGTAGAGCATTAAATCAACCTTTCAAAGAAGTCTGACAGATCTTGCAGGTGTTACCGATGTTCGTATTATTGATAACTTTGTGTAGCAAACTGGTTAGATCCGATGAGAGGCAACTTGGCCTGTGTTAGTACGAGGAGCCTCAATTGATCTATGTGAGCTGGTAACTCCGGCTGCCACCCTTACATAACAGAGAAAACACAACAAATTTTTGAAACATTTTCTTTATTTCTCAACATAATCACCTTTTTGTGGCTCGATACACATTTCCAATGATAAAATCCTTGAAATAGGCATCAACCGCAGACTCCACCTCTTCATTGTTGGCAATCCTTTTACCAGCGTGCCATTTTTCTTATTTGGAAATAGAAAATAATCCGAGGTAGCTAAATCTGGCAAATAGGATGCTTTATAAAGCAATTCGAAATTTAATTTATTGACGTGGCCATCGCAATAGTGCATGTGAGAACTGGTACATTGTTTTTATGAAACAACACTTTCTTTTTCGGCTTTCTTAGCCTTCTTTGGACGCGATTCAGTCCTTTGAGTCCTTTGCTTTGTCTCAGGTGTGAAGTGGAGGACCCGTTACGAATCAACACTAAAACTCTGCTTTATTGCGGTGAAATATCGTCAAACCGTCTATTGAAACATCTCCACGACGCCGTTTTGCTACCATTGCAATGGTAGGAAATGCTCACAATGCATTGTGCGCAAATGCGGCACCCATCCTGCGTACAGCTTTCAAAACTTTAAATTGTCGATCCATATGTGATGTAAGTCACTTTCTGAAATGCCTATAATTTCAGCTAGCTCACGCACTTTTAGCTGACAAACATCCAAAAAAAACAAGTAAGAAAGTTTCAGTCGGGTAAACCGACTAAGGTATACCCTCACTTTGTGAGTAATGTAATATTGAATATTACACAAATTATTCTGTCAATTTTTGTGGGACGTACCAGAAGGGGTTTCAGGAATACACCTATATTTCGCTGAACAGTAGATACTTTAAATACATTGCACTGTGCCGAATTGTAACCGTTTATATGGACTGGTATATTAACGTTGAGATATTAAATTGTGGTATAATTTGGCCATTTTGTGTGGGAGGTACAAAAAGGGGCGTGGTGATAACGCTCATTTTTCACTGGACTATAGGCATTATAAAATCATTACACTGTACAAAATTTCAAGTAATTGTATACACTGATATTAATGTTATAAACTGTTAACTTTTGGTGCAAAATGGTACCTTTGTGGGAGAGGTACCAAAAGGGGCGTGACAATAACGCCCATTTTTCAATGGACTGTAGGCACTATAAAAACATTACGCTGTACAAAATTTCAAGTATTTTTATACACTGGTATTAATGTTATAAGCTGTTAACTTTTGGTGCAAAATGATGCATTTGTGTGGGAGGTACCAAAAAGGGTGCGGCAATAACGCCCATTTTTCACTGGACTGTAGGTACTATAAAAACATTACATTGTACAAAATTTCACGTATTTCTAAACACTGGTATTATTGTTATAAGCTTTTAACTTTTAGTGCATAATGGTGCATTTGTGTGGGAGGTACCAAAAGGGGCGTGGCAATTTCGCCCATTTTCCTCGAGTTGATAGCGACTAACAAACTAATACTATGTGTGGAATTTCAGAAGATTCGAATACGTATAATAGCAGTTATTAAAGAATCAATATTTCACAACATTTTAACCCTTTGTGGGGGAGGTACCAGAAGGAGTGGACCAATATGGCCCATCTTCGAACTTAGCCGGAGATAGAAAAAAATATTACCACATACGAAATTTGAAGTCAATCGCTTACTCCTTTCGAGAGTTATCGTGCGCACCAGCCAGCAGACAGACAGACAGACAGACAGACGGACGGACATTGCTCATTCGACTTAAAATGACCCAAAACGGATTTCCGCCGAACATACTTGGGGTCTTAGGTCACTCCTTCGATGTGTTACACTTTTTTCCGTAGCAAATGATATATACCCTCGTCACACTAAAGTGAGGGTATAATTATGGATTTATAGAGTGGACACTTTTAAACTCTTCCACTCAATATTTTATAGTCGGAAACAAAGGAGCAATCTCCCAAAGTTTAATCTAGCTTTGCTTTAATATTGGTTGGACAAAGACCTTTCAATTGAAAGTAATGAAATACATAACGGTGGCCAATTTGTTCCATATTTACCAATTCATTGGTATCGTTTATTTTTGAGTGCGTCAAAAAAATACTAAAGCTATGTATAGACGATTACCAGACGGGACAATATAGTTAGAAAAATGGCGGGAAAACATGTGAACGTACAACAGTGTGAACATACAATTTTTGTTTTGCAACGTTGGCAGAAAAGTCATTGTAAGATAATTTGCAGATTGTTAGATGTTCGAAGTTTATGAATGGCGCCGTTGTCAGAGAAACATTTTATTGGCAACACCGTCTATAAAATATTTTTATTAAAAATCCTGCATATACATATTTACAAAGGATATAGTAAATATATGTGAAATTGTAAGTTTTTCTTGCAATCGTGTGAACTGTCAATTCACCTTTGCCTAATAAGCTGTCATTGTCCGTACATTTGCAGCACTTTAACAGGGTTGATAACGTTGTCCGATCTGTCAATCGTCTATACATAGCGTAAACAGCATAGGACCTTGAAACCTAAGACATATATTTGATAAGGTTGCCACTTTTCGCATAAGTAGTTTTTTATTTTTAAAATACTGCCAACCTCTTTTCGGCTAATTTTGGAACAGCCCTAGTATATAGATTCTTAGGTTACTCCTTTGAAGTGTTAAACAATTCGTTCGTAGCAAATTATATATACTTTAATTGCATCGTTTTTATTATCACATAGTCCATTTCAAAATCTAGTCGATTGCTGTCATCAGTTGGCAACGACAGAATTGTTTGGTATTTCATTGCAATGGTTAAATAAGTATTGTTGCCAACTGTAGGAAATAATTGACTGCATCTCGAAGTAGATTTTCCTATAGTGGATTTTCTTAAATATAATTACCATAGGACAGAATTTTATTTAAATTTTCATGTTTACAGAATCTAACTATATGAGAAAATTATCCGCTTTTAAAAGCGTTACAAAATGTATTGCCAATTCATTACTGCTATGTGTAGGTTTCCACACAACCCCTGAGGTACTACACTCTGCGCGTTGCCAATTATTTTATATGGCTGGCATCCCCGTTAGGCATCGACCATATCGACCGGCATGCCAGGAGTTAACAAAATAAAATATACTCCATTTTAGACATGCCGGAAGAAGAAAACTTTTTCAGTTTCGGAGTAATATAATATTTGTCTGTGTTGGCAATCGTTTAACATCAAATAGGTATATGTTAACTGAAATCACCTGCTATGTTAGCATTACATTTCTGTTACTAAATTCTGCAAACTTTTGCCCACAATTAATTAGAGAGTTAAATTTATTAAAACGATTTTCAGTTAAGTATGGTTAATTCATTAAAATTGTGCACCCATAGATTGTTCACATTAAAGATGTGAAAATTCTCCTTTGGTCTGACGAACTCCACTTAACATTGGGGTTTGCTGAGAGCAACTAAAACTGTTAATACTCGTACAAATAAATAAATTGAAATTGTAAATATCACATATATTGTAATAATCACAGCATATTTAAATGATTTTTTTCATTTATTTATTTGTGCATTTATCAAATGTTTTTTGTCGTTTTTACATTTACAGAGAACCAAACCATAACAGTTGATACTAGTAAAAATAAATAAATTGAAATTGTAAATATCACAAATATAGTAATAATCACAGCATATTTAAATGATTTTTTCATTTATTTATTTTGACCTTTATCAACTGTTGCTGTTGTTTTATTTTCCGCTGGAAAATTGTACCATTAATTCTCATATGTTATCACCAATGTTTGCAGCAGTTTGTAACAGACAAAGAGAGAAATATCATGGCTATAATGTTAACAGTCTATGATTCATTATAGGTAATTTAAATTGTGTGTACAGTTGTACATAACTTACCAGCAGGTAAGTTAGAATTTATACATTGGGTGACAAAGTATTGGAAGCATTATAAAATTATAATGTCCCTTAAAGAACTTTGTTAACGAATCCTTAAAATCTGCTTACTAAATTCATATTTATCATGTTCTCTTAATAATAATGAATACAAAATTAACATCTATCCTATGATAAGCACAGCTTACCACCAAAGCGGTAAAGTCTAAGTTATATTAAATATATAAGTACAGTGGGTGAAAACTTTTAAAACAAAGCTATTTTATAATTTCCCTTAAACATAGCCAACTTATTAACGAAACATCGATATGTATTAAGTTCCTAATAATATATAATAATAAATAAACATAACTTGCAAGAATCCCATATCTTACCACTAGGTAAAGTCTACCTTAACAAACAAATATACTTATATATTTATACAGTGGGTGACATAACATTGGAAACTTTCAAAACTAAGTTTTTTATAATGCCTCTTAAAGAATAAACAGCTATAAACTTGCATTAAAATAAACTTACTAATGTAATATTTAGGGCTTTCTTAATGGATAAATATAAAAAAATTAATACAACTCCTCGATAAACTTAACTTACTACAGGATAAAGTGTAATCTGCATATACAGTGCACAAAAAAGTGAAATGTTATAAAAAAATTATTACAATTTTCCATAATAAAAGAATAATAGGCGAACCGACTTATGAATCCCCTCACCTTGAGTCCCAAAAAAATATTAGGGCCTGTTTCTGTAACTTATTTTCGTTCGTCTACGGCGAACGATCAAAATTCTCTCATCTATTACTTGAATTCTATAAAACGCAGGTTAGAAATATTTTAGGAATAAGCTTTTTACATGATTTCCTACAGACACATCGAATTATAAACTTCTGCGATTTATAGATTTCTCGGAATAATTGAGTGATTTTTGATCGTTTGCAGTAGACGAACGAAAAAAAGTTACAGAAACAGGCCCTTAGTAAATTTATTTATTTTTTGTTTTAATTAAATTATTACCAATTTAAATTGCATTTAATAACTTTAAAGTATGTACTGGTATTAAAGTTATAAGCTGTTAACTTTTGGTGTAAAATGGCCCATTTGTGTGGGAGGTACCAAAAGGGGGTTGCCAATAACGGCCACTTTTCTCTAGACTCTAGGTACTATAAAATCATTGCAGTGTACGCAATTTTAAGTATTTGTATGCACTGGTATTAAAGTTAAAAGCTGATATCTTTTGGTACAAAAAGGTCCATTTGTGTCGGAGGTACCAAAAGGGGCGTGCCAATAACGCACATTTTTCACTGGACTCTAGGTACTATGAAGGCATTACACTGTGTAAAATTGCAAGTATTTGTATGCACTAGTATTAAAGTTATAAGCTGGAAACTTTTGGTACAAAATGGTCCATTTGTGTGGGAGGTACCAAAAGGATCGTGGCAATAATGCCCATTTTGTACTGTATTGTAGGTACTATTAAATCATTACACTGAACAAACTTTCAAGTCTTTGTATGCACTGGTAATAAAGTTATAAGTTATTAACTTTTGGTTCAAAATTGTCCATTTGTGTGGGAGGTACCAAAAGGGGCGTGGCAACTTCGCCCATTTTTCTCGATGTAATAGTGACTAATAAACTAATGTTATGTGTCGAATATCAGAGGATTCAAATAAGTAGTATAGAAGTTATTAAATAATCAATATTTCACTAAATGTTAACCTTTTGTGGGGGAGGTACTAGAAGGAGTGGACCAATATGACCCATCTTCGAACTTAGCCAGAAATAGCAGAAAATATTACCACATACCAAATTTAAAGTCAATCGGTTACTCCTTTCGAGAGTTATCGTGCGCACAAGCCAGCAGATCCAAAAACGGATATCCGCCGAACATACATACTAGGGTGTCCATAAATCCGGTTATTTCGAAAAAGCGGTTTCCGGTTTAACCGAAATATTACTTTTTTAAAACCCGGTTTTCGGTTATTATTTTTTGTCGAAACCGGTTAACCGGTTTTTTGGCCGGTTTTTAAATAATATACGAAAGTGATTAAAATGTCATTAAATGTTTATTGTAAAACAAAAAACAACCAACAATCAGTTGTAGTAAATATTAGTAACCACAAATAGATTATTATTTTGTTTATTACATTATATTTATTATTTTTTGGTTTACTTTAAATAGAAAGTATTATATTTCTGAAATGACCTTAAAAAATAATAAATCATTTAGAATGTTTTTTTATAATAATATCTTAAAAATAGAATACAATTTAAATGATGATTTTTAAACTATTTTTCTTTTAATTTTTTATGTAACTTGACGTTGAAAAAGCTCACAAACTTTGATGTGGTCAATATTAGTCCGATAGTCATTAAAGCATTATATAAGTAACACGGCTTCTCCGTTTTCTTCTTAAACTTTTCAACAAAAAAAGCAAAGTCATCAAATAATGTTGCTTGCCTGTCGTTTTTCGATTCTGGGTGTGACATAAATCCAAAATTTAATTATTTGACTCATCAATATAAGTTGTTTTATAAATCAAACCAAATCAGAGGTATCTGGTTGTTCTGTCGGGATTTAAACTCGCAAAAAAGTCGAAGCTATTTGTCTTTCCGTTCTTGAACGTATGCTTGAAGTGGTCTGTGCTTCATGGACGACTTATTGAATGCTTTGCTGTACTTCCTGACTTTATTTATTACATCATGGATATCAAAAATAAAGCCAAAATCATTTTCAAGATCGTGAATTCATAATCACTTTCAGAATATTCAGAACAACTGTCACAATTATCCACCTCATCGTTGTATCCAAATGGTATCCACAACAAGTAGAAAAAATAGATCAATACTTAAATTTTTGTTTTAAACAATAAATAAAAAAACCGGTTAACCGACATGAAAAAACCGGCTTTCTCGGTTAACCGAAAATGATATTTTTAAGAAACCGCTTACGGGTTTGGGTTGCAAAACCGGTTAACCGGATAACCGGTCCCGGTTTTGGACACCCTAATACATACTTACACGGGGCAAAATCGCCTTTTTGGATATGTTTGAATCGAAAGAAAATATATTTGGAACACAAATTTTTAAATATTATATATTTCTTAGCAAATATATTTTATTTGAAAATCAATAAAATATATTTGGAACGCATATATTAATATATTACAACAAATTATATTTGGAAACTAAATTTCTCAAATAAAATATGCGTTTAAATATAAATAAAATTATTATTTAGGAATTTTTCCAAACATATTTTATTTAAAACGATTTCCAAAAATTTTGCTGGCTTTTTCGAATTTCAGTTTTAATTTTTCCTTGGCTTCGAATTGTACCTCCCAGTTATGATACCATATGCAGCATTAACTTATGTTTTAAATCAATCATTTAAAATTTCTGAGTTAGTATTCCAAGTCACATTTCTTGTCAATCCTGTAAATTAATTTATTTTGATACAAGATTATACGATTTTAATTATTATTTTTAGGAACATAAAATATTTCTAAAAAATAACTTTGAATTAGTAAACAATTTAACACAATTAACGTATTTTCTGAATTCTTAAGTGCGAATAAATATTTGTTTCGGAAATAATAGTCCCAAATAAAAACATGTTGGGATGTAAACCAAGATTTCTTTAGAATAACATATGTATTCCCAAATAAATACTATTTGTCTGTTCCCAATATTATATGATTAGAGTGTAACCTAAACATATATATGTTTCAAGCGGAATATGTTTGGTACAATATACTACAGAAGCGATTTTTTTCAGCGTGTAGGGTCTTAGGTCACTCCTTCGATTTGTTACACTTTTGGCTCGTAGCAAATGATATATACCCTCTACTCTAAGGTGAGGGGATAACAAATTTACTATTTACCATACGGTAACGACTTCGAATCATATATGGTGAAATACGTGAAAAATTTCCTGCCTAAATTTTTTTTCTGTCCGAATTGGTTACAACTTTGTGCATGACTGACGCTATATACAAGAAATATATCTGCCAAGTTTGGGAAATTTACGTTGCATATTGGCTGCTTGGGCGGTGGTCCAAAACTGACTCATCAAGCCTAGGTGATGTTTGAGTATTTTTTGTGCTTTAACAACCGAATTTTGTTACACGACTGTTGAGGGCTTTTTCTCGAGCATTCGAATGATTGAGTAGTTTTCCGCAATAAAGAGTAAACTGACCTCAATAACGCGAAAATAAACACAAAAAATAAATTTTCGAGGATTATGACCCACTTAATTTTGTTCGAAATATTTTTAAATTAAAAAGCTGATTTTCCTCCATATGTGTGCAGATTTTCAAGATAGTGCTAAAGAGGTTTAACTATGGATAACAATTTATATAGAGACAAAGGTGGAATAAAATTGACCTAAGTATTTAGCGATTTAGGAGTTTTATTAAGCCCAGTGGAGCAAAAAAATGAAGTACGTATTTGGTACCACCGCCAAATCCAAATTATAATATTTGCTAGAACCGTCAAATCCAAATAGCTAGAGTAGTAAACGTAAAAGTAGCAATTTTAGGTGACTAAATTAGGCAAAAAAGCAGTAAACCTGATACAATCTGACACAAAATATAATCCTAAAGACAGGAGCTAAAATCGTGAAATACATTGTTAGGGTAGGTCTTTAGGACGCAGTATTGGAAAAACGTTTTAAATATGGCACCACCGGGGGGGTTAAATATATCATAATGAGACAAAAAGTGATAGTTATGGTGACCAAATACAAATAGATGGATTGTCGTGAGACAATCCATTTGGGAATTAGGCTCCGAAAAGGGTGGGTTTTTTGGAAATTCGCAAATAGTTCACAATGGAAGAGCTAGAATCCTGATAGTTGCTGTAAAGGTACTTCTTAGGATGTAGCGCTATAAGGGGTTAAATATAGGACAATGGGCCAAAAATGGATAAATCTGTGGTTTTCCAGAATAACTGCACATCTCAAAAAATCTAAATATTCAGTAGAGACAAAATACGATTTATCCCGTACATTGTCCCAAACATCTGATAGAAACATACACTCCAAATATATAATATTTGGCCCAGACATATTGTGTATTTGGGAAGATGTTCCATACAAATGTCAATTTACACCCTAATACTTTTAATATTTATAATATAATATTAAATAAAGATTTTTTATATTTAAATATTCAGAAAATATATCGCCACATTAAATGTTTTTAATTTTTTATACATTTGTAATAACTGTAAAATTCTTTTATAATTGAAATCGTATAATCTTGGATAACAGAAAATTGCTTGAAGGATTGAAGTCAAATGATGACTTGAAATATTTAGAATTTAAAAATTATTGTAAATGTGATACTAATGGCGAATTCTTTTCTGCAAACAAGTGCAACATTTTCATTGCCCTTTTTCCGAAAACGGCACTTTTGTGAAACTTTTTTGATATTTGGTAATTAAGTTACTCGAATTTAGCACAACTAAAATTTCAAAATTTCAAAAAAGCGATATAATAGTGCAGTTTTCGGAAAAGGGGCAATGCAAGTGTTGCACTTTTTTGCAGAAAAGAATTCGCCATAAATGTCTGCTATGCATATTTGGGAAAGTCATCAAACATTTGACTTACCAAGGAATATTATAAATATATATGATTAGCAGAATACATTTATCTAAAAAATGTCTGATATAGGCTTTTATTCTAAAAAAACACAAAAATATGGAACCCCATCCAAATGGTTAGAATTATAATCGTGACATTTTATAAACGAAAGTCCTTGTTACTTTTGCTGTGATTCTATTGAATACTCGTAGTTGAATATGACAAATTGGGACAAAAAGTTATAAATATGCTACCATATCCGATTTCAAATGGACACACGCTGAACAAAATCGCTTCTGTAGCACATTGTCTCAAACCGATTCTGCTTAAAATATACAAATCGTTACCTCCATTCTTAAACATGCTAAGTCGACTTAGCATGTTTTTAGGGAGATTGTATTTTTAAATTCTAAATATTCCAAATTATATTCAGTCAAAATTTGGTGTTTATCCGTCAACCCAATCAAAGATTATTCACAAAACAGTACAGGTCGATTTCCATCACAAAGGAGTTCTACACAAATTTAAAAAATGCATCAAACTTTAATCGCATCACCTGCACTTAGCATAGTTTAGAATGGAGGTATCGAAATGTTTAGGGTACACTCGATATATATTATATTTGGACACACATACGTATTTTATATTTGGGAATATGTTGTCCTACACAAATCGTTGTACCCTTCCTAATATTATTTATTTGTTATTATTATTTGTGAAATAAATAATTATTTGAATATCAACAATTTTATTTTAAGACAAATTTTATATTTTTCAGTAACTCAACGTTAAATTTTTCAGAAATTCTGATTGTTCGTAGAATTCTTTTATAATTGAAATGGTATACCCTTGCATAATGATACACGACTTGATGTGTTGGCAACAAATGATGACTTCACGCTGAAAAAAATCGTTTCTGTATTGTCCCAAACATATTCTGCTTGAAATATACAAATATTAAGGGTAACTTTTTTTTGAAAATGCTATAAAAAAAACTACTGAATATTTTCTCAAATTTCTTTTTTTATTTGAAAGTACAATCCTTCCGGTTAATAACGGAAAATAATTTCATTCAAATGGGTGCCTCGGCTTGCCATGCAGTAGCCTACACGATCGGTCCAATTTTTAAGCACATTATCGAATGTGTGCAGCTGTATATCACCAATGGCTTCACGAATATTGTCCTTTAAAGCGTCAATTGTCTCTGGCTTATCAGCGTAATTAGCTGAAAACCAATTTTTTGTTTAAATTCGCCCATAACCACGCCTACTTCCCACATTACCTAAAATCAAAAACATTAGTATTTTTCTCAATTTAGCATTTATATTATTACAAATCGCTAGAAGAGATTGTATTTGAGTCCTCAGTTATATAAAAATTGCAAGCGCCACGCCCAACGCCCATATATCAATTTAAATTTTATACGATGTTGGAAATTACAGGAAATTTTTTTATAAAACGCTTTGTATCTTTTCTCAAAAAAATCATGATGAACTAGTTTACAGTTTTTTGTTAATTGATCAATCATACCAACTATGCAGAAAAAATCATCATTGATTTAGCATTGTGTTCATTAATAATACGTCATTTTTAAAGCATACTTTTAGGAATATGTGGAAAGGACACAAACAATGAGGCATTTATATATAGTAGATTGGCAAACAAATGTTCGCTTATATGAATATTTAGCTTGTTCATGTCGGTTGCCCGTTTAATTCCGTCTGTAATCGTTGATTTAAACTGAGATACTCTCTCGGCTCAAGACCAATTTGCTTATATACATGCTTTATATGCTTTTTGTTATATTTGCAGTCAATTTATCATTTTCCCCTTAAGGTATGCTTTGGTAATGTTGTTCAATATATAGCAACATGGACTAAAAATAACAAATTTTGGGTTGTTTTTTGCCGAGTAGGTTTTATTATTTCGTTAAATAAATCAACATAGGCAGGTATAGGCAGAATTTTCTTTTTGCAGTGGTTTACTAAGTCTCTAGTTTATCAATTTTTGTTAATGACAAGACCTCGGTCGTCCTCGGAAGTATAGTTTTATCCTGGAGAAAATGAAACAACCCGATTTTTGGCAACTTGCAAGTAAACCGCATATTAAATAGGAAAATGACAACACAATTATATATTTTTTAATGCAAAAAAAAACTTCAAAAGGTTCTGTATAGCATGACTAAAACGAAGTTCCAATGCGTTTCATAGTTTCGGAGATATGAGCTTACAAAATACTCTCTTAAATGATAAACTTTGGAACCATTGTACCATTTATGAATTTCAAATGCTTATACCGCGGTATTTAGCCAAAATATCGGCAAAACCTTTAACGATTTAGTTAATTGGAATGTTCTTTACAGATTGGAATCAAAAATTTTGAGATTGGGCCTCATGAAAATTGGGAGTTTTTGACGCTCATAATACACTGTGCGCCGTCCTGTTGAAACCAAATGTTGCCAATATCTTCCTCTTCAATTTTTGTGAACAAAAATTCGTTCAACATGGCCCGATAACGATCGCCATTGACTGTAACGGCAACTCCTTGCTCATTTTCGAAGAAAAATGGCCCAATTATGCCTCTGGACCAAAATCAGCACCAAACGGGGACTCGTTTTGGGTGTATCGGCTTTTCAATGCATACGTGCGGGTTTTCTGTGCCCCAAATGCGACAATTTTGCTTGTTTACATACCCGCCAAGATCAAAATGAGTGCTTCTCTTCTTCTCAAAACGGTGAAAAAACACATTCTGCAACATTACCATGTTTTTCAAAGTTATGTCGCAATATTTCCCAGCGTTGTTCAAGCGTATACACAATCATATTCGTTCAGCGGAAGGATAAAACTAATTATCTGTCAAATCGGACATGAGCTAAGTGTTACCATTCACGAAATAAGCACTAGTTGAAAAAAAAACGTTAGATGGCGGACCCTTTATTTGGCACACGCACAAAATATATATTTGGAAAGATGTTGAACAAATCTTTGTTTCCGTCCTAATATTTTTTATTTGGGACAATTATTTACAAAACAAACATTTATTTGCATGTAAGATTCCTTTTTATTGTAATTGAATAATCTTGCATATTGCATGATGACTTGGACTAAATAGAAATTAAAAATTAATGCTTTAAAACAAATCATATTGCTACTTATGCCATTTTAAATTATAAGGTATAACTCGAAATCAATAAAACTGAAAATTAAAAATGGAATTCTAAAAATATGCAACGTTTTGAAAATCTTTTTTAAATATAATATATTTTGAGAAAGTCCAAAACAATAATTTTATTTGTATATAAACACATACTTTATTTGGGAAATTTGGTTTGCAAATATATTTTGTTGTAATATATTAATATATGCGTTCCTAACAAATTTTTTTGATTTTCAAATAAAATTTACTTGCTCAGAAATATATAATATTTAAAAATTTGTGTTCCAAATATATATTGTTTCTATACAAACATATCAAAAAAGACGATTTTGCTCCGTGTTGGAATAAATATAAATTAAAAAATTGTGCTTTAAAACAAATGATATAGCTACTTATCCCATTTCAAATAGTAAGGTATAATTCGGAATCAATGTAAAATTAAAAATTAATTTCGATAAATTTGCAACATTTCAAAAAAAATTTATAACAAAATATATTTGGAGAAATATTTTAAGCTCTACCACAGATTCAAAATGTTTCGAATTTTTAAAGTATACCTGAAACCTTACCTCTCCAAAGTTCATTACGTTAACTCCAATCGTTCGTTTTACATAAAATTCATATTTATCCACTTTTGACCCATTGTGCTATATATGACAACTGGAAGTGCTACGTCCTTAGGCGTACCTTCACAGAACTTTCAGGATTCTAGCTCTGGCCATTTGGATTTGGCGGTGGTACCGCATTCATCCATTTTCGTCCCTTCTTCTTCTTAATTTGCTGATCCTTTGTTCGGACATTAGAGATCATACAATATTACATATTTTGTATTTTATTATACCCTCCACCATAGGAATGAATATACCCCCCATTCATTTTCTCACTCCGTTGGTAACACCACTAAATATTGATCTGAGACCCCATAAAGTATATATATTATTATTCGTTTTAAAATTCTAAGACGATTTAGCCATGTCTGTCTGTCCGTCCTAGAGCTAGGTGCCTGAAATTTGGCACGTACACTGTTTATGTCTGCAGGTATGTTGGGATTGAAAATGAGAAATATCGGTCCATTTTTGGATATAGCCCCCATATATAGCATCTCCCCGATTTGACTTCTTAACGTCTTGAACTGATTGGGCTGAAAAATGGTTACTGGGGTTTATTTATATCCGAAATCCTTCACACGAACACCGGTAGTCATAGGTCCATGTTTTGATATAGCCCCCATACAAAGGTCCCTCTAGATTTGACTTCGTAACGCCACAAAAACCTCAAATTTCAACATATTTCAATAAATTGGGCGGAAATTTGGTAAAATGAGTTAATTAGTTCCCGTAACTATTCGCATGCGATCCATGGTGGAGGGTATATAAGATTCGGCATGACCGAACTTAATCCGTCTTTACTTGATATACAGTATCGGACAATACATTTTGGACTAACTTCATAACTCTGTTCAATCGCCAACATCTGAAAAACTATCAATGAATGAAATTGGATGAATTTACCGAAAAATGTCAATTTGGCTGCTTAAATTATTTGAAGTATTTATTTCACAAAAAAGTCGAAAATTCGCACGATAAAACACATTGGACTATGAATTTTTACTAAGATTTTGTATTTATTTTTTAGGTATTTTCTGAATACTTAAATGCAAATAAATATTTGTTTCGGAAATAATAGTCCCAAATAAAAACATACTAGGATGTTAACAATGAGTTGTTTAGTAAAACATTTTCCCGAATATACATATAATTTTCGTGTGTACCAAATATTATATGTTTAGAGTGTACCCTAAACATTAGGCCGGGTCGATTTGTGGGGAGGCAAAAAAAGTCGCCATTGCTCAGTGAAAATCGTATTCTAGGGATCAAAATAAGAAACTTTGCCGAAGGAACCATACCTCTAAAACGAATTCTGATGTCCCGGAATTTTGGGTAGGGGCAAATTTTGAAAAATCCAACTTTAACCCATTTAGATTGCTCCAATCGAGTCCAAATGTATGACCGACCCCCACTAACTTTGGAGGCCCGACCCACCCATGCCAGTGGCACACCCTCTGGAACCCCCTGGGGGTTCCATACATTTGGACTCGATTGGAGCACTCTAAATGGGTCAAAGTGGGATTTTTTCCGGGACATCAGAATTCGTTTTAGAGGTATGGTTCCTTCGGCAAATGTTTCTTATATACTACAGAAGCGATTTTTTCAGCGTGTGGATATGAAGTTAGACCAATATGTATTATCCGATACTGTAGGTGCGAATAGCTATCTATTCTTGGCAGCATTTATTAGATTAATTTCATCACAACATCCTGTCCGCTCTTGGATGTTTTTTCAGCCAGGATATTGTTCTTCTGCCTCTGGTCCGAGATGTAAACACTTTCTGTGTAGATTGAGGCATAGCTTTTGAAACCAAAAGAAAAAAAATTTGTTGTAAGGTACCAAAAGGGGCGAGGCAATAACGCCCATTTTCACGGGAATATAGGTACTGTAAAGGAATTACACTCCACAAAATTTGAAGTATTTGCATGGACTGGAATCAAAGTTTTAAGCAGTTCACTTTTTGTGCAGAATGGTCCATTTACATGGGAGGTACCAAAGAGGGGAGCAACTTCACCCATTTTTCTCAAGATGATAGCGCCCCAGAAACCAATACTATGTGTGGAATTGTGCAAGATTCTGGGTAGTACTATAGAATTTATGAGATAATCAATATTTAGATTCAGAATTAAAAAAAAAATATATTTTTTTTCGTGTTTAGGACACCGTATTACACCAGAAAATGCACAGCTTTTTTTGTAATTTATTACATTTGTTTATTGAATCTTTCATAATGGAATAAAAATAACAATAATTATTCAAATCTTATCCGAATACATTAATCTGAGGGTTATTGCCAGTGCAATAAACCCTTTGAGAATTTTCAAACTTTAAACTATAATGGATTTCATTGGCATTCATTCGATTTTATCGAATTACTGCTACAAAGAATTCTTCAATGTATAAATGTTAAAATAAGTCCAGTGTATTTCTTCTTCTAAGGCGAGGGTTTCTTTGATTATTTAGAAGTAGTCTGGCCAAGATATTTGGGTGATCGGATAGTTTGTCCACAAAGCTTCGACAGTTTTCTTGAATTTCCTCAGCGACGGTTGGATTGTTAAGGTCCTTATGGATATTTGCGTTTCTCATATACCAAGGAGTACCTGTAATTAAACGAAGAATATTCGATTGTCTTCTTTGTAATTGGGATCTACAAATCCTATAGTTCCTATCTATTCCCAGGATGGGGACTGAACAGTGATCCCAGATTGGTCACCAATACTAGTTTTTCTGGAGTCTAACTGGTAGTATCTTCGGCTACGCAGTTTGTCCAGAGCACTTAATCTTGTACCACGGGACTCAGGAAAGCCCTCGCGACGCAGGTTCCGGCCTGACTATTGGCGACGTGGTGGCTGTGGTTGAAACCAAAATCTCGGATGTGGACTTGCAAACCAACCGGGTGCCATGACCCTTAGAATGGCAACCAGTTTTAGATGGGCTCCGCTCCTAACCAAGGAGGGTGGCAAAAGTGTCCAGAAACACGGAATTGTTTGGTACTCATGCACATTGTGCGTGGGGGCGTTGGTCGACGCATGTATTCACCCAGGTGTTTAGAGCACGCTGAGTTTAAGCCTAACGACAGGAACTCACCTAAATCCAGCATACCTACCGTCTTCTTTGTAATTTGTAAATGGTTGAAGCAGTGTTCAGAAAAAAACAGTACGTTATAGGAACTGTTCCTTCAGAGAACACTAACGTTATTTATTTTTTTAGTGTTACTGTTCGCGAACGGTACCACTATGATAACGTACCGTTCTTAGAACACGACGAACGGTAGACTACGATAACGTACGGTTTATAGAACAGTATCACTACGTCGTAGTGATACTGTTCTTTTGAACAGAACACTAACAGTATCACTACGTTTAGCGTTCCGTTCTTTTTTATATTCGACACCACAGGTCGCAAATATGAAGCAATCTTAATGAAAATTGGTACAGAGTTAATTCTTAACCCAGGGACGATCCCTATTTAAAATTGGGCATATCGGTCCATTCTTTGATATAGCCCCCATACGAAGGTCCCTTTCGATAAGACATATTTACGCACTAGAGAGCGCAGTTTTTAACCGATCATGCTGAAATTTATGTATTTTTACTTTGTATTGCATTGTGATCACGCTTGAATGTAATAGAAAGTACAAATATCTAAATTTTAGCACGATCGGTTAAAAATGCGCTCTCTAGAGCGTAAATATGTCTTATTGAAAGGGACCCTCGTATGGGGGCTATATCAAAGTATGTACCGATGTGTCCCATTTTCACTAGACATGATTAAATGCAATAGGAAGCACAAATATTTAAATTTTGGCATGATCGGATAAAAAAATTCGCCATCTATAACGTAAATATGTCTTGTCGAAAGGGAGCTTTGTATTGGGGCTGTATCAAAAAATGGACCGATATGCATCATTTTCACTAGGCATGATTAAATGCAATGGAATGAAGATATATTCAAATTTTGGCATGATCGGTTAAAAAATGCGCTCTTTAGTGCGTAAATATGTCTTATCGAAAGGGACCTTCGTACGGGGGCTGTATCAAAGAATGGACCGGTATGCCCCATTTTAAATAGGGATCGTCCCTGGATTAAGAAATAACTCTGTACCAATTTTCATTAAGATTGCTTCATATTTGCGACCTGTGGTGTCGAATATAAAAAAGAACGGAACGCTAAACGTAGTGATACTGTTAGTGTTCTGTTCAAGTGATACTGTTCTATGAACCGTACGTTATCGTAGTGTACCGTTCGTCGTGTTCTAAGAACGGTACGTTATCGTAGTGGTATCGATGGCGAACAGTAACACTAAAAAAATGTTTAGTGTATTCTGTTCTCGTGTAAGGGTTGCGATACTGTTCCGTTCGCGACGAAGGAACGGTACAGAAAGCTAAGGAACCGTTCCTTAGTGTTTTATTTCCGAACTCTGGTTTGAAGCGCACGCTGTAGACCAGAACTGGGTTTTTATGAATACTACTAAAAGCAGTACCATCCGCAAAAGTGGACGTATGAGTAAATGTGTTTGTGGGAATTTCTGCTGCATACATATACGAGTATTATCTATACCCTAACAAAAATGTCACGATTCTATATTATTATTACTTCTTTGTCCCATTGTGTAATATTTAACCACACTAAAAGATATACTTCCCAAGGGATATCCGAACAGCAAATTATACGATTGTAGCTATAGCTAGGTACAATGTTTTTCTTCGATTGCTCCACTGTACCATGTTTAACTAAATTTTACACTTATAGCTTAATCCATTTGAATTTGCCGGTGGTACTATAATTATTCCTTCTTTTTCTGATTTTTATGAAGTCGTTTGAGCAATGCCCGTCCGTCTCTATATATGGCTGATACGCATGATAACTCTCAAAAGGGATAATCGGATTGGCTTGAAATTAGGTATATGAAAATATTTTTTTAATATCTCAGGCTAATTTGGAAGATGAGGCAATATTGGTCTGTACCTTCCAATAGCTCCCTCACAAAGGTTTACATTTTAGTGAAATATCGATACTCTAATAAATTCGATCCCTCCTATCCGAATCTCCTTTAATTCTTGAGAAAAATGGGCAAATTAGTCCTGCCCCTTTTGGTACCTCCTACACAAAGAGACAAATTAGGATCCTACACAAAGAGACAAATTATTACTGTTTATAACTACAATACCGGTACATACTATTACTTCAAATTTTGTGCAGTGTAGTGTTTATACAATACCTGCAGTCCGGTAAAAATAGGCATTATTGCCAAGCCCCTTTCGGTACATCCCACACTAAAATTGAATGGCTCGTAACATTAATACCTGTGCACATAAACGCTTACATTGGGTAAAGTGCAATGTTTATAAAGCATCTACAGTTTAGCTCAATATGGGCGTATTCGTAAAGCCACTTATGGTACCTCCCACACAAATTGACAGATTCATTCGAAGCAGTCATCTAAATATTTTCATTTTCTGTGTTTTTGACAACATTCCAATGACTATAGACTGACAAGGAATAAACAAGCTCTTTCTACGTTCTGGCATCTCCCACCCGAGTTACCATATTACATTACCCACAATATGAGTCGGTTTACCCGACTGAAGTGTTCTTACGTGTTGCATTATTCATTTTACAGCTTTACTGCAAAGTTTTTCGTCGGTGCGCCGATCAATATATCATAACCAAAATGGTATATGTGAAAAAGCCATGACATGGTAAATGGGTTTCAAGAAAATCTACACATAGGACTTTTTGTTTCGAGCATTTAAATATTAATAAAACAAAACAAAAAAATACACAGGTGTTTTGGTATTCGAACGACCACAGCTTACCTCAAGTAATCGAAAGTTGGCTATATTGAGGCAAAAACGGCTTATGAGGTTTTGTTCAGAATCATGCCCTCTACTCAACTACGAAGAGATCAAAATCTGATCTGTTTCTTTTGCGAATTTTTTTAACCCATAAATTCGACTTACACCGCTTAGTTTGTACAACAATATTATAGCGAATTTTATAAGATCAATATATTTGCATTTTATGATATCTGAGGGATAGATTGGTGTCAGCATTTCCGCGATAGACTTCCCGGCAATGTATACACATTTCGAACAAAAAACATTCAAGTTCACAATAATTCTGAACAATTTATCGCGGAAATGATTATCTCAATCTATTTCTCAGAGATCATGAAATGCCAATACATTAATCGTATTAATTTCGGTATAATATTTTTGTAAACATTTGGCGGTTTAAGTCAAATTTATGGATTGCAAAAAATTCACAAAATAAAAAAATTGCAAATATAGCGGACATTACAAAGCGTCTTACAAATGATCACATTTAAAGTAAATTGTGTTACAGTTCTAAATTTCGGCAATTTTCCTTACAAATCAAAGTAATTAAGTTTGTTTTTTTAGTAAAAATGCTGATTACTCGCGAAAGGTAGCAGATCTGATTTTGATCTGTTCATAGTCGAATAGAGGGGATGATTCTGAACAAATCTTCATTAGCCGTTTTTTGGCGTCAATCTAAGCCAACCTACTATCCCTTGGGGCACGCTGTGCCTAAAATACATAGGAGTTTTTGTCGGACCAATTCTATAGAGGGATACACAAAGGAGTTTTAGATAAATTCGGAACCGGTGAAGATAGCGCAAAATGCTTTGTTGGGTAGTCGTGTGACCGCTAGGACTTTCTAATTCGACAATAGAAAAAAATCGAAAAATTACACATAGGAGTTTTCGTCGGCGCAGCGACGTTTTGCTTATCGCGAAATGTATTATTTTTTTGATAAAAAATATAATTCATATAATTCTGTTCTTATTATGCCAATCAATATATTCTAAGAGTCATATGAATTCAATAATTTTCTTTTGCGGAATATTGTTTTTTATTCGAAAATATAAATCTAAATTACTCTGTGTGGTTTGCATATGATTATCGAATTTAATATTTTATAATTATATATTTGATATAATATTTTATTATTATATATCTCATATAATATTTTATTAGAGCGCCCCAGTAGGCGAGTTGGTAGCGTACTCGCCTATGAGTTTGGGGGTCGTGGGTTCAATTCCAACCAGAGGCTCTGGTCTGTCGCTGCAAACTTTCAGCCATATGGTCTTTGTAACCCGGCCTTTCCCTGGACCTTATAATTAGAATATAAATTTACTTTGTATTGTAATTCATATAAATAAATAAAATAAAATAAATAAAATAATATTTTATTATTATATATCTCATATAATATTTTATTATTATATATGTGATATAATATTTCTCGTTGCCTATCGCATACTTTCTTTATTTTCCTAATTTTTTGTTCTCACTTACTGTTCTTTTTTTCTTTTATGTTTCTGTTTACTTACTCGATTTTAAATTTTTTTTCTTTACATTGTTTCATTTCATTATATTAGTTAACTTCTTAGGTTTTAAAAATTTTTTAATTAATTTTTTTTCTGTTTATTATTTTCACTTTTATTGAGAACCTTTTTTTTGTATTTAATATTTTATTTTAGTTTTTCATTTTGGTTAATTTCCTTAAAAAACTTTTTTCTATAGTTTTTTATTGTAATGAAATTTTTTTAGTCCGCATCTTATTTCAGTCTTAAGTAAATATTTAACATTGCCGACAAGTTACTTACTCGATTGTTTACTTACTCAATTTTAAAATCACAGTTTTCTTTACCTTGTTACATTTTATTATTTTATTTTAATTCTTTTAATTTTCTTCTAAGGTTTTAGTATTAGTTTTTTTTAATTTATTTTCTTATTTTTTGTTTATTGTTTTCAGTTTTCTTCAAAATATTTTCTTTGTATTTAATATTTTATTTTAGTACTACAATTCTGTTTATTCCTTAAATTTAATTTGTTTCTGTAATTTTTATTTTAATCCGCCATCTCATTTCAGTCTTAAGTAAATATTTAACATTGCCAACCAGAAAATAATTAAACGGCTTTGCCAACTTACTTTGTAATTGAATTGAGACGCTTTGGAAAAAGCTTTCAGAGAGTATTCTGGTTTAAATTACACTTTAATTACACTTTGTTCTTAATTATTTTCAGTTATTGTCAGTTGTCAGTTATATCACAATATGTCATGTTATTAGTATTGAATATTTAAATTAAATCCCAATATCTACATTTTATACAGGATGGTTTATAAATGTTGCTGCATTAAGAATCATTCATATAAATTATTTTGCGTTATTTTCGCTATATATTTTTTTAAAATTTATTAGACCTATTTTAGAGATATTTTACAGTTATGAGGTTATGGCTCATTATCAATATCACCTATCTACAGTTTCAATAATTATGATGTCAAATTGTTATTAGGAACTATTGTAAACAAATTAGGAAATTCTATTGTAAACATCTTGCTTTTTATACCCTACACCACACTGTGGTACAGGGTATTATAAGTTTGTTTCATGGCAGATGCTTGTAACACCTGAAAATAACACAGCTAGACCCACCTTAAAGTATACCGATCGACTCAGAATCACTAGCTGAGTCGATCTGAGTCGAGCATGTCCGTCCGTCCGTCCGTCCGTCTGTCCATGTAAAGTTGTTCGTCGACTACAGGTCGCAATTTCACTCCGATCGTTCTGAAATTTTGCAGTTTAGAGTATTTCGCAGCTGTTAAGATCGCTATTGAATTTGGTTGAAATCGGTTCAGATTTAGATATAGCTCCCATATATATCTTTCGTCCGATTTGGCCCTTTAGTCCTATAGAAGCTGTATTTTACATCCAATCCTTTTGAAATTTAGAATGGTAGAGTTTCTTGATCCATGAACCAACACCACCGAATTTGAAGAAAATCGGTTAAGATTTAGCTATAGCTCCCATATATGTTTCGTCCGATTTGGCCCTTTAGTTCTATATAAGCTATATTTTACATCCAATCGTTGTGAAATTTAGAATGGTGGAGTTTCTTGATCCATGAACCAACATTGCCGAATTTGAAGAAAATCGGTAAAGATTTAGCTATAGCTCCCATATATAAGTTTCATCCGATTTGGCTCTTTAGATCCAATCGTTTTTATACCCTACACCACACTGTGGTACAGGGTATTATTTAAATATAAAATGTCCCAAAAGTAAATTTATGTAAACAATTTATACATGAATTACAAAATGTATATATCAGAGTTATTCAATATTACGAGAGTGGTGTAGGGTATTATATAGTCGGCCCCGCCCGACTTTAGCCTTTCCTTACTGGTTAGAAACCGATTTATTGTCTAAATGAAATTTAATGATAATATTAACGGCCACTTCCACAACCTCCGGTTATCCTACAGTTAGAGCTAACCTACAGTTATAGCTGTCAAATTGTATGAAATTTTTATTTTTCAACTGTGAGTTAGCTCTAAACGGAGTTTGTGATATTGGGGGTAAATGTTATAAATATTGTCAACTCGTAAAAATTAAAAATTATCGTCCTGACTTCCAAATGGGTAGATTGTATCTAGTGTAAACGTACATCCCGATTCTGAATACACTCATGGAAATAAATTCTCAGTGAATTCATTTTTACCGAGAATAAAAATAAAAAAACTACCGGGAATAGGTAAATGAGGGAGAGAGAAAATCACATTTATGAAATCATTTGTTTCGATTTGGACATATAATTTAATTTATTTAATTTAAGCAATATAGTGTTATATTTGCAAAAATAGCGAAAATAACAATGAAGACAATTACAGTCAGGTGAACCGACTAAGGTATAATCTCACTTTGTTTATAATGTAATAGAGAATACACGCTGAAAAAAAATCGCTTCTGTAGTATATTGTCCCAAACATATTCGGCTTGAAACATACATATGTTTAGGGTAGACTCTAAGCATGTAATATTTGGTACATACAAAAATTGTGTATTTGGGAAGATTTTGTTCTAAACAAATATTTGTTTACATCTTAATGTGACTGCTATTTGTGAAACAAATATTTATTTGCATTTAAATATTCATAAAATACATAAATTGTGTTAAAGTTTTCAGTAATTCAAAGTTAAATTTTTCAGTAATTCAAAGTTAAATTTTTAGAAATTTTTAATGTTCGTAAAAAAAATAATAATTGAAATCATATAATCTTGGGTCAATATAAAGTACTTAGAGAATTGACAACTAATGATGGCTTGACATACTCAGAAATTCTAAATGATTGATTTAAAACAGAAGGTAATGCTGCATATGGTATCATAAATGGGAGGTACAATTCGAAACCAAGGAAAAATTTAAACTGAAATTTGAAAAACTCAGCAAAAGTTTTGGAAATCTTTTTTAAATAAAATATATTTGGAAAAATTCCTAAATAATAATTTTATTTGTGTTTAAACACATATTTTATTTGAGAAATTTAGTTTGCAAATATAATTTGTTGTAATATATTAATATATGCGATCCAAATATATTTTATTGATTTTCAAATAAAATTTATTTGCTAAGAAATATAAAATATTTAAAAATTTGTGTTCCAAATATATTTTCTTTCGATTCAAATATATCAAAAAAGGCGATTTTGCCCCGTGTAGAGTGAGAGATGCCAGAAAATTGAAAATAAATTATCATTCTTTGTCAGTCTACAGTAATTGGAAATGTTGTCTCAAATACAAAATATGAAAACATTTAGATAATTACAAGCCCCCCCAGAAGAGGCTTGACAAATACACCTACATATTTCCCGCTGAATAGTAGATACTTAAAAACATATTCCGTACGGTATAAACAAAAAAAGTGATAAAAATCAACCTTGAGCAAAAAAAAATCGTATGGCCATTAAGTTATTAATTGAGCCAACTTGACTAAACGAATTATGCAGAAGTTCTTATTTTTAGAGCTACTTTCACGTCCAATTCTTAGAATTGAGTCCTAAATCAATAAGCTGAAAATTGTTGTTCAGTCTAATTGTTTGGCCCTACACAGTTAGAAAAACTTTGGAGCCTTAAATAACTAAAAGGCGCACTAAGAGAGTTATTGTGACAAATTTGGTTAAAATTAAAAGGAGTATTTTTTCCGTTTTTAGAAATGCTTTGCAATTACTCAATAAAAAAACCTTTTCACATTTGATTTAAACGTTACAAAAAACACACTCATATATAAAATAAATTAAAAAAAAATACTTTGAATTATTAAAAAAGAGAACATTTATCAGAAAATCAAAATATATGAAAATTAGACGTAATTCAAAGTAACTCTCAGATTGTGGGTTAGCTTTTCTGTAGCTAATGCTAGAGAGTCTATCAGTTAACTGTATTAGAAAATAAAAAAATTACTAATTAAAATTATGTAAAAGTACCTAAATAGAATCTTTTTTTGATAACTTCTAAATCATCCTTAAGGATTTGTTCTAAAGCTAAAGCTATATTTTAACTTTTAAAAAAGTTAACCCACGATTAGATTCATTGCTATATAAATAACTGTTATATAAAAATTTTAAATATTTATAAATATGTTATTATTATAAATATATTTATTTAGGAAACAAAACGAAACTTCTTGATTTCTTGGTAATAATGGATCTGTACTATTTTGCAGTAACACTTATATTTAGGTTTTGTTTTTATAATTAAACTTATAAAGTCTATTAGTTAGCTTAATTAGAAAATAGTTAAAATTACTTTACTTTAGAATTATCTAAAAGTATTTAAATAGAAATGCTTTTTGAAATACATGATTTCTAAAAAGAACATAAAGGGATTGTTATTAAGTTAGAGTTTAACTTTAAGTTTTGCAAAAAAGTTAACACACGTTTATTTTATTCGCTATACCAAATTAACTGTATTTAAAATGCAATTAAACTAAATTTCTTGATTACTTGGCAGTCATGGATCTGTTCTATTTGATAGTAATACTCAAATTTGGGATTTGTTTCTACATCTAAACTATACAGTCCATACATAAGTTAACTTAATTAGAAAATACTTATAAATAAAACTAGATTAGCAAAATGCCATCTTTGAATTATCTAAAAGTACGTTAGATAAAATTTTTCCGAAACAATTTCTAAATAATCCTAAAAATATTGATTGTTACAAATCTTATGTTTAACTTTTACAAAAAAGTTAAACTACCATAAATAAATTTGCTATACCGATTAACGGTCATTAAACTATAATTACGTTAAACGAAATTTCTTGATTACTTGGTTTCATACACTGAAAAAAAATAGTCATAAAATTAAAGAATTGCTCCAAAGACGTCGTTAGTCTTCAATATAAGTACATTTTGTAATTAAAATATAGATAATTTCATTAATATTAAGTAATTTACTTAATTCTAAGTACATTTTCTTAATTTTTAGTACAAAATTTACTTATTTTGAAGACTAAGGACGGCTTTTGGAGCAATTCTTTAATTTTATGAAATTTTTTTTCAGTGTAGCAATACTCAGATTGTGAGTTAGTTTTTTTCTAACTACAGTTAGACAGTCTAAATTAGTAAATGTTCATTTTGAATTATGTATATGTAATATCAAATAATCCTAAAGGGATTGTTATAAAGCCAAAGTTTAACATTAGCTTTTGCGAAAAATTAACCATCGTTTAACTTTTTTTATTAACTTTTATTATTTATTAACTAAATTGGTAAATGTTCATTTTGAATTATGTATATTTAATATCATATAATCCTAAAGGCATTGTTATAAAGGTAAAGTTTAACATAAGCTTCTGCGAAAAATTAACCATCGTTAAATTTTTTTTTAACTACAATTAAAGTCCCATTAAATTGAACGAAACTTTTTGATTTATTGGTAATCATGAATCTGTACTATTTCATATCAATACTCAGATTGTGAGTAAGTTCTTTCAATCTACAGTTAGACAGTCTATGAGTTAACTTAATTAGAAAATAAATAAAAACAACGAAAATACAATAAAAAAATTTTTTAGTATGTTCCCATCTTTGAAATATGTACATATGTATAAAACAAGGAAATTTTCTTTTTGTGCTAATTTCAAATAATCCTATAAAGCTTGCGATAAGCTAAAGTTTAACTTTAACTTTTGTGAGAAAGTTGACCATCGTTTAACTTTTTTTATACCCATTAACTGTATTTAATGGACCTGTATTATTTTACTGGAATACTCAGTTTGTGGATTAGGTTTTTTTTATAAGTTTTTGCCATAATTTCAAATAATCCTAAAGTTATGTTACAAAGCTAGAGTTTAACTTTAACCTTCGGAGAAAAGTTAACTATCGCTAAAATTTTTAAAACCCATTAACTGTGATTAAATTAAAAAACTTCCTGTATTATTTCATAATAATAATCATATTGGGGATTTATTTTTTATAACAAAGAAGAAAGCCTAATTTGTATATACAAAAAATTGTTTTTCTATCATTTCTAAACAATTTAATTTTAATGCTAAATTGACAATTTAATTTCAATGCTAATGTTTAACTTTAACTTTTGCGATAAAGTTAACCTTCATTTGGTTTGTCATCAAGAGTTTGTAGTCTTATAGTTATGTAGATTCTAATAATTAGGATAACTTCATTCATTCATTTAGAGTTCAGAAAAGAGATATACGATTTTTGCGATATCTAATATTCACCACAATGCAAAAATCTTTGGTGAATACATTCCTAAATAAAATACATATTAAATAAAATAATAAAGGTTTTTTGACAGAATTAAAAACTACATCACTCTACATTCCGACTAATAAAGGTTAAATGTCTTAAAGTACTAATCTTATGTTAAACTTTAAATTAAACTTTCTGTAAGGAAATACTAGTTGCAGAAATAGAACGGTTATTCTTAAGACTGGGCTAACCATGAACCGAACCAGAATTATTTCTTCATTAAGCTTCATTCCCATTCAAAACGAAAATTTCTTTAAAATTTGTTCAGCTTAAAAAACATTATCGAACAAATTATTGCGAAATTTTTCGCTGTGAAATGCAGCCGAATAAATTCTTTGAGTGTATTATTAATTTTTTTTTACTTTTTCTACTTTTTGGCTTTGTTGAAGGAGAGGGAGATTTTCTTTCTCTCTCTCACACCAGTAGGTTCTGTTAAGTTCGGATTTTTTGAAATTATCCGCCGTATATGCTAAGCGTATTTCGGGAGGTGTAGAATAATTCTTTACATTCAAAATCTTCTGGATAACTTGGTAATCATTGGCTTATAATCTTACAGTTCTAGAGGTTTTAATAATTAGAATAACTTCTTTCATTCATTTAGAATTCAGAAGAGAGCTCTAAGGTTTTTGGGATATCTAATATTCACCACAATGCAAAAATCTTTGAAAAATACATTCCTAATAAAAATACTATTTAACAGAAATGTAAACTCCATCATTCTGCATTCGGGCTAATAAAGATCGAATGACATAAAGTAGTAATCTTAAGTTAAACTTAAGATTTAGATTCACATAAGAAATGTTAGTTGCACACAAAGAAAAAATTATTTTCACTCAAACGAAACTCTCGACAACTGCAATTCCTAATAACCTTCTGAAGAATCCGCATTTGCTTAGTCTAAAGTTTCGTTTCATAGAAATACATATAAGCTTAAGCAAACGTATTTTCTGTCAGTCTTGGTATATGGAATGCAGTTGTCTAAAACATTGTTAGCATAGAAAATATTTTATCTTTATATGTTTTGAAGTAAGAAATTATTTATATATATCATAAAATAACAGTGATTAAACACATTAATTATGTGCTCAATTGGTTATAGCAGACTTTTAAAAAAATATGTTACTTTTAATTTTTTTTCTTGTTTAACGCTTTTCATTAAATTACTTTAAATATTCTATATAAATTTATTTCGAGTTGGTTAAAAATATTATATTTTATAACCTTCAACAAGATTAATCCTGCTCAGCGACAATTCTGCATTAGCTGTTTGGAAAACCTTGGAAACAGCTAAATGTAAAATTACCATTAGATTCCAGTGAATCTGCCACAGAATAAATCCACTCAAAGGCTTCTAATGACATTTCTTTTTAACACTACGTAGGGGTCTGGTTGGTACGACGTGTTTGATGCAACGAAGCCCTTATTTAAATACTTTTTTATCGGTTACTAATCGTAATAATATTTAAAATACGAATACTGTCATTTCTGTCTATTGTCCGTCATTTTGTTTTTTTTTTAGTCGTATGTCCTGTAAAATTGGGAAAACATATGGCTTACACTTTGGGTGCCATCCATAGATGGAATTATAGTCATTCATCGCTCTGGCGTGCTCCTCTGGCTGCTCCAACATATAATTATGTAAACCGGAGTAGTCCATTTTGAAGTCTTTTTAGCACTTGGTTATTTATCCTGGCATTGCAATGGAAGATATTAACGGAGTTAATCCGTTGTTGTAAAATATCGGATGTTTTTGTCATTTACTTGCTCCTCTGGCGGCTCCAGTATATAACTATGTAAACCTGGGTAATCCATTTTGAAGCCTTTTTTTAACGCTTGGTTATCCTTGTACTGCAATAGAAGATATTAACGCAGTTAAGCTGTTGTTGTAAAAGATCTGTTTGTTTGTGATTTATTGTGTTGGTTAACAATAAGTTAACGTTGTCGTGAAATTGTAGCTTATTTTTATTTTAGCACTCGCGTAAGATGCACTATGCAACAAAAAATTTTGTTGTGTCCGACACCTAAAAACTTTTTAAACATACTATCTTATGAAGCCAAAACATAATTTTGGTTTATGGTAAATTTTGTTGAAATTTTTTTTCTAAAATTCCAATTTTCTTTCTAAAATTCCAATTTTCTTGGAAGTTACCTTTAGTATTTGGATCATATTTTTTTGAAGTATAAGCTCGATAACGCTGGGATACCATTTAAATTAAAGGAAATAAAGTTTCTATATATGCTGAAAACATAAATTTCACGTAAAAGCGGAAGTTTAGCAACTGTCGTTAAAACAATAGCAAAAAATTTGATTTTGAAAAAATTATTTTTTGCTGGTACTATTAAATCCATAAAAAATAGAAAAAAATTCGCAACAAAAACTGTTTGTTCCATTTCTTGAAAGCTGTCATCCTAACGAAGAAAACAATGCCTATCTATGGATAAATGTATAAATTATGAGACAAATTGTAAAAAAAAGGTAAATTAAAAAAAAATTGTTTATATTTTTTTATTTTGGCAAATTTTGTTTGGGAGGTACCAAATTTGATAAGAAACTGAATAAAATTGTATACTCATTTTTTTATTTTCTGATCGAGTTCGCTTTTAAATGGACATGAGGTTTTTCAGGGATATAGTTATTTCATATTTTTTTGTAATTTTTCTGAAAGTCCTAGTAAGACGACATTGGTATCAAATGTAGAAAGTAGAGGTAAGAAGATGGGAAAATGGCCTAGCAATTTAGTATCCTTTAAAATTCACGGTAGAAAATTTTGAAAAAAATATATTTTGCGAATCTTACTGTTCACCTATACATATCCAAATTTTAGCATTCTACGTTGATTAGTTTGTTTTTTAGAATTATTTTAATACAAATTTTGCTCTCCTATAAAATAATATAAAAAATGAATGTTTATATAAAAAATGAATGTTTATACCACATTTCCATTTTAGCAACTTTTAAATTCCAGTTTCTAAAAACAACCAGTAAGGAAAGGCAGAAAGTCGGGCGGGGCCGACTATATAATACCCTACACCTCCCTAACAATGCGATAAGGGTCATTGCCATAATAATTTGGAATAATTGGTAAATGGGTAGAAACGTATTATCTAATTCAGAAACGATAATCGCTAAATTAAGCAATATTCGTTCCTAAAGTGAGAAACATCTTTCTGGAAAATTTTAATGATCGGAAGTAAAATACAACTTCTATGGCGGTTTGATACCAAATCAGGAGGAAAATATATATGGAGCCTTAATATAAATCTGAACCGATCTTCCCTGAATACTTATTCATGTAAACAGACTTCCTTCTGTCGAATTTCGTACTGATCGGATATAAAATACAGTCTCTACAGCGCTTACATGTCAAATCGGGGGTAACATATACATATATGGATGTTATATCTAAATCTAAACCGAGTTTCTCCGAATTTGGCAGTATTCCTTCATGTAATAAGAAACCTCTCTTTGCCGAATTTCGCACTGATCGGATATAAAATAACATTTTTACAGCGCTTACATGTCAAATCGGGGGTAACGTATATATGGGGGCTATATCTAAATCTGAACCGATTTCTTCCAAATTTAATAGTGTTCATCCATATAATAAGAAACCTCTTTCTGCCGAATTTCATACTGATCGGATATAAAATAAAGTTTTTACAGCGCTTACATGTCAAATCGGGGCTAACATATATATGGGGGCTATATCTAAATCTGAACCGATTTCTTCCAAAATTAATAGTGTTCATCCATATAATAAGAAACCTCTTTCTGTCGAATTTCATACTGATCGGATATAAAATAAAGTTTTTACAGCGCTTACATGTCAAATCGGGGCTAACATATATATGGGGGCTACATCTAAATCTGAACCGATTTTAACCAAACTCAATAGGGATCGTCCTTGGGCCAAAAAAAAAGATATGTGTAAAGTTTCGTCGAGATCGGACGATAATTGCGACTTGTACTTTGATTACAAGAATACATGCACAGACGGACAGGCAGACAGACAGACGGACATAGCTAAATCAACTCAGAAAGTGACTCTAAGTCGATCGGTATAATAAACGATGGGTCTATTTCTTCTCCTTTTGGGTGTTACAAACAAATGCACAAAGTTATAATACCCTGTACCACAGTGTGGTGTAGGGTATAAAAATAGTATTTAGATAGCCCAAAATATGCCCTTTCATTTGACACCCATATCGCCTTACTAAGACCTTTACCAAAATTACAACAACATTTTGAATTATTATATCCTTAAATTATTATATCTATTTAAACGCGAACTCGATCAGAAAATAAAAAAATGTGTACATATACAGTTTTGTTCTGTTTCTTTTCAGCTTTCAAAATTATATAGAGATTTTGATGACCAAAAATTAGTGTCGCACGGTGTAATATAGCTACTATATATACATTACACTGTACAAAATTTCAGGTTTTTGTATGAGCAGGAAACCAAGTTATAAGCCGTTATCTTTTTGTGCCCATTTGTATGAGAGGTACCAAAAGGGGTGCGGCAACTTCGCCCATTTTTCACGGGACTGTAGGTACTTTAAAAGCATATCACTTCTCAAAATTGCAAGTATTTCTATGGACTGGAATCAAAGTTATAATCCGTTAACTTTTTGTGTCAAATGGTCCGTTTGTATGGGAGGTACTAAAAGGGGCGTGTCAACTTCGCCAATTTTTCTCAAGATGATAGCGACCAAGAAACTAATACTATGGTAATATAATTGTCAATGATTCTTAATAGTAGTATAGAAGTTATGAGATAATCAATATTCCACCAAATGTTGACCCTTTGTGGGGAAGGTACTCGAAGGAGTTGACCAACATAGTCCATTTTTGACCTTAGTCTGAGATAGAAAAAAATATTGACACATATCAAATAAGAAGTTAATCGGTTAATCCTGTCGAAAGTTATAGTGCGCACCAACCATACAGACAGACGGACTGGCTGGCGGACATTGCTAAAATGTCTTTAAATGGCCCAAATTAGATTTCCGCCAAATATTATTGGGGTCTTTTAGGTCACTCCATCGATATGTTACACTTTTGAACTGCAGCGTCTGATATATTATACCCTTGATCACAATAGAGGGTGTATGAAAACCGGATTATGTTAACGGGTTTTCCAATAGGAAAGATATGATTTTGAAGTGACGTTTCGGCCATTTGTAATATGTCATGATCTGTCATTTGTTTTTCATTGTATTCAGTAGTGTTTACAATTTCATCATGGAGAGATACATGCAAGAACAACGTTTACAAATTATTCAGTTTTATTATCAAAATAATCGTTCTTCAATTGCAACTTTCGTGCGTTAAGTAAATTTTTTTAAAATCCAAAAAACACTTTCTAGTCGAACTATGACCTTGACACCCATGAGCAATAATTTCGCTCTCGTTAAGAGCTATCTTTTTGCCATTGACCGATTCCCGATCCGACGTTCCGTTAAGGACCTAGAGCAAAAATAAACTTTCCGTTCACATTTGAAAATGATGCTAAGTCCATTTTTTTTTAAATCAAAAAAACAACTTTCCAGTCGACGTACGAACTTGATACCCATGAGCAATAGCTCTCGTTAGGAGCTTTCTTTATGCCATTGACCGATTGGGGCTACGCCACACAGCAAATGAAACAATTGAATTATTGCGAGAAAAGTTTGGAGATTCCATTATTTCAAGAAATTGTGATATTGAATGGCCTCCAAGAAGTTGTGATTTAACACCATTAGACTATTTCTTGTGGGGTTATTTGAAGTCATTGGTCTTTTTAAATAAACCAGACTCTCTTCAAGCTTTAGAAGTCAATATTGAACGTGCCATTCATGACATACGACTTGATTTAGTGGAAAAAGTGCTCTAAAGTTGGGTTCATCGAATTCGTTCCTGCAGAAGAAGTCGTGAAGGCCATTTGAATGACGTTTTATTTAGAACTTAATTGTATCGATTGTACTTCCCATTAAATAAAAAAACCATTGAATTTCCTTAACAACAATTTTTTTTTTCAAAGGAATCATATCACTCTTATTGGAAACCCCTATATTTCTACCAAAAGTGCTATAATTTCTTCATTTATCCGTAGATTTTCTTTAAATAGGCATTGTTTTCTTCGTTAGAATTGTAACTTCCCAAAATTGGAAAAAACTATTTTTTGCAATTTTTTATGTTTTTTTTCGTGTCTGAAAAAAACGATTTTTTTGAAAAAATTTAATTTTTTCTAATTATTTTAACGACTGTTACTAAACTACTGTTTCCACGAAACTTTTTACTCAAACGAAACTCTAGGTAATTAAAATTCCTAATAACCTTCTGAAGAAACGGCATTTGCTTAGTATAATGTTTCGTTTGATAGAAATACATAACAGCTTAAGCAAACGTATTTTCTTTCAATCTTGGTATATGAAACGCAGTTGTCTAAAACATTATTAGCATATACAGTTACTAAACTTCTATTTCCACGTGAACGTATTATTACTAGCATTTGTAGTCGTCATAATTTCCTTTAATTTAAAGTATATTCGGGCTTTATCGAGCATATACTTATAAAATGGTCCAAATACTAAAGACACCCCTCCAAGAAAATGAGAATTTTAAAAAAGAACTTAAAAAAATGATCATACAATTTTTTTAAATATTTTTTTCCTGTTTAGGACACCATATTACACCAGAAAATGTTATGCACAGCCCTTCGACAAAAATTTTGGTTGCATAGTGTAATATATCTTGGTTGCCCCTTACTAATTTTTCAAGTTGATCCAAATAAAAAAAAAAATAATATGGTTTCAAAAAGTACAATTTGGGGGTAAAATCTGCATACTCATTTTTTTTCGTAAATTGTTTGACCCTTTGTAAATCATCAGTCAAAGTTGAACTTTATTTTTGGTATGAAAAACTACAGGGTGGCTGATATGTATTGCAACCAACTTCAGGTTGCTATCATTTCTAAACCGCTAGTCTGATAGCTGACAGATTTATTTCAGTGACAGTTCATTTTATTGTTTACAAGCTTACAAAAGCATTTTGATCTATTGCATTCAGAAAAAAAGGTATTCGTGATGGAATTCAAGCGTGATTGCTTTATTTGGGTGGAAAAACACAAGTGGCTATCGTTAGAGCCCTCCAGCATTTAAATGTGAATAAATCTTTTGTTTCTCGTACCATTGCTCGTTAAAGAGTACTGGCAGTGTTGCATCGCGTCCAAAAAGTGGACGAAAAAAAACGGTAACAACACCAGAAATGATCCGAAAAGTGAAGGCCAGATTTGATCGAAATCCACGCCGCAGTGGTAGAAAAATTGCTCGTGAGCTGAACAAATCGCGAGAACGGATACAACACATATTAAAAAATGAGCTTGGACTAAAGCCATTGATGTTCCAAAAAGTGCAAGAGCTCACCGATGCACAAAAAAAAGTTAGACTGGAAAGAGCCAAGGAGTTGCTTCGCTTGCACGAAAGTGGCCAGTTACCGAATTTGGTTTTCTCCTATGAGAAGCCATTCCAAATTGAGCAGTTAGTGAACAAACAAAATGATCGGGTTTACTTGCCAAAGAGGTCAGCTGAAAATGTACACCTTCGATTGGCCACCAGAACTCAAGCGCCACCGATGGTAATGGTGTGGGCCGACGTAACGGCCGATGGTCGCTCCGCCCCCCGTATTCATCGACCATGGGGTCAAAAGAAATGCCGAATATTATCGGGAAAATGTCCTAAAAACAGTATTGAAGCCCTGGGAAGACAAACATTTCGACCGCAGACCATGGACATTCCAACAGGACTCAGCACCATCGCATTCAGCACGCGTCAACCAAGAATAGCTTAAAAAGGAGGTTCCTCGCTTCATTTCTACCGCACAATGGCCACCAAGATCTCCGGATCTCAATCCGTTGGACTTTTGCGCCTGGGGCATTTTAGAGACTCAGTATCCAAAGTATCGATCATCTCAAGACGGCGCTTCGCCGGGAATGGGCCAAAATACCGCAGAGCCACTTTCGTGCAGCGTGTGATGGCTTTGTCGGCCGTTTGTAGGCCATAATTCGTGCCAAAGGTGGCCAATTCGAACAAATATAAACTGTTTCTAAAATTTTATATTATTTCCGACATTTTTTGCTTTGTCGGCCGTTTGAAGGTCATAATTCGTGCCAAAGGTGGCCAATTCGAACAAATCTAAACGGTTTCTAAAATGTTATATTATTTCCGACATTTTTTTGCTTTTGAACAATAAAATTTAAAAAAATATTAAAAAAAAATATAGCGCTTTACTTTGTTGCATTACATATCAGCCACCCTGTACTGTGCAATTTCCGATTTGAAGCACTTTTTAAATAGTGAAATAAAAAAGAACCAATTAAGCGAAACTAAATATGAAAAATAGAACGGAAAGCTAATGACAAGCGGTAAATTCAGATCTTGTTTTTTTAATTTTGACATTAGGTGCGTGTAATAATTGTTGTGAACAAATTGCATTAAAAAATATTTTTTTTGCTAGACCTAAACTTTTTTGGGCCAAACGAAAGGGTTGTCAACAGATGCCATGCATTTCACTATTTTTATTATTTACAATATTAAGTTTAAAGAATCCTCCAAATATATAGGGGAGCACAATTTTGCTATTTTTATAATTATTTTTTTTGCAAAGGTAATTATAGCATCCAATTTATTAATTTGTTGAATATATTTATATACATTAGGGATATAACTTTTTTGCGTGCAAAATACCACTCCAGTACCATGTGGGGAATATTGTTCTGATAACAAAAACCCATTTTTAGGTTGATTCGGTGAAAAAAGTTTCCGCACCGAAAGCGATTTCTAAAGCGCTTTATATTTTTTTTATTATGAATTTTAAATTATTCTATAAACATATATACATAGTTTTACACGTTAAAATAAGCGAAAAAGACTAGAAATTGTAAGTTATAAACTTTAAGTTTAATGTGTGTATGGTTTTACATAGTGCATATATATCCTGCACCACATAAATCGCACGCTCGGCGTATATGTTGCTGCGCTGATGATCTTTAATTTTAGGCGGTTCTCTTACCCAATGCCTTAAGAAACATTTATTAGCTTCCGCGAAGTTTACTAAAGATTTAATTAATGCTTCAAAATCATTCTCTTTGAAGCAATGGTCACCAAACCAAATTCCAAACCAAGAATCACAAAAAGGTTTCAATTCATCTTGATTTTTTGGAAGCAGGATAAAAGCCAAAAATAGCTAATATAGCTCGGCAATTCCATCTAGCATTGCTAATTGATGGAAGAGATTTAAAATGTATATATGGAAATATGTTATTTATTTATATATGTTTACTGTGTCATAACAACACCACATACATACAATTCACGACCATCTTAGATAAGAACAAAAAAAATTAAAGAAGTTAAAGTTAATTTTTCTGCTTAAAAAATGGCGAGTTGATCAAATTTTTGTATTATACTACTGAAAAATGGTTTGGTATTGAATATTATATTAGATTTAACTTAGTTAAGACGAGGGTTACTGTCGTAATAATAAAAAAAAAATATTGTATAACAAAAACTTCAATGCATTCGGTGCGGAAACTTTTTCACGATAGAAAAAAGTGACACCATATTTCTTAATATTTTTTCATACCCTACACGGCAATGCGGTGGTATTTTTGATATTTGCAAAAAGTTATATCTAATGAAATTATATTGAATATTAGAGCTATTGAGGTTCCTTATAACGCATATTTAAAAAATAAATGTCGTGAAATCTGCCATATATTTAAATCTAAAAAAGTGTGGTCGTTTTGTGGCTTTAAAAAAATGAGAATTGTCTTCGCACTGAAGTTGTTGAATGAAATGTTCATAATTGTTCCGCAATCAATCAGCAAATAAAGGTGGTCGTCGAAAAAGTAATTTTCCGAAATGTCAGATATCAAAATTTCTAATAAAACTTATTTTAAGAGGCACTATTGCTGGAGAGGTTTTGACAACGGCAAAACCCTCAATTCTATACTTTATCTGCGCTGGAGTTGTGTACGAATTTGAGATCGCTAACTCAACGTTAAGAGGTTTTGGCCAGAAAATCTGGAAATTATCCATAGCGATTTGGTTTAACTTTTCATGAGCTAACTTTCGATTTATCAACATTATGTTAAGTATTCACATTTTCCGTTTCTGTAAGACGTTAGTTAAATAAATAGCTTCTACTCTAAAGAATTAATATTGGTTTACCTCTTCGTTTTGATTGGTTTAACCTTCCTTACGCTGACTTTTGAGTTATCCAAGGTTTGTTGAGAATTAACGTTTTCCGTTTCCGTTTCTGTAAGGTTTAACTTTTTTGAGCCGATTTTTGATTTATCTAATATATTTTGAGAATTCACGTATTCCGTTTCTGCAAGACGTTAGTTATATAAATTAATTTTACTCTACTAGTTAATCATGGTTTACCTCTTTTTGGGTTTGGTTTAACTTTTCATGAGCTAACTTTCGATTTATCAAAATTATGTTGAGAATTCAGGTTTTCCGTTTCTGTTAATTAGACGTTAGTTAAGTAAACAGCCTTTGCTCTAAAGAACTAATATTGGTGTACCTTTTTGTTTTGATTGTTTTAACTTTTCTTGAGCAGATTTTTGACTTATCAAAGGTATGTTGAGAATTCACGTTTTCCTTTTGTGTAAGACGTTAGTTACGTAAATTTCTTTTACTCTACTCTAATTAATTAATCTCTTACTTCGGTTTGGTTAACTTTTTATGAGCTAACTTTCGATTTATCAAAATTAAGTTGAGAATTCCCGTTTTCGGTTTCTGTAAGACGTTAGTTAAATAAATAGCTTTTCCTCTATAGAATTATTATTGGTTTACCTCTTTGTTTTGATTGGCTTGACCTTCCTTTCGCTGACTTCTGATTTATCAAAGGTATATTGAGAATTCACGTTTTCCGTTTCTATAAGACGTTAGTTAAGTAAACACCTTTTACTCTAAATAATTAATATTGGTTTACCTATTTATTTTGATTGGTTTAACCTTCCTTTCGCTAACTTTTGATTTATCAAAGGTATATTGAGAATTCACGTTTTTCGTTTCTGTAAGACGTTAGTCAAGTCAATTTATTTTACTCTACTCTCATTAATTAATCTTGGTTTACCTCTTTCTTCGGTTTGGTTAACTTTTCATGAGCTAACTTTCGATTTATCAAAATTAAGTTAGAATTCCCGTTTTCAGTTTCTGTAAGACGTTAGTTAAATAAATAGTTTTTACTCCATATAATTAATATTGGTTTACCTCTTTGTTTTGATTGGTTTGACCTTCCTTTCGCTGTCTTTTGATTTATGAAAGGTATATTGAGAATTCACGTTTTCCGTCTCTGTAGGACGTTAGTTAAGTCAATTTATTTTATTCTACTCTAATTAATTAAACTTGGTTTACCGCTTTCTTGGGTTTGGTTTAACTTTTAATCAGCTAACATTCGATTTGTAAAAATTTTGTTGAGTATTCAGGTTTTCCGTTTCTGTAAGACGTTAATTAAGTAAATAGCTTTTTTTCTAAAGAATTAATATTGGTTTACCTCTTTGTTTTGATTGGTTTAACCATCCTTATGCTGACCTCTTTATTTGGTTTGGTTTAACTTTTCATGGGCTAACTTTCAATTTATAAAAATTATGTTGAGAATACCTGTTTTCAGTTTCTATAAGACTTTAGTTAAGTAAATAACTTTTACTCTAAAGAACTAATATAGGTATAGCCCCTTTGTGTTGATTGGTTTAACCTTCCTTACGCTGACTTTTGATTTATCAAAATTATGTTGAGAATTTTTCGTTTCTGTAAGACGTTAGTTAAGTAACTTACTTGAACTATAATTAATTAAAAATTGGTTTACCTCTTTGTTTGGTTTGGTTTAACCTTTCTTATGCTGACTTTTGATTTATCCAAGGTATATTGAAAATTTACGTTTTCCGTTTCTGTAAGACGTCAGTTAAGCAACTTACTTGAACTTTAATTAATTAATCTTAGTTTACCTCTTTCTTCGGTTTGGTTTAACTTTTCATGAGCTAACTTTCGATGTATCAAAATTATGTTAAAAAATTCACGTTTTCCGTTTCTGTAAGACGTTAGTAAAGTAAATAGCTTTTACTCCAAATAATTGATATTAGTTTACCTCTATGTTTTGGTTAGTTTAATTTTTCTTGAGCCGATTTTTGATTTATCAAAATTATGTTGAGAATTCACGTTTTTCGTTTCTGTAAGACGTTAGTTAAGTAAATTACTTTAACTCTAATTAATTTATCTTGGATTACCTCTTTGTTTGATTTGGTTTAACTTTTCACGAGCATTATTAACTATGTTGAGAATTCACGTTTTCCGTTTCTGCAAGACGTTGAATAAGTAAATTACTTTTGCTTTAAATAATTAATTTTGGTTTACCTCTTGGTTTGGTTTGGTTTAACTTTTCTTAGGCAAACTTTGGATTTATCAAAATGATGTTGAGAATTCACGTTTCTGTAAGACATTGGTTAAGTAAATTAATTTCACTCTAAAGTATTAATCTTGGTTTACCTCTTTTTTTGTTACGTTCGGTACGGAAAGCTTAAACCATTTGCTGTTTAAGCAGTATACCAGAGGATTTAAGCAGGAGCTTTTACTTTTTACAAATCTTTTTAATTAATTGGATTTTTGTTTAGCCGAATTGTTTTTGGTTTTACAACGTATTGTTTGGTTTTAATTAGCTTTAGAAGTATTAATCTTGGGTATAATACTTCATAAGGTCTTGATCTTGGTTTTAATAAAAATTTGAGTTTAATGTAACCAGAGTTAATCTTTGTTTTAACTCTTTGCGAATATGTACTTATTTATGCCAGTTTGTTCTTTTTTAACCAAACTTTTTGGTAGGACTTTACGGCACAGTTAGTGATGTTTTTTTTTATTATTTTAGCCGTTAGTTAATTAGAGCTTTAGTAATTTTTTTTAGTTTCAACAGAGTTAATCTATGTTTAAACACTTTGTGAATGACTGTATTTCTTCTTGTTGCTGTTGTTTTTGTTGTAGAGTTTAAGATGATTTAAACACTTTTTGGGATGGACTTTAGTGGAGTTTTATTGCGAGAGAGTTAATCTTTGTTTTAACTCTTCGTGACTCTTTCTTTTTTGTGAATAGCTTTAGTCGAGAGTTAATCTTGTGTCAGAGTTAATCTTGGGTTTAACTCTTTTTGTGGACAATTTATGCAGTCTCTTTTTAAAGCAGCTTTTTTATCCCGGATTTTTAATACTTTTAGTTGGGTTGAAGGTTTCCATCAATGATAATCTTGCTTTTAACTCTTGGTGAAGAACAACATTTCTTGGCGAGTTTGTCTGGATGTTAACACTTTATGAAGGGCTGTAGTTGTTGTCCAATTAGAATTAAGTTTAAACAATTAGTGGAGAAAAACTTTAGTAATTATACCCTACACCACATTTGTCTGCAATGTCATATTCTGATGGAATCGTACAACTCTCTGTGTTGATTTAGTCATGTTTAGTCGGTTCGTCCTAGTGAGCAAAGACCAGGCTGATCTTAACGATACTTTGAATATAGATTTTTTCGATACAGAAACCTTAAAGTATACCGTTCGACTCACGATCATTAGCTCTGTAGATTTAACTTACACCCCGGACGTTATGACATGCCATCGATTTAATCATGTCGGTCCGTCCGTCCGTCTGTCCATCTTTAATTGTTTGTTAAGTACAGATCGCAATTTCTCTCCGATCTTGCTGAGATCTTTCTTCACACTTGGGAAAACCCCTATTGAAATTGGTTAAAATCGGTTCAGATTTGGATATATCCCCGTAATATATTTAATATTCAATAATTTTGAAATTTAGCAGGGTGAAGTTTCTTGATACTGGAATGCACATAGACGAGTTTGAAGAAAATCAGTTCAGATTTAAATATAGCCCCATTTATATGTTCCTTCAGAATTGGAATTTCAGGGATATAGAAGCTGTTATTTACACTCAATCATTTTGAAATTTAGCTGTGTCGAGATTTTTCATTCAAGGACCCATATTGCCGAATTTGAGGAAAATCAGGTCAGATTTAGTTATAGCCTTTATATGTACACGGTAGGAACAAATTGAGTAATCCGTACTTGAATCAAATCCTAGTGGTGTCAAGTACAAAATACTTGAATAAAGTACGGATTTTTAAGTGCTGAATCTTAATTTTATCGCTCTTTATGCCTGAGAGGACTTGATTTTAAGACGAAATATTCTTATTTCAAGCATAAAGCGAAATATGGTGAAAGATTCATGAACCGAAATGGGGAACTCCTCACTGATCTATGCGCTAAGCAAAACATGACCATCGAAGGCACATTGTTTCCGCATAAAGCTATACACAAAGGCATATGGGTGTCCCCAGACTACGTGACTGAAAACCAAATCGATCACCTGGCCATCAGTGATGATCAAAATGGAGAGGATCTGTACTGGATGGGAGGAACAAATGAGATGCTCATAGGCACAACACGTATCCGTAGCTGCTATCAAAGATCCCAATCAGACCAACGCTAGTATATTTGACCTGGCCAACCTTAATAATATGCATGAGTGGAACAGTGTAAAACATATATTTTTGGGAAACTTTGGTTGTCCGAGAGAACTTGGCAGTTGATCGAGATCAAAAAAAATGGCGATAGACCTGCTAAATAGTACAAAAACTCATAGTCAGAAGTCTGAATATGCAAGAGCGCACAGTGGCGTCGAGAAACAAGTAAAATGGAGCAGCGCATGCCAAGACAAAAGGCCAACACAAATGGGCTTGCGGAAGAAACACAAGCTGCAGTTGCTACAAACTTAGGAAAAGGCTGACCAATAAAACACATTCTTCTGTGAGACCTTTGAAGAACAGCGTTGGTGTTCTTGTGACATCAAAAACCGAGCAGCTAGAGCTATGGACAAATCGTTACTGATAACTACTAGAAACTTCCAGCCGAACCTCTTAGAAGATATGTAACTGTGGCGAACACACATAAAGGCCAGATATTCTAACTAACAGTCAATCGGTAATTGAAGTCGCCAACGCTATCAAGACCCTAAAAAACAACAAAGCCCCATGAATTGATAACATTGCACCGGAAATGCTGAAATTTGTCCCTAACGTCAGTGCACAATAAATCCTTTCAATAATGGAGGAATTTTGGCCTAGAAATTTTAAGAAGGATAAGGAAGGAAGAATAAGAAGTGAATAAGGTAACAGCTGGCATTATCACCAACCGACTCAGATCCGCCCTGGAATCAGAACTTCGCCCATAGCGAGCAGGCATTCGTCCTGGAAAATCGTGTGTGGACCACGTTAACTCATTAAGAGTCATCGTTAAGCAGTCACATGAGTGGAGATCTCCCATATACCGCGTATTTTTTGACTTCCAAAATGCAATTGATTGACTCGATCATATTATCTTCTGGAATGCACTTGAATGCAAGGAGGCACTCCCCGAAAACTAATTTCTGTTATTAATAGCCTTTACAATTGTGCCTTTACAAAATCGACGTGAAAACACTACTATTTAACATAGTTCTTGATGCAGTGATGAAAACGGCCACATAAAACACCGTCGGAATTCAGTGGGGGCTATACAAACATCTACGTGAAGTAGACTACGCCGATGACATCTGTCTCTTGTCACATACCTTCTGTGACATGCGCGAAAAGCTACAGCTTTTAGAAGTAACAACGAAAAGAAATGGTTAAAAAATAAATTTCAAAAAGACTAAGGGCGTTATTTACACAGATTTAATGAAGGTTTTTAGGATCGTTTTAACACTGATAAAACGTTTCTCAAACCTTCGTTATTCTTTTATGAATAAGGCCCTAAATCAATGCGAGTGAACACCGAAAATAGGGAAGTCCTCTATGTGAATGGCACCTCATTTCAAGATATTGACAGCTTCTGATATCTCAGTAGCATTAAATCATCAAAGGCCGATATCGAGAACCGGCTGAAAATTAATGTGCTGACCAAAGTCGGTATAAATATTTTCTCTGATAGTCAGGCTGTTATCAAGTCCCCAGAAACTATATTCCTGAATTCAAAAACTGACCTCGACTGTCGCAGATCTCTTAACAATATGGCTGAACAGTTCAATATTCACTTGTTATGGGTGCCGGGCCACAGAGATAAACCAGGGAACTACAAAGCAGATGAACTTGCAAGACTAAGAACTACCTTACACGCTCCAGGGGACCTGGAACATGAGGGCATGTCTCTAGCTGCCTGTAAGCTCGTCTTAAGAGGTAGTGCACTTACTGCAAAAAATTACAGGTGGTCACTAATCAGGAACTGCATATATTCCAGGCTGATGTGACCTGGTTTAGACTCAAAACGCACCAAAGCACTGCTGTCGTTTTCGAGAACGGACGTCTCGCTTATCGTGTCTGTCACGACAGGTCACTGTCGTATTGGATGGCACGCAGAGAGATTAAAGGTCTTGCATAATGACTTTTGCAGAAGGTGTGGAGACGAAGAGGAGGAGAAATCAATCGAACACCTTCTGAGTATGTGCCCCACTCTCTCCAGAAGGGGGCATACAACTTTGGGCTGTTATTTCTTTGAGGAGTTAGCTAACTTGGCTGATACTGAAATCCGCCAACTTTTGAGCTTTTTAAAGCAATCAAATTGGTTCAACGGGAGGGCTACGGATAACTTATGTGTTTCCTTACGTCCTGTGGTAACACGATGGACTGGACCGTCTAGGTGAATCTGTTTTACAGGCTTCCATTCTTAACCTAACCTAAACTACACTCTGGCTCTGAGCATGAGTCATGATACAATCACTACGTGTAGTGTACTGCTAACAGCTGAATTAAATTTTTTTCTTGCAGCGGACTTCACAACATGTAACTGTAACAATTGTAAATATGCGAATTTTGATCACCGAAGACCACCGGGATTGTTGCGATATATTTTGGGGTTAGTTACTTTACCGGTAGATGCGTTTTGTATCATGACATCAGTCACAAGGGGACCCACCACGAAGCAATGACAATACTCAATGTTTTTATATCATCCACTAAGGGAACAGGGTTTCCTAAGTTTATTATTCCGTTAGCAACCCCTTGAAATATAGATATGTGACCCTATTAATTTTCCATCTATTTTCTTGGTCGCCGTCCAAATCCAAAGACGATTTTTCTATGTCCGTCTGCCTGTCCGTATGTCCATTGAGATCACGCTTCAGTTCGTAGTAATAGAGCTGTGTTAAGCAAATCAACCCCACTTTAAGCCTACTACTACTGAAGTTCCACATGTCGATACCTTTATTCTAAACTATGCTAAGTGCAAAAAGGTCGTTTTCAGGAGAGGCAATCAAAATTTTTGTGGACTTCCTTTATAATGAAAATCGAATGACCTGTACTGTTTTGTGAATAACTTTTGATGGGGTTGACGAATAAACACAAAATTTTGACTGAATATAATATTGAACATTTAGAAATTAAAAATGCAATCTCCCTAAAAACATGCTATGTCGACTTAGCATGTTTTGGAATAGAGGTAACGATGTGGAACTTCCGCGGCTAAATAGAACTAAGCTAGGTTTTTCTGAAAGTTCATAATATGTAGGTACAATCCTGGCCAGAAACTTAATGTATTGAAAGCGGTAAATTTTGACCCTTTGTGGGGGAGGTACTCGAAGGAATTGCACAACATGGTCCACCTTTGACCTTAGACTGGGATAGAAAAAAATATTAACAGATACAAAATTGAAATTAACCGGTTACTCCTATCGAAAGTTATTGTGCGCACAAGCCAGACAGACAGAGGACAAACGGACATTGCTCAAATGACTCAAAATGGATTTCCGTCAAATATTCCTGGGGTCTCATAGGGCACTTCTTCGATGTGTTACACCTTTAACCCGCAACACACGGTGGTCAGATCTTACAATGTTATCAAAAGGTGAATTGTCAGTTCAGATGATCACAAGAATACCTTACAATTTCATATATTTTCAATATATGTTGTATTTATTTATAGGCAGGATTGCCAATTAAACATACAGCATTTCCAATAAAATATTTCTCTGACAATGACGCCATTGTCAGATGCATAAACTTCGCGAATCTTACAATGTCTTACAATTTACTAACGATAACTTTTCTCCCAACGCTGGAAGACAAACATTTTTAGATCAAATGGTTGCATTATTGACATTTTGCTGGCAAAATTGTAAGATCTGACCACCGAGTGTACATAGCTTAAGTTTGTTTCATGGCAGACGTTTGTGACACCTAAAAATACTACAGCTAGACCTATCTTAAACTATAACGATCGACTCAGAATCACTAGCTGAATCAATTTAACTATATCTGTCCGTCCGTCTGTTTGTCCATCTTATATTGTTCGTTGAATACAGGTCGTAATTTCACTTCGATCGTGATGACATTTTGCAGCTAGGAGTCTTTCGCAACTGGAAAGAACCCTATTGAAATTGGTTAATATCGGTTCAGGTTTTGATATAGCTCCCATATATAAGTATATGTTTCGTCCGATATATACTATAGAAGCACTATAGAAGCTGTAGTTTGCATCCAATTGTTTTGAAATTTAGCGTGGTAGAGTTTTTTTTATCCATGGACCAACATTGCCGTTATAGCCCCCATATATATGTTTCGTCCGAATTGGCCCTTTAGCCCTATAGTAGTTTACATCCACAGCTTGGTCGTGGGTTCTATTTCCACCCAAGGCTCTCGTCTGTCACTGCAAAATCTAGCCACAGGCTTTTCCCTGGACCGTAAAATTAGAATATGCTTTGTATTGTAATTCATAAAAATAAATAAATAAATGAAGAAAATCTGTTCATATTTAGTTATAGCTCCCATATACGAGTATGTGTTTCGTCCGATATGGATACAGAAAGAAGCAGAGACATTCCAAATCTAAATTGTGTATACTCGCACAAATTATAGTTGAAGTATACATTCGACATTTCATTGTTATTCTAGAGTGATATAGGGTATCATATCGAGCCTTAACCGCCCAAAAGACGTAAGCGCCCCTCACAAAATTTAGAGGAGAAAGTATCTTTTGCGATTATTTTTTGTTGAAATGCATACATCTGCAAAATGCATACTGTGCAATTTAGTATAACGGTACATTTTACAGCTCTAAATTTCGAACACATTATGCCATTTGTCAAAAGTAAACGATTTCCCTCAAAAAATCAAAAGTAAATCATGGTGGCGCTTACGTCTTTTTGGCGGTTAGGGCTCGATATAGCCGGCACCGCACGACTTTAGCCTTTCCTTACTGGTTTTTCTAAAGTGTTTTCCAAAAAGAGGTCAAAGAAAATTGCCATTTTTTGAGATAAATTATCGGATGTTTATTTCATAATAAAGAGGAAGGTATACCGTTAGTAATGAAAAACAACATCAGCCAAATGGCCACCACGACCACGCTTACAGGACCATATCCTTTTCATGAAATTTTCCATAACCAAATCGCAAAGTGGCTGCCCTATGTCCTCGATAGCTTCACGAATTCTATCTTTGAGGTATTGAATCGACGCTGGGCTATTGGCGTAGACCTTATCTTTCACGTAGCCCCAAAGGAAGAAGTCGCAAGATGTTAAATCACAAGATCTCGGTTGACCAATTGTGATCACCTCTTCGAAAGATAACACGTTCCGGAAACTTTTCCCGTAACAGAGCAATGGTTTCGTTGCTTGTGTGGAAAGTATTGCCGTCTTGTTGAAAGTAAACGTTGTCCAGATCAATACCATCCAACTCCGACCATATCAAATCATTAATCATCTCTCGATAGCGCAATCCATTCACCGTAACTGTTGATCCAACCTCATTTTCGAAAAAGTAAGGTCCAATGATCCCGCCGGACCATAAACCGCACCAAACAGTCAGACGTTGAGGATGGATAGGCTTCTCAACAATAACTCTTGGGTTTTCCGAGCCCCAGATGCGACAATTTTGCTTGTTGAAGTAGCCACCGAGGTGGAAATGGGCCTCATCAGTCAAGATGATTTTGTATCGTTCGTATGGTTTTTTTCTTCGATTGTTTTTTGATCGTTCAAAAATCGTGTATCGTTCCATTTTTAGTAATGGCGTAGTTTCTACTTGTCAAATGTCAAAGAATACACGCTGAAAAAAATCGCTTCTGTAGTATATTGCCCCAAACATATTCGGCTTGAATTATACATATGTTTAGGGTACACTCCAAATATATAATATTTGACACACACAAATATTATATGTTAGGGAGGATATTGTTCTAAACAAAAATATGTTCCCATTCCAATATTTTTTTATTTGGAATTAGTATTTTGTATTTATGTATTTTGGCAATGTATCAATGCCCTTACTTAAAGACAAGTTTTCTGTTTTTCAGATTCAAAGATCATTGTTTTATAAATTTAATATGTTTGTAAAATTTAATTAAAACTTAAATTGTATAATCTTTCGTAAATATAAATTGCATTGAGGGATTGACAAAAAGTGATGAATTGGAATTCTTATAAATTAAAATTTATCGATGTAAAACAAAAGCTAGTGCTGCTAAAGACATTTTAACTATAATCTATGAAAAACTAACTAAAATTCGAAAAATTAAGCAAAGTTTAAAAAATCATTTTTAAATAAAATATATTTGGAAAACATCTTAAACAAAAACTTTGTTTGTGGGTAAACACATATTTTATTTGTGAAAGTCAGTGCGCAAATATATATTGTTCTAATATATTAATATATGCGTTCCAAACAAAGTTTCACGATTTTCAAATAAAATTTGTTTGTTAACAAATATATAATATTTACGAAATTCGTTTCCAAATATATTTTCTTTCAATTCAAACATATCAAAAATGGCGATTTTCCTCCGTGTAAAAGCTTCAAAAGTGACAGCTACCGAAATACCGGGTGATTCAAAATAACACCTCTTGTTGGAAAACCCTGTATTTATACCCTACATCACGATGTGGTACTGGGTATTATGACTCTGTGCATTTGTTTGTAACGCCCAAAAAGAGAAGAAATAGAACCATAGTTTATTATACCGATCGACATCTGTTCAGAATTAACTGCAGCCCCCATATATATGTTACCCCTGATTGTAAGCGCTCTAGAAACTGTATTTTATATCTGATTACTACGAAATTTGGCAGAGAGAGTTCTCGTATTACATGAATGAACACTGCCAAATTCGGGGAAAATCAGATAGATATAGTCCCCATATATATAGATGTAGTCCCCCATATACATATATGTTACACCCGATTTGACATGTAAGCGCCGTAGAAACTGTATTTTATATCAGATTACTACGAAATTTGGCGGAGAGTGTTCTCGTATTACATGGATTAACACTACCAAATTCGGGGAAAATCCTTTCAGATTTAAATATAGCCCCCATATATATGTTTCACCCGATTTGACATGTAAGCGCTGTAGAGACCGTGTTTTATATCCGATCAGTATGAAATTCGGCAGAGAGAATTTTCTTATAACATGTATGAACACTGCCAAATTCTTATCGCAATGCCCATTTTCGCATTGTTAGGGAGGTGTAGGATATTAAATAGTCCAGCCCGGCCCCGCCCGACTTTCTGTCTTTCCTTACTGATTTTTTATGGTTTTTTTCGTTGCCAACAAAAAACTATATTTTTGAAAAAAAAAAAAAAATTATTGTTTAACGACAGTTACTAAATTTCTGTTCCTACATGAAAGTGAACTTCAAAGCATTTGTAGTCCTCATAATTCCCTTTTATTTAGATGGTGTACCGGCTTTTTCGAGCTTATACTTAATGGTCCAAATACTAAAGGCATCTTCCCTGAAAATCGGAATTTAAAAAAAAGTATCATACAATTTTTAACATTATTTTCGTGTTTAGGACAACAGAAAACAGGTTGGTTTGGAAACCAATTTTTCTATGTGAGCTGGTAACTCCGACTGCCACTCTAACCTAACCTACGAGTATATATAGTCATTACCCAGGAAATAATATTTTCGAAATTTCACATAAAAGTGAATGTATGGATATGTACCTTCGATAATAGATTAGCTATTCTTAATGGATACCGCCAAAAAAAATTAATCATATATTCTTCATGAGCATGAAGTCCAAGACGATTTAGCCATGTCCGTCTTTCTATCTGTCCCTTGAAATCACGCTACTGTCCTTAATAAAAAAAATCATTTTGATCAAGTCGACCATTTTAATTAAACCAATTTCAAGCATTTACGCTCTAAAAACCATTACAACACACCCGGTTAAGAAATCAGCGGTTTATTTTCAGTTTAGTTAGTATCATTCGTATCCGAAATAGCATTACAATTGTGGTGTATGTAGGGTATCATACAGTCGGCTCAGACCGACATTGAACTTTCCTTACTTGTTTTTTTTTTATTTTTTTGGCGGAGCTAATCTGGATTTTAACACTTTCTGAAGGACTTTTGTTGCTGCGGAGTTATTCTTGATTTTTAATTAACTCTTTTTCGAATGACTTTTGTTGTGACAGAATTTTACTTCCAATTTGTACACTCTTTTGAGATTTTTTTACATTTTTATTCAGGCAGAGTCAAACTTGATTTAAACACTTTTTTGAAGGACTTTTGTTACGGCAGACTTTTATTTTTTAAATTCAACACTTTTTTGAGTGATTTTTGCAGAGCGATATTTGTTTAAGTTAACACTTTTTTGAAGGACTTTTTTTGTTGTAGCAGAGATTTATTTTTTTTAATTTAACACTTTTTTTGAAGATCTTTTTGTTATGATTATTCTTATTTTTTTAATTTAAAACTTTTTGAAGGATTTTTGTTGTAGCAGAGTTTTATTTTTTTAAACTTAACACTTTTATGACGAATTTGTGCAGATTTTTTTTTTAATTTAACACTTTTTTTGAAGGACTTTTGTTGTAGCAGAGTTTTATTTAATTTGTTGTAGCAGAGTTTTATTTTTTTTTTATTTAACACTTTTTTGAAGCACCTTTGTTATGATTCTTGTTTTTTTCAAATTTAAAACTGTTTGAAGGATTTTTGTTGCAGCCGAGTTGTATTTTTTTGAAATTAACACCTTTTTGAAGAATTTTTGAAGATTTTTTTATTTCTAATTTAACACTTTTTTGAAGGACTTTTGTTGTAGCAAAGTTTTATTTAAATTAATACTTTTTTGAAAGACTTTTGTTGTAGCAGAGTTTTGTTTTAAATTTAACACTGATTTTGGTTGAAGCAGAACTTTATTTTATAAATGTAACTCTTTTTTGAAGGACTTTTGTAGTGACAGTGTTTCATTAATTTAAAATTAACACTTTCTTTTAAAGGACTTAATAAGTGTGTGTGTGTCGATTGTTGTCGATTTAATCCTAGTGAAGGATTTTTTATATGGGAAGGTCCAAACAATTGGTAATTGATAGGGCTTAGGCCAAAAAAAATATACCAAAGCTATAAGGTCGTTAAACGTTAGAGCCCAAAATTAGGTTCACGTTACACACATTCTGGTGAGTATGTACGAGTAATATGTATAATCCGTCCGCTATAAACGTTGCTAACAAGTGTCTTGGCCACTTGTTTGTTGCAGTTCGCGACAAAAGCAGTGTTGGTAACAAGTACTATGTGTTGGTTAAGTACTATTTTTGTTATTGTTTTGCCGGTAGCCGGGTGTTCGGTGGTGGGGGTGTGGGGTAGGTCAAGTCCAGTCAGTAAAGCCGGTAGTTTTTAATATTACAAAATCTTTGTAATTGTAATATTATTGACGAAACACTAAAAAATGTTATTTGCCGCTAACGTTTTGTGCTGTCTTGTTTCCTCTGCCGGTTTTGTCAAAAGTTTTAAATTTCCCAGATTTAATACGAAAATTTGCCGTTTTTCGTATTGTTATTCTGTGTTGGAAAAAATGTGCGCTCTTGAAAACAACTGTTTTGGAAGAGTTTGTTGTTTTTTTAAGGGTTGAAGTAATGTCGTAGGACACGTTTGTTCAAACGAAATCGTTCATGCGATACGTTTAGTCTAGGCGTCACGACGATGTACTTTTAGCGAAACGCGGTAAAATTATATGGTCTTTGAGTAGAATTTCCCGTTCAACGTTTCCTTGCAAAATTGCCAAATAAAAATGTCCTTTTGGACTTTTATTAATCTGAAAGAAAAAAATCGCAACAATATTATTCATTCTCCACATCCCTTTAACAATTGTCATAAACACAACTGACATTCACAGACGCACACATACACATACGCACACACACACAGACAATCACTCTCACTGAAATTTATTAAAAGTAACAAAGCAGACGAGAAATGCTAAGGGTAGTTCACGCTTCAGTTGCTACCAAAGGAACGAATATTTTACTTGCGTAGCTGGCAACCGACCGCTCGTAAGGAAACGTTGTATAGAAACTGAACTGACAGTTCAACTTTGTTCACATATTTATAGACTTTTGTTGTGTACTAAACAGGTCTGCGCTTTTGAACTGTGTGGTCATTTAGTGTTTTTATTTGTTTACATTTTTGATAAATATTAGCGTTTTTCTGGGAGTTTCTAGAAATATTCTTATTATTTCATACCATATCGACAGCTCCATTCCAAAGTATGCTAAGTCAGTGCATTTATTTAGGAGATGGAATCAAACTTTAAAGAAACTTTTTCAATTTGTATGAAATTCTTTTATAACAAGTAAGAACATTTCGGTCGGGTAAACCGACTAAGGTATACCCACACTTTGTGAGTAATGTAATATGGAAATTCTGGTGGGAGAAAAAACGGGTGAAAAACTGCTCATTTTTTGTCAGTCAATAGTCGTTGGAAATGTTGCCTAAAATACAAAATATTAAAAAATTTAGATGATTGCTGAAGAAGTAATGCAATGTTGTGTTAGAATTAATCTGTTAATTTGTGTGGGGGCTACCAGAAGTGGGCGGAATGAAGATGGGCCCCATGAAAATACACCCCAATATTTGTAGGAATATGGGCCCCAAAAATTACGTGTCATACAACAGCAACTTTTTGGCAATTTTTTCTGGCTCATTTTCATCTATATTCAATATTGAAGAATTTATTCGTGAGATACGGGTCGATATGTTGGAGAGAGTATGCCAAAATTGGACCCAGCCTATGCACCATTTGAGGCGCAGCCGCGGTCAACGTTTACATCAAATCATTATTAAACATTGAATTATATAGAACGTTTTATCGACTCAAATATAGATTTCATACATTTCTCTACATTTTATATGTTTTTTTACTTTATTCTTCTGGTGAAAATAACTAGTTTCTTCTTGGTCCACATTTGGTCCATTGTGATTCCTCATAAGTTCTTCTTCTTCTTAGTTAGTTAAATGTAGAGTTTCGATCGGATGCCTTGATGAATTGTAGAAGTCTGAGTGGGTCCAACCCTCTGAGTTCGTCTAGCTCCTGAAAGAAAAAAGAGCCCATGGGGCTAATCACGGCATCCGTTAACGAAATCGTTTTCGTTTCGAAAAAGTTATCGCAGCAACGACTTCTTTGGATCTCGGGAATCGATCGACAATTTTGATTTTTTGTTAGCATTTTGTGTGTAATGGCTACGTCAAATAGTGAAGAATATGAACAAGTTGTGAGCGGCGGAACGAACAACTTAAAGAAATAAGAATAAATACAATTGCAGTGACGTTTATTTTAAACATTATCAGCCTGTTTCTGTAACTTAAAAATTTGCTTTCGTTCGCCTGCCAGACGACAAACAGCTGATTTGGGTTTCACTAACTACCATCACAACGAGAAGTCGTACGATAATGAATTCGTACGAAAGCGTAATCATTTCAGTACACATTTTGGTTTCTCTATCTCTGATAGGAACAATGACAAAATAAACATTAATAAAAACAAAAAATAAGTAGATATTAATATAATTATGGTAAAAACAATAAAATAATAATAAAATTGTGTACATATCGCTCACTCACTTCAAGACTGTCATAACTCAAAATTAAAAATTTTTGAGGTTGCCTTACACAAAATGCTAATATTGCAAATATCCATAAATAAATCTCAACGAAATTTTGTTTGTACGTTAACAATCATATTTCGGATTATTCGACCTTTTTTAAACGTCTTATTTCATTTTATATATTTTTTTATACAGACTTAAAGTTACACATCCTGACAATTTTCAATTTTGAGTTATGACACTCTTGAAGTAAATGAGCGATATCTATATATATAAAGAAGAATGTGTGTTTGTTTGTTTGTTTGTTGGTTTGTTTGTACCGTATAGACGTCTAAACGGCTGAACCGATCTTCTTGAAATTTTCACAGAATGTACATGTGTGGGGCGTGGTGAAAATAGGGTACTTGAATTTTCGATATATGAAGTGGGCGTGGCCCCGCCCACAAATTTAAAAATTGAGATATCTTGCACAATTTGTTAGTGAGAGTGCTGCAATTTTGTACATATGTATCTGGTGGCAGTCTGCGTGATTGGTCCAAAAATGGGCGGGATCGGACCAATGGGCGTGGCCCCGTCCATATAAGCCAAATTTTGAATTTGAGATATCTTGCACAATTTGTTAGTGAGAGAACTAGAAATTTGTATATATATATATGGAGGCAGTCTACGTGATTGGTTCAAAAATGGGCATGGTCGGACTAATGGGCGTGGCCCCGCCCCTTTAAGCCACATTTTGAAATCGAGATATCTGACACAATTTGTTAGCGAGAGAGCTGTAATTTTGTGCATATGTATCTGGTGGCACTCTACGTGATTGGTTCAAAAATGGACGGAATCGGACCAATGGGCGTGGCCCCGCCCATATAAGCCAAGTTTTGAATTTGAGATATCTTGCACAATTTGTTAGCGAGAGAGCTGTAATTTTGGGTAAATATATCTGTTGGCGACCTACGTGATTGGTCCAAAAATGGGCGGAATCAGACGAATGGGCGTGGCCCCGCCCATATAAGCCAAATTTTTTAATTTAAATATATTGCACAATTTGTTAGCGAGGGTGCTGTAATATTGTGCATACGTATTAGGTGGTAGTCTACTTAATTGGTCCAAAAATGGGCGGGATCGGACCAATGGGCGTGGCCCCGCCCATATAAGCCAAATTTTTTAATTTAAATATATTGCACAATTTGTTAGCGAGGGTGCTGTAATATTGTGCATACGTATTAGGTGGTAGTCTACTTAATTGGTCCAAAAATGGGCGGGATCGGACCAATGGGCGTGGCCCCGCCCATATAAGCCAAATTTTGAATTTGAGATATTTTGCACAATTTGTTAGCGAGAGAGCTGTAATTTTGTTTATATATATATCTGTTGGCGACTTACGTGATTGGTCCAAAAATAGGCGGGGTCGGACTACTGGGCGTTGCTCCGCCCCTTTAAGCCAAATTTTGAAATTGAGATATCTTGCACAATTTTTTAACTAGAGTGCTGTAATGTTGTACATATGTATCTGGTGGCAGTCTACGTGATTCGTCCAAAAATGGGCGGGATAGGACCAATGGGCGTGGCCCCGCCCTTATAAACCAAATTTTTAAATTGAAATATATTGCACAATTTGTTAGCGAGGGTGCTGTAATATTGTGCATACGTATTAGGTGGTAGTCTACTTAATTGGTCCAAAAATGGGCGGGATCGGACCAATGGGCGTGGCCCTGCCCATATAAGCCAAATTTTGAATTTGAGATATTTTGCACAATTTGTTAGCGAGAGAGCTGTAATTTTGTTTATATATATATCTGTTGGCGACTTACGTGATTGGTCCAAAAATAGGCGGGGTCGGACTACTGGGCGTTGCTCCGCCCCTTTAAGCCAAATTTTGAAATCGAAATATCTTGCACAATTTGTTAGCGAGAGAGCTGTAATTTTGTACATATGTATCAGGTGGCAGTCTTCGTGATTGGTCCAAAAATGGGATTGAACCAATGGGCGTGGCCCCGCCCTTATAAACCAAATTTTTAAATTGACATATATTGCACAATTTGTTAGCGAGAGTGCTGTAATGTTGTGCATATGTATTAGGTGGTGGTCTACTCAATTGGTACAAAAATGGGCGGGATCGGCCAATGGGCGTGGCAACGCCCATATAAGCCAAATTTTGAAATTGAGATATCTTACACAATTTGTTAGCGAGGGTGCTGTAATTTTGTGCCATGTATCTGGTGGTAGTCTTCCTGATTTGTCCAAATATAGGCGGAATTGGACGAATGGCCGTGGCCCCGCCCTTATAAACAAAGATTTTAAATTGACATATCTTGCACAATTTGTTAGCGAGAGTGCTGTACTTTTTCCATATGTATTAGGTGGTAGTCTAATTGGTTGGTGCAAATATGGGCGGGATTGGACCAATCGGCGTGGCCCCGCCAATATAAACCCAATTTTGAAATTGACATAACTCGCACAAATTATTAGCGAGATTACTCTAATTTTGTGCATATATATAAGGTGGCAGTCTACGTGCTTGGTCCAAAAATGGGCGGGGTCGCACAAATGGGAGTGGCCCCGCCCATATAAGCCAATTCAATTTTGTGTTTGATATATCTTGAGCAATTTGTTAGAGAGATCAATGTAATTATGTGCATATATATTTGGTGTCAGTCTACGTAATTAGTCCAACAATTAACGGGATCGGAAATCTGAAGTCTGGGGCAACGAAGTGGACCGGGTCCAGCTAGTCTATCTATATATATAAAGAAGAATGTGTGTTTGTTTGTTTGTTGGTTTGTTTGTTTGTTGGTTTGTTGGTTTGTTTGTACCGTATAGACGCCTAAACGGCTGAACCGATCTTCTTGAAATTTTCACAGAATGTACATGTGTGGGGCGTGGTGAAAATAGGGTACTTGAATTTTCGATATATGAAGTGGGCGTGGCCACGCCCTCATAAGACAAATTTTAAAATTAAGATATCTAGCACAATTTGTTAGTGAGAGTGCTGCAATTTTGTACATATGTATCTGGTGGCAGTCTACGTGATTGGTCCAAAAATGGGCGGGATCGGACAAATGGGCGTGGCCCCGCCCATATAAGCCAAATTTTGAATTTGAGATATCTTGCACAATTTGTTAGCGAGAGAACTGTAATTTTGTTTATATATATCTGGAGGCAGTCTACGTGATCGGTCCAAAAATGGGCGGGGTCAGACTAATGGGCGTGGCCCCGCCCCATTAAGCTAAATTTTGAAATCGAGATATCTTGCACAATTTGTTAGCAAGAGAGCTGTAATTTTGTGTATATATATCTGTTGGCGACCTTCGTGATTGGTCCAAAAATGGGCGGGGTCGGACTAATGGGCGTGGCCCCGCCCTTTAAGCCACATTTTGAAATCGAGATATCTGACACAATTTGTTAGCGAGAGAGCTGTAATTTTGTGCATATGTATCTGGTGGCACTCTACGTGATTGGTTCAAAAATGGACGGAATCGGACCAATGGGCGTGACCCCGCCCATATAAGCCAAGTTTTTAATTTGAGATATCTTGCACAATTTGTTAGCGAGAGAGCTGTAATTTGGGGTAAATATATCTGTTGGCGACCTACGTGATTGGTCCAAAAAGGGGCGGAATCAGACGAATGGGCGTGGCCCCGCCCATATAAGCCTAATTTTGAAATTGAGATATCTTGCACAATTTTTTAACTAGAGTGCTGTAATGTTGTACATATGTATCTGGTGGCAGTCTACGTGATTGGTCCAAAAATGGGCGTGATCGGACCAATGGGCGTGGCCCCGCCCATAAAAGCCAAATTTTGAATTTGAGATATCTTGCACAATTTGTTAGCGAGAGAGCTGTAATTTTGTTTATATATATCTGTTGGCGACTTATGTGATTGGTCCAAAAATAGGCGGGGTCGGACTACTGGGCGTTGCTCCGCCCCTTTAAGTAAAATTTTGAAATCTAGATATCTTGCACAATTTGTTAGCGAGAGTGCTGTAATTTTGTGCCATGTATCTGGTGGTAGTCTTCGTGATTTGTCCAAATATAGGCGGAATTGGACGAATGGGCGTGGCACCGCCCATATAAGCCAAATTTTGAAATTGACTTATGTTGCACAATTTGTTAGCGAGAGTGCTGTAGTTTTGTGGATATGTATCTGGTGGTAGTCTACGTGATTGGTCCAAAAATGGGCTGAAACGGACGAATGGGCGTGGCCCCGTCCATATAAGCCAAATTTTGAAATTGAATTAACTTGCACAATTTGTTAGCGAGAGTGCTGTAATTTTGTGCATATGTATCTGGTTCCTGTTTACATGATTGGTTTATAAATGTGCGGAAACGGACAAACGGGCGTGGCACCGCCCATATAAGCCAAATTTTGAAATTTAGATACTTTTCACAATTCATAAGAGAGTGTTGTAATTCTGTGTATATGTATCTATTGGTAGTATACGTGATTGGTTCAAAAATGGGCGGGATCGGACCATTGGGCGTGGCCCCGCCCATATAAGTCAAATTTTTGAATTGAGATATCTTGCACAATTTGCTATCGAGAGTGCTGCAATGTTGTGTATATGTATCTGGTGGCATTCTAGGTAATTGGTCCAAAAATGGGCGGGATATGACCAATGGGCGTGGCCCGCCCATATAAGCCAAATTTTGAAATTGATAGACCATGCACAATTTGTTAGCGATAGTGCTCTAATTTAGTGCATATGTATTGGGTGATAGCCTACGTGAATGGTCTAAAAAGTGGCGGTATCGGATCAATGGGCGTGGCCCCGCCCATATAAACCAAATTTTGAAATTGAGATATCTTGCACAATTTATTATTGTTGTTGTTGTTGTTGTAGCAGCTTGGAGACGCTGAGTTGATAATCCTTAAGTCTATTTATATTACAGACTTCGTTCCGGCATATATCCGATTATCGCGGGAACCTTATGTTGTTTTCATCCACTCAATGTTGTCCGGTTGTAAATTAACATTCGTCTGTTAATATCAGGGAATGGATGTTATTTGAGTGTTGCCGTTTCTATTCTCCACTAGAAGCGCTGCATTACTGTTAATAGTCGTCATGGTGTTATGTCTATTTTTAGCTTCCCTGTTGACTTGTGTGATCAGATGTTGTTGTAGTGGTAGTGCGACCGGTGAGTTTTTTTAGCTGCAGAAACTCGAATTATGATGAAAACATGAAATGCTGATGTTAAATTTTTCCGGTGCAATGGCTGGGAGTTGAACCCAGCACCTTCGGGATCCAAGTCTAACGCACTAACCACTAAGCTACCGAAGGCCAATTTATTATCGAGAGTGCTGCAGTTTTGTTTATATGTATCTGATGACAGTCTACGTGATTGCTCCAAAAATGGGCGGGATCAGACCAATGGACATGGCACCGCATTTTGTTAGTGAGAGTGCTTTAATTTTGTGCATCTCATGCAGTCTACGTGATTAAACAAAAAAAGGGTGTGATTCATCCAATGGGCGTGGCCCCGCCCATATAAACATAATTTTGAAATTGAGATATCTTGCACAATTTGTTTAAATGAGCGCTGTATATTGTGTATATGTATCTGGTGGCAGTCTATGTGATTGGTCAGGAAATGGGACGGATCAAACGAATTGGCGTGGCCCCGCGTATATAAGCCAAATTTCGAAATTGAGACATATCTTTCACAATTTTTTAGCGAGAGTGCTGTAATTTTTTGAATATGCATTTGATGGAAGTCTACGTAATTGGTTAAAAAATGGACGGGATCGGACCAAATGGCGTGACCCTGCCCATATGAGCCATTTTTTGGAATATATCTCGAAAAATTTTTTAGAGAGAGTGCTGTTATTTTATGTATATGCATTTGATGGCGGTATTTGTGATTGATCCAAAAATGGACGAAATCGGAAATCTGAAGTCTGGGGCAACGAAGTGGACCGGGGCCAGCTAGTATAAGTATATATAAAAGAGAGTGTCTGTTTGTGGGTTTGTTTGTGGGTTTGTTTGTTCCGTATAGACGTCTAAACGGCTCGACCGATCATCTTGAAATTTTCACAGAATGTACATGTGTAGGGGGTGCTGAAAATAGGGTACTTGAATTTTCGATATATCAAGCGGGCGTGGACCCGCCCATATGGGTCCAATTTTGATATTGACAAAATTTTTTTGCTAGAGTGCTGAAATTTTGTGTGTATGCATTTAGTGACAGATCATTTGAATTTTCAAAAAATGGGCGGAATCGGACCAATGGGCGTGGCCCCGCCATATTAAGACAAATTTTGAAATTCAAATATTTTCGACAATTTGTTAGCGAGAGTGCTAGAATTTTGTGTATATGTATATGGTGGCATTCTTCGTGATTGGTCCAAAAATGGGCGGGATCGGCCCAATGGGCGTGGCCCCGCCCACATAGACCAAATTTTTAAATTTTGATATCTTGCACAATTTGCTAGCTAGAGTGCTGGAATTTTGTGTATATGTATATGGTGGCAGTCTGCGTGATTGGTCCAAAAATGGGCGGGATCGGACCAATGGGCGTGGCCCCGCCCATATAAGCCAAATTTTGAAATTGAGATATTTTGCACAATTTGTTATCGAGAGACCTGGAATTTTGTATATATATATCCGTTGGCGACCTACATGATTGGTCCAAAAATGGGCGGGTTCGGACCAATAGGCGTGGCCCCGCCCATATAAGCCAAATTTTTAAATTGAGATATTTTGCACAATTTGATAGCGAGAGTGCTGGAATTTTGTGTATATGTATATGGTGGCAGTCTTCGTAATTGGTCCAAAAATTGGCGGAATCGGACCAATGGGCGTGGCCCCGCCCATATAAGCCAAATTTTTAAAATGAGATATCTTGCACAATTTGTTAGCTAGAGTGCTGTAATGTTGTACGTATGTATCTGGTAGCAGTCCACGTTATTTTTCCAAAAATGGGCGAGATCGGACCAATGGGCGTGACACCGCCCATATAAGCCAAATTTTGAAATTGAGATATTTTGCACAATTTGATAGCGAGAGTGCTGGAATTTTGTGTATATGTATATGGTGGCAGTCTACGTGATTGGTCCAAAAATGGGCGGGATCAGAACAATGGGCGTGGCCACGTCCATATAAGCCAAATTTTGAAACTGAAATATCTTGCACAACAGTCTACGCGATTCGCCCAAACATTGGCGGGATCAGACCAATGTACGTGGCACCGCCTATATAAGCCAAATTTTGAAATTGAGACACATATCTTGCACAATTTTTTGCGAGAGTGATGTCTGGTGGTAGTCTACGTTATTGGTCCAAAAAGGATCGGATCAATGGCCGTGGCCCTGCCCATATAAACTAAATTTTGAAATTGAGATGTCTTACACAATTGTTTAGCGATAGTTCTGTAATTTTGTGCATATGTACATATCTGATGATAGCCTACGTGAATGTTCTAAAAAGTGGCGGGATCGGATCAATGGCCCTGGCCCCGCCCATATAAACCAAATTTTGAAATTGAGATATCATGCACAATTTGTTAGCGAGAGTGCTGTGATTTTGTGCATGTCACGCATTCTACGTGATAACACAAAAAAGTGCGGAGCCTAATTTTTAAATTGAGATATCTTGCACAATTTGTTTAAGTGAGCGCTGCAGTTTTGGGTATATGTATCTGATGACAGTCTACGTGATTCGACCAAAAATAGGCGGGATCAGACCAATGGACGTTGCCCCGTCTATGCGAGTATAAGCCAAATTTTGAAATTGAGAGTCATATCTTGCACAATTTTTTATCGAGAGTGCTGTATTTTTTTGCAAATCGGTCTGGTGATAGTCTACGTGAATGGTCCAAAACGGTTGGGATCGGACCAATGGGCGTGGCCCCACCCTTATAAGCAAATTTCTGAAATTGAAATACCTTGAATTTGTTAGCGAAAGTGTTGTAATTTTGTAAATATGCATTTGATGGCAGTCTACGTAATTGGTTAAAAAATGTACGGAATCGGAAATCTGAAGTCTGGGACAACGAAGTGGACCGGGTCCAGCTAGTGTATACATATTTAAGCATAAATATGTATACATATGTACACATAATGTACGTTCTACCATTATTAAAACTAGATGCCACAGAAAATATTCTGGCCGGTGGTTGTTGCGATGTTGGTAATCATTATCTTGTTTAAAATCAGACGGATTTCATATCGTCGGCTTAATGCTATTTTGGTCCATACGCTATTTTTGGGTTAGGATTTGATAATATGGGTTTCAAACATGATAATAATGTTGATATTTTTGCTCTATGTCTCCATTTTTCTATCGCCCTATATTTTTTACTCAATATTTTACGTTCTTTCGATCACAATATGTAAATTAATCTCCTTGCATACCGACCCTCTTTGTGGTCCATGTAATACAAATACGAAAAAAAATTAAAATAAAGGTGGATATGGACCAAAATGCCATGTACAAAAATAGTTATAACTTGCTTATTTTTTCCAAAACGACCGAAGAGAGCATACTTTCTATTAGAAGTTGCATTTGTATATAATTTTTAAGGATGCCAATGCTCGGTCCTAATATCAGCTAACACTAGTGTTTATTTCCCATTAATTCTGCTAACATTAGTTAATAAAATATTATATTGTATACTAAAATGGCACAGAAAACTTACAATTGGCTTTTTCCTAAAAAAACCTCCAAATTCCACTCTAAAGCAATAAAAAATAGTTTTCGATGACAATTTTGTTGTCGAGAAATTTCTCCCAAATTTTTTCTCGATAACGATTGCGGTGATCCAAAACATAAAGATTACGATCGAAACTTGTCGATAACGGATGCCGTGATTAGGCCCCAGTATATTGTTTCTTATATGGGATACAAATGGACATTTGCAAAGTATCTTCCACCTCGTCAGGGTCTTGACGCCAGCGGCATAAGTCGTCATTCCTTAGTCCAATTCTTTGCATACGCTTACCAAGGCTATTGTGTCCTGTGATAAGGCCCGCAACCTATCATATATTCGTTTTATCTAGGCCTAGCAGTAACTCAGTATTCCGTAAAGACAATTCGTACCAAACAGCTTTAGTTTGCTTACATCCTGCTGACGATTTCCATTTCTGATGCCAGAGGTATTTATATTTCTATTTTATATGAAAGTAGATTAACGAAAGGGGTGGGTAAACATCAGTCTCGATGTTGCTCGAGGAAATTGCCTCTGATTTTGCGAGTTTATCTGCAGATTCATTACCGAATATATATTTATGGCCCGGTACCCAGCACAGGGTAATATTATGCTGTTCATCGAGAACCTTAAGCTCTCTGCGACAGCGGCTGACTACCTTCGACCTTATATTCGTTCTCAATAGAGCCTTTAAAGCGGCTTGGCTATCGATGAATTAGCAAATATCGCTTCTTAATATTTGCTTCAGCGAGATGAGTTCAGCCGCTTTGGCAATCGCATATAATTTCGCTTGAAAAATGCTACATTCGTTTAGGAACGAAAGCAAATTTTTAAGGTACAGAAACAGGCTGTAAGATCATATAACCTAACATTCCCTTTCTGCCATTCTGGAAGGGTGGGAATTTTAATGCGAAAACCTTTTTCAACCACGTCATGACTAATAATCTTGTCTGTTCTGGCGCATACTATCGAAAGGTCCCTAATTCGAGTATGTTTTGAGTTAGTGCCTAACAAAAGGTTTTGCTGGGCTAACCGAGTTAGAGAAAGTTCTTCTTCTTTGATAAATAAATCACCTATTGAATACCCGTTATAATCTGAAGGGATCTTGTAGCAGTAATTTTCATCGCACCAATCAGGTAGGTGAGAGCATCATTGTTTACCTTACTCTGTGCCTTAACGTGTGTAACACACTTTGTAAAAGGCCACCACGTATGACAACCATAAGTCAGGACAGGACTTACTATCGCAGAGTAGATTCAGTAGATTTATTTGGGATTTAATCTACAACTGGGACCCACGAACTTCTGGCTAAAGCCGTAATTATAGCGACTGGATTAATGTTACTGAAGGCCCATTTAATTTCCAATAGATGAACCGTAGCATATAAAGCAGACTGCATCATGCAGTGCTCAGTTTTTTGATAAATTTTAGTTATTAATTCCTCCTTGTCACACCGTTTGTAACACCTCTAAATATTGATCTGAGACCCTACAAAGTATATATATTTTTAATCGTCGTAAAATTCTAAGACGTTTTAGCATGTCCGTCTGTTGTAATCACGCTACAGTCCGTAATAATAAAGATAGGTTCATAAAATTAGGTAGAAATACTTCTTACAGTTGCAGGTTGTTTGGGATTGCAAATGGGCCATATCGGTCAATGTTTTGATATAGCTCCCCTATAGAGGTCGCTCCAAAATACGGGTTTTGAGCCATAGATACACAAATTTTTAAAGCAATTTAGCAGAAACTTTGCAGTTTGTAACCTATTTTAACAAGAATTCATCACAGCAAAAATTTTGCTAATCGGTTCATATTTTGTTATAGTCACTCTATAGAGGTCACTCCAAAATACACGTATCTAAGCCATACAAATCATATTTTCTAAGCATATAAACTGAATATTTGCAGTTTGTATTTATTTAAGACAAGAATTCATCGCAGTAAAATTTTTTTAAATTAGTTCATATTTTGTTATAGTGGCCATTTGGCTGATGTTGTTTTTCATTAGTAACGGCATATCTTCCCCTTTATTATGAAATAAACATCCGATCATTTATCTCAAAAAATTGAATTCTTCTTTGAATACCAAAATAACACCTCATGTTGGAAAACCCTTTAGTTTATCTGTCGTTATCATCTTGAGAGGTGGCCCGTCCCTTGGCAATAACGCCTTTGTAGTATCTACTGTTCTGCGCAAAAAATTAGTATTCGTCAAGCCACTTCTGGTACCCCCCATACAAATTGACAGATTCATTCGAACACAACATTCCCATAACATCTGCAGCGATTAACATCTGCAACATTTCCAATGACTACACAGAAATAAAAAATTGAGTAATCCGTATGTATGTCAAAATACAATACAACAGCAAAAGTAAAAGTTTTGCTGCATTTATTCGATTTAAATATGAAACATATAAGGAATAGCATCAACGAAACGAATAAGAATTATTAACAACTTCAAAAAACTAAAATCAAAAAAAATCACGCCAAGTAATGTATTTGCAAACGAGAAACGAATTGGGTATGGTCGTGCACAAATGTTTATACATATACATCTCGACAATTTATATGCATGTGTGTTTGATGTTGTGTTAGCCAAAATCAACCACTTGCATGAGAGTGGTTGAGAGGGTGATTTTATTGTGCTCTATAATGGTTCTGTCTCTCAGAGATTAAAGTAAGCTTTTTTTTCTTACTTTAAGCCATATTCTTAATTTAATTTTAATTTTTTCTTTTCAAGAAATGTTTACTTGATTTCAAGCAAAAATTGCTTATTGTAAGCCTTTCAGCGCTTGATTTTGTCAATTTAAGCCGATTTATACATGTTTTAAGAAAAACTTAGTACGAACGTACTTAAATTTTTAAGTAAGATTTCGGCTTAAATTAAGAATTTTTACTTGAATGTAGTATGACATTTTTCTTTCTGTGTATAGACTGTTAGAATAAACAATTTGTTTTCAACGTTCTGACAACACCCACCCGAAGCACCACATTATTATGAGTAAATTCTTCTTAAGCTATACCCTCGCCAGTTAGCTCGACTGAAATTGACCCACTTGTTTTATTTTGAATTCCAACCACTTCAATTTTATTTATGAATGTTTGTTTACTTATACTCTTATATTCTGTCAGCTGATTAAACTGTCACAGCTGAGTGACAAATTTATAGGAAAACTTTTCCACAGATTATGTGTTTTGCAATTTTCCACGGTGTAAAAAATACAAACGTTAGCTTGACGGTCCCTCATAAATACATATAGATTTTATCATTTCAAGATATGCTATGTACATACGGTGGTCATATCTTACAATTTTGTCAGCAAAATTTTAAAATAATGCAACCGTGTTACCTTTAAATTTTTGTCTTGCAACATTGGCAGAAAAGTCAACGTCAGTAAGACATGGTAAGATGCGCGCTGTTTATGCATATGGCAATGGCGCCATTGTCACCGAAACATTTTATTGGCAACACTGTCTATAAAATATTTTTATTGGCAATCCTGTCTACAAATATTTAAAAAATATATTGTATATATATAAAATTGTAATGTTTTCTTGCAATCGTCTGAACTGAGAATTCACCTTTTGCTAACAATCTGCCATTGTTAGTGCATTGGCAGCACTTTGTCCGAGTTTATAACATCGTAAGATCTGACCACAGTGTGTATATACAAATTAAAATACAAATTAAAAACTTGTATCCCCATCTCCTACTAAATTGCAAATTAACGCTTTTAAGAATGCCGTTCATTCAGCTTTTACTCACTATTGGCACCACTGAAGCTATGTTCAATAAGCATACTTTGCCATGAAGATACTAGTATGTGCTTATGAAACATAGACATGTATTCATAAACAGAAAACATTTCAAATAAATAAAATAACTGAAATGTGTATTCGAATTGAGGAATTGGAAAGGTTTACATATTGTTCTACCAACTGTTAAGGTAAGTACACACGATTTGCAGATCGGACAACATTGCCAGAAAAATGGCGGAAAAATGCAACCCTGTGAATTTACAACCGTGTGAACACACAATTTTGTTTTGCAACGTTAGCAGAAAAGTCATTGCGATATAATTTGCAGATTGTTATATGTGCGAAGTTTATGCATGTGACAACGGCGCCATTGCCAGAAAAACATTTTATTTGCAACACTGTCTATAATGTATTTTTATTGGCAATCCAGCATATACATATTAACAAAATATGTTGTAAATATATGAAATTGATATGTTTTCTTGCAATCGTCTGAAGTGTCAATTCACCGTTGCCTAACAATCTGTCATTGTCCGTATATTTGCAGCACTTTAACAGGGTTGATAACGTTTGCCGATCTGGCAATCGTCTATACTCAGCTTTAGAAAACAACCTATACAATCGCATCAAAATTTCATAAATAACACTATGCAACAAAAAGTATGTTTTGTGATTTTTTGTCCGAGACCAAAAATTTTTTTTTGTATAGATTGAGGCATACTATATAATGAAACAAAAACAATTTGTTTTATGGTAAAGTTTTTTTTCCTAAAATTCCAATTTTAATGGATTGTAACTTTAGTATTTGGACCATATTTATCCCCTTACCTTAGAGAGGAGGTTATATATCATTTTCTACGAGCCAAAAGTTTAACACATAGAAGCAGTGACCTAGTTATGTTTGGCGCGTTCGCAATGTCCGTCCGTCCGTATGTCTGTCTACTGACTTATTGACTTCAAATTTGATATAAGGTATTATATTTCTCAATCCCCGGCTAAGTTAGAAGATGGTCAATATTGGTTCACTCCTTCTAGTACCTCTCCCACAAAGGGTTAACATTTAGTGAAATATTGATTCTTTAATACCGTATATACTACTTACTCGAATTTCACACATAGTATTAGTTTATTAGTTGCTAACACGTCAAGAAAAATGGCCGAAGATGCCACGCCCCTTTTGGACCTATCACACATTTGAACCATTTTGCACTAAAAGTTAACAGCTTATAACTGTAATACCAGGACATAGAAATACTTGCAATTTTGCAGTGTTATGCTTTTATAGTACCTAATATCCAGAGGAAAGTGGGCCTTATTGGCATGCCCCTTTTGGTACCTCCCACACATGTGAACCATTTTACACCAAAAAGTAACAGTTTATAACTTTAATACCAGGACATACTTTAAAGTTATTAAATGCTATTTAAAATGATAATAATTTAATTAAAATAAAGAAATAAATATATTTACGAACAATTTTTGGGACTGATGGTGAGGGGATTCTTAAGTCGGTTTAACCGACGGAAGTTATTGGTTTTTGAAGTATACGCTCGATATAGCCGAGATACCTTTTAAATTAATGGAAATTATGAGGGCTAGAAATGCTGAAAAACCCACTATCACGTAAAAACGGAAGTTTATTAACAATTAGAAAAAATTCGATTTTTTCAAAAAACAAGTAAGAAAGTTCATTCGTGTAAACCGACTTATGAATCCCGTCACCTTGAGTCCCAAAAATATTAGTAAATGTATTTATTTTTTTGTTTTAATTAAATTTTTATCAATTTAAAGTATGTACTGGTATTAAAGTTAAAAGCTGTTTACTTTTGGTTCAAAATGGTCCATTTGTGTTGGAGATACCAAAAGGTGCTATCCAATAAAGGTCACTTTTCTCTGAACTCTAGGTACTATACAAGCATTACACTGTACAAAATTTTAAGTTTTTACATGCACTAGTATTAAAGTAAAAAGCTGTTTACTTTTGGTACTAAAAGGTCCATTTGTGTGGGAGGTACCAAAAGGGGCGTGCCAATTACGGCCACTTTTCTCTAGACTCTAGGTACTATAAAAACAATGCACTGTACGAAATTTCAAGTATTTGTATGCACTGGTGTTAATGTTAAAAGCTGTTTACTTTTGGTACAAAAAGGCACATTTGTGTGGGATGTACCAAAAGGGGCGGGCCAATAACGCCCATATTTCTCTGGACTCTAAGTAAAATAAAAGCATTACACTGTACAAAATTTCAAGTATTTCTATAAACTGGTATTAAAGTTATAAGCTGGTAACTTTTGGTACAAAATGGTCCATTTGTGTGGGAGGTACCAAAAGGAGCGTGGCAATAATACCCATTTTTCACTGTAGTTTAGGTATTAATAAACCATTACACTGTACAAAATTTCAAGTCTTTGTATGCACTGGTAATAAAGTTATAAGCTTTTAACATTTGGTTCAAAATTGTCCATTTGTTTGGGAGGTACCAAAAGGGGCGTGGCAACATCGCCCATTTTTCTCGAAGTAATAGTGACTAATAAACTAATATTATGTGTAGTATTTCAGAGGATTCAAATGAGTAGTATAGAAGTTATTAACTAATCAATATTTCACTAAATGTTAACCCTTTATGGGAAAGGTACTAGAAGGAGTGGACCAATATGGCCCATCTTCGAACTTAGCCCGGAGATAGAAGAAAATAGTACCACATACCAAATTTGAGGTCAATTGGTTACTCGTTTCGAGAATTATCGTGCGCACCAGCCAGCAGACAGACAGAAGGACGGACATTGCTCATTCGACTTAAAATGACCCAAAACGGATATCTGCCGAACATACGTAGGGTCATAGGCCACTCCTTCGATGTGTTATACTTTTGGCTTGTAGCAAATGATATATACCCTCCTCTCTAAGGTGAGGGGATGAAAATCGTTCTCTCCAGCTACGAAAAAAACTATACAAAATAGAAAATAATTCACAAAAAAATCTTTGTTCCATTTTTTGAATGCTAGCACCTATGGATAAATGTATACATAATGATCCATATTCTAAAAATAGGGAAATTAAAAAAAAATTATTTAGGCAATTATGTTTGGGAGTTACGCAAAGTGGCTTATAAAGAACGCCTAAGAGTTAAATCGTATAGTTACCAAGATATCTGCAATCGAAAACTTAATTTAGACTTAGTGTTTTGTGAACATCGGAGCAGAATATGTACTTTTAGATAATTCTTTCACATTAACTTTTCTGAATTGGCAACAAAATCTTCAATATAATGTATTAGATCCAATATACTCAATAAGACAAAACTTGTGGACATTTAAAGTAAAATTTTCAAAGAAGAATATTTTTTGTAATTTTTTTTTGGGGAAAGGAGTGTACTCTTTTGTGTTTTTGGGAAGAAGTTATTAAAAAAAGTATATCATATTTATATTTATCTTATTAGAAACTTCCTAGGGAATATTCTCGAAGAATGAACGTGTGAAAAATATTCTCTGGCATTGTCATCAAGTTTCTCAAATTTACTTTTGGTACAAAGTAACGTTTTCTCCAATAATTTTTATATGTGGTAAGGTGTTGCACCTTGAAAACAACGGGAATTCGTGCCCGGCTTTTAGTCTGGGAGATATAAGGGGAAATGCAAACAATTTCCATTATTTTGGGAATTGTGGCATTGACTTTTGCAAATGATTCGCGAATTACCTTCAATTTGTGATGTCAAGACCTACAAAATATTTCATTGAAATATAAGTATAATAATTTTAAGATATTTTATGGCGTTACTAGCTTTAAACCGGTGCGCTTCGCAGCCCCCACCTTTAATTTATTTTCTGTTTAGGGTACTATAAAATAGTTATACCTCTTTCTTTCAAAATGACATGATTGTTATATATGGTAATATTTTTTGGTTCATACGTAAGCAACTTTCCCCTAGTTTATGTTCCAATAGACACATTCACGCCCTTGTACAATATAAAGCCAAGTTTGTCCCACAGTGTCTATAAAGCTACGAATTTAAAAAGCTAAAGTGGATCGCTCCATTGTGCCATATTTAACTATTTGTGTGTCATAATTAACCAATTTTGCACGATTTTACAATATTTAAAAATCATATTTGATATTTCAAGATCCAAATTCGCAACCTTGGGCCGTATTTCAACATTTTTGTCCCCTATATGTGCCATTTATTTAAAATAGTTCCTATTTGGAACTATTTTACCGTATTTAACTTTTTTTGCTTCACCGTACCATATTCAACACTTTTTACTTCACTAAACCATATCTAACACATTTTCGTCCCGCTGTAACATAGCGAACAATTTTTGCTTGCTACTAAAAGCATACATTTTGGAAAAAAATATTCTTATTGCATATTTAAGTTACCCTCTCTCCCTGCATCCACATTTTTGCCCACTGTACTAAATGTACGCTTTTTGACCCACTGTAGCATATTTAAACCTTTTGGGTCCACTGAATCATATTAAACACCTTTTTATCCTACTATATTTTGTCCACTATATTTAATCATTTTTGCCCCAATGTGCCATAGTTAACGCTTTTTGCCCCACTGTACTATACTTAACCCATTTTGTTCCACGTTACCATATTTTACTATTTGTGGCCACTGTAACCATTCTTTTCATACTTTACCATATTTAACCATTTGTGTCCCACTGTACCATAGTTAACACATTTTTGTCCCACTGTTCCATAGTTAAAGCTTTTTTCCCCACTGTACCATATTTAACCCATTTTGTCCCACGTTACCATATTCAACTAATTGTGCCCACTGTACCATAGTTAACCTTTTTTTGCCCCACTGTGTCATATTGAACCCTTTGTCTCATTGTACCATATTTAAAAGTTTTTGCCCCACTGTACCATATTTAACCCTCTTTGCTCCACTGTACTGTATAGTAAACCATTTTTGTTACACTGTGTCATATTTAACTCTTTTTGCCTCACTGTATCATAGTAAACACATTTTTGCCCCACAGTTCCATAGTTAACGCTTTTTGCCCCACTGTGCTATTTTAAACCTATTTTGTGCCACTTTAAAATATAAAACTATTTTTGCCCCACTGTACCATAATTTACCCTTTTTGCACAACTGTCCCCCATTCAATTCTTTATCTTTAACAAATTTTTGTCTCACTGTACCGTATTTAAAATGTGTATTCACGCTAGCATACTTAACCCTTTTTCCCCGACTATACCGTATTTAATCATATTTTCTCCACTGTGCATTGTTTAACCGTTTTTGACCACTGTGCTCCTAAAACCAAAAAAAATCTTCATATCTCATGTTTAAGTTCCAATTTTGGAAGATTGTTCCATTTTTTCCCCATGCTCCATAATTAACCCGTCTTGTCCCACTGTGCCTCTTAAAGTTAGAATTACTAAAAACCACTTCCGATCTCTAGTTTATGTTCCAAAAGTTACCCTGGAACCATTGATCCATGTTTGAAATTTTTAACCCACTGTACCATATTTTAGACTTTTTTCCCCACTGTGCCCCGAAAACTATCCCGATCCGTTGTCCTAAAGACATCAATCGCTTCAATTTTCACCATTCTAATTTTAGGCTTCAAATTTGGCGATGGAACCATAATTAGCTCTTTCTGTCCGACTGTGCCCCTAATTATACCCTCACTTTAGTGTGACGAGGGTATATATCATTTGCTACGGAAAAAAGTGTAACACATCGAAGGAGTGACCTAAGACCCCAAGTATGTTCGGAGGAAATCCGTTTTGGGTCATTTTAAGTCGAATGAGCAATGTCCGTCCGTCTGTCTGTCTGTCTGTGTGTCTGCTGGCTGGTGCGCACGATAACTCTCGAAAGGAGTAACCGATTGACCTCAAATTTGGTATGTGGTAATATTTTTTTCTATCTCCGGCTAAGTTCGAAGATGGGCCATATTGGTCCACTCCTTCTAGTACCTCCCCCACAAAGGGTTAAAATGTTGTGAAATATTGATGCTTTAATAACTGCTATACTACTTATTCGAATAGTATCAGCTTATTAGTCGTTATCAACTCGAGAAAAATGGGCGAAGTCGCCACGTCCCTTTTGGTACCTCCCACACAAATGCACCATTTTGCACCAAAAGTTAACAGCTTATAACATTAATAACTGTGTATAAAAATACTTGAAATTTTGTACAGTATTATGCTTTTATATTGCCTACAGTCCAGGGAAAAATGGGTGTTGTTGTCACGCCCCTTTTGGTACCTCCCACACAAAGGTACCTTTTTGCACCAAAAGTTAAAAGCTTATAACATTAAAACCAGTGTATAAAAATACTTGAAATTTTGTACAGTGTAATGTTTTTATAGTGTCTATAGCCCTGTGAAAAATGGGCGTTATTGCCACGCCCCTCTTTGTACCTCCCACACAAAACGCCCAAATCATACCACAATTTAATGTCTCATAACGTTTATACCAGTGCACATAAATGCTTATAAGTCGGCACAGTGCAATGAATTTAAAGTATCTAATGTTCAGCAAAAAAAAGGTGTATTTGATAAACCCCTTCTGGTACCTCCCACACAAATTTACAGAATAATTCGAGTAATATTCAATATTACATTACTCACAAAGTGAGGGTATACCTTAGTCGGTTTACCCGACTGAAACTTTCTTACTTGTTTTTTTTAAAAAATCGGTCCTTGTTCTAGTTTACGTCAAAAGAGCTACTCTCACGCCAAATTTCACGATTCTAGGTCTTGCTATTTTTCCCTTTTTACCCCACAGTGTACGTATATGTTCGAATTTCGAAAAATCCTGTCAATTTCTGAGTCTACCTCACACAAAATTATTACTACAAATGGAACGATACACGATCATCGAACGATACAAAACGATAAAAAAACGGTACGAACGATACAAAATCATTTTGACTGATGAGGCCCATTTTCACCTCGGTGGCTACGTCAACAAGCAAAATTGTCGCATCTGGGGCTCGGAAAACCGGTGCGGTTTATGGTCCGGCGGGTCATTGGACATTACTTTTTCGAAAATGAGGTTGGATCAACAGTTACGGTGAATGGATTGCACTATCGAGAGATGATTAATGGTTTTGTATGGTCGGAGTTGGATGGTATTGATGTGGACAACGTTTATTTTCAACAAGACGGCGCTACGTGCCACACAAGCAACGAAACCATTGCTCTGTTACGGGAAAGTTTCCGGACCGAAGAGGTGATCACAAAATTAAATTACCACCGAGATCTTGTAATTTAACACCTTGCGACTTCTTCCTTTGGGGCCACGTGAAAGATAAGGTTTACGCCAACAGCCCAGCGTCGATTCAAGCCCTGAAAGATAGAATTCGTGAGGCTATCGAGGACATAGGGCCGCCACTTTGCGATTTGGTTATGGAAAATTTCATGAAAAGGATATGGTCCTGTAAGCGTGATCGTGGTGGCCATTTGGTGGATGTTGTTTTTCATTATTAACGGCATACTTTCCTCTTTATTATGAAATAAACATCCGATCATGTACATATATCAAAAAATGCAATTTTTCTTTGAATACCAAAATAACACCTCTTGTTGGAAAAACCTTTATATATACTATACTAAAAAACATCTTCAAATTCCCTTTGTAGTTAAACGTACAACAACTTACCACATAAAAAATCGTAGAGGTTTGAATATTTTAGCTTTGCGATTGCAGAAAATATGTCCTGCTTCTGAAATTTGTGCAAAAAATTTTGTAAATTGGAGAAGCCTGGTAAAATACCACTTCATATTTCTGGCCCGCTCTTTCCTCAAGAACGTTCTCTAGGAAGTTTTCTTTAAGATTAGTGTAAATGTGATATTTTTTTTAAATAACTTCTTCTATTATTCCAAAATACGACATACATATTTTCCACAGAAAATTATAAAAAAACTATTTTTTTTAAAATATAACATCAAATTGCCATAATTTTTGACTTATTATATATATCGGATCGATTTTTGTACCCTCACTTTAGTGATACGAGGGTATATATCATTTGCTATGTGTAACACATCGAAGGAGTTACGTAAGACCCTAAGTATGTTCGGCGGATATCCGTTTTGGGTCATTTTAATTCTAAATAGCCATGCCCGTCCGTCTGGCTGGCTGTCTGTCTTTACGCACGATAAATCTCGAAAGGAGTAATTAATTGGCTTCAAATTTTGTATGTGTCAGTATTTATACCTTCACTTTAGTGATACGAGGGTATATATCATTTGCTACGGACCAAAAGTGTAACACATCAAAGGAGTGACCTAAGACCTAAGTATGTTCGGCGGATATTCGTTTTGGGTAATTTTAAGTCGAATGAGCAATGTCCGTCCGTCTGCTGGCTGGTGCGCACGATAACTCTCGAAAGGAGTAATATTTTTTTTCTATCTCCGGCTAAGTTCGAAGATGGGCCATATTGGTCCACTCCTTCCAGTACCTCCCACACAAAGGGTTAACATTTAGTGAAATATTGATTCTTAAATAACATCTATACTACTTATTAGAATTTTCTGAAATTCCACACATTGTAATTTTTTATTAGTCGCTATTACCTCGAGAAAAATAGATGAAGTTGTCACTACCCTTTTGGTACCTCCCACACAAATGGATCGTTGTATAGCAAAAGTTAACGGCTTATAACTTGAATACCAGTGCATACAAATACTTGCTATTTTGTACAGTATAATGCTGTTATAATGCCTACAGTCCTGTGAAATGTTGGCGTTATCACCACGCCCCTTCTGGTACCTCCCACATAATCTGCACTCAAGAAATGAAAAAAATCAGCTCTTTTCTATCTCAAAATATCAAAAAACGCGAAGTTAATTGACAATTCTGATGTCAGATTCGAATTCAGCGTGTCGAAGTCATCTGAAATCGAGTCTAATGGCGATTTCTTCTCTGCCAAAAAGTGCAACATTTTCGTTGCCCTTTTCCCGAATAGGAGCTAAGTTTAAATCGAGGGGCTACATCAGTTTCACCTAAAAAGGGCAAATATTTTTTAGAACTTCGTGTCGACGGGACAACGTTTTTTCAGAATCGAATGACCATGAGATTTCCAATCTACGAACAAACATATCCAGTGGTCCATTATGAACCGTTTGCGAAAAATCATTATGCTATTTTTTAAATTTTGTTTATAAAAATTCGTTTATATTTATCCCCTCACCTTAGATCGGAGGGTATATATCATTTGCTACGCGCCAAACGTGTAACACATCGAAGGAGTGACCTAAGGACCCAAAAATGTTTGGCGGAAATACGATTTGGGTAATTTTAAGTCATTTGAGCAATGTCCGTCCGTCCGTCTGTCTGTATGTCTTTGTGCTGGCTGGTGCTCACGATAACTTTCGAAAGGATTAACCGATTGACTTTGGTATGCGGTAATATTTCTCTGTCTCCGGCTAAGTCCGACGATGGGCCATATTGTTCCACTTTTTCCTGTACCTCCCCCACAAAGGGTTAACATTTAGTGTAAAATTGATTCTTTAATAAAAACTATACTACTCACTCGAGTATTCCACATAAAGTATTAGTTTATTAGTCGCCAACACCTCAAGCTAAATGAGCGAATTGCCAAAGTGCCCTTTGAACCATTTTTCACCAAAGCCTAACTGCTTATAGCTTTAATATAATTGCATAGAAACACTTGAATGTTACCTAGAGTCCAGAGAAAAGTGGGCGTTATTGCCACGCCACTTTTGGTACCTCCCACACAAATGATCCATTTTGTACCAAAAGATAACATCTTATAACTTGAATACCAGTACATATAAATGCTTGAAATTTAGTACAGAGTAATGCTTTAATAGTACCTAGGGTCCAGAGAAAAGTGGTTGTTATTGCCACATCCCTTTTCGTAGTCATATGCCATAAATTCAACAAACTCTGCTTTACTTTTTAAAAAATCACGGAAAAGTGAATATCCGTATCAAGAGTACAAAAATATTTTTTTATGACAATATATGCAAAACCATTATGGTTTTATGTTTTTGGCAAAGATGTCCGCAGACTTTACAACAGAGCTCGACGTAAAAAACAATCAGTATATTGGGAAGACTACCACAGAAGACTCAAAGAATACAATAAAATCATTAGATCGGCGAAACGTAGCTCCTGGAGGCTTTTCTGTGAACAGGTAGACAGCGTTAACAGCATGTCTAAAATGAAAAAGTTCCTCTCAAAAACTCATGTCCAAACCGAAACACTGGTGGATGAAACGGGTAAAAGGATGGAAACTATAGAGGATACCGTAAGGCTCTTGATGAAAACTAATTTTCCGACTGGTAATGCTGGACCAACAGAGGAACAGTTACAGAATGAAAATGTATTGCATCAAGTACCTATTACGGATATGACAGATGTTATGGTTAAAGAAGCGATAAAAAGTTTCTCTCCCTTTAAAGCTGCGGGACCGGATGGAATATTTCCAGCACTTCTGCAGAATGAGGTGGATCTGGTATCAACTCATCTGGCTGGAGTGTTCACTGCATGCCTAACCCATTCGTATACCCCAAAAAACTGGCAGGAATCAAGGGTGGTCTTCATACCAAAGCCTGGCAAGGCGAGTTATACGACCCCAAAGGCTTATCGACCCATTAGCCTAACTTCTTTCCTGTTTAAAACAATGGAGCGAATAATTGATAACATGGTCAAAGGTAAAATAGCGGATGACAGGCTAAAATTCAAACAACACGCCTATGTCAAAGGAAGATCAGTGGAAACAGCTCTGCATGAGGTAGTGCACCACATAGAGGAGTCCTTCATTAAAGAAATGTATACACTTGCTGTTTGCATAGACATTGAGGGCGCATTTAACAATGTACAGACCGATACACTTATCCAGTCCTGAGACGAGTTTCAGGTTGACCGGGCGCTGAAAAACTGGATCAACAATATGCTAAGGAATAGGTGGATTATTTGTGAGTCATATGACGTAAAAATAAGAGACAAGGTAAATCGTGGTATACCTCAGCGGGGGCATTTTATCGCCTCTTCTATGGGTTACGACGATACACAGTCTCCTAAAAGCCCTCACCAATGAAGGACCTAAACCAGTCTGTTATGCAGACGACGTTGTAATACTTCTAAGGGGCTTTCATCCAAATCTATTATGCAGAAGAGCTGAAGAGGCACCTAACATAGCATATAACTGGGCACAACCAAGGGGATTAAATGTTAGCCCAGACAAAACAGAAATATGTCTATTTACAAGGAAAACGAAGATCCCACGTTTTACCCCGCCTCGATTCCTGAATAAGACAATTGCTATAACTAAAAAGGTAAAATACTTGGGAGTAATCTTGGATCAGAAACTGTACTGGAAAGATCATCTTGAAGAAAGAGTTACAAAGGCACACAGATGTTGGTCGTTGTGCAGAAGAGCTATAGGTTTAAAATGGGGACTACGTCCAAATATGACTCACTGGCTTTACATGAGCGTGATTAGCCAATAATCACCTACGCCTACGGACATCAAAGGACAAGAAGTGCAACGTAATACCTTTGCAAAAAATTCAACGTATGTGCTGTCTAGGCATAAGCGGGGCATTTAGAACTGCACCAACAAAAGCGTTGGAGACTATATTGCACATCCAACCAATAGACATCCGTATAAAGTATGAGGCAGCCCTCACAGCAAGACGTCTACAAGTGATGGGTGAATGGATAAATCGAGACCACAAGTCGTACCATCAGAAGATTTAAGAATATCTAGTTGGTCACATCTGGTCAAATCTCGGACCGCATTCCTGAAGTGCGGGTTACAGCTACCTGTTATAGGTTTGTGCCAGACAGACGCTCCTGGGAAAATGGAACGTTGGCCCATGCGCCAGTGGGAACCAGCTGCTACACGGATGGGTCCAAGCGAGGAGGAAGGACGGGTCTGGGACTTTTTATTGATGAACCAGAAGTCGAACTTCACTTCCGCCTCCCTGACCATAATACGGTATTTCAAGCAGAAGTTCGAGCAATCACGATGTGTGTGAACTGGCTCAGTAACACGACAAAGCCTAAATATGCCAACATCTTCACAGATAGCCAAATGGAGATTAAAGCAATAACATCGGAAAGGGTCAAATTCAGAACTGTGTTGGACTGTAAAAGAACGATAAATGATTACTCAGCCCAATTGCATATTTGCTGGGTACCAGAACACAACGGAGTGATTGGAATTGAACGGGCAAACAACTTGGCTTCAAAGGGCAGAGAACTTCGAGTAATAAACTTGGAAAATTTGAAACCTTTCGAAGCCACGAAAAATTAGTTGAAGCACTGGGCAGTGATGGCTCATAAAACTGTGTGACTAGCGCAACAGTAGGAGCAACTGCAAAGATACTGTGTGGTGACCCAAATGAAAAGGAAACAAGAAGTCTTCTGAAACTAAACAAGATCGATATTAGTAAGATGATGAGTGTTCTAACGGGACACTCAAGCTTACAAGTACATCTTCATCGCATAGGACTAGCAGGAAACGACAAATGCAGGGCATGCAGGGAAAACATCGAAACGATGGAACATTTTATGTGTCACTGCCCGGCTTTCACACATGCAAGATCCCAACATTTCGGGTCCGACATATTACCAAACTTGACTCATCTCAGAGAATATGACTGGAAGATACTGAGAAAATTCGTGTCTAGTACCGATTTTCTGTAACTCGTGAGGTATAAAAAAGATCATAAATAAGGAGCGCACAACAGGCCGAACCACTGGCTTAAGCGTATGTCCATGGACATGAGATGTTTAAACGTCTCCTCTCTTCAACCTAACCTAACCTAACCTATGTTTTTTATTTGGCGTCCCGAATCCACATACCGATTTTCATCAAAAAATTCGACAAAAAATGATTTAATCTTGTTTGCAAAAAATGTTACCCCAATGGCTTATAACATCGATTCCTGAGCGTACAAACATTTGAAATACCCATATTATGTTGAAAAATTGGCGTTACTGATACGCCCCGTTTGGTACCTCCCAAACATGACCAAAATAACAAATGGCCAAAATAACAAATATGAAAAATGATTTATTTGAACATCCCTTACTTTTACAATATGGATCATAAAATATACATTTATACATAGTGGTTTTCAAATAGACATTGTTTTCATTGTTAGGATGCTAGCTTTCCAAAAATGGAACCAACAATTTTTTGCGATTTTTTATGAGTTTTTAAGATTTGTCGTGCCAGCAAATAAATGTAAATCGAACGATTTGTTTTGACGAGTTGATTGGCCAAAGAAAATATACCGTATATGGCACGCTGTTTGAGTAGGTACAAATCTGGCAATGAAAACTACCATTTAGCAACTCTGTATCAACTACTTAAGGTAAGTACACACGATTTGCAGATCGGACAATATTGCCAGAAAAATGGCGGAAAAGTGTAACCCTGTGAATTTACAACCGTGTGAACACACAATTTTTCTTTTGCAAAGTCAATGCGAGATAATTTGCAGATTGGTTTATGTGCTAAGTTTATGCATGGGACAACGGCGCCATTGCCAGAAAAACATTTTATTGGCAATCCTGCATATAAATATTTACAAAATATATTGTAAATATGTATTGTTAGGCAAAGGTGAATTGACAGTTCAGACGATTGCAAGAAAACATTACAATTTTCTATATTTACAATATATTTTGTAAATATTTATATGCAGTGTTTAACTACGATTTGATTGAATTTCGTTGATATCATTAATTTCTCTAGGCAATTTAATCTAGACACATTTATCGTACGTTAACGCCCGTTGAAATGTGCCTACTCCTCGTTACCACATCTTTGTAATAGGCGTGTTCTCGTTACACCATAAGTGCTTAATTTGTATGGGGAGCTAAGCACTTTTAAGCACTATTAGTTCCCGATGAAGTTTGGTGCTTGTGTTCATGTCTTAATCGAGTATGATGTTGCCAGATTGGGCACCCTGTATTTAGCAATATGGCATCCCATTTTTGGAGAGATTTTATCAATTATTGTGAATTAACGGGAAGAAGAAGAACAAAAATGGGAAATTATTTTAATATTTGCAAAAGAGTGTAAACAATTGAACACAGAATAGTAAATATATGTTTTATAAATACTTTTCACGAATTTTTTTGTCTGTTTCGCACTGTTCTTTCTTCGCAACTCATGACACCATTGCTACCAGATAGTGAAAATCCGCCACTTATTGCTTATGTGCCAGTTAGTGGAAGTCAGTTGTTTTCGTTGCAAAGTGCTAAACTAAAAGTGCTAGCTTGTAACGAAAACATGCCTAATATTTGATTTGCAGATTTCAACGAGTAAGTCCAGATTTACACTACGCAAGTTTTTTCAGCAGCTTATCATCAAATTCTCTTTTGAACTTGCACGAAGAACTCAGAACGTTCAGGGAGAGTTTTTCCCCCCTATTGCCGACTGCCTCTCTCCCCAACTAACGTCGATAATCTGCTGAACATTCAGCCTGTGTAAATCGGGACTAAGTATTTGTTTTTCTTTGACACTTGCACCGCCACCTCTCTCCATCTTGGACTTTCATTTCGCTCGGTACGCATTACATATCGCTAAGTACATCTTGCTGTACATTGTAAACAAAAGGTAAAAGGTACGCTTTACTATCGTCGAAAAAACTAATCTTCTTGTGTTTCATTTATTTTCTATTTCGCCCATTGCATTTCTGCATCGCCGCCTTCGCCAACACCGGTCACTATGTAAACACACACATCGTTCCCCCACTCCTGAGCTATCGTTGTTCTTGTAATTGGTTATTGGAGTTTGTCATACACTGAGGGAAAAAAGACGTTGCAAAATAAACACCGTTTGGTACCAATTTATAAACGTAACGTGCATGAAAAATTGCCACCGATTCGTTCATTATTTTGTGATTTTTTGACCGGCGTTGCGTTATGTATTGTCGCCGTAAGGTTGCTGATTATTTGTTCGGCTTTGTGTTGTTCATTGGATTTGTTATTGTGTGTTCTTAGAAGAAGAAACCACGAGGATTTATAAAGACGTGAAAAATGAAAATTAATGACGAAGAAATAGAATTTAATGACCTGTTTGATATTGTGGATGATTCTCTGGGCTATGGAATGAGAAGGATAAGGTGATTGCAAAATCTAGTGACATCTTCCTATTGCAGAAATTTCTAGAATCAATAGAAATGGTGTCGGCCTACGAATATTTTACAACCTAAGCTTATAAAAACTTCAATTTTAAAAGTTAATAATGAGTGTTTATGTTTTTTATAGAGCACAGGAATTAAATTTTGTAGTACATAAAGGCGAATGATATGAGAGAGACTGCCACCATTAGGGTTACGAGCTGAATTACGAGAAAAAACAGAGGTAATACTGTGTTGCTGCACATTCGAAGGTGTTTTGTTTAGACGTTATTTGCTTAGTGATAAATATTCAAATTTACAATTATATGTTTGTTGTGTTCACGTTTTATTTACTTATAACATTAATAAATGTATTGAAACGCTAATGCTGTTTAAATTGTTTTAAATGGGGAGGGGGTGGGATTTAGAATGGAAAGTTATCCAGCGCGTGCTTTATTCGTCCTCAGCAAGTGCTCAACACTTGATTTAAGTTATCCCCAGTTGGTATTCATTTTGCAACGAAGCGTTGTTGATTTTTGATGCTTTATTCATGCACCGCCTTGCTGGAATTCGTAACATACGGGGTTGGTTCATTATCACAAACGAATTTGCAAAGATTAAGCACGTATGTGCTTTGTTTTTCGCTGGGTGTAGAAGGGATTTCGTCGATTCGCCTGCCCTTTCCTCCCTTGCTGGCAAACTCCCCACCTAAACATGCAGGATTGCCAATAAAAATACATTATAGACAGTGCTGCAAATAAAATGTTTTTCTGGCAATGGCGCCGTTGTCACATGCATAAACTTCGCATATATAACAATCTGCAAATTATCTCGCAATGACTTTTCTGCTAACGTTGCAAAACAAAAATTGTGTGTTCACACGGTTGTAAATTCACAGGGTTGCATTTTTCCGCCATTTTTCTGGCAATGTTGTCCGATCTGCAAATCGTGTGTACTTACCTTAACACATCGAAGGAGTGATCTAAGACCGTAAGTATGTTCGGAGGATATTCGTTTTGGGTCATTTTAAGTCGAATGAGAAATGTCCGTCCGTCCGTCTGTCTGTCTGCTGGCTGGTTCGCACGATAACTCTCGAAAGGAGTAACCGATTGACTTAAAATTTGGTATGTGGTAATATTTGATTCTATCTCCGGCTAAGTTCGAAGATGGGCCATATTGGCCCACTCCTTCTAGTACCTCCGCCACAAAGGGTTAAAATGTTGTGAAATATTGATTCTTTAATAACTGCTATACTACTTATTATTATAATCTTCTGAAATTTCACACATAGTATTAATTTATTAGTCTCTACCAACTCAAGAAAAATGGGCGAAGTTTCTGCGCCCCTTTGGTACTTCCCACACAAACGCAGCATTTTGCATCAAAAGTTAACAGCCTATAACATTAATACCAGTGTATACATACAAATACTTGGAATTTTGTACAGTATAATGCTTTTATAGTGCCTACAGTCCAGTGAAAAATGAGCGTTATTGCCACGTCTCTTTTGGTACCTCCTACACAAATGTACCATTTTGCACCAAATGTTAACAGCTTATAACATTAATACCGGGGTTTTGTATAAGAGCGCTACAAAATTTTTTTTAAATAAAACAAAAACGGTTTTGGATATCAATGAAATTCTTTATTCCTGTGAAAGTACGATCGATGCCATTATGTATGGAACTCGATTTCTTTTGCATGGCCACCACGGGCACGCTTGCAGAAGTCCAGACGCTGAACCCAATTTTCGACGGTTTTCAAGCATAAATCGCCCGATACTGCTGTAGTTTTCGTGTTATACTTTAAGCAGCATTTTCTTTTGTTTTACATTATTAAGTTTAAATTTAAAAAATAGTCCAATTACACAGTGCAACAGTATAGGTTCGATTCTACTAACAAAGGGTAGTATAACCATATGTATACTCGGTTTGTCGAAATTGGTGACCATTTTTTAAGGGCCTCCAAAGTTTCTGAAAATGTCATCAACTTTTGTCCTACAACTAATTCAGACTTGCTACCGCTTAACTATATTTGGCAATAATGTAGCTAAGAATATGCTGACAAAGTTTCTTAACATTTTATGCGAAAAAAACTTTTATTCCAGTGCTTATTTTTGAAAAAGTGAGGGAAAAACATAATTTTGTTTACAACAACATCCTTCCAAACATATAATATTTGGGCGTGTCAAATATTATATATTTGTAGTTTATCCTGAACATATGAATGTTTCCAGCAGAATATGTTTGAAACAGTATACTGCAGAAGCGTTTATTCAGCGTGTAGAACACACACAAAAAGAAATTTTATAAACCTGAAGAGAAACACGAGTTACACGCGCTGAACATTTTCTTCACACGATGTGGCCAACTTTGAGGCCCTCTAGCTCCGCCCCTGTCTGACATAGGGAGCCCAAATATAAAACTAAACTTCTCTAACACCTCTTCATCTATCATGCCAGGTTTGGTCGCACTCGGTTGTTTGGTTAAGAAACGGTCGAATTATTTCCCCTTTTTGAATTCGTACCACTGTGCAGTGTTTTGCAAAAACAGACGAAAATTGTCAGACTAGTCTTGGTATTTCGTCCATAAGTTTTACAAATATTGAGTCTCTCAAAAATTGTTTACTCTTCTGGATTTGAGAGAGTGCGACGAATATTCTGTGGAAATTTGAAGAAGGGGAGCAATTTTTTCTACAAAGGTTTTTTCAAAAAAAACTATCGTAATTTTTTCAAAAGAAAAAAATATAAAAAAATAGCGGATTGTGCCCTCTTTAAAACAAAGTAAACTTTGCAAAAATCAGCCGTTCGAGAGCAATTACAAATTTCGTAAAACACAAAAGCTCTTTTTTAATTTTAATTTAAAAACCAGTAAGGAAAGGCTAATGTCGGGCGGGGCCGTCTATATAATACCCTACACCACTCTCGTAATATTGAATAACTCTGATATATAAATTTTGTAATTCATGTATAAATTGTTTACATAAATTTACTTTTGGGACACTTTATACTTAAATAATACCCTGTACCACAGTGTGGTGTAGGGTATAAAAACGATTGGATCTAAAGAGCCAAATCGGATGAAACATATATTTGGGAGCTATAGCTAAATCTTTACCGTTTTTCTTCAAATTCGGCAATGTTGGTTCATGGATCAAGAAACTCTACCATTCTAGATTTCAAAACGATTGGATGTAAAATATAGTTTCTATAGAACTAAAGGGCCAAATCGAACGAAACATATATATGGGAGCTTTAGCTAAATCTTAACCGATTTTCTTCAAATTCGGTAGTAGTGGTTCATGGATCAAGAAATACTACCATTCTAAATTTCAAAATAATGATTGGATTTAAAATACAGCTTCTACAGGACTAAAAGCAAAATCGGACGAAACATATATATGGGAGCTATAGCAAAATCTTAACCGATTTTCTTCAAATTCGGCAATGTTGGTTCATGGATCAAGAAACTCTACCATTTTAAATTTCAAAAGCATTGGGTGTAAAATACAGCTTCTATAGGACTAAAGGGCCAAATCGGACGAAATATATATATGGGAGCTATATCTAAATCTGAACCGATTTCAACCAAATTCAATAGCAATCTTAACAGCTGCGAAATACTCTAAACTGCAAAATTTCAGAACGATCGGAGTGAAATTGCGACCTGTAGTCAACGAACTACTTTACATGGACAGACGGACGGACATGCTTAAATCGACTCAGCTAGTGATTCTGAGTCGATCGGTATACTTTAAGGTGGGTCTAGCTGCGTTATTTTCAGGTGTTACAAAGATCTGCCGTGAAACAAACTTATAATACCTTGTACCACAGTGTGGTGTAAGTTATAATCAAAACCAGTAAGGAAAGGCTAAAGTCGGGCGGTGCCGACTATATAATACCCTACACCACTCTCGTAATATTGAATAACTCTGATATATAAATTTTGTAATTCATGTATAAATTGTTTACATAAATTTACTTTTAGGACATTTTATACTTAAATAATACCCTGTACCACAGTGTGGTGTAGGGTATAAAAACGATTGGATCTAAAGAGCCAAATCGGATGAAACATATATATGGGAGCTATAGCTAAATCTTAACCGATTTTCTTCAAATTCGGCCATGTTGGTTCATGGATCAAGAAACTCTACCATTCTAAATTTCAAAACGATCGGATGTAAAATACAGCTTCTATAGGACTAAAGGGCCAAATCGGACGAAAGATATATATGGGAGCTATATCTAAATCTGAACCGATTTTCTTCAAATTCGGTAGTGTTGGTTCATGGATCAAGAAACTCTACCATTCTAAATTTCAACACGATTGGATGTAAAATACAGCTTTTATAGGACTAAAGGGCCAAATCGGACGAAACATATATATGGGAGCTATAGCTAAATCTTAACCGATTTTCTTCAAATTCGGCTATGTTGGTTCATGGATCAAGAAACTCTACCATTCTAAATTTCAAAACGATCGGATGTAAAATACAGCTTCTATAGGACTAAAGGACCAAATCGGACGAAAGATATATATGGGAGCTATATCTAAATCTGAACCGATTTTCTTCAAGTTCGGCAATGTTGGTTCATAGATCAAGAAACTCTACCATTCTAAATTTCAAAACGATCGGATGTAAAATACAGCTTCTATAGGACTAAAGGACCAAATCGGACGAAACATATATATGGGAGCTATAGCTAAATCTTAACCGATTTTCTTCAAATTCAGCAATGTTGGTTCATGGATCAAGAAACTCTACCATTTTAAATTTCAACACGATTGGATGTAAAATACAGCTTTTATAGGACTAAAGGGCCAAATCGGACGAAACATATATATGGGAGCTATAGCTAAATCTTAACCGATTTTCTTCAAATTCAGCAATGTTGGTTCATGGATCAAGAAACTCTACCATGCTAAATTTCAAAACGATCGGATGTAAAATACAGCTTCTATAGGACTAAAGGGCCAAATCGGACGAAAGATATATATGGGAGCTATATCTAAATCTGAACCGATTTCAACCAAATTCAATATCGATATTAACAGCCGCGAAATACACTAAACTGCAAAATTTCAGAACGATCGGAGCGAAATTGCGACCTGTAGTCGACGAACAACTTTACATGGACAGACGGACGGACGGACGGACATCTTTAAATCGACTCAGCTAGTGATTCTGAGTCGATCGGTATACTTTAAGGTGGGTCTAGCTGTGTTATTTTAAGGTGTTACAAATATCTGCCGTGAAACAAACTTATAATACCCTGTACCACAGTGTGGTGTAGGGTATAAAGACCATAAAATTTTTTCAGAAAAAAAAAATTATAGCGAGATCCTTTTTTAACTATTTGTAACTGCTTATAAAATTTTTTGACAAAAATAAACTACATAGGTCGATATTAAATATTCTGACCCTATTCAGAATCTTTCGCGATGCCACACATAGCTAACATCTTGAGAAAAATGAGCGAAGTTGCCAGGCCCTTTTGTTTGCCTACCATACAATTTGAGAATTTTCACAAAAAGTTTACGTTTTATAACTTTGATTCCAGTCCATACAAATACTTCAAATTTTGTGAAGTTTAATGATTTTATAGTACCTACAGTCCCGTGAAAAATGGGCGTTATTACCACGCCCCTTTTGGTACCTCCCATACGAATGGACCATTTTGTACACAAAGTTAACGGCTAATATCTTCGATTCCTGCTCATACAAACACCTGAAATTTTGCACAGTGCTTTAATAGTACCTATAGTATATTAAAAAATGGGAGTTATTGGCACGCCCCTTTTGGCACCTCCCAAACAAAATGGCCAAAACAAAACACGGGTCATAATTTATACTTCTATAAATAGTTTTATTCACATAGGCACTGTTTTCTTCGTTAGGATGCTAGCCTTAAAAAATGGAACAAACTGATTTTTTGCAATTTTTAATAGTTTTTATAGTTTTTTTTTTTTTAAATCAATTTTTTTCTAATTGATTCAACGAAAGTTACTGATTAGGTGGGGGGTTTGCCAGGGAGGTAAGGGCAGGCGAATCGACGAAATCCCTTCTATGACAAACTCCAATAACCAATTACAAGAACAGTTCACGTAGTTACCGGTGTTGGCGAAGGCGGCGATGCAGAAATGCAATGGGCGAACTAGAAAATAAATAAAACACAAGAAGTTTAGTTTTTTCGACGATAGTAAAGCGTAGCTTTATTTAGTAAGAAAGGGTAACGAAGATTACCTTTTGTTTACAATGTACAGCAAGATATACATACTTAGCGATATGTGATGCGTACCGAACGAAAGTCCGAGATGGAGAGAGGTGGCGGAGCAAGTGTCAAAGAAAAACAAATACTTACTCGTTGAAATCTGCAAATCAAATATTACAAGGATGTAGTAACGAGGAGTAGGCAGATTTCAACGAGCGTCAACGTACGATAAATGTGCCTGGATTGGCACCTAGAGAAATTAATGATATCAACGAAATTCAATCAAATCGTAGTTAAACAGTTACTAAACCACCATTTCTACGAGAAAGTGATATTTCCAACATTTTTTGCCGTCATAATATTCTTTAACGGGTTTCAATGCCCTATCTGGCTTTTTAATTTAAAAAATATGGTCCAAATACTAAATGTATCTTCCATGAAAATTGAAATTTAAAAGAAATTAAAAAAAAACGGTGGGGTTTTGATCTATTATTGATGTTATTTTTGAGATTTTTCACTGTGGAGATGAGCTGCAGAAAACGTTTTGTTTTTCACTTGACTATTCAAATACCTTCCTTCACTTAGAAGGAAACCCTTTGATCTTCACATCATCTCCACAGTGAGAAAATTTTTTGTTTTGGTTTCAGAAAATAACTGGTGATCCAAGTAGAGATACATTTTTCAATAGCCTTTTTTTGACAGATCACGTGTGAGTCGTGTCATGCTGTCATGTTATTTTTGTTAAATATTGTTTGGCATTTCATCATGGAAAGACTTACGCCTGAACAACGTTTACAAATCGTTCAACTCTATTACGAAAATTCACGTTCTGTGAGGAATGTGTTTCAACTTATGATCAACATAATCGGCCTACTGAGCGTGCTATTCGCCACTTCATCCAGAAAAAACAACGGTTTGGTGTGGTTTGTGGCCCGGTGGAATCATCGGTCCATATTTCTTCAAAAATGATGCCGGTGAGAACGCAACCGCCAAAGGCGGTTACGTTCTAGTCGGTTTCATGTCAATCGTGACATGAAAACCGACTATTTCATGCCTGAAATTGAACCTCGTGACCTCGTGACCTCGGCAACATTTGGTTTCAACAGGATTTATTGAGAGAACACTTCGGTGAGCAGATAATTTCACGTTTTTGGCCGGTCGATTGGCCACCAAGATCGTGTGATATCACACCGTTAGACTTTTTTCTGTGGGGATATGTAAAGTCTAAAGTTTATGCGGACAAACCCGCTTCGATTAAGCCTTGGAGCAAAACATCACGCGTGTCATTCGCCAGTTACCAGTAGAAATGCTCGAACGAGTCATCGAAAATTGGACTCAACGGATGGACCATCTGAGACGTAGCCGCGGCCAACATTTGATAGACATAATCTTAAAAAAATAAATGCCAAAGAATGTTCTTTCAAATGATAATAAACATTCCCCATTCAATTTGAATTTTCTGTTTTTTTTTTCTTTAAGTATGGAACCTCGAAATGGATCACGCTATAGTATACCTCAATCTACTAAAAAATACAAGTTTTTATGTCTCAAAGAGCACCTCGTAATTATTGCACGATCGCAAAGAAACTTGACAAATAAGTTTTTTTGTCGCAAGTGCGAATACTAATTTAACCAAAAATTATTATATATTTATAGCAATTCTGCTCTAACACGATGGTGTAAGGTATCGCATGTTCGGCTCCGTCCGACTTTCCTTACTGTTTTTCCATTAAATTTTCTCATACAGTCGACCCAATCAGACAATGTACTCGTAAGCTCAAAAATATGCCCCCAATACTTTAATTTATTAAAAAATAAAACACAAGTTATTTTTTTTTAATTTTTTATCTGTAAAAAGAATACTTTATTTAGTTTTAATAATTACGTTTATTCTTCTCTTTTGTTGCAGTGTATGTTGGATGAACGTGCATCTCTTTTGTAATGATTTTCTTTCTTTGCACTCTTTTCATGGACTTCTTCTCTTTTGCTGTAAAAAGGATGAATGCATAATAAAACGTTATAAATTTCAAATGTAAAATATTAAAAATAATAATAAATGAATATAATTCACATTAATATATAGTTATAATTAAAAGTACGTATATGTATAAAAAAACTACAAATTAACTTAATAAGAAATTTTAAAACTAATTGTAAATCTAAAAGTAATGTTATTTATAAAAAAAAATAAAAATTTGTAACGAATTTTCAAAAATTAAGTAATTCTTTGTGGTGGGCGGAGGAACACTGTTCGACAATGTTCACCCATCACCCAACAAGCATCATTATTTATGTATAGTACGAATTAATAGGTTTGACAGGAAGCTCTCTTAGCAGAAAAAGTTAATAGATTGTTTTTTTAATGTTAACAAGGCACTGTAAATACATATATATGTAGGAGAAGCATTAGTGGCCGAAGCATATAAAGCATGCATAGCAGGCTTTCAAAGCTTTACGGGAGATTTGAGGGCGGGAGGGAATAGGATTCCAAAGCTTGGTAGGGAAATGCCAAAAACGTTTAACAGAAAAATATCACATGAAGAAATGTTTTCAAGTTTAACGCATAAAAGTAATACTTACCTTTATATAGTACATATGTATGTACACTATTTACATATGTTTTACGTGTAGTTTATATTATTATATAAAAAAGCATGATACTAGCATCATATGAGATTCTTTTAAACACTTATAGAATTAAACTTAACCTAAAACTAATCTAGAGTACATTAATCGCTAAAGAAATGCTTTCGTTGCCGGGAAATGCATGGCAATGCCTTTGCTCTTGGCAGCTTTCGGTTAGCTTTCGTCAAAGCTTTCACGTTGTCCCTTTAAGCTTTCGCCTTCTCTTCTTCCTATCTTCGATTGTTTAGCATTTTCAAGTAATATTCACAGTTGGTACAGTACTGTTGGGGAGCTATGACGTGACGCTTGCGACACAAATTGCACTCGGAAGCTTTGGCCGAAGCTTTGACGATGGCATTGTTGTAGACACGTGTGGGTATGGCGGTGACATTCACATTGCTGTTGTCCGTGTTCAGTGCTAGGGGGCCACCATTGATGGGCACTTGTTGGGCGGGTAAAGGTAGACCATGTTGTTGCAGCAGTTGCTGCTGCTGCTGTTGTTGCTGTTGCACAGGTTTAGGCGGCAGTGTATTGGTTGACGTTTCGCTTGAGTCTCCCTTGGTGCCGGGCTCAAAACTTACTTTTTTCGCTTTAACCGGCTGATTTTGGGAAATCTGTGAATTGGCAGGTAAAGGCATATAGGGATTTGCAGGATGAAGGGTGGGATTTTGGGCATTTAGTTGATGAGGTGGTCGATTAAATTGCTGGGGATTTTCATTATGGGCAGGATATGGGCCATGAGGCATAGGTACGCGTTGATAGGGTGAGGGAATGTGCTGCTGTTGGGCTTGAGCCGGTAGCGGATGTTCCAGACCGGCAATTCCGGGATAGTAATTCGCTGGGGAAGGCTGATTGTTTACTCGAGGAGGCATGGTATAGTTCTGGGATAGGTGATGCTGCTGCTGTTGGTTTTGTGTATGCGTTGCCAACATCTGCATATGTTGCGACGCGGCAACATTAGCGATGCCGCTCATACTGGTGCGTGGTTGCAGGGGATTTTGGGCGGGCGTTTCATTGAGATGGGACATTGTATTACTTGCAGCATGTTGCTGTTGTTGTTGCTGCTGCTGCAGGCGATAAATGTCTTGGATGGGGGTGTAAACTTGGCCAGTGGGCATTTGAGATTTTTGCATTTGTTGCATCTGTAGCTGTTGCTGCTGTTGCAGTTGCTGTTGTTGCTGCAATTGTTGCATTTGCTGCTGTTGTATTTGTTGCTGCTGTAACCTTAAAGCCTCCAATTGCGGTCTTTGTAGTTGAACATAGCGTTGCATGTCCTGGGCTCCGGTCAAGGCAGCTCTTCTCTCCGCTCCCAGCATGGGAGAGGGTTGGGCCAGCATTTGCTGTTGCTGTGGCTGATTTTGTGATTGTTGCTGCTGTTGCTGCATGTTAATCTGTTGTTGTTGCTGTTGCTGCATCTGCTGCTGCTGTTGTTGTACTCCTCTGGTTGGTGCTTCTGTCTGTAGCCTCATTATGTTCTGTTGTTGTTGTTGTATCATTTGTGCCGTCACCTTATCATTGGGACTCTGGGCTGTCCTCAAAACTCTCTCCAAAATAGGATTGGGTATGAAGTCATCATCCTCCTCATTGTCGGCAGTAGCCACCAAGATTACCTGATCACAGAAGGATACACTCTTTTTCTTAACTCTCTTGGGGGGAACATTGATGCCAGGTGCCACGCCAGCCTGGTTGGGATTGCTGTTGAGGGTCTGCTGAACCATATTATTCAAGAGCTCTACCTCCCGAATTTCCTCGGCAATTTGGTTCTGAGAAATATCATATTTGGGTTTGGGTAAAATTGAAGCCATTTGCTGCTGCTGCTGTTGTTGTTGTTGTTGCTGCTGCAGCAGTAATTGTTGTTGCCGCTGCTGCAAAGCTTGCGGTGGCAAAGGTGGTCTCTGCGGCAGACAATCGACTTCATCACTTTCCGATTTTGTGTGATTACGCATGACTGGAGGCTTGACATTCAACAGCTCTTGAGAACCGAAGGCTCTCATGGGACTGGGGGATTGTTGTTGCTGCTGCTGTTCATAGCGTTGAGCAATCGACTGGACATTAGTCATATCTTGTTGACGTTGCAGCTGTTTGGATTGCAGCTCCCTCAGCCAGGTATTTTCCGCCGAGTTGTTTTGCATGAATGTCGGGGTGTTGCCGTGCTCCTTGCGCATTTTCATCAGATGTTGCCGCTGCTGCAATTGAGCCAAAATGCTGGTGGTGCCCTCCATTGACTCCAAAGTCCTTTGTTGTTGTTGTTTGTTGGCGGCTTCCAAGGCTTGAATTTGATTGATTTGTTGATTCAAAGGTTCCAAATCAATTTCCGGTGGTGGTGGAGGGAAGTCTTCACTAGCCTGTCGGGAATGGCTAACGCTGTGCGGAGGACTGGGATAGGGCGGTAGCTCCAATGGTGGAGGTGGTGGCGGGAAATCTTGAGAATCCTGACGAACATGTTGATGTGCCATTGTCGGCATACCATCTATTTCATCGGAACCCTGCTCCGTGGAAGCTTTATAGGACTGCTGATATAGATGCTCCTTAGCCAAAGGACTTTGTTCGGAATGTACTTGGGCGCAGGTGGTAATAATGGTCTGGCAGGAGTCTTCACTTATCGAAGTATTCGAACTCATGGCCGAGAGATTGGATAGAGTGGCCTCATGATGGAAATGCTGCATGAGGGCGGCATCTTGTTGTTGTTGCAAGGCTAATTGTTGCTGCAACTGCTGCTGGGTCAAAGTTGACGATGTGCGCATGGGTGGTGGAGGTGGCTGCACTTTGGCTACTACAGTTAATTGGCGTCCACTGCCATGGAAGCTCTTACGCATCAATTTACTGCGTTCCAAATTGGGATTGGCATTAACACCATTGCCGGTGGCATTTGGCTCACGGAAATCAAAGTGTCCTTCGGATATATAGCCACTCATAGAGTTGGCATGTTGCAAACCCACTACCGAATCATCCACAGAAGTGGTTAGTGGCGGAGGATTGGCGGCCGCCTGTTGAGCTGCTGCTGCCTCATCTCCGGCTTCGGTAAGATCGGGCATAGAACGATTCTTGCGTCTTATTAAGCCACCCATAAGCAATTTACGACGGATTTTATGTTGTTTCTTGCCATTCTTATCCTTTTCTTTTTTCTCATCTTTATCCTCCTTGTGCTTCTTCAAAGTGTCCTTAGCATTGACCAGCAGGGTTTCGGTCAAAGAGAATTCACGGCTGATTTTATTACGATCTTCAGAGCGAGATCTTTTATCTTTCTCCTGCTTGCTGCTGCTGCGTCCAAACAACGAACGACTTTCCCTTTCCGGTTTGGGTGTTACCGGCGATTGATCATATTCAATGTTATCGGTGTCATTGGAAGCCAAAGAGGCTGTGACCAAAGCCTTAAGAGGGCTCTTCTTTTTGGGTAAAGTAGCATAAATCTCTATGGATTTATTGGGATTATTGCCTGGGGAGGAGGAGTTATTGCTATTGGTGGTATCCAAAGTTTTGTCTTTGCTATTCTGGCGTACATGTTTAATGACACTGCTGGTGCTGCCCTCGCGCATATGTTTCATCTCCGGCATGGCATCCATTTCGGCACCTTTCTCGAGCAGTATGCGACGGTGCAAGGAACGAGCTCTCATCACACAGGTGTTGTGTTTCATGCGAGCAAAAGTCATTGTGTGAGGATTACTATAGGGAGCATCCATGGCAGCTCTGGCCCTACCAGCCGCAGCATTACATAACACCAAGGCGGTTTCCAAATCATGGGATTCTTCCAAGATGCGGGACTTCTCCAACAATTGATCAGCTTCGTGACATAGTTTTTCACAGTCGCCTGTGAGAACAACAGATGGCGATGATTCTGGTATTTTGGCCAACTGGGGATTTAATGGATGCTTGGGTGGATAAGAGTCCGTGGAGCTGAGCGAAAACGAATCATATCCCGGATCATAGGGTAAACCATTGCGTGTGGGACTTTGCGGCACTGCCGTAGCAGAACGCTTGCCTACCATGTACAGATAGGGATTATCCAAAGTTGTAGAAGATGCAGAGCTGGCCGAATTGCGATCACCAGACCAGTTGCCAGAATCTCGACGTCTAGGTTGATTTAAATGCTCGGGTATGGTTAAACCATCACTGGGTGGCGAAGAGCCATTCGTAGAGGAAGTTGTCGATGAAGCTGACGAACCTCCCGACACATGACCCGACTCGGCACTGTGCGATCTTTGCAATTGCAAATGTTGCTGATGTTTACGAGCCAATTGGGCATTTAAGACGGCCTCCAAAGACTTGCGCTGCTGATAGTTGTTGAGTGCGGAAATATCCTTTTCATCTTGCGGAAAGATTTTATCTTGAATAATGCTTAAATTTTGATACTGGGCATTTAAGACATGCTCCACGGTTTTACGGCTGATATATGAATCGGTTTCGTCTGCCGTCAGATGAGCCAAAGGACCCATATTGTCGGTTGCTTGGGTTTGCTGCTGCTGCTGCTGTTGGCAGCCGGAGGGGAAGATGTTCTTCTGTATAACACTAAGATTCTGATAATCATTAGGCATACGCAGGGGAGTGGGGGTAATGGCACGTCTGGTATTGCCCATTTGAGGTTTCTCAGGGCTGGGAGTAATGGCTCTACGCACAACGGGCGATTGAGAATTATTGGCCAATTCATGCATATACTGGGCCGAAGACATCTGGCTGTTGGAGGGCTGATTGGTGGCATGCACCGTCTGTGGTTGTGGTACAGCATAGAGCAGCAACAAAGGTTGATAGCGACCACGGCTACATTTGTCCACTACACCTTCCCAATGGGGGCCAACCTGGGGAGTGAGAGAGAGAGAGGGACAGAATGAGATGAGTATGCTATTTTATGAGAGAGAGAGAGAGAACTTACCTCCTTTACGTTGGCATCATCGAAATACACCCAAACCTTGAGTTTGGTGTGGAAGAAGAAGGTGGTGTAGTGTTTGCCATAGTACGACACAATGCCCACCAATTCGTGCTGGACATTTTGGGCCCATCTCTGTTCGGTGACCTGATGGAAAACGTCAGATAAACGTAGATTGGTGCCCACGGCCTTCAGAACCGAGTGCACCTGATCAGCGGCCGGTCTTTCCGAATCCCAAACAATGCCAATCGAGACCACATCAGGACGATTGAGTAAAGCACGACAAATGCCAATTTTGGCGCCACAAGAACTCTAAAGAGGGAAAAGCTAAATGTTTAGAGGAATATTTAACAGAGATTAGAACAATTTCTAACTTACCGGACAATCACGTATGTCTCCCATATTTCCGGCTGCTCTTAGAAGTTGACCAAAAGTCAATTGCTGATGATTTTGCAAAGCCAATGAATTTTGTGAAGTCAATGCCGAAGCTGACACATAATGGACCATCTAGAAAAAAAAGAAAAAAAACAAAGACAATTCTAATTAATGTGTACATAATTCAAAGTGTGGGTTCATTGACAAATCAACGATCACATTAATGACCATTGGCCACTGACTTAAATCATCGAACAACAAGTGTTTCTGGGGGGCCTTTTAAGGTAACACAATTTAATCAGAGCAATATTTACATTAATGAATTGTGATTTAAACGCCGGAAATTCAAACACCCACTCTGACAGTGTTAACCAAGACGCAAACCACTTTGGCAAAGAAAGCACGTGTTTTGGGGACTTGGAACAAAACGAAAATGGAGGTAAAGAAAATCAACTCGACTACTGTTGACTCTCGACAGTGGGAAGTGGTTATAAGTGATTAAGTTTTGTTTCGTCAGCAAATTAAAGAAGCCTAAATTAATTAAAAATCTATAAAGAAACAAATCTAGTTTTCTTTTTATGTTGTTGGTGTTGTTGTTGCTGTTGGTTGTTAATTACAGTTTATTAATCACATTGTTGTCACCTAAATTGTTAATGTAATTCCCAAAGCATTTTGCTAAAAGGCGTTGCAAATGACGTCAATCTTAGACATTTTATATGGATTTCTGTTATTTTTTTTTTTGAATGGGTGTTAGTTACGCTCTTATTGCATTCGTTATGTACATGGATTAAATTGGCAAAATCATATATAATGTTGGCTTTCAATTATTGTAAAAATTTTATTAAAATGTGTGTAAAGTATTTGGTCTTTGTCCATACATATTAAATGACAAAATAATTTCGCTTTTAAGTTCGCCAAAGACTGGAGTGTGCTTTGATTACGTTTCAAGTTTGGGTCTTAAGTCTTTTGTTTCCCAAGCCTTATAAAATCATTGTTTGAATGAATAAAAAAACACACACATGCCGAGAGAGAATTTGTATGTGTGAGTTTCTTTGTGACAATTATGGTATCGCAAAATCAAATAGTGAGTGGTAATACTTTGATGCAATAATCATATTGGCAAAAATATAAGAAACAATCAATATCTTTCTGCGAAAAAAAGGTGGAGTTGTAAGAGGTGTTTTGTTTGATTGGACACTATTCATTATTTATCTATTATTATTGCTACTTTATGAACAACAATCGTTATATTTTTCAATCAAATCAAATTTAATTTAAATTTGTTATTATAAGAATTTGCGAAATCTGCAAATGAATTTAAATAACAAAATCACGAAAAATGCTGTGATTTGAAGGTATTACTATTTTCTATGTGAATTTTTTAAAACTATCCTTAAAAAACATTTAATTTAAATTTAAGCAGCATGCTATTGGAAACACTGGCACCCAAAAAGTAAAGTTGTGAAGAATAACAACTAAGAATATGTCAATTGGTGTGGGAAGTACCAGAAGGGGCTTGACAAAAGCACTTAGTTTGCATTGTACAGTAGCTCAGTACGCCAAAGTCATTATCCTGTACCAAATTGTAATGTTGGTGCACAGATTAGGAAACTCTACAATGCTTAATTTCAAAACGATTAGATGTAAACTAAAGCTTATATAGGGCTAAAGGGCCAAATCGGACGAAACATATATATGGGTGCTATAACTAAATCTGAACCAATTTTCTTCAAATTGAGAAATCTTGGTCCATCAAAAAACTCTACCACCTTCAATTTCAAAACGATTGGATGTAAACTAAAGCTTATATAAGGCTAAAGCGCCAAAACGGACAAAACATATATATAGGGGCTATAGCTAAATCTGAACCGATTTTCTTCAAATTAAGAAATTTTGGTCCATAGATCAAAAAACTCGACTACACTAAATTTCAAAACGATAGGATATAAACTACAGCTTCTATAGGGCGGATGAAAGATATATGTGGGAGCTATATCAAAATCTGAATCGATTTGGTTCAAATTCAGCTATGTTGGTCCACAGATCAATAAACTCTACCATGACAAATTTCAAAGAAATTGGATGTAAAATACAGCTTTTTTAGACGAAACATACAGGGTTTTCTAATAAGAGTGATATGATTTCTTTGAAAAAAACACACTTATTGTTAAGGAAATTCAAAAGTTGTTTATTTAATGTGAAGTACAATCGATACAATTAAGTTCTAAATAAAACGTCATTCAAATGGCCTCCACGACTTCTTCTGCAGGAACGAATTCGATGAACCCAATTTTCGAGCACTTTTTCCACTAAATCAAGTCGTATGTCATGAATGGCACGTTCAATATTGACTTGTAAAGCTTGAAGAGAGACTGGTTTATTTCGAAAGACCAATGACTTCAAATAACCCCACAAGAAATAGTGTAATGGTGTTAAATCACAACTTCTTGGAGGCCATTCAATATCACAATTTCTTGAATCTTTCTTAATCGAATCTGCAAACTTTTCTCGCAACAATTCAATTGTTTCATTTGCTGTGTGGCACGTAGCCACAATCGGTCAATGGCAAAAAGATAGCTCTTAACGAGAGCTAAAATATCAAGGTCGTAGGTCAACTGGAAAGAGTTTTTTGATTTAAAAAAACGCATTTAGCATCATTTTCAAATGTGAACGGAAAGTTTATTTTTTGCTCTAGCTCCTTAATTCTATTTAATTTATTCCCGGTACATCGGATCGGGAATCGGTCAAAGGCAAAAATATAGCTCTTAATGAGAGCTAAAATATTGCTCATGGGTGTCAAGGTCGTAGGTCGACTGGAAAGTGTTTTTTTTTATTATTTAAAAAAGAAATGGACTTGGCTTCTTTTTCAAATGTGAACGGAAAGTTTATTTTTGCTCCAGCTCCTTAACGGTAAGTCGGATCGGGAATCGGTCAATGGCAAAAAGATAGCTCTTAACGAGAGCTAAAATATTGCTCATGAATGTCAATGTCGTAGGTCGACTGGAATGTGGGTTTTTTGGATTTAAAAAAATATATATTTAATAAACACTTCTGAATACAATGAAAAACTAATGACAGCTCATGACATATTACAAATGGACGAAACGTCACTTCAAAATCATATCATCACTATTGGAAAACCCGTTATATATGGGAGCTTTATCTAAATCGGAATCGATTTCAACCAATTTCTATAGGGTTCTTTCCAGGTGCAAAAGACTCTCTAACTGCAAAATTTCAGCACTATCGAAGTGACATTGCGATCTGTACTCAACGAACAATTTAAGATGGACAGACGGATGGACGGACAGGCATGGTTAAATTGACTCAGCTAGTGCATCTAAGTCGATCGGTAAACTTTAATGTGCGTCTAGCTGTAGTATTTCTAAGTGTTACAAACATCTGTCATGAAAAAAGTTTATTATACCCAGTAGCACAGGTTGGTGTAGGGTATGAATATTACCATATACCAAATTTGAAGTCAATCGATTACTGCTATCAAGAGTTATCGTGCTCACCTGTCTGATAGACAGACGAGACATTGCTCAAGTGACGTAAAATGTCCCAAAACGAAGTCCGCCTAACATACTTACGGTCTTAGGTGACTCCTTCGATGACTTCCAGTTTTGGCCCGTAGCCAAAGATACCGCCCATTTTCGCTGGACTTTAGGTACTGCGAAAGCAATGCACTGTACAAAATCTCTTGCACTAAAGTTTTAAGCTGTGAACATTTTGTACAAAATGGTCCCTTTGTGTGGAATGTACAAAAGTGTTGGGGCATTTTTGCCCATTGTTCTCAGGGTGACATATAAGTTATTGCTATGTGTTTAATTACAGTGCTTTAGGATGGGTAGTATATGAGTTATTTGAAAATCAATATTTCACTAAATTGTAACACTTTGTGAGGGAGGTACTAGAAGGAGGGGACCAATATGACTCTTCTTCGAACTTAGCCTGAGATAGAGAACAATATTATACCAAATTTGAAGTCAATCGGTTGCTCCTTTCGAAAGTTATCGTGAGCCCCAGCCAGACTGACAGACATTTATCAAAGACAGGAGGGACATTTCTCAAATGACTTAAAATGTCCTAAAACGGATTTTTACACCTTTGGCCCGTAGAAAACCATTTGTGCCCTCCTACACTAAAGTGGGGGTATGCAAATTAGCACAAAAACATTGTTTTATTTTTTCGAGTTTAGAAAACCAAAATATATTTTAAAATTGGTAACATGTTAAAACAATGTTTACAATGTATGACCCCCCTCTCCATTCCTAATCAAATGTTATGCTGACTGTCTGGATAACACCTCTCCCAAAAAATATCATTAGTTTAAAAATATTTAAAAAAATTTCCGATAAAAATGTTCTCAAATTTTTATCTGTGTGGATATCGCCTCCCCCAAAAAATCATTAGTTCAAAAATATTTGAAATTTTTTCCCATAAAAATTTCACAAATTTTTAACTTAATCAGCAATTCATACAATATTCGTTGTTTTGTATCAACGCCCACCAAAAAACTATTTACAATTTGTATTGTCTCACATTTGCTGTCTTTTTAGCTAAGACTACCTCTTCTTAATAACAAATTTGTTGTTGCTACATATGTGTCAACTGCCGAAAAAAACATTATTCATTTCTTAGCTTCATTGCTTCATTAAACCAATGAATCACTAAGTTGAGGTCATAAAAATGATTTCCTCTCATTAAAAAAGAAACAAAAATATCTGACCTCCTCCAACAAAAAATAAACAATAACCAACATTAGTTTTTGGATTGCCAGAAAACACTTGAAATGCTTAATGTTTAATCATAACAACAGATTAAAATTATCGTCACACTATTAATCTTAAATTAAAATTAGTTAACACGCAAAGACTATTTGTCGAGTTTAAATGCTCTTAGCCGGTTTGTGTCTTAAGTCTTTTGTTTTGTTGTGTGTATTTTGAATATTTAATCAGATATAGATAGATATAGTGGTGGTGCTCAAATCAAGTGAAAGTATACTACGAAATGTAAATATGGATAGTAAATTTGTTTTTTCGATAAAAATTCCTCTCTACCGAAAACAAAATGTTATAACATAGAAAATTTAACAAAACAAAAAATGTAAAAAATTTAAATTAACTCAAAATATGCATTTGAGTGATGTTTTCTTAAAGCTAAAAGAAAGTTTAGCTTTCTTTAAGCTGGCTATAACAAGCGATCGATTTATGATATTAGATGAAAGTCAAACAAAAATAACTTTTAAGAGTTATTTGGAAAAAAAATACTTAAATTTCTTTAGTCAAGATGTTCAAGGCCTGTCGTCGTTCATGTTGTCTTAATTGCAAATCCATTTTTATGGCAATTACTACAGTACGAGTAACATAATCCGCACTCAGCACAGTTAATTAATCTTATTCGAACACCAAAGGCCGAACATTTAAAATGTCATAAATCACTCCTCCACTCCACTGGAGATACATAAATTTTAGCGGAGCTGTCCCACTACGTTTTACAGGTTGAACTGACCAAGTTTAACACCTTCGCTTGGAAATGTGAAACAAGAACTAACTAACATTTAAATGGTTATGTGCTGGTGTTGGTGGTGTCCAACAACTACACTAACACGAACATTACAAATAAATTTTCATTTTTAGAGTTCAACTATGTAAATTAATTGTGGACTTGTGGTGCGGCGCTCCCCCACTCCACCGAATGCTGCTGAGATCATTAAGTTTTCTTAACCAGCCCAACCACATGTTGCTGTATTTCAAAAGTGGCTTAAGGCAATTCTGTTCTTTACGTTACTTGGCAATTATGTACAATGACTTTTTTCTCTCTCCCCATCAGTAAGCCAATAACACATGTTGTTTGGTAGCAGAAAAAACCAACTGGTTCTTTGGCAAAATGTCGTGGTAACTGTGTTGCATTACAGCATACGAAAAACAAATTTAGAAGTTTTTTCCCAGTTATTTAGGTTAGGTTTTTTCGCCATTCCAAACGAATTTTCAACTTAATTTATGTTTATTTTAAGCTTTAAAAGCTAACAAGTCGACTATTTAAAGGCTTTGAAACTAGTTTTTATGTTATGAGTTTTTTAGCAGAAGAAAAAAAACAAAACGATTATACAAAGAGCAAAATCTACAAATCTAAACTTGAAATAAAATTTAATTGTAATGTCAAGAACACTCAATAGCCAACACATTGTGTGGCTAGAAAACATTTTATTTGATTTTGTATCAACTTTTTGCGAAGTATTTTAGTGGAGAGTCTACTCATAAGGAAATAATTTTTTTTAACAAAAATTGCAGAACTATAAAAAATAATTATAAAATTGGATTTTTTTTTTAGAATCAGAAAATTGTTTTGCTAAAATAAATGTTTCTGCAATTTGCGCAAATAGATATTATGCCTGGGTAAATTTTTCTTTCTGTGCACAGAATTTTTTCTGTATGTGTAGTGGGTGACAGATTTTTTGTTTAAAAAAAAACAAAAAAGTAAACAAAACTCATTAAGTAAACAAGAAATTCGCGGATATGTTTATGACCGTAAAACGTTTTTGTTTATTTTAATTTTTATCTGTATATTTTTTATAATCCTCTAAATACTTTTAGCCAAACTGCTGACTGAGTGTCATTAATTATTTAAGTAATATTTTTTTGATCAACAACTGAAGGTAAATATGTACCGACTTGTTAAATACAAAAGACTTAAGACACGAACTTTTCAATGACTTAAGGACAACGCCTTTATTTGCTTGTCCAACTGTTAACCTCAACTAATAAATATGGATGAATAATAAACCAGTAAGGAAAAGCTAAAGTCGGTCGGCGCCGACATTATGATACCCTACACCCCTCTAGTAAGATTGGAAAACAATGAAATATCCAATGTATAATTAAACTAAAATTAGTTTACACAAATTGCATTTGGCACGTCTCTGTAGACAAATCAGATGGGAGCTATATCAAAATCTGAACCTATTTTCTTCAAATTCGGCAATGTTGGGACATAGATCAAGAAACTCTACCGTGATAAATTTCAAAACAATCGGATGCAAAATACAGCTTCTATAGGGCTAAAGGGCCAAATCGGACGAAACATATATATGCAGGCTATAGCTAAATATGAACCGATTTTCTTAAAATTCGGCAATGTTGGTTCATAGATCAAGAAACTCTACCGTGCTAAATTTCAAAACAATCGGATGCAAAATACAGCTTCTATAGGGCTAAAGGGTCAAATCGGACGAAACATATATATGGAGGCTATAGCTAAATCCGAAAAGATTTCAACGAATTTCAATAGGGTTCTGTCAAGGTGCGAAGGACTCCAAACTGCAAAATTTTAGCACGATCGGAGTGAAATTGCGACCTGTATTGAACGAACAATATAAGATGGACGGACGGACAGACAGACATGGGTAGTGGTTCTGATTCGATCGGTATATTTTTAGGTCTAGCTTTAGTATTGCTAGGTGTTACTAACATCTGCCATGAAACAGACTTATAATACCCTGTAATACAGAGTAGTGTAGAATATAAATCGATTATTTTCAAACTTTTTTTGACAAATGCTGATTATATAGCCCTTAGATGCCAAATCTCGATATAGGTATATATAGAGGCTATATCTAAATTTGAACCGATTTTCCTTAAATTTGGCAACGCTCTTTCTTTTTTCTAAAAACTGTTATCCTCTAAATTTTATAAAGAAAATCTGAATCTGAAACAATTCTCATAAAATTTTTTGAATAAACTGTTATCTGCTTAAATTTTTAAAGTTCTGTTCAGAAATGCGGATTCTATCGTTATATGCTCGGGATACATGTAGGTATACATGGGGACCATACCTAAAACTGCACAGATTTTCTTCAAATTTGGCGAGACTTATTGTTGGCGCAAACAACTTTTCTGTATCAAATTTCGTAAGGATTTGGGACAAAAGGTGGCTTCAACACCGCGTAGATGCCGAATTGGTATGCACATTAATATGGGAGCTCTACTCGTATATAAATCTGAACCGATTTTTATACAATTTGACAGTGTTATTTATTGCCCAGACAGACATGGTTAAATTGAATCAGCTAGTGATTCTGAGTCAGCAATGCTAAAAGGTTCCTCAGACCTTCTTTAAATTATTATAAATAAAGTGTGTGGAAATCCGTTGCGGCAGAAATCCGTTGCGGCAGAAATCCGTTTTAGGACATTTTAAGTCATTTGAACAATGTCCATCAGTCCGCCTGACTGGCTGGTGCACACGATAAGTTTCGAAAGGAGCAATGATTTTAAATGTGGTATGTGATAATATTTTTTCTATCTCAGGCTAAGTTCGAAAATGGGTCATATTGGTCCACTCCTTCTAGTAGCTCCCTCACAAAGGGTCAACATTTAGAGAAATATTAATTATCTAATAACTTCTATACTACCCATCCGAATCCTCTGCAATTTCAAACATGGCAATAGTTTATCTATCGCTAAAACCTTGAGAAAAATGGGCGAAGTGACCCCGCCCCTTTTGGAACCTCCCACAGAAAGGGACCATTTTTGCAAAGAGTTAACTGCTAATATCTTTAATACCAGTTCGTATATGTATATACGTTACGTGTCTACGTTAGTATCAGTTCTGACGAGACACTGCTTGATCGGCGAACACGCCAAAAGATTGGGTATTGACTCTAATGACTTCTGCAGAAGCTGTGGAAATGAGGAAGAAGTGGAGAGCATTGAGCACTTGCTATACGACTGCCCCGCTCTGAGTAAACGACGACTGGACATACTGGGGTCGGCCTTTCTAGGCAGCCTAACAGATCTTTCCAGTACCGATATTCGTACTATCGATAAATTTGTATATCAAATTTACCTAAACCTAAACCTACCTGCAGCTATAAGAAGCTTCTGCATCAAATTCCATTCACCAAACTTAATTACTGTGGATTGTAGCAAGATTACAGACGAACGGACGGACATGGCTAAATCGTCTTCGAAGTTTATGACAATTAAAAAAATATATAGTTTATGAGGTCCCCGGTCAATATATTGACGTGTTACAAATGGAGTGACAAAATGAATATATATCTATGGGGGTATACCCCAAGACTTGTTTTCTTCTGCATATGCGCATGTTTATACTCGTATAAGTATATTAAAAAGCCACAATTGTTAATAGTTTTTAATTAAATACATGCCTCAACAATTTATTGCATGTTTGCGACCAACCTTGTCCATAATTATTTGCTAAAGCATTTCCAATACTCTTTTCCACACACACACACATACACACGATTACACTCCCAATTAGAAAACCATTAAACAATTTTCTAGGAAGTTCCCCGTTTTCAGTGGCGCAAATAAAAAGTTTACACTTACCTGAGTGAATGGTAATTGTTCTGAATTGGCGCCGCATTTGCACACGCTTTGCTCAATAACACGCATGGCAAAGCGTCTATGGGCAATGCAAGCCTGCGATTCGCAGGCATCACCATCATCGGCCGAGATGTGCGAATGCACGCGATGCAACAGCAGCTCAAAGCATTCGGCAGCATCTCCCAAACATCCCAGGGGAAAGCGGCGCCCGGCCAAGGGTCCTGAGGCTAAGGCGCGTCGTAAGGGTTCCGGGCATAAAGCCGGTTCAGAGCTGGTTTGTAATTGTTGGAAAAGTTCCTGGGAGGAAGGATAGGAAATTATTAAAAAAAATTAATTATGTTTATTTATATATGTTTTTTTTTAGAAAAATACATTGTCATTGGTTTGTGGGTTTTTCTTTCTTTTACTTAATTTTTTAATTCTAAATCTCGTCTCTTTTACTCACAATTACTGCATTAATACAACGATCTCTTTCGGCTATAGTTTCCGGACTCAGAATAATACCACTACTAATACTTGTCGTCGCTGTCATTGAGTTGGTTTTTTGTGTTCCATAGCCCAGGCCAGCCAATTCGGCCGTTGAAGCCACTTTGGCCAAAGAGGGCAACATTTTGCGATTGTTTTGCAAAGTATTCGACTGCCGCGTCAAGGTGGCCGATTTATGTCCTTCTCTTGGATCCATCACCATTTTCTTGGGAGTGCTGCGTGGCAAAGTGCCACCACCACCACACCCTCCGCCAATTCCACCCGTCATTACCATTTGACAATGTTGCGGGTACTGCAGCATTTGTGACGTGGAATTCACAATACTGATGGGAGCACTTGTGATTGACGACTTTAGGGAGTTGGCATTATTACAACTGCTGCTCTTTTGCAGTGGAATAATGGATATGGGTTTATAGTTTTCCTTGCTTTCATCTTTCTTCGCTGCTGCTGATGTACTGATGGTCGAGCTTATAGAGGTATTGCCGGGCGTCAGGGTGCTAGTCGATGAGGTGGTGGATGTATTAAGGCTGCCATTGGATTTGTCTCCACCGGAGCCTCCAACAATATTTGTTGGTTCTTTGCGTTTATAACGAAATTTAATCATATTGTTGAGGATTTGTAAAGGCAGGTTTTTATTCCCGTTTCAGGGGGCGGGTGGAAATGGAAGACCACGCTTGTGATTTTTTTGATTTCAGCGATTTATTTTATATCATTTTTTTAATATATTATTAATTAAGCTGAAAATAGAAGTTGAGGAGGGAAATATTTAGATTGGATGTTTGATGTTTCTAAATCGCTTGGCGAAAAAAACCTTCGAAAATATTGATTTTGTTGTAGAGCAGGGGTCAAATCACGGCATTCGATATCGAGTACTTTACCACCGAAATGTGTGTTTATTATCGCCAAAGGAGTATAAACTTCTGTCGAATTCAAATGGATTATTTAAATACTTTCTTATGCTGCCTATCTGGATAGTTTTTAATTAATTCTAATGTTAAGTTTTTCTTATTAACAAAAATTAAAATGACTTTTCAATCGAAAAGGTATCGACAACATTGATAACACAGTGCTACAGTCAAAAATAACTTATGATGTAGCATAGTGTAGGTTGTAGATCACATCGAGTACAACTTAAACAACTCTTTTATATCCTCGACCTTGGATCGCATGTGAATGTTTCGGGTACAAATTAAATCATATTATCAAATGTCAGCCCAATTCGTTCAAATTTATGGTTGTTCTTGCGTTAAGAAGTCAAATGTTGAAGGAACTTTGTAGCGGGGCTATTTCAAAACTTGGACCTATAACAACCGTTGTGCGTGTGATATGTTCCAAGTATAAATAAACCTTAGTTACCAATATTCAGCCCGGTCTGTTGGAATTTGTTGTCTCTATGGCGTTAAGAAGCGAAATCGGGGAGATGCTATATATGGGAGCTATATCAGAAAATGGATCGATATTGCCCATTTTTAATCCCAACATACCTACCAATATAATCATTATATGTACCGAATTTCATTCACCTAGCTCAAGTATTACACACAGAATACAGTTTGGTTGCCTCAACCGAATTATTTGCCAACCGAATTTTGGTAGTTCTGTCTACTATCATGCGATTCTATCAGGACAACCAACATTTTGGTTATGGTATACTTCTGCTTGCATGTTGACAACAATCATATTTGGTTGCGCCAACTACGGATATGGTGGCTAAAATTATATGTTGTACTCGTATGTTGCCACAACCAACTATTTTAAAAAATTGGTTGTTCTGACAATTTGTCAGTCATATACTATACTTTGTCAGTCATATACTGCTTCCATGTTGACGACAATCATATTTGGTTGCGCCAACTACGGAAATGGTGGCTAAAATTATATGTTGTACTCGTATGTTGCCACAACCAACTGTTTTAAAAAATCTGACAATTAATTAAAAACAGTTTTCATTAATTTGTATTCTATTTATTGAATAAAAACCAAACAATTCATAACAAAACCAGTAAGGAAAGGCAGAAAGTCGGGCGGGGCCGACTATATAATACCCTACACCTCCCTAACAATGCGATAAGGGTCATTGCCATAATAATTTATAATAATTGGTAAATGGGTAGAACCATATTATCTAATTCTGAAACGATAATCGCTAAATTAAGCAATATTCGTTCCTAAATTGAGACACATCTTTCTGGAAAATTTTAATGATCGGAAGTAAAATACAACTTCTATAGCGGTTTGATACCAAATCAGGAGGAACAATCAATATAAATCTGAACCGATCTTCCCTGAATACTCATTCATGTAAAAAGACCTCCTTCTGTCGAATTTCGTACCGATCGCATATAAAATACAGTCTCTACAGCGCCTACATGTCAAATCGGGGGTAACGTATATATGGGGGCTATATCTAAATCTGAACCGATTTCTTCCAAATTTAACAGTGTTCATTCATATAATAAGAAACCTCTTTCTTCCGAATTTCATACTGATCGGATATAAAATAAAATTTTTACAGCGCTTACAAGTCAAATCGGGGGTAACGTATATATGGGGGCTATATCTAAATCTGAACCGATATTCTCCGAATTTAGCAGTATTCCTTCATGTAATAAGAAACCTCTTTCTGCCAAATTTTGCACTGATCGGATATAAAATACAGTTTTTACAGAGCTTACATGTCAAATCGGGGGTAACATATATATGGGGGCTATATCTGAATCTGAACCGATTTTCTCCTAATTTAGCAGTATTCCTTCATGTAATAAGAAACCTCTCTTTGCCGAATTTCGCACTGATCGGATATAAAATAACATTTTTACAGCGCTTATATTTCAAATCGGGGGTAATGTATATATGGGGGCTATATCTAAATCTGAACCGATTTCTTCCAAATTTAACAGAGTTCATTCGTGTAATAAGAAACCTTTTCCTGCCGAATTTCATACTGATCGGATATAAAATAAAGTTTTTACAGCGCTTACATGTCAAATCGGGGCTAACATATATATAGGGGCTATATCTAAATCTGAACCGATTTTAACCAAATTCAATAGGGATCGTCCTTGGGCCAAAAAAATGATGTGTGTAAAGTTTCGTCGAGATCGGACCATAATTGCGACCTGTACTTTGATTACAAGAATACATGCACAGACGGACAGACAGACAGACGGACAGACAGACAGACAGACAGACGGACAGACGGACATAGCTAAATCAACTCAGAAAGTGATTCTAAGTCGATCGGTATAATAAACGATGGGTCTATTTCTTCTCCTTTTGGGTGTTACAAACAAATGCACAAAGTTATAATACCCTGTACCACAGTGTGGTGTAGGGTATAATTAAAAATCCCATATTACAAATTCATCACTATTATGAGATGTGGAAATATTTGACACAAATTTTAGTACACGAAAAAAAACGCAAAAATGTTATGCAAATATCGCTTAACCCTATGCTTTCAATTTCATGATTGTTGCTTTTATTTATTATTTATGGAAAACATTTTGCACAACATATTCTGCATTCCACACATTATTATCCACACGAGATTATTGACAACATGTACCGTTCTTGAACAACATGTTAAAGGTTTATTTATGTCGAGTAATTTTATTTTTTGTTTGTCATGTATCAGCAAAAGAACAGAAACCAATCTTTCGGTTGTATTTCCCAAAATACATTTAATAATTCAAAATTTGGGAAATTATTGGGATAACCAAAAAACGATTATTTATTGGTTGTTGTAGTAATCAATTATTCGTTGCAATAATAATCTTTGGTCTATTGATACAATTTGTGTTGTCAAGAATAAAATATTGGTTGTCACAACCAAAAATCGATCATTTGGTACTATAATGAAAGTTTAAAATTGGTTACAATAACTAATCGAGCGTCAATGAAAAAAACAATCTCAATTCGATTGATACAACCATCGATTTAGTTGCAAGCATTTTCATTTAATCATATCCATGTTATTATTGTTGTTTCAACTATTTATATATAAATACAAACGACGCATCGTATAGGCAATATACTTTTTGTTGCTAGTACTATTTTTTTATTGTTACAATCGAATTTATTTTCCTGGGTGTATATATTGTAGCGTGATTACCACAGACGGACATGGCTAAATCGTCTTAGAATTTTACCAAAAATGAATAGCTCATAACTGCAATACTAGTATGCACAAACCTGTGAAATAGAGTACAATAATTTTAAGTGCCTACCTACTTTTCACTGAAAAACGGACGAATTTATCAAGCACCTTGCTGGTATTGCTCTCTGAAAGTGAGAGTATACTTCAGTCGATTTTTTCAACTGAGATGTTCTTATGTTATTTATATATCAATCTTTTTAATGAATCCACAAACACAAAAACATTTGATAGGGCCTTTTTTATTGGTAAAATTAAACATTGTGGGAAACACCTCAAATTAATTATTTTGAGTCACTCTGCCTCCACTTTATTAATCACTTTTAAAAGAAAGCATCAACACAATATTATTAATTTTCTCATTGTTTTTCATTTTTACTATATTTTCAACATTCCCGTGATTAATCTTAGCAACAAAAAATTCTTCAAAAAAAAAAAAGAGTACTGCTGTACCTAATTTGCCACAGAAAATCTACCACAAAAAAATTTATCTCGTTTAGAGCCAAAACATAACATAAAAGTTGACCGTATTTCTCAAACACAAAGTTCTCATTTCTGTTGTCATTCCAAAAACTTCTTAGATTACCGTGAAATAATGCTTAAATCGCTTTTTCTGTTTTCTTTTTGTTGTGTGATTACAAACAAAAACAAAGCGGGACAAATTTACATAAGTCATCATAAAATAAATGTAAAAAACATACATAAATATATTTATGTGTTTCGGGGCAGCGGTTGTTTTTTTTTTTGTTATATTCATAAACCGTAAAAAAGGTAGCTGCAATCAAACTCATATACATGGATGTCTGTCCGTCCGTCCGTCCGTCTGTCGGTGTTTTAATGCATTTAGACGTCTGGCTGAGAGCGTTCATTTTGGTATATGTCCGTCCATCAAAGCATTTATCTATATGTTAGGCCGTCCGTCGGTCAGTCGGTGTTTAAACCTATCATAATGTCTGTCTGAGAGCGTTCATCTTGGTATATGTCCGTCCATCAATGCATTTATATATAAGAATATCTTCGTCCGTCTCGGTCGGTGTTTTAATCTATCTTGATGTCTGTCTGGCCGTACATCTTTGTACTCATACATGTCTGTCAGTGAGATTTTAACTTTGTCCATCCGTCTGTCAATCTGATCATATTTACGTTCGTCAATCCCTGTGTCTGTTGCGCCGTTAATCTACTCATACATGCGTCCATCTATACAAATATTTGTCCGTCCATCCACATGTCCGTCTGCCTGGCTATTCATAATGTTAGTATTGTATATGTATATATCAATCCATCATTTTTTTTTTCTTACTGTACCTGCATTTATATGTCCGTCCTTCTGTCCATACTGTCCTCCTCCTCCATCTACTGTACACTTTGTTTTAATATTTTTATGCTTATCTAAGCACATTATAAATGTTTTTTATTTGGCTTAACAACAAAAACCTAATCGTATATCAACCGCTCGTCGAATTGAAGTTTTGTTTCCAGCAAAATAAGTACGTTTTTTTGTTAGTTGTCCAGTTCAGCCAGTGACAGCTTTACTCACTTCACGTAATGTGAGTAGTTATTCATAAAAACAAAAAACAACAAAAAACGCTTACAAATTGATGAACATTTCTTTGTATGAAAAAGTCTTATGTTTTACTACAGTTGTTGGAGAAAAACAACAGCAAAATTGTGACAAGAAACTTAATAGCACACAAACCGCATTTCTGTCACTCTGGTCAATGGTAATTATTTGAACGGTTTCGATTGAAGTAAGTAATTACGAAAGTCTATCTGTAGAAGTCAATGTCTTAATTAAACACAATTAAGATGTCCTCAAAAAATAAAGCGAAAAAATCCAAAGGAATTTATTTTACATACCAATCGATAGTTGCAAAGTTTCTATAAACAATTTCCCTGGCCTTTGGGTTTCGTTATTTTTAATCTTCTTCTCCATGAGTAACTTAAGTAAGTCTTCAGCAATTTCAATTGACCGGTTTGTATATTTTGGCAAATTTTTTTTTGGCGCGCCTTTCTCTGTCACCCCTTATTTCCAAGTTTTGCTTGAATTGCTTTTTTCTTTTGCTAAATAATTTCACTTTTCATAGTCTGGCTTCTCCGTTTTTTTTAAAATAAGCAAAATATATGTTAATTTCGCTGAAAAATTCTTCAGGTTTTTCTGCAGCCAAAGGAAGCACCTGTAGTTAGACAGACATCTTTGGCGTTATTTTTTGCTGACCATACCATAATTGTCGTTAATTTCTATGGGCTCAAAAAAAAGCCGATGTTAAGAAAAAATAGTTGTTTTTTTTTGTCTTAGGCATTTAATGAGCCACAAGTATCTGTTGCTTTTTTAAAGCAAAAATAAAAACATAAAACTTGTTGTTAATATTGGCATTTCTTCTCGTACTTGTTCATCCATCTGTCCGTCTGTCTGTCAGTTTTGGCAAGCTTTTTTATTTGGCCGTGTGGTCGGTCGGTCGTTCGGTAGTTTTGCTCTTAAAAGGTTTTTGTTTCATCCTCACTTCAACTCCATGTGCACAAGTGGGTGATATTTGCCATCTTTGTACGTTTATCATGGCACTTTGTGGCCTTTTAATGGTCATAGGCTGTTGTTGTTGCTGTTGCCGTTTCTTTCAAGTTTTTTTTTCATACTACTTTTTTGTTGAAGTTTGTTTTTTGCAGTTTTGTTTTGTTTTCGTGTCATGTGCTACTTTTTCCTCAAAAAAAAGATGCTGAATTCTTCTTAGGTTTTGTTTTCAAGAGATAAACAACTATTCAAAATTATGTTGGGTTTGAATATTGAAAACTTGATAAATAAAATCGAAAGTTTTTAAAGTTTCAGAAAACAAAAAGAAACAAAAAATATTTCTTATGGAATATTAAAATATTGCTTATGGAATATTTCATATTAAGCAATACCTTAATGAAGATGGCTTCAAATTGTTTTTTTTTTTAAGATACATTCGTTTTCTGGAATTTCTTAAAAAAATATATATAATTTATTATTTTTGTGGCCACCACTTAGTGCAAACAACTGTTAGGGACATTTTGCACAAAACGTTAATGGCTTATAACTTTGACTCAAATACTTGCAAATACTTTAAATTTTGTGCAGTGTAATGATTTTATACAACCAGGAAAATAATTGGTTGGAATTCGATTGTAACAATCAAAAAAAAAAATAGTACTAGCAACAAAAAGTATATTGCCTACACCGTGTGTCGGTTGAAAATATATATAAATAGTTGAAACAACAATAATAACATGGATAGGATCAAATTAAAATGCTTGCAACTAAATCGATGGTTGTATCAATCGAATTAAGATTGTTTTTTTTTTTTCATTGACACTCGGTTAGTTGTGGTAACCAATTTTAAACTAATACTACCAATTGATCGATTTTTGGTTGTGACAACCAATGTTTTATTCTTGACAACAGAAATTGTATCAATAGACCAAAGATTATTATTGCAACGCATAATTGGTTACTACAACAGAAAAAATATTAATAAATAATCGTTTTTTGGTTATCCCAATAATTTCCCAAATTTAGAATAATTAAATGTATTTTTTTGGCCGATAGCCTAAGATGCTAGTGCCTTTTACATTAAGTTTATTATAATTTTAATTGTAATAAATAAATACAAATAAATAAATAAAAAAAATTCATTTTGGGAAATACAACCGAAAGATTGGTTGCTGTTCTTTTGCTGATACATGATAAACAAAACATATGTTAATTAGTCAAAAATAATCTCGTGTGCAATGCAGAATATGTTGTGCAAAATGTTTTACATAAATAAAAAATAAAAGCAACAATCATGAAATTGGAAGCACAGGGTTAAGCGATATTTGCATACAAGTTTTATCTGTTTTTTCGTGTACTAAAATTTGTGTCAAATATGTCCACATCTCATAATAGTGATAAATTTGTAATATGGATTTTTTAATTTCTTATTAGTGGTTTTTTGTTCAATAAATAAAATAAAAATTAATGAAAACTGTTTTTAATTAATTGTCGGTAGTATAGGGCTGACAAATTGTCGAAACAATCAATTTTTTAAAACAGTTGGTTGTGGCAACATACAACAGATAATTTTAGCCACCATTTTCGTAGTTGGCGCAACCAAATATGATTGTTGTCAACATGGAAGCAGAAGTATACCACAACTAAAATGCTGGTTGTCCTGATGGAATCGCATGATAGTAGACAGAACTACCAAAATTCGGTTGGCAAATAATACATGTACTAAAATTTGTGTCAAATATGTTCACATTTCATAATAGTTATAAATTTGTAATATGGGATTTTTAATTTTGTTACGAATGGTTTTTTGTTCAATAAATAAAATAAAAATTAATGAAAACTGTCGGAACAACCAATTTTTTAAAACAGTTGGTTGTGGCAACCTACAACAGATAATTTTAGCCACCATTTTCGTAGTTAGCGCAACCAAAAATGATTGTTGTCAACATGGAAGCAGAAGTATACCGCAACCAAAATGTTGGTTGTCCTCATGGGATCGCATGATAGCAGACAGAACAACCAAAATTCGTTTGGCAAATATTTCGGTTGAGGCAACCAAACTGTATTCTGCGTGTAGTATCTACAAACCAGTGAAAAATTTATGTTATAGCCAAGGCCCTTTTGGTACCTCCCACTAAAATGTACAATTTTCCACAAAAAGTTAACGGCTTATAACTTCGATTACAGTGCATTGAAATTTTGTGCAGTGTAATGCTTGTATTGTACCTATAGCCCCGTAGAACATGGGCGTTAATGCCACTACCCTTTTGGTACCTTCTACACAAAAGGGCCATTTTGCACAAAAGTTAACGGCTTATAGCTTGATTACAGTGCATACAAATACACACTTCAAATTGTGTATTAGACTCCAGTTTTAAATTTATTGTATTGCTTTTTGCTTTTGTTGCGTTTTTTTTTTGTTTTATGCAAATAAACATTACAAAACAGCGTATACAATTTGCAGCTCTTTTTTATTGAAATTAAATACATATTTGGTAAATTTCAAAAATATTATAATAAAAAGAAATAATAAATTACAGCCTAGTCTTTACCAAAAAACTAGTTTTTATTATTTTCAAGGTTTTTTTTTTAATTTACATATAACCCACCCATACATGCGAGTACTATCTTTGCATTTTTAACTAATAAACGCCCAGAGGCTAAAGTAATTATTATGCAATTAAACAACATATATATGACACCTGGAGATGAAGATATTGAATGAAAAAACAACTCAAATACTGTGGGTTGTAATCAATACGTTTTTATGTGATCACTGAACAGTGAGCTGCGTCACTGCGCTTCTCGCTTAAGTCTTTTGTTTAGCCCTTCTGTCTGCTAAAATCGTTTAACATAGCGATCGCGGGTGGGGGGAGAGAACAAGCCAAATGCAAAGAGCGGCGGCTGACTTTTCAATGCGGATGTCTCAGTTTTGTTTTATTATGAATATAATTCTTGCTTATAATTATTATTATTTAACATTTAAAAGCTCATTTGTTTCGACTAATTTGTTAAACCTTTTATTCGGATGTCGGGTGATTGAATGAAAAAGCAAAAAAAAGAAAAAAACATTTGCATAACATGTTTGTCATTGCGTTTCTGGGCTGTCTGTTTGCCTGTCAGTTTGTTTGTTTATATGTTTGCTGTATGTCTGGTGCAAGCTTAAACAAATTATTTTGAAATTTATATTTATTAAGAAACAGAAAAACTGGTATGAAACCACAAACGTGTCAATCGTAACATTTCTGAGAAAGAATCGAGACTTTCGTGACTTCTAATTTTCGTCGTTTTGTGAAGGGTACAAAAGACAAGAACAGGTCTTTCATTAGAGCACCAAGCGTCATAAATTTTGTTTTTGATATAAGAAGAAAAAGGAAATGTGTTAAGATGTTTCGGCCTCCTGCGGGTGACAGTAGAAGATAGTTGTTCGATTTTTTTGACCAACCAGTAGCTGTGTTAAATAAAATATTGTTGTTGTTGTTTTTTCTTTTGGTTTGGTTGAAGCTTATATACGTGTATGCCGGTAAATTATAAAGAAAACATGAAAAAAACTGTAAGTCTTTTTTGTAATAATTATTTGCTTTGTAACAAAACATAAAGCGACAGATGTTTAACTCTTGAATGCTGAGGCCTGTTTTTCGTATAACTGAAAATGAATATTAAATTATTGCTTTGATCGTTTTTTTTTTTTTTGGCATAACTGGCATCATAGGTATCAATTTTTGTTGGGTTCATTTTTTGGTACTTATTGTTTAGCTTTGGCGCACGTGCTATATAAACGATCCCTTTTGGTTTTTTTTTGTACGTTCTTTAAACTGCTACCCTTAGTTTTTTGTGTGTGTCTGCTTAAATTATCCCCAACTGTTGTAAGGTAATTTAAAACAATTTAAAATGTTTTTTGTTTGACGAATCGTCTACCCTTAAACTTCATCTGAGTACGGGGAGAGAGGTGCCCTTACTTCCTTTCATTCGAACATCACCTTTGCCACTTCAACTCCAAAGAAAAGTTTCATCTTTCTGGGGTTCGTGCAGCACCAGCAGACTTCCTTAAAACGAAGTTTCTTATAACTTCCGTTCTTTGAGTGCTCCGGCTGTGATGTTAATCTAGGCTTTGGCAGTTTGGTATGCTTTGCTCTTTATGCATTTGTTTTACTTTTCTTTCTTTATTTTTTTAACATTACCATAGTGACTCATGTTTTCTTAAGCTTTCTTTGTCGCCGGTCTTCTTAGTCATTTCTCTGTTTTCAAGTCACAGAATATGTTTATTGTCTCATTTTACTTTTAGGCAAAAAATGTAAAAAACAAAGCAGTTTTTTGTTTGTTTTAAAACTTTGTGTGGGGCATTAATTGTTTTAAATTTCAATGTCTTTGGGTAGACAATTTTTCTGCTTAGCATTAAGGTTAAATCAGGTCAAACTGAAATGCAAAACCTTTACCCAGAAATCAAAAACCAGCTTTTAACTGAAAAAATTAACTTAATTGTTGTTGGTCACAAATTAGTAAGTTGTCATGCTTTCGGCAAAAACAAAATGTGAAATTAATATCAAATATTTGCATTTAACTAATTCCACCCAAATCCATAGAAATTAAGGCAGCGCCAGAAAGACACATCAAATTATTTTGCGATGGACCGTATTAGGACAACTGTAGTAAATCAAAACTAATTTGAATTAATTTCTCACTAAACGTATTTTGTGTTATATAGGTTGAAAAGGATTTTTATAACAGATCACAACAAATAAGAAAATCTTATTGGAGTAAACCGACTAAGGTATAGCCTAAGTTGGTGAGTAATTTTATATAGAATAACAGTTTGCTTAGTCCATAGTCATTGCAAAAGTTGTCTAGTATACAAAAGTGAGTGGTGGGGATACTCCTTATTACAGTCATAAGGATAGATAAACTACAAATGTACATGTAGAATTACAGAAGATTCAGGTAAAGAGTATAAAAGATATATAAGATATATAAGATATAGAACAAATATTTTACAACATGTTATCCCTTTGCGGGGGAGGTACTAGAAGGAGTGGAGCAATATTGCCCCCTTTTCCGAACCTAGCCTGTGATGGAAAATATTACCAAATACAAAATCTGAAGTCAATCGGTTACTGCTTTCGAGAGCTATTGTGGGCACGAGCCAGACAGACGGACGGACAATGTTCAGTTGCCTTAAAACGACCTAAAACGTGTGTCCGCGGCAATTATTTAGGGTCTTAGGTCACTCCTATCATATATACAAACTTTCACGTCAATGCGGACACTCCTTCCAAGAGATATTCAGTGTGCACGGATTGACGGACAGAAATCTAGCATTTATTTCAATTTTGTTCGTTTTTAATGTCATTTTAATTTATAGTGAGGCAAACAAACGCCATAATTGCAACCGTGTTTTTCTTTCATTCATTTTTTTTAAATAGAATATGATGTGGTTATTCTGAGTGCAAAACAAAAGACTTAAGACACAACATTTGAGAGTTAGAAAACTACAAGAAATCGTACCAAAAAAACAAACAATCAGCTATAAAAAATGAGTTAGAGGTAATGTGCAAAAAATTGGGTAATTATTTTAAAATTGTGCTATGTCGCTAATTGGAAGCTGTGAATATTTTGACACAAAAAAGGGGAAATTAAAAAATTGTTGAAACCTTATAATAAAGTAATGAGATATTAAATAGAAAAAATATAGTGAACAAAAACAACTGGCAAAGTAAGTAAGCCAAAATAGTTTGAATGTAAATAACAACACTGCGGAAATTCTATGAAATATGTATAAGTATAAAATGAATAAAAATTAAAAAAAATTTAAAAAATATTTATTTTGAGAAAAGTTTCCTAGGTAAAGTTTCCTAGGTAGGTAAGGACCAAATGTATAACTGAGTGATCTAAGGCCTTTTATATATTTGAGAGAAATCTATTTCAAGTAATTTCTAATTTATTTGAGCTATGTCCGTCCGTCTGTCTGTTTGGTGCCTATGATAATTCTCGAAACTTCATTTTTCCATTTATTTCATTTGAATCCACTTTTTTCCTTTTATGAAAAATAATATAATGTGATCATTCTGCGTGCAAAACAAAAGACTTAAGACACCAACTTCGAAATTTAGAAATATACAGGAAATCACAGAACAGAAAAAAATCAGCTATAAATAATATATTTACGATAATGTAGAAAAAATTAGAATTTTAGAAAATTTACAATGAAGTAATGAGGTTTTAAATATAACAAAATATAATTATTATTAAAAACGTGAAGTAAGCGATTTGTCAAAAGAGTTTGGATGTCAGTACAGCAAGCCTACAACAATTCTATGAAATATGAGTAAAATAAATGAAAATTTAACAAAATGTATAAACAATATTTTTTAAAAAAAAGTTTCACTGTTTAAACCCAAATAGTTACAGGTAAGAACCAAAAGTATAATCGAGGTATCTAAGGCCAAATATATATTTGAGAGAAATCCATTTGAAGTAACTTCAAAACCCAAATAGTTACAGGTAAGAACCAAAAGTATAATCGAGTGATCTAAGGCCCAATATATATTTGAGAGAAATCTATTTGAAGTCACTTCTGTGTGACTTGAGCTATGTCCGTCCGCCCATGATAAGCCTGGAAAGAAGTAGCCGACTGACTTCAACATTTTTTCTCATTCATCTCAATTGCCGCTGATTTTTTCCTTCCTTTCCTTTTTAAAGTAAAATGCCATGTGATCATTCTAAGACTTAAGACACCAACTTTGAGAGTTTGATATACGAGCATACAAGAAACCACAGAAAGAAAAAAATGTGGAAAAAATTAGGTAATTATTTTGATATTGTGCCATGTCGCTAATAACAATGAGATATTAAATAGAAAAAATATAATAATTAATAAGATAAATGGCAAAGTAATTGAAGTAACCCGTTTGTCAAAAGAATAAGCAGTTTTTGTAAATAACAATTCTAATTAAATTAATGACATATTTAAAAAAATTCCAATATAAAAAACCGGTAAGTCGGGCGGTGCCAATTTTGAGATACCCTACATCACTCTAGTAAGATTGGATAACATTGACCTATCCAATGTATACTTCAACTAAAATTTGTTTACACAATTTACATTTGGTACATCAGCGCCTCTGTAGCCAAATCGGACGAAACATATACATATATGGGAGCTATAACTAAATTTAAACCGATTTTTTTCAAATTCGTCAATATTGGTCCATGGATTAGGAAAATTTGCCATGTTAAATTTCAAAACGATTGGATGTAAAATACAGCTTCTATAGTGCTAAAGGGCCTAATCGGAAGAAACATATGAACTGTTTATTTTGAAAGTGGCGTAAACGCCACTCTGCTTTACTCGATTCGCCATTAGGAAAAGGGGGTTAATAAAACTAGAATGCGAAAATTTTCAGTGAATGTTGAAACATTGAAGTCTTGAGATGAACTTAATGTAAATAATATATATCAATTATTCACATAGCCTTTTAACGATACTAATCTTAGTTAAAAAACAGAATGGCGTTTACGCCACTTTCACAATAAACATTTCATATATATGGGAGCTATATCTAAATCTGAACCGATTTTAACCAATTTCTATAGAGTTTTTTCCAGGTGCAAAAGACTCCCAACTGCAAAATTTCAGCACGATCGGATTGAAATTGCGACCTGTACTCAACGAACAACATAAGATGGACAGACGGACAGATTAACGTACGGATAGACATCAGCTAGTGATTCTGAGTCGATCGATACACTTTACGGTGGGTCTAGCTGTGTTACAAACATAAGCCATAATAGTACCCTGTACCACATGGTGGTGTAGGGTATAATAAAAGACAAACATCCCGAGTTGGTATATTTCTAACTCTCGAAGTTCGTGTCTTAAGTCTTTTGTTTTGCCTTAAGTCTTGCTTTTGTCCCTTACCTATATTTATTTGGGTTTCCATAATGCATAATATATACATATACATATATATGTTTGGCAGAAACCCGATTTAAGGCAATTGCAATGATTGGATCTATGTCCGTCCGTCTGTCTAGATGGTGCCCATGATAACTCTCTAAAGAAGTGACTGATTGACTTAATTTTTTTTTCATTTATCTCAAGCTAAGATCCACAATAATGGGAGTATTTATCAAGCCCCTTCTGGTACTATACATCTCACGTTTCCCCCGACTCAGATCTTCTAACTTGTTTTGTTCATTTTTAGAAAATAGTTGAAATAAATTCTTGCTGAAATAACCGGACAAACAATTAAATATTTTGAAACTCAACTGACATGTTAGACTACTGCGGTCAGTTGTTAATTGATCTTTGTCATGGCTATAATAATTATGATTTCTCTAAATATTTTTTGTTTTAATTTCGCAAACATATCAAAGCTAAATTTGGTCTGATGACTGATCACAATGTGCGAATTCGAGAAGAATATATAAAATCATTTAATTAAACAAAAGGTTGCATTATTTTTATATAGCCAAGAGAAGTGGGGGAAATAATTCCTACACAGAAAAAAAATTTACTAACTTTAAAGACAGTGGCAATGATTTCGTGTCAATGACAAATAATCTTTAAAGTAAGAACATGTCACACTTAATATTGAGACAATTTAATAAAAATTAAATCGAGTTTCTTAATATTAAAAAAATTATTCTTAATTTAAGTAGGAAATGTACTAACTTTAAAGCCAACTTATCATTGGCGCGAAATCATTGCCACTATCTTTAATTTTTTTTTTCATTATAATGCAATTGCCACAAAAATATTCTAAATAAAAAAACAATAAATTAATAATTTATAATACCACTATAAAACACATAGAACGACGACACAAAGCTTTAAATTATTACTTAGAAATCAACAACAACAAATTTCAATAAAAACTATAAATGAATTATTAAAGAAATGAATGACCAATACAAAGCTAAAGCTACTAACGATAATGATTTTGATGCTGTGACGGTGACTGTGACTGTCTGTATCTATGAGGGAATGTTAAGAAATACGTTTTAATTTTGTAGTATAATTTCAATTTCAGCTATTCCACTCAAGGTTTACCAGTTTTTTTTTCTTGTGTGTTGTGAGGTTGTTTTGCTGTATCTATCGTTCATTGAGAGTTTATGGTTAGTGGAAAAAAATACGGCCAACCAAGTAGAGGAAAATGATTTGACATAAAATTGATTTTTAAATGACACCTAAATATAGACAATTAATACCAAACAAAATCTTTTTTAAAATTCAAAAACCGAGATAAAAAGAATTGCCTCATTAAAACTATAGCTAATGTTACAACTATGATTCGCAAAATATAATAATTAATATCAAGCATAAATTTATAAAAGAAGACGAAGGAAAATACCTTTGCCGGGTTTCTCATAGTTTTGTCAAAGTTTTTTTTTTAAACATCATTGTTTTTGTTATTCGATCTGTTATGTCTTTTCATAGTTTTGTTTTTGACTATTGAGTTCTAGATCATTGTTTTTGTTTTCTGTTAAACAGAAACTTTGAAAAAGAAGAAAAAGAAATGTATTAATGTTTTTTTTTACAATAAACAAGCCTTTTTTTCAATCCACAGAATATAAATTGATAAATGATTCGTTGGATTATATAAAAAAAACTTGTTTATTTTGAAAAAAGCCCTTTGGCAAAACTATGGGAAGCCCGCCAAAGGTACTTTCCCAATTCTCCTTTAGTTAGTTATTCTAAAAGCCATTTACTTATTTTTTATTAATTTTATAATGGCTGAAGTCTTCTGTACATTTACTCTTTTTTTCCTCTGTTCTTTATATATTTATTTTTTAATATGAAGACACCTCATTTCCTTTTAAAAGGTTAGAACGTTTGTTATTCGTTTTTTGTTCATTAATTTAAAAACTGTCTATTGATTTGTTTGCTGCTAGACTTTTTTCCAATAGCCCTTTACCACGTTTTCTTTAATTTTATTATGAAGACACCTTATTTCCTCTATAAAGTGTAGAACGTCTTATTATTAGTTAGTTGGTTTTGCTTTTTTTATTAATCTTAATATTTATGAAGACATAGTATTTCCTTTATTATTAGTTGGGTATGCGTTTTTTCATAATTTAAAATTTGTCTACAGACTTTGCTTCTGCTATTCGTTTTTCCAATAACCCTTTTCCTCTTTTCTTTATTTTTATTAGTATTATTATTATTACCAAGACGCCTTATTTCCTCTTCTAAACCTTGTAACGTCTAGTTACGAGTTAGTTGAGTTTAATTTCTAAGGAAGTTTATTAAAACTGTTGGTTTAATATCTGTTTCTAAACTGTACTTCCTTTGGTGATAATTTTCAAGTTCCGTATGCCACCAAGAAGTTAGCATTTTCAACGGAAGTAAAGTAATCACCCAAGTTGTTGAACACTTTAAATAATAATATTCTTAGGAAAAACCAAGACTAACGGAATTTTTCATTACAATAACAATACAAGCATGTGGTAGTTATTAAAGCGCAACTAGTATTTTTTATGAGGGTTTGTGCTGACTAACTTTGTTGTAATAATTTACAGAGTTTTCCTAAGATTTTCTTTGGGTGCCCCTTTCCTACTTCCCCCTAACCCCTTCCAACTGGTGGTGTGTGGAGACACTTTAATTACTTACTTAGAAATATATGCATACATTTTCATGCCTAGTTGCTTTTATAAACAATTAATTTTTTCATTTTTTAGATGAATGTAATTTTTTTACTTTAACCCAAGCCTGACAATTTTAATTTTTTTTTTGTATTTATTCACATTTATTAAAGGAATTTGAAGAGGAATTTGTTGCCGGTTTACAAAGAAAATCCAAAAAGTCATGTTTGTTGCTTAAGTCTTTTGTTTATTCCCTAGTTTAATTTATCAAAATGCATTTTGGCTGTCAAAGTTATCAAAATATTTTGGCAAATTTTTCCTTTGGAAACTGTTGCGTTATCTCATGTATGTGTCTTAAGTCTTTTGTTTGAAATTTCATTGCCACCACAGTGATTTTGATTGTTTAAGGCCTGATTTTGAAACTCTTTTTTTATGGAACACTGAGCAAAGCATAACGATAAGTAATTTTTTTTAAAATTTTGCTATTATATGTTGGCATGAAAAACTCCGACCAAACCCAAAATAATCTCACACATTAAATTAAATTACTTGACCCCCAATAGCTTTTAAAATCCTTGTCAGAATTAAAGTCTAATGTTTTTATAAAGAATTGACGTCACCCTATCCATTTTGTGTTCAATCGCAATAATGAAATAGATTAAATTCTTATATCAAATCTACAAAATCTTTACCCAACGAAAATAAAACTGCACCCTGATTACAAAAAAAAAACTATAGTTTCTCAAAGACAGCAACAAGTTTTTTCTTGACTTTTTTCTCTCTCTACAACAAAAAAACAAAATCTGGTTACCAACATAGAAACAGAAAGAAACAACAAAAGTTAATGACAATCTTTTTGATCTTTAAATGACTGAAATCATAAAAAAATCATTTATTGAACCATAAGCTATACGATAAATTGATCATTCCTCTATAAAAAATAAAATAAAATAATAGAAGACCTTTTGGGAGAGGGAACCAGCATGTATCCAAGATAAATAGACAGCTATAAAGACGGATAGATGGAGGAACACACACACAAGCACAGACAGACAAACGGATACTGTTTGTTGGCTTAGCCAAGAAATGAGTCAGGCACAGAATCTGTGATTTGGGAAGTGTTTCACAATAGGAAATTTGAAAAGAAATAAAACCCAATTCGATTTCGTGGTGATTACAAAAATGAAAAACTGAAACCATCACTTATACAAATGTTGGCTAGCAAGAGAAAATGAAACTGAAACATGAGGCCTTTAAGAAAAACGTGAATAAACCTTTTTTGGAGGGTTTCAATTCTACAACCAAACACATACCCACACTCACACCATTAACAAGAAGCCATCAAACTATTGATGGCTCTAACCTTTGGCAAAGCAATTCAAAGCAGATCATCGTCAATACCAACAGCTCTATACATTAATGTTAAGCCAGAAAATCTTTGAAAAGGTCTTTAAAGGTGGTGGAAATGAAATAAAGGAAACAAATCCCCAAACCCAAAATCAAGCTAAGAAAACCCAAGAAAACTGTACCAAAACAAAAAACGAAACTCTACACCAGCAAAGAAAGGTCAAAATGTAAAGCGTATAAATCTCTATAATAGAAAAGAAAATAACAAGAAGACAAGGCAGGTGTGAAAATCAAAAACGAAATATCCAAACAACAGCAGATAAACCAAACACAGGCGGTCGGACAGACAGATTTGATACTCAAATCCAGTGATTAAAAGGCTAAAGATTTTTCAAACCCAAGCAACTTTGAAAACTAAAGGAAAAAGTAACAAACAAAAAATTACTTTAATTATCATTACAAAATAAATGTCTTTAGATATAATGGAAAAAATAATAAATTTCCAAACCACCAACATTAAAAGAAAACTAAGGAAAGGGTAGTCGTATTAAGAAATACCTTTAAATTATCCACTAAAACGTGATCAAATTTGTTTATTAATCAAAAGTCATTAAAAAAAAAACTCCAACTGAGTTGAAACTCACTGGGGTTTTAATGGTCCCGCCAGTCTTTAATTTAATTATAAATATGTACACATCATCGTTAGTTTCATAAAGATTCATAAAGTGAAATCTATTCAAATATTTAATATTCTCTAGACATATTTAAACACAAATCATTTTCACAACACATAACTTAGCGTAAATTATTGATGATCAAATGCAAAGCGCGTCAAAGAAAAAAATCTTCAGCCAAAGACGTTACTCAAAACAAATAAAAAATTGAAAATCTGTAAAAAAAACAACAACAAAGTTGAAGACGAAAAAACAATACACTGAACATTTGCATAAACGCCAAACAAAAATATTGACAAGAATTTCAATTCAATTCTTAACCAAAAAGGAAAGACTATGGTGGCCCTTGCCGGGGTTGAGCACCACCTAGATGGGCCCGGCCTGGCCCGACCCTTTTGAGCAACATACGTATACATGTGGAAAGACAGTTAGCATAATGTATGCATACGGCCAACAACAAACAAACAAACTGTTGAAGCAACTGCTGTGAAGTTTGTTGCTTAAGTCTTTTGTTTTCTTTAAGACATCTGAGGAATATTAAACAATCTGAAGTTTTAGTTCTTTCATTTTTTTTACTAAAAATAATAATTATAATAAAAAAAGGAATATGACAAACAACTTTGTTGACAAGTTCTTTGGCAAGACATGAATATTAAGATTTCCTTGACTTTAAGTAATAAAATATAAATCTGAATCTACAGAGCTCTATACTTACAGATACAAATTGTCAACAATGCCTTTGAAATTTTATATACATATATAAATAAGAAAATTATTAAACAAGTTACATGCAGCTGTTAATGTTACTAATGATAATAAAATCGTTTGATGAATGATTTCTGGTTGTTTGCAAATTTTGTTTGATCTATGAATTTGAAGGAGTGTTTTTGTATTTTTTCTTACAAATATTTGCTTTTGTTCATTTTGTTTTTGTCTGCGAAACTATTTCAATAATTTAATATAAATAAAGGTATTATTTTAGTAAATTCCATAGCTTACAAAAGTAATGATTAAATAAGAGTTTGCCAAAAAGGGAAGGGTTTGTTTTATTCACAATGTAAGTCAAAACTACATGCAACAGTGTGAATGGCTGTTGGTTTTTCAATTCAAGACAAATGAAAAGGTATTTATTTTGTAAAAAATATTATGACAAATTGCAAAATGTGGGCATCTAACTCGTTGTTTTATTATATCTTATATCATGCATTTTCAAAATAGTTTGGAAAGTATATCGTTATGAAAAACTTAAGATAGCAGAAGTCGTTATGTGTGAAAAATTTAATTTTAGACGACTGAAAACAGTCTTTCGCATTTCAAATAATATTTTTATTTATTTTAACATGCAAAACTTTCCAAATATGAGACAATATCAGCTTATAAATTTTTTGAAATATTAGGTATTTTGTGCGGATGACGTCAGAACGGTTGGACATCTGTAACCTTTTCATTGTCAGACTATAGCTATTTAAAAAATAATCTAAAGTACTGAATTTAAAGACTGCGCTGATTAGTTAAGATCTTACGAAATAGTAATTTTGGTATAAAGTTGTCTAGAAGTGTGCGGGGACTTGGGAAATGTGCTAATTTTTTCACTGGTATTTATTTTATATTTTCAATCTATTGGGCTGAGCCCTTACAGATCCATTCTTACGTCTACATTCTTAATTCTGAATCAACATAAACGACAAAATTCCTTTTTAAATATTGAGACATTGGGAAATTTGCTAATTTTTTCTTGATATATAGACATTATTAAAACATTAAAAGGCACAAAACTTTAAGTGTTAATGTCTATTGGTGCTAAGTAATGTTGTGAGCAATTTATTTTTGTTAATTTTTTTATTTTTCCCAGAATTTATTTGGGAGGTACTAGAAGGCTTGGACCAATATGCTTCATTTCCTGGCTTAAAGTTATGTTGGAGAAAGTATTCCCACTTGCAAAATTTCCAGTAAATCGGTCTCTTCTTTCAAAAGTTATCGTGCCAGTAAAACAGACAGACAGACGGACACAGCTCAATTGATTGGAAATTATGTGGGGTTCAGAATTTTTAACCCATTAACCTAGGAATTTTATGTTTGTCTGAAAAGTTTAAAATAAGTTGCTAAATGGTAAACCTAGATCTCGCTATTATTTTTTGAAAAACAAATTTTTCCAAAATTTTATAGGAATATGAAATTTCAACAAATTTTAAAAATAAATTTTACAAAATCTTTAATTGCTCTTGAATGGCTGAACCGATTTTTACAAAGTTTATGTCGTTTGAAGGAGAACATAAAGGCAATTTTGGTGGATTATTTTTTTAATTTATATTTTTTTAAAAAACTTTGATTTCAAGGAAAATTCTACACATATGAATTTTAAAATCCCTTTGTATGAAATTTCACACGCAGTGTTTTTGTTTTGGATTTAAAAGAGTCTGTTGCATATTCTGAGTAAAGTTAAATAAATGGAAGATGAAGCAATTTTTAAAAAAAATCCCAAAAAAAATTTCCATTATGTTCTCTTTTCAATAACCTTAGCTTTGTACAAATAGGTTGAGTCGTTTTAAGAACAATTAGAAATTTTGTAAAATCCTTAAATGAATTTTTTCAACTTTTGAAAAAAAATTTCAAATCCCTATGAAATTCAGAAAAAACAAATTTTTGTTTTTAAAATATAAGTAATAGCGAGATCTTATTTTACCGTCCCCTGGGACGCATTTCTCCAAGAATATATAGGATCACTGTTTCGGTGTATTTTTTCCCTATAATATAGGGCTCAAAAATGTTTCTATTGATTGATTTCCAGTGTTTGATAATTAAAAACAGTTTTTGATCTATAAAATAAAACCGGTTTCAGTACTAATAGAAAAAGTAAAGTAACTCCTTCATTTTCTGTGAAAAAATCTCTTATGAGACTTCGTCTCCATAAGGATCTTTAGAATATAACCAGTTAGCTGGTGGGACCCTTAAATAGTCTCAACTCTGCTGGAGAATCTTTTAAATAGTCTATATACTTTAGCCAACTCTGGGCTACCACAGACTTTTTAGATGTCTATGTTCAGCTAAAGATTCAGTATACACACTGAGTCTTCTTCCATAATTTCCTTAACAGATATACGTATGTTGTGAATCGAAGTATCTTCAAAGAACTCTGGGACACCAAAAATTCTCTTGACCGCTGAAAGTATTCAGCAAACATTAAGAAAGCCTTGAACCAGCTGAACATTTGTTAAGATGTCTCCACTTTACTGAAAAGACTTCATAAGGGCCTTCAAAAGGCTCCAGACTTTCTTTTAAAAGTCCATACATCTCTAAGGAGTTGTGGTGTCTTTTAAATAAACTTATTCGAAAAATATACCATATACAATTTCTGTTCTATCGATGGTATGTCTTGAGACGGTTGAAACTTGTTAAAATTTCTTCGTATCACAGAGAAGACTTCAAAAGGGCTTTCCAGACTTCTAATGATTAGTTAAGAAGTCCATAAATCACTAAGGAGCTGTGGTGTCTTTAGACTTATCCGAAAAATATACCCTACACAATTTATGTTCTATTGAAATGATTTCGAAAGCCTTTGGTCTCCTGTAATGTAACTAGTTAACCTGAAGGGACTTTAAATAGTCTCAACTAGAGAATCTTATAAATAGTCTCTAGACCATAAATAACTCGGACCAGCTGAGGACATTTTTTGATATACATATATATTCAGCTAAAGATTCCTTAACAGGTATATATACGTTTAGATTTTTCGATTCACTATATATGTATACATATATAATGAAATCTTCAAAAAACTTTTGAGTGCCAACAAGTCTATTTCCAAATGAAAACCTTTAATCTTCAGTTAGAATGTTTCCATTTCACGGAGAAGACTTCATAAGTGTTCTCAAAAGTCTCCAGACTTCTAAAGATTCGTTTAGAAGTCCCTACATCACTAAGTAGCTTTGTTGTCTTTCAAATAGTCCTATCGAAAAAAAATACCAAATACATTTTCTGTTCTATTGAAGTAAATTCAAAAGCTTTTGGTCTCCTTAGGAATCTTTAACACATATGTGTATCTAAGGAACTGAATTATCTTCGAAAGTCTAAAAAATATTTGAAACTGCAGAAAAATCTTTAAATTTGCTCCACTTTATTTAGCCCAATTCTTATTTAGTATATTATGTTAGCTGAAGAGTTTTGAAAAGGTACTCGTACCCAGTACCATTTTTTCCATAGTCAACCGAGTATTCTTAAAGGGTCTTTGGGGAACTCTAGGACTCTCTTGGGTCTCTAGAAAACTTTAGAAACGGCTCGGAACTTCTAAAAACTTAAGAAACTTCAGAAGGGCTTCAAAAATTATATACCACTTCTAAATATTCTTTAAGATGTCCCTATACCAAAATAGAGTTTGAGTGCATTTTAAATCCTTTTTTATCCGAAGAATTTAACATATCAAATATGTAGCTTTTATATTCTGTTGCAGAGTGTTCATAAATATATGCATCCAACTGAAGTGTCTTCAAAAGCCAACGAACTGTAGTGTCCTCAAAAGCTTTAACAGCCAATAAACTGAAGTGTCTTTAAGAGACTAAAAAAGAGTATTTAACAACTATCTTGAAGAGTATTTAATACATATCCAACGAATCGAAGTGTCTTCAAAAGCTTTAAAAGCCTACGAACTGTAGTGTCTTCAAAAGCTTTCAACGCCAGCGATATGAAGTGTCTTTAAGAGTCTTTAACACATATCCTGAACATTTAACACTAACTGAAGTGAAGTTCAAATGCTTTAAAAGTAAACAAACCGTAGTGTCTTAAAATGCTTTTAAAGCCAACAAACTGAAGTGTCTTTAAGAATCGAAAAAAAGGTTTAAAACCTTCTGAAAAGTCTATTAAATGAATCCATTTTATTGAGCTGTCTTTAAATGTTTAAAAAGGGGGTTTAAATGCTGAAAAGATTTTAAAATTGTTCTTCTTTATTAAACAGTATTCAACAATTGCTAAAAACTACTAAAAATTATTAAAGAAGTTCCTAGGCTGCTATAGAGATGCAGTGCTTTTAATTAGTCTTCAAAATAGCCAATGAAAAATCTATTATCTGCTGAAGAGGTTTTTGGAAGTCTATAGTCTGTATTCAGTTAAGGAGTCCTCCAATTTTTTCAATCGACAGAAGTTCCTTAAAAAAGACTCAGGACAGCCTAGAGACTTTTCTAAGGCCAGCTACTCCCGATTATTCTAAAAGTCGCTGATAGTTTTGGAAGTCTATAGTCTGTATTCAGTTAAGGAGTCCTCAAAAGTTTTCAATCGACAGAAGTTCCTTAAAAAGCCTCAGAACAGCCTAGAGGCTTTTCTGAGACCTCATATATTCATTGTAAAAGTCGCTGGTAGTTCTCAGCACATATACTCGTAGATGCCTCCATTCCAAAACATACCAAGTCGAAACAAGTAATTTTTCAAGATATGCTATCAAAGTTTTTTTTTAAGTGTGTAATATTCTTTTGTAATGATACCTGTACTATTTTATGAATAACTTTTGATTGATTTAACGGAAAAACACCAAAATTTGGCTAAATATAATTTTGAATTAAAAATTGCAATGCCCCTAAAAACATGCTAACTCAGCTTAGCATAGTGTGCAGAAGACCATGCAGTAATTCCATGTCTCCAAAAGGTCTACCGATTTTCTAAAAAGACTGCAGCATTATCTCGATATCCAAAAGTCTTTAATTTCACTGATGACTCTTTAATTGATTTTTAGTTTCCCAAAAGTCTTCAAGATCATCTTGATGCTTCAGCATTAAGAGTGTTAGAGAAAATGCATTTCACAATCTACCTAACTAAGCTGTGAACTTTTTAAAAAAGATATGGTACCTTAAAAATTAAGCAAAACCAATAATAGCATAACGAATCTCTTCCGCTTTATATCTTTCTATTTGCCATTGATTTCTTTTTAATCAATATCAATTTCCCCCCCAAAAAAAAAAATCAACCGGAAATTTATCAAAAAACTAAACAAACTAAATCATAAGTAAAATTTGAATTTCCCTTCAAAATTAAACAAACAAAAGAAAACCGGATATGTGACTGACATTCTGCAAAGATCAACTAACAATGATTATATAGGTTTTGGTCTATAGTTTGTTTTCCCCATATTTTTTCTTCTGAGTGAAAAAAGACCAGTTAAGTCAATGGAAATCTTCTACTCTTGTATTGACATTCAGGCAAACACGAAAATATCACATCTGGTATTGTTATTGATATTTGAAAAAAAAATATTTATTAAAGAAAAAAAAAACGAAACCCCTCAAGAAATCATTAAAGTAACAAAACAAAATATAAAGAAACGAATAAGTCTTTATTTTGACTGAGTAGGAATGCCATTAAATTGATATGCCCTACAGCAGTTAGTTTTTACTACAACTGGTTTTATTTCATATTTATTTTTTTTTGGGGAGCATAGCTGTTTAAATATATATTTTTGAAAAACTGTTAAAACTATTAATAATCGACTATGAAACGATTGAGCAGCGACTTTAGGAAAAAAAACTGTTTCTTTAGCTAACTAAATATGTTGGTCAAGTTTAATGGTTTGCGGAGAACCTTCAAAATTGGCAACAAATCCGTGTTTGCTTTTTCTGTTTTGTATAATAACGATAAGTAAACCAGGAAAGTTAAATTGTGAAAAATAATTACTGCAATTTTGAAATATCTACACCCATAAAACCTTTAAAATAATTAGTTTAAAATAGTTGGTTTTCGGAAATAAGAAGGCAAGAAGAGAGAGGAATAAAGTTGTAAGTAGTTCATATTAAAAATGTGTGAAGTGACGAATAATATTTTTTGGTATAAATATTTGTGTTATAGCTGAACCTAAATTAGCATAGCTCTAGTTCCTGCAATGCAAAGAATTTGCATCTTATCTGCGAATTGCAAATGCTTTAAAAGTTGTCTAACCTGCCGGAAAAGTCTGATGATTTTCTAGCCTTTATTTATTGCATTCAAATTGTAAACTTAAATTTTCATAGCACTATTTCCAGCAATGGAAATAACTTGCATCTTATCTGCGAATTTCAAATGCTTTAAGAGTTTTCTTTCCATCCTGGAAGAGTCTACTGATTTTCTGACCTTTATTTAAGAAAAACTTTCTGGTGAGTTCTAGTCAACCTTTAACCATCATACGAATTGATTCAATAGTGAATGAGGGTCACTTAGATGCAAGTATGTGCACTTACATATATCCGATTCACATACTAGTCTTATGTGCGTTTAAGCGAAATGTTTATGCTGATTCTGACTCGCTTACTTTTGTGAGGCTTTTTGCTCACTTACGTAAAAAATTCCCTAATGCGGTATTCACTTAGCTGCACATATGTGCACTTATCCATTTCACACACCTGTCTTATGTGCGTTTAAGCGAAATAGTTATGCTGATTTTGCAAGATGAGAAGGTTAAGAGCACTGCAGCTAAGCGATAGCACAGCTGTATAGAATATAGCATATTCTCTAATTTCACACATAGCAATAGTTTTATCTTTCAATAAAAATGATGATTCAAATTATCTGATCAATAAAAATGATGGCTGACGAAAATGTCGGTTGTCAACAAACGAATGGTTGCGACAATAATCAATTTATATTTTTTTCGGAATATGAATGAAAAAATATTTTCAATATGACTTATCACTACTCATATATTTCGATGCTTATTTAAAATGAAATAATTAAAATTTTTTAAATGATTTTTCTTTAAATAATTTTGTAGAAATATTATAGCGGTTTTATTCAAATTTTGGTCATAAAAAACTAGTTTTTGTAAGTAGTGTTGAATTCGTTCGAATTAAAAAATAAAGGAGAATTACATTAGATCTTTTGCGTAAGTTTTTTTTTCAATTTTTTGTATCGGCAATAGTTTTACTATTTCTATATTATGTAACAGAAAACCCCGATCAAATCTCAGATCCACAGCTTCAATAATTTGACAGAGACAACAAAATTTTTCAATGCTTTTCAGCCAAATAAAATTTTTCTTCATTTAATATAACATTCTATCCAAACAATTTGTTGTCATTACTTTTTTTTAAGTTTTCTTCTCCAACGAGAAAATGACTAAAAAATATTCTTGGAATAAAAAATATTCTTATTCTCATGAACAAAATGTTTTCAGTGAAAATTTCTGAATAAAAAAGGAGAATTGTAAAATTATTGAAAAGAGAATTGCAAAAAAAAAAATTTATTTAATATTTTTTTAACTGATTTCGAGTTTTTTATGGGCTATAGTTCTACAATGTTATCTATATTATCGCTTACCTTTGCAGTCTATTTTTTGCACTTAAGTGAAAAATGCCCTAATGCTATATTCACTTAGCTGCACAAATATGCACTTACCCGATTCACAACTGGTATAGTCATGTGTGCATTTAAGCGAAATGTTTATGCTGATTCTGCATTCAATTTGATCATAACTTGATCCGGTTAAGAGCAATGCAGCTAACCTTAAAATACCGTATAGCAGAACTCATATTCATAGCTGCAGAATTTCGAATTTTTTATTGGCTGTACTTCCCCTATATTATGGAAGCAAAAACCCCAATCTGGCTCAAATCTCAGACTCATAGCCTCAATTATTTGATAAAAACAATAAAAATGTTTCATTATTTTTTTGGCAAAGAAAATAATTCTTAAAATTTGAAAGAACATAATTCCGAAGAAACTTCTCGTAATTTTTAGGAACGTTTTTTTGAGCTAAAGAAAATGATTGAAAAACTATATAAATATACTTTGAATCAAAGAAGTTATTCTTTGTTTTAATGAATAAAATTTTGTGAGTATAAATTATTGAACCAAAATATAGAACAGTAAAATTAAAAAAAAACAATAGCAAAAAATTAATATTAAATTAAATTTTTCTTTATTGTTTTTTTTAGCTAAAAATCAAAAATATATAAAACAAAATTAGACATATCTTTAGCAATAAATGATGTTATTTCACTAAAAATATCTAATGTTGAATATTTTGCTCCAAAGATGTTCTAATCTCTTAAATAGAAACATGTAATAATACTTAAAATAAAGACAATTTTCTTATTATCAAATAAACTGTCGTCGTTTGAAGTAAAACATTGAAATGAAGAACTAACGAGTGTACCAAAACACAGAAAAAAAATCCGACATTTAAAAATTTTGCATTAAATCGAAATCTTTTTAAAAACTACATTTTGTACTTAAAATAAAGACATTTTAAGAACCAACAAAAACTATGACGAAAAACATTTAAAATTATACCTATTTGAATGAAGGAGTTTTTGAGCGGTTTAAATTGGTGGACAATTTATACTTCAGTGCTTAAATGCTTTGCATCTCAGTAGTATTATTCCACTCATAAAAAATATGAAAAATTTAATATAAAATCAGATTTTTTTCTAGTGAAAAACATAAAAATACAATAAATATAACATTTTTAAATTTTTGGATATGACTTCGGAGTTTAATATTTTCCAATTAATCAGAAAAAATTAAAATTTTAATAGAAAATCCAATTTTTTATAGTTGACAAATTTACTATAGAACATTATATAATTAAATAGCCACACCTTTTTACTATTACAAAATCGAAAAAATCTTATTTTTATCTTTTTCAATAAGAATATATATATATGTACCTAATTATGAAAGTCAAAATTTTCTCGCAACAAAATCAATATTTTTAGGGATTTTTTTCTTATTTACAAAAAATACAAATTTATAAGAAAATGTTGAACTTACTTTAAACAACTCAAAAAAGAATCCTTCTCGTACTAATAATCCACAAGAAATGAACAGCAATAGACTTGTCTTTAAGACAAGTCTTAAAAGATTTGCTTTATAATAACGAAGGATAATCCAAACAATGAAGTGACACCTCCTCAGCGGCTACACAATAAAAGGGGCGTATTTTTTCCACAAATCACAAAACCATTCTATGTTTTTTAACTTTTCTATTATAAGTTAGAACATTATTTCCAATAGAAGTTAACTATTTTTTTTCTTAATGTTTTATGATTAGTTTGGAAATTTTCTTTGATCTCGTTGATGTTTATTTTAATTTTATTTATTTAATTGCAGTTGTCATTTGTTATTGATTTCAATTTTCTTAGGCTAGGCCTAGGCGCCAAAAACATTTTCTCTTGAGATGTCGTTTATGTTTCATTAATCTTTTTTGTTGCAACAATCTCTTGTTACTCTCTTCAGTTTAGAGCCCATAAACGCAAGCAGATGCTTTCACTCACTCTTGCACACACACACACACACTATGTAAAAATTGAAGAAAATTAAAAACACGACAGTTTCTTGCGTAGTCGAGTTTTGAGTACGTCCGTTCTCGCATAAGTTTCGTTTAAAACTAAAAACTTGTTTGGTTAAACCAAACAAGAACCGAGATATACCGATACACCGCTTCAGTCAGAGCTCAACCACAGCGGCCACATTGAAAAACTCCCCATACTTTGTACCTGTGTCAGTGTACAAGTGTGTGTTGGATGGTTCGTGAGCACTATAGCGAACCCGAGTCCACCACCACCATCGTAAAAACTGCTGCGACAACGACAGCTTATCATAAAACATGTTTCTAAGAGTTGTGCATTTGAATGCACCAGAAACAACAACAACGCTCAAAAGTAAACAGACACACACTCTCGCAAACTGTAAACAAGTTAAAGTAAACAACAACTACAGCAATAGCAACACCAAGTCACGGTAAAGTCACACTCAGCACATGCTTCTCTGTAGTAAGTACAACAACCATAAGAAATCCACACACACGGCCGGCCATGTTCACAGAGATCATTTGGTTCTTCGTGCTCACCTGAGCTAATACCAGCGACTAGTCATCTCATCTTAGTACACAACAGAGGGGCAAATTGTTCTCTGACAGTTGTTGTAGCCGTTTGACATGAGTTCGTAAAGAAAACCGTAAGATACAGAATACTGGTTACTGGATTGTAGTGGAGGAGTAGTAGTAGTAGCAACAGCAGACTCCATCGTACGATACCCCACTCGGCAAACAAAGAGATTCAGGTTGAGTCGCGTACCTCATGTTGTGACTAACAGTGATTCTTGTATTCTTTACAGCTTCCTTCCCTCCTCCACAGGTAGTGGAAACCACACTACCTAAAATAAGAGTGAGAGATGAGAGTCAAATGAGAGAGGGAGCGAGTAAGCAGCGATCAGAAGCCGTTTTTTCTTATTCGTCTAAAGTGTTTCGCTAGAAACTCCAGTTGTTTATCTTAAAAATCTCCCAATTGTTTGTCATAGTGATTATCCTTTTCATGTTTATATTTGGCGGGCATTGATGGATGCTTTTTGATCGTGGTTATGTGGGGGAAATGGGATAAAAGGGAGAAGAAAAAACAGAGATAGAGACAAAACCTTCAAAAGTTTTAACCAAATCTTATTAAGAGGATGAACATTGAACATAAAACTGATCCCTTATTCAATTTGGTTTTCGTGTATTTGAGGACATTTCTTATAAGGTTTTAGAATTTAGGAAAGAAAAACCTAAAAATAAGAAAACGTATCCTGTACACCAAGAGATTTGTTTTAGTGACAAGTCTTAAAAGATTTGCATTATTTTAGAAATGATTATACTTTCGTTCGTCATTGTTGATCGTGACCTTTTCAGTGTCCATGTCAATAAATCGTGGATTGTATAGGGTGATCTAAGTAGATATCCTTTCATCGTGTCATGCTGTCATGTTATTTTAGTTAAGTATTGTTTGGCGTTTCATCATGGAAAGACTTACGCCTGAACAACGTTTACAAATTATTCAGTTTTATTATCAAAATAATCGTTCGCCAAGTGCGCTAGGTCCATTTTTTTTAAATCCAAAAAAACACTTTCCAGTCTACCCACGACCTTGACCCCCATGAGCAATATTTTAGCTCTCGTTAAGAGCTATCTTGTTGCCATTGACCGATTCCCAATCCGACGTACCGGAATCATCGGTCCATATTTCTTCAAAAATGATGCCGGTGAGAACGTAACCGTCAATGGCGACCGTTATCGTGCCATGATAACCGACTATATGATGCCTGAAATTGAAGCTCGTGATCTCGGCGACATTTGGTTTCAACAAGACGGCGCCACTTCCCACACATCGCATCAATCAATGGATTTATTGAGAGAACACTTCGGTGAGCAGATAATTTCACGCTTTGGTCCAGTCGATTGGCCACCAAGATCGTGTGATATCACACCGTTAGACTTTTTCCTGTGGGGGGGGATGTGTAAAGTCTAAAGTTTATGCGGACAAACCCGCTTCGATTCAGGCCTTGGAGCAAAACATCACGCGTGTCATTCGCCAGTTACCAGTCGAAATACTCGAACGAGTCATCGAAAATTGGACTCAACGGATGGACCATCTGAGACGTAGGCGCGGCCAAAATTTGATAGACATATTTTCCAAAAAAAAATGCCATAGAATTTTCTTTCAAATGATAATAAACATTCCCCATTCAAATTGAATTTTCTGTGTTTTTTTCTTTAAAAAGGTAGGGAACCTCGAAATGGATCACACTATAGTTAATCATTTATATCAATGTTGTGAAAACAAGAAAGCAAGAAAGATTTTAGGACATGTAATTTGTTCCCGCCCTCCATTAAGCAAATATATACTGGGATCAGCTTAGAATTATCACTGAAATATATTGAAAATAATCTACTGATAGGTTTAAAATTTAAAATGCCTTATAATCTGCTGATGAATTCTAACCTGCACTAGTCTGATGATTTGATAATCTGATGTGGGGCCTTCTTGCAGAATTTCTCACTTTTCAAGGAATCTAACCTAATTAAGAGCGTCAGTGTTGAGAAAAAAGGCCTGAGGTACATTTCTCTTATTTTAACCTGCTAAGAAAAGCAGTCGTCGCCTCAAGAATCTAGAATTGTTTTAATGACAGCTTAGATGAGAATGATTCAATCAAATTGTTTATAGATTTTCCATCATTTCGATTGAAAATGAGTTCAAGCATGTCGGCGACTCATCTGTATTTGTATTCTGCAGATGAGTTACTCCCACCTAAAAGAGTTTACACAGCGAAGGGATCGCTAACGACTGTACATATAGTCCACCCGAGAATTCGATGTGATTTCCTAACCTGAACATGCATTTGGGATTTAGATTAATTATAATCTGCCCTAGTCTAACGATTAGGAAGCCAGCTGATGAGTTCGAAGAAAGAATTCTTCATAGAATAATTATCATTTTTGCAGTATGGCCAAATTTGTTTAATACAGATGTAAGAATGTTCTTAGATTCCTAAATAATTCTACTGTGGATATTGATACCTCCATTCAAAAACATGCTAAGTCGACTTAGCAAGTTTTTTGCAGATTGCATTTTTAATTTCTCAATATTCCAAATTATATTCGGTAAAAATTTCGTGTTTATCCGTCAACCCAATCAAAGGTTAATCTGAAAACAGTACAGGTCATTCGATTTCCATCATAAGGCAATTCCACACAAACTTAAATAATTCATCAAACTTTGATCGCCTCTGCTGAAAAACTACCTTTTTGCATTAAGCGTAGTTTAGAATGGAGGTATCGATATGTATAACGTTCCTTCAAAACTCCACTGCTGCGCCACCTATAAGGGCGGAATATTTTGGGAAGGAATATTAAATTTTCACCCATAAAAGTAATTCCAATTTTTGGCTTCAGAATCCCTTTTTGAGGAGTTATGACCGTTTAAAGTTGTGGAAAGGAATTTTAAATTTTCGACAAAAAAGGGTTACCAAATATTCTTCCTATTCGTGGCCAACCTGGGCTATTGAGTGATATGCGGACTATACCTGAATATTTCGATCCAAAAACTGAATAAAGCAGGTCATATCACATGTATCATTCCGCGTTACTGATTGGTTCAATTAATTGGCGTTGCTTATAATTAGTGGATCGATTACAAAAGTAAGTCCAACACAATTTGGGAATTTATATTCGAAGCTCAAAAACCATATAACTTTTCCGGCGACTGATTAAATATAAATTATCCCGTGACCGATATTGTTGTTACAGGTACAGTACCTAATATTTTAAACCAGTACATGGAAATGTTACAGGGTATCAATTCACCACATCCAATCTGAGGACGAATCTGAGGACCGTTCCCTATTTTTAAGGGACTTATCACGTTGATAAGTCATGTTGATTTGTACCGGCTCAATTAGGGCAAAAACTACACCGAAGTTGCATATGGCTACTCATCGAATCTCCAGTCAATTATTTATTTCAAACCTTCTGAAGTTTTTGTAGTCTCTACTTGCCTGCTGATGGCTTCTAGTTATAATACTGATGTTAGTTTCTGATCCTTTTTGGCTTCTTCTTAGTGACAATCTTCTTAAACATTATAATTGTTTTCTGGTCCGTATCCATTATGGTAAAGTTTCTAATGAAAAATATTTGTTGATGAATTTCAAGCTATGCTATATATTACTATGCTAATTATAACTTATATATCTCCTGGTCTCCCGAAATGTATATCCTGCTTTCGCAGATTTTATGTTCTCCTGTAGAGATTTCAACCTGTTGAAGATCTTTTACCTGTCGAAGATTCTTTATGTCTGTAATCTCTAAGACTGGGAAGTGTATAATAATTCCGTAATTCCTGATGAGTCTTTAGATTTGCTCAAAGTTATCTGTCCAGAAGTGCTTTTAAAGAAAATGGCACTCTAAATTTGCTCAAAGTTATCTTTCCATAAGTGCTTTTAAAGAAAATAACTTCTAAAAGATTCACTTACTATTTATTATGTATTTTATTTAAAACTGGATTTGTCAAATTAGAGCCGGCAACGATTTTTGTGGTACACTTTTCCGGATTTTAAAAGCACCAAGCGGCAATTAATTTTATTTCAATAGAAGGTCTATTTTCTAAAGATGTGCAGAATAAAATATAAAATTTGTTTTGTTAAGCTAGAATATTCAATAAACAAATTAAAATGTTGGTGAAACCGACGAAAATATATTTATTCCCATATGCTAAAGTATTTAAGCTGTGGTAGCGTTTCAAAATTGGGAATATGAATGCGTTAACATTCCGCACGTATTACATACAAAATATATTTTATTTAATTGAATTTTTAAAAATTTTATCAAGTTGTAGTTATTTATTTATTCATGTTTTGCGCTTTTGACCTGTTTTTATTTTAAAAGCTAGTATAAATTCACTTCATTATTTTCCTCCGACGTTTTGTTGGTTCTTCTCCACCAACTTTCTCAGGGATACGTAACAAGCAAGAAAAAATTGCATTGAATGTTAAACACTACAAAAAATTTAAATTTTTCGCAAAATTTTAGGAGTCTAATTTATATTATTCCATAAAATCAAGTCCTTCCTCGGTTATTGATAGGTATTAAGTTTAGGGTATAATTACTATCAACACTTCACGCAATCTCTACGTTTTGGGAATCAAATCAATAACACAAGACTCGGTTTGGCGTTAAACAAAATATGGGTTAGCAGCCAAATAGAGATGTCGATACGATAGACATATATGGGTATTCTAACACCTTTTTGGCAATTTTTTTTTTAAATCAATATTTTATATTTATATCACTGACATAGATTTTCCGTATTAAGTTAACCACTTATTAAGATATCATTTAGAAATAGTTTAGCTTTTCTCATACAATTCGAACAAATAATAAACGAAATATTAAACAATAGCAATCATCAGATATCAAGCTATTCCCATAAATCGTCAACCAAATATGGGTCGCCGAAACATGTTACCGAGTTTTATTCTTTAGAAATCTTTTAAGCCTTTTGGGATATAGTTCATGAATTGTTTCCCAAAAACAGAGAATCCCCGTGGAAATTTTCACTTCAATGTTAATCACGATTTCACTGTGGCCAACCGACCAACCAAAACTAATCGGTTTAGAATGTTGTGATAAACTTATTTGGGAGTTATTCAATCAATTTAATCCCAAAAAGAAAGCAAATCAATCATTCTAATGTGAAAATTCCCTATTTGTCTTATACAATATGTTTTATTTGTGTTAATTTTTGTTTGAAGAATTCTGAATAAACTTCACATTTATGTGATAATGTTATTAACTGAAATTGAGTCGAGTGTTATCATTATAAAGAAATTAATTCCTTCTGTTTGTTTAATTTTTGAAACTCTATTCTTTTAGAAGTTTGACGTTCCCCCCGCCATTATTTTTTTTGTTCTTTCAACAAAATCTGTTGTTACTAATTGAAATAAGAACCTGACACTCACTCACTCACTAGGTCCGTCCGTCCAACCGTCTTGGCTTTTGTGTTTTGTAGAAAAGAACTCTTTTTAAGTAATCCCCTGATATTGTTGTTGGGTTTTTTCTTGAGTTTGATTTTGTATTTTCATTGGAATTGAATGCTTATGGGCTTCATTACTCCAGTTTTCCCATTTGCATTACAGTATTCCAAGATTTGAGTGTACACCACTCATGTGGAATTTGCATTTGTTGAATGATTTGAGTTGTAACGTGAGTAGTTTTCATAAATTAAAATGTCACTTTGAATAAAATAAATAATAAAATTGCGCACACAAAATGCATACTCATGTAAAATTGTTTTTTTGCATAGAATTTTAAAACGAGTTTGCCTGACACAGAGTTGCCCACTTTAAATAAATAAATAAATACCTTAAATTAGTTCAAATTAATGTTTAAAGTTAACCTTTGTTATGGAGTTGCTTCTAAGATTTATAAAATTTCTAAGCAATAACCTAATGATAACCTAAAAATGTTCATAAAATAATTTTTAGTTTTGCAGTAGGTCCAGAATTTTAATACAGATATAAGAATTTTCTTGTGTTGCGTTCCAGTTTTTCATAATATAGAGATTTTTGTGAATACGTATAATGTTCCTAAATAATTTTACTTTGAATATTTATAACATTTATGCAGCGCCACCTATCAGGTTAAAATTGTTGTTACGTTTTTGTTTTAAAACATTTTTTGAAAAATTTTAAATATGAGACATTTAATTTCGCTCTAGGAAAATTATTTAAGAATAAATGACCATTTAAAGTTGTGGAAAGGAATTTCACATTTCATTTTGACCAAAAAAATATTACCAAATATTCGTCCCTTTCGCCAATCACGATTGAACAGTGAAAAAATAAGCAAAGGTCCTAAAGAAGTACCCGATATAAAGGAAAAATGCTACCCACACTTCGCGTGCTAACTGTAGATATTTTACATATTTTTGTAAAACATAACATTCTTAAATAAATCAACTGCAGCGCCACCTATCAGTTAAATTTTTTTTTTACTTTCTTTTACATTGAATTTCTTGGCAAATTATTAATATGAAACCTTTTCGTTTCGATCTAAGGCACTTATTTAAGGAGTAATGGCCGTTTTAAGTTTTGGAGAGGAATTTTAAATCTTCACCCAAAAAAGGTGATTCCAAATTTTTTCTGTAGAACGCTTATATAAGGAATTATAATTGTTTACATTTCACCAAGCACGCGAGAATGAAGAAATGGTCTTAAAAGATCATCCGATATAGATGGAAAATTGCTAGAGATATTTCATATTTTTTTTGTGAAAATATTTAACATCCCTTAATAACTCTACTGCAGCGCCACCTATAGGTTCAAGTTCATGTTACATTCGGTTTTAAACAATTTTTTGACATATAATGAATATGACATATTTTCGATTCACTCTATTTATTTAATTAATTGGTATTCCAGTTTAAAGTTTCATTTAAGGAGTTATGACCATTAAAAGTTATGGAAATTAATTTCAAATTTTTGATTTCTGTGAAAAAATATAATTTTTTTAATAGATCACCCGATTTATATAGAAAATTATACAAATTACATTCACGCCTCCCGTGCTTACTACAGATATATAAGTAATGGGTGATCTAAGTAGATATACTGTTTTCAATAGCCTTTTTTGACAGATCACGTGCGAGTCGTGTGATGTTGTCATGTTATTTTTGTTAAGTATTGTTTGGCATTTCATCATGGAAAGACTTACGCCTGAGCAATGTTTACAAATTATTCAGTTTTATTATCAAAATAATCGTTCGCCAATTGCGCTAGGTCCATTTTTTTTAAATCCAAAAAAAACACTTTCCAGTCGACCCACAACCTTGACACCCATTAGCAATATTTTAGCTCTCGTTAAGAGCTATCTTTTTGCCATTGATCGATTCCCGATCCGACGTACCGGAATCATAGGTCCATATTTCTTCAAAAATGATTCCGGTGAGAACGTAACCGTTAATGGCGACCGTTATCGTGCCATGATAACCGACTATTTGATGCCTAAAATTGAAGGTCGTGATCCGATCACTTCCCACACATCTCATCAATCAATGGATTTATTGAGAGAACACTTCGGTGAGCAGATAATTTCACGTTTTGGGCCGGTCGATTGGCCACCAAGATCGTGTGATATCACACCGTTAGACTTTTTCCTGTGGGGATATGTCAAGTCTAAAGTTTATGCGGACAAACCCGCTTCGATTCAGGCCTTGGAGCAAAACATCACGCGTGTCATTCGCCAGTTACCAGTCGAAATGCTCGAACGAGTCATCGAAAATTGGACTCAACGGATGGACCATCTGAGACGTAGCCGCGGCCAATATTTGATAGACATAATCTAAAAAAAATAAATGACAAAGAATGTTCTTTCAAATGATAATAAACATTCCCCATTCAATTTGAATTTTCTGTGTTCTTTTCTCTAAAAAGTAGGGAACCTCGAAATGGATCACCCTATATATTTTTTGTAAATATATTACATTCTTAGAGAACTCTTCTGCAGCTCCTACTAGGTTCACTATTTGGTTAATTTCATAGAATTTCTTGACAAATTAAGAATATGATAAATTCTCTTTTCCCGTATAAAGTTTTGGAAATGAATTTAAAATTTTCTGCAATAAAGGTAATCTAAAATGTTTGCTCTAGGACGCTTACTTAAGGAGTTATGTCCGTTTAAATTTGTGCAAAGGAATTTGTAATTTTGACCAAAAATTGTTTCAAAATTTTTCTCGGCCACGATTGATCTGTGAAAAAAAATGTATTAATGGATCACCCGACAAAGTTGCAAAATGTTATCAACACCTACGGTGCTAACGGTAGATATTTTATATTTTTTGTGAAAATATATTAAATTCCTTAATAACTCTACTGCAGCGCTTCCTATGGGGTCCACGTTTATTGTTATGTACTTTCTTTTCGAAAATATGTTTTGTTTCATAAATTATGTAGAATATGAGACATTTTCGCTATAGGACGATTATAGTAATATAATGACAGTATTAAGTTTTGGAAATTTAAAATTTTAACTAAAACAAAGTGATTTAAATTTTTCACCTTAAAACGCTTATTTAGGGAGATATGACCCTTTCAAGGTGTGGAAAGAAAGAACATAGTTTGAGCAAAACAATTTTATATTTTCCCCAGTCATGCCTGAGTAAAGAAAATATCTTAATGGATCATCCGATATAGAAGTAAACTGTTATCCACAACTCCCGTGCTAACGGTAGATATTCGAGATATTTTTGCGAACATATAACATTCCCAAATAGCTCTACTGCAACGCCACATAACAGGTTAAATTTTTTTACTTACTTACTTACTTACATAGAATTTCCTGACATGTTTACGATTATTTAAGCAGTTATACCCGTTTAAAGTTTTGGAAAGGAATTTTCGGTCTAGGATGCTTATTTAACGAGTTATGAAGAGCAATTTCACATTTGTGCTAACGGTAGATATTCGAGATATTTTTGCGAATACATATAACATTGCCAAATAACTCTACTGCAGCGCCACATAATAGGTTAATTTTTTTTACTGACTTACTTACATAGAAATCTCTGACATGTTTCCGATTATTTAAGGAGTTATGCCCGCTTAAAGATTTGGAAAGGAATTTTCGGTCTAGGGTGCTTATTTAACGAGTTATGAAGAGCAATTTCACATTTTTACCAAAAAATTATCCCAAATGTTCTTAATGGATCATCCGATATAGATGGAAGATGCTCTCCACACCTCCCGTGTTTCTTCCTGTAGATATTTTATATGTTTTGTTCCTAAATAACTCTACTGCAGCGCCACCTAACGGTTTACATTTTTTGTTATTTATTATGAGACTTTTTCAAGAGCTTTAGGACGCTTACTTAATGATTTATGACCGTTTAAGGATGTGGAAAGGAATTTAAAATTTTCGAAAGAAAATTTAAAATTCCGAATAAGTAATCCCAAAGGTTTGCTCTAGGACGCTTATTTAGGGGGTTATGACCGTTTAAAGTTATGTAAAGAAATTTCAAACTTTCTGCAAAAATTGGTTTCTCAAATTTGCCGTCTAGGACGTCAATTTAAGGAGTTCTGAACGTTGTGGAAAGGAATTCCACTTTCTTGATAAAAAAAAAATATCTTAAGTGTTTGCCCGAAGACAATGCGTGACACAGTGATGACAACAAATCTTAATTCTTAACCCGATAGTAATTGAAAGTTATTCTTCCATAGATTTGCTGAAACACATTTAGGTGGTATGTCCTAACTTTCAAAAATGTGAATACGTTGTTTATAGTAACATTTTCGGTTCTAATATTATTTCTAATATTATTTCTTATGGCTTCTGTATTTTTTTAATTAAATCACTGAATATAGAGAAGAATTTTATTTTACTCATTTGAGTTAGAAATATTTAAGATAAGCCGAGTTGAGCCGATACTTTATTTTCTTACCATAAAAATCACAGATTATTTCCACTACTTATTTAATGCTTTTAAAGGCGACCACACGGCCGGTCAGTCGATCATTTGGTCAGTCCGTCAGTCAACCAACAAATCAAAATTCAACTCTCGCAAATGATTGACACACAAAAACAAAATAGTCATTTCCTGTTATTATTCCATACAACAAACGTAGCATTTTTAATCAAGAGAATTCTGAAATATTGCCGACAATATTATGGCGAGACATAAGATTTTACCAAATATCGTACTCGCACATAAATATGCAGTACTGGCATACGAGTGTTTATTACAAAAGTGGAATTTCACTTCATTAATAAAAACTTAATCATCTGTTAAAAGTAATAAAAATATTTGTATTGATTTATTTCTTAATAAAATTAAAAAAAAAAGAAAATATGTTGATGGCTTTAATTTCTATGCGTTTACTGTAATGGCATATAAATTAACTCTTAGGCAAGACAAGCAGACTAAGACAAGAGAAATAGCCATAAAAAGTGATATAAACAGCCTATCACAATTAATACGAGAAAAGGTTTAAAGAAAATCCTAAAAGAAATCTTAAGGGAAAAAATAAAAATTTTCCTTTTGGAAAATGTCTCTACGAGATTCAATACGCCCTCATCGCCCTCTTAATCTTAAAAGGAATTATTTATGTTGTAATAAATTGAAAACTCAGCTTCAATTTAGAAATTCCAGTCAGTCCAGCGAGAGTGACTCATTGGGTTTCTTGGTCATTGCTGGGTATTGGGTTTCTTCCTCTTCACTGAATTTTATCAATGGAATTTTTGAAATTCCACGAACCTCTGTCATGTTTTCGAGGCCTACAGAAAACTGACCATTGGTCAATATGCACTCGCGCTGAGGCCTTTTTATAGTTTTTTTTTTTTTGGTTGTCTGTCGTAATTGGTTTTGGTTTTTTAACATTTAAGCGTTGTTTCTCTTCTTCGCTGCCTTTCAGTTTCTTTTTGTCGCTTATTGCAATATCTTAACCTTATTTAGTTTAGTTAGAATTGGTTTTAAAATCCGGCTCAATGATTTGGTTCTCATGGTTTTCATGCGTGATTGGTTTGTATCGGAGGCATTTCCGTTTTATGCTGACGGTGGATGGCGGAAAATCGAAACACACCACTGAAGCAAGGAAACCAAAACCTCAGCAGAGTCCAATAACTTGTTGACGAGTTGATGCAATCTTTCTTATTAGCTTTAGGCTAGAAGAGTGAGACGTTTTGGTTTAACTTAATTGAAGAGGAGATGAAATTGGTCGAGAATTAGACTTAAATAGACAAAATGGAACTGAAAAAAAAAATAAAAGTGAAAAATGTATACCAAAACATTGGAGGAAAGAAAATCAGTCCACCAATGCTTAGTGATCTTAGAAATTCGGGAACGAAGGGCATTGTTTAATATATCCTAAAATGTAAAGGGTTTTCCAACAAGAGGTGTTATTTTGGTATTCAAAGAAAAATGCCATTTTTTGAGATAAATGATCGGATGTTTATTTCATAATAAAGAGGAATGTATGCCGTTAATAATGAAAAACAACATCAGCCAAATGGCCACGACGACCACGCTTACAGGACCATATGTTTTTCATGAAATTTTCCATAACCACATCGCAAAGTGGCTGCCCTATGTCCTCTATAGCCTCACGAATTCTATCTTTGAGGTCTTGAATCGACGCTGAGCTGTTGGCGTAGACCTTATCTTTCACGTGGCCCCAAAGGAAGGAAGAATTCGCAAGGTGTTAAATCACAAGATCTCGGTGGCCAATTGTGATCACCTCTTCGAGAGATAACACGGTCCGGAAACTTTTACCGTAAAAGAGCAATGGTTTCGTTGTGTGGCACGTAGCGCCGTCTTGTTGAAAGTAAACGTTGACATTCAATCATTAATCATCTCTCGATAGCGCAATCCATTCACCATAACTATTGATCCAACCTCATTTTCGAAAAAGTTAGGTCCAATGACCCCGCCGGACCATAAACCGCACCAAACAGTCACACGTTGAGGATGGAGAGGCTTTTCGAGCCCCAGATGCCCCAATTTTGCTTGTTGACGTAGCCACCGAGGTGGAAATGGGCCTCATTAGTCAAGATGATTTTTCGAATTTTAATAATTTCAATGCGTTGTTGAATCGTGTATCGTTCCATTTTTAGTAATGGCGTAGTTTCTACTTGTCAAATGTCAAAGAATAAAAGCTTCAAAAGTGGCAGCTATCGAAATCGGGTGATTCAAAATAACACCTCTTGTTGGAAAACCCTGTATTTTCACCTAAAATACTTAGGGTACTCCTCCGATGTATAACAATTATGGCCCGTAGCAAATTATAAATACCCTCATCCACCAAAACTACTTATATTAACATAAATTCAAGTACAAAATGGTTTTATTTTCAATGGTGCGCCAAATCAACACTCAAAGCAATCTCTAAGACTGCGACAATGATTTCGGACCAAGGACTAGTAGTATTTAAAATTAGTAAATATCTTACTTAAATTTAAAACAATTTACTTAAAATTAAGAAACATTAGGTGTGGAATGTACTTGTTTTTAAGGTTATTTGTCTTTGGCCAGGAATCCTTGTAAACCTATTTGTTTGAGAGTTCTTGTACCATTCGCTATTAAATGGCGCGATTTTGAGATTTGTATACACTCACTTCAGTGGACGAGGGTATACTCGTATCTCATTTACTGCAGGCCAAAAGTGTAAAACATCGAAGGAGTGATCTGATGATCACTCGGCCGATCTCCGTTTTAGGACATTTTAAATCATTTGAGTAATGTTCGTCCGTCTGTCTTGCTAGTGCGCACGATAATTCTCGAAAAGTGTAACAAATTGACTTCACATTTCGTATGTGGTCATATTTTATTCTATCTCAGGTTAAGTTCGATGATTGGTCATATTGCTCCACTCCTATACAATTTTGAACTGTTATTCGAAAAAATTAATTGAAATTCGAAAAAAATCAATTGAAATTCGAAAAACATCAATTTGAATTCGTAATACATCAGTTGTAATTCGAATTCTTCCATTTGAAATTTGTAATACATCAATTGTTATTCGAATTTTCATAATTTTAAGTAAACAACGTACACACAAAGAAAAAATTCGTTTCTGCGAAACGAAATATTAGACAACTACAATTTTCGTTTACGACGACTGAAATTTCTTTTGGTCAGAATATGTTTCTGTCACCAAAAACGAAATTTCAGTTCCGGCAAACGAGAATTGTTTCGCCGAAACGAATTTTTTCTTTGCGTGTACTTATCTCAAAGTTTAGTGAGGTCTTTGGAGCAATTCCTTAATTTTATGACAGAATTTTGTTCAGTGCAAGACTGCAGTTTTAGACGAACAACCAACCCCAGACATTCTTTGAATAATTTTACTCTCTTAATTTTTTATCCACATGCGGCCGAACACAAACGTCGTCTACCATCGATTTACAAGAATTGATTAAAATAAACTGTTGGAGTCTCATTTTTACGATTAACAATTCAATTCTTCTCTCGCGAATAAAAACGAGCTCATCCTATGTAATAAAATCACATATCGATAATATTATCTTGAAAAAAACGGTATTCTTTCAAAGACAACTGAGTCTTAATTCCAAGCCAGCAAAGAAGACGAACATTAATGGGCCTAAAATTAAGGACAATTTGTCTTTAAAAATAATTCATGTAAATGTGTATAATTTTATGTAGAAAATCTCTAAATCTATTTACACTTATCCTGAAATTGCTAAAAAATGCCTTGGATTAATGAATTTTGCATTCATTTAAAGAAGTAGCAAGTAACACTAACGTCAAAATGTATATAATATTAAGGACAATTGATTATAAAAATAAAGATAATTTCCTTTAAATGAATGAAAATTCGCTTGAAATCAAGTGAATTATCTAAAATTTATTGAATTTTGTCCTTCAAACAATCTTAGAAGAAATATTGAATTTAAGAGCAATAGTATCTTAAGTTTTAGGTCATTTTTTCAATGCAGACGGGCGTCCTTTTGATTTTATTTTTTATGAACGAATTAATTATAAAAAATCAAAAATTAAACAATTGTGAGATATTTTTTCTAAATTCAATTTGAATTCGCAGAAATATCGACTCTCTGTAGAAATGTACAGCACAAAGTTGCCCCTCTCAAAAATATTAATGCAGCAACATCTTCGCCAAGTAATCGTTGACATTTGGGTTACAATTCCAAAAATCCATTACAACTTCAAACAGGTATAAGAGCTGAGTGTGCGCCTCAAGTCTTAGCTTGTGCTCGGCTTGATATGCTGATGAGTCAAAGTAATCATTTCGTCTTAATGGACAGACAAATCAAGGCAGCAATACGAGTCAATAAAATGTTGTAACGTAGCATAAACGTTGAGATGAAGCGATGGCGTATCGAGCTCTTTGGCAAAAACAAAAAGCATAAGATTGAAGGTTTTGCTTAAAGATTTTTTTTACCACTTTGAGTTAACCCAAAAACAATGACTCACACTGGCGTTCAAAGAAAAGCTGGAGGTAAAGGGATTGTACCGTACCCCAATACCAAAAAAAAAGTGACACTTATGTTACTTTAAAGATAATAAATAATAATTAATCTTGCAAATAATAGAAGACGTAGAAGAAGAAAGAGATACAATCCCAACAAAAAGGTAAGAGATCGTAAAAAACGCTACAACCAAAATTGAACGAGAAGAGAATTTCGTATTTTATTGCCAAGTGATTGGGTAAACCGAAAAACTTTAAAATTTTTTTCCTCGTTTTAAGATTTATTATTACAATCACCTAGGCTTGAGGGGCGAGAGGAGAGCATATCTCAAGCACGTGTCATTTATATTTGGTATCGCTTCAAAATTCCATTTAAGCAACAATATTCGAATGCCTTTTTTGTCTTGGGAATATTGAGTGAAGTGTGAAAAATAGAGCGACTGTAATAACAAAAGTTTCACAAGTTTTTGTGACTTTGTCTTGTAGCTAGATCGGCTGGGACAGGCAATCAAAATCTCTCACTATTGGAGGCTTAAATGTCCATCCGTCTGTCTGTCTTTCCTTACATGAGTCTGTGCATTTCATATTTAACTGGCGAGTCGTCTAGTCGACTGCCTGCTTGCCTGTCTGTCCGTCCTTCTGCCATATAACAGCTTCCCTTGGTCCGCCATCAAAATTTGTTTAGGCACCTTTTTCCAAAAGTGCTAAGCGTCATTTCTTTACGTCTGTCTGTCTCGCTTCAATTTAGTTATAGTTCCATGAAAAGTAACCGTCATTAGAACTAATTTGTTTTTATGTGTACGTTTATAATTCAGATTTAACTCAAGTTGCTCTAGTTCCATTTTCGGCTTTTGTATATAAGAATCAACAAAAGCAACAATAACAACAAACTGAAAAACCTTTTCATTTGTTTACTCTTTTCAAATTTTATATTTCATATCTTTCTTTTCTGGTGAATGCAAATAAAGTTTTTTTCTTTCTCGTTCAGTTTGAAAGTGGTTCAGTTTATTTCAAATCTTTTGTGGCAAACAACTATTATCTTGTAATAACAAGCAAATAATAAACAAATGGCGTTTCTTTCGAAATACCGCTTATAATAAATCTGGGTAAGAATATAGGGAAAGAAGAAGAAAAAAAAAATAAAATGAGAAATTAATTACAACAGAAAGGGTTAACAATTGGAGTGAAGAGGTTTTTTTTTGAGAGTCGGATTATTTTCATTATTTGCACAAAGAAATGGGTCATAAAATGTATTAGGAAGTTATTTATAAGTATTTTGTTTCAGTCATTTTCCTAATGGCTAGATATTATACCCAGATTTTAAGAATGTTTTCCTAAATACTTTGCACTTTTTTATTGATATGTGATAAACATGATGTGATTTTATAAAATATGCCCTTGATAACACTTACTTACTTACTTACTTAGATGGCTATCTACAACCTAAGTAGGTCTTTAGCCGCGTTTATTGTAGAATTCCACGCGTCTCGGTCTTGTGCGCGTGCTCTCCAGTTAACTACTCCAAGACCTCTTAAATCTTCTTCGACTTGGTCACACCGCCGGAGCCTTGGACGACCCCTTTTGCGCGGTCCTTGGAAATTTCCGCCGTAAATTCGTGACGCTGGAGCATTTCCATCCATTCGCATAACATGGCCTAACCACCGCAATCTTTGGACCTTAATGCGCACTACCACGCCCATGTCAGCATAAAGCTCATACAGCTCACTATTGTTTCGGCGGCGATATTCGCCATTTACGCAAACGGGACCGAATATTTTTCGAAGGATATTCCTCTCAAAAACACCTAAAACAGCTTCATCTGCTTGCGTTAGTACCCATGTCTCCGCACCGTAGAGAAGCACGGGTAGTATAAGCGTGTTGTACAGGGTAATTTTTGTCCGTTTAGAGAGGGCTTTGTTGTTTAGTTGTTTGTTTAGCCCATAGTAGCACCTATTAGCTAACATAATCCTTCTTTTTATTTCGAGGCTTGTATCATTATGTTTATTAATGGCGGAACCGAGGTATATGAATTCATCAACTACCTCGAAGTTGCAACTGCCAGCCTCCAGTCTGCCGCTAGGATGTTGTCGCGACATTTCTCTAGTTGTTGCAACCAATAATTTGGTTTTGTCCTCATTAACTATCAGTCCCAGTTTAGCCGACTCTTTTTCTATACTTGCAAAGGGCACAGTTACTGCTCTCAAACTTCTGCCAATGATGTCTATATCATCAGCATAAGCGAGAAGCATGCTTTGTGATGTTATTAGTGTGCTCCCTAAATTCAACTCGGTAACAGCTGCTGCGTTTTCAATAATTTTCTGTAGCAGGATGTTGAACAAATTACAAGATAGCTTGTCACCTTGTCTGAGGCCTCGCTTCGTATCAAAAGGTTCGGTGAGGTCCTTCCCTATTTTAACTGAAGATTTTGTGTCAGTTAACGTCATTCTGCAAAGACGTACTAGTTTTGCGGGGATACGAAAGTCAGTCATGGTTTGGAACAGCTTTGATCTTATAGGACTGTCAAATGCGGCTTTATAGTCGACGAAGAGGTGGTACGTGTCGATTTGTTTTTCTCGAGACTTCTCCAGAATTTGACGCAATGTGAAAATCTGATCGGTGGTCGATTTACCAGGCCTAAAGCCACATTGGTATGCTCCTATGATGTTATCCACATGCGGCTTAATGCGTTCACATAAAACGCTTGAGAGTATTTTGTATGCAATTTGGAGCAGGCTTATGCCTCGGTAGTTGGTGCATACCGTGCGATCGCTTGATAACACAGTGCGACAAAATAAATAAGCAAATGACGCGATACTATTTTTCCTGTAGGTCTTGTCGAGTAAAACACGAATATTTTTTTGGAATTCCCCGGACACCCCCAAAATCTGGATTTACGGGTAAAAACCCGATTTTCTTGCCTTTTTTCACTTGAACGCCTATAACATTGTTAATTATTAACCAATTTTCAATCTCTAAATCTATGTACACATTTGTTTTAATGAAACTTTAATAACTCCGTAAATTGCAAACGGATTTTTAAGAGACTGGTTGCATTTTTTTCCTTATAAAATATACTATATATGAAAATTAATTAATCGTGCGGTTATCTCACAATATAATTGGTAGAAACATTGCTTAAACTAGAAAATGACGGACAAAAATGAAAAAAAATTGTTTGTAGGACAAATAAACCTATTTTCCTACAGCTTCAAATCGTTCGAAAGGTCTAATTCTCTTCTTTCCAAATTATTTTAGAGATTGAAATAATAATTAACAAAGTTATAGGTGTTCATGTGAAAAAAGGCAAGAAAATCGATTTTTTAGCCGTAAATCCGGATTTTGGGGGTTTCCGGCAAATTTCGTAAAACAAACGTTGTTCTACTCGCCAAGACCTACAAGAAAAAATTATCGCGTTTTTTGGTTTTGGACTGTTGCACTGTGTAATTTGTATCTGGTACAAGCGTTATTTTATTATTTTTCAGTTGAAATAATGCAAAAAGTGAGATCCAATGACCCTCCCAGAACAAAAACCACACCTAACAGTCCCATTTTTGGGATGGAGAGTCTTTCAACTATAATTCTTAGGGTTTTCGGAGCGCCAAATGCAACAATTCCGCTTGTAGACGTAACCTGAGAGTTTAAAATGGGCTTCATCACTCAAGATGTTGTTTCGATGAAATTCGAGATCATTGGATATCATTATTTATAGAAAGTGTTATTCATTTAAATTTTGATTTTTCCCCGTTAAATGGTTCCTAAAAATAAACAACATTTTCTTTCAAATAAAGAAAAATTTCTTTTGATTAAAAAATGTCTTTAGCTGAAAATAAAACCCAATTTTTGTTCTAATCATAGAATTTATACTCTGTGTGAATGCACAACGCAAATTAGAACAATTTGATGTTACACATCTGGAGATAAAGGCTAGGTTAGGCAAACGAAACCGTAACTTGACTTTAGCGCAGCCGTAACGTTGCCCGCTGGATCAATTACCCAAAACATGAAAAACATGCCATAAGACTCAGACATTCACAACAAAAATTCTAACATCTTTATTTTATTATACCCTCCACCATAGGATGGGGGGTATATTCATTTTGTCACTCCGTTTGTAACACCTCTAAATATTGAGCTGAGGCCCCATAAAGTATATATATTCTTAATCGTCGTAAAATTTGAAGACGATTTAGCCATGTCCGTCTGTCCGTCCGTCCGTGGTAATCACGCTTTCTAGGAAGTGTGACAGATCTTGCTGGCACCGATGTTCATACAATTGATTACTTTGTGTATCAAAAATGTTGGTTCCGATGAGGGACAACTGGGGCCGAGGTATCACTAGGGGCCTCTATTGGTCTATGTAACCTATGGGACAAAATCTAGGTGGGCAATATGAAATTAAGGTCATATGGTCTGTTGAAGTTTGTGGCATTCATGACGTAAAGTCCCACTTCACACGAGACAACTTTAGTTGCGGTAATTCAGAAGTTCATAGGACAGACAAGAAGAAGGAATAGAAAGAAAGGCATTCACCTCAAGCCGGGTTAAAAGACCATGTAGCTAGATTTTGCAGCAACAGCAAGAACATCTGGTGGGAATCGAACCCACGACCCCCAAACACAAAGGCGAGCACACTACTAACTCACCGTCTGTGGTATTTATATACCTCCCCTATAGAGGTTGCTCCCAAATATGATTCTTTAAGGCATAACAATTTCATTTTCTGAGCTATTTAGATGAAACTTTGTAGTTTATTTTCTATTTTGAAAAAAAAACTAATATTAAACTATGCTGAGTGCAAAAAGGTAGTTTTTCAGGAGAGGCGATCAAACTTTGATTATTTTTTTAAATTTGTTTGGAATTCCTTTATAATGAAAATCGAATGACCTGTACTGTTTTGTGAATAACTTTTGATTGGGATGACGGATAAACACCAAATTTTGTCAGAACATAATTTGGAATATTTAGAAATTAAAAATGCAATCTCCGTGTTTTAGAATGGCGGTATCGATATATGGTTTCCTTTAAAAATAATTTTCTTTATAAAATTCGAAAAATAATTTTCTGCTTCATCAATAAGTAAGGCAAAGTCATGTGTGTTACAATGTTTTTCGCAAGAGATGTAGCAACTCACTAATACCCGGCAAATATATGTGTTTACAAGTCCCTGGTCAAAAGTTTGATTTCTGAGAATTTTGTTTCTTATCGTGTATAAATTAACGTAAGATAATTTAAAATATTGGTAGATGAAAACTCAAAATAACATCAAAAACAGATAAACCCCTCACAGCTGACACGCGAAATGTTTTAATGAATACAAAGAATGTTCGAACACCACAAACGAATGACCACCTGAGCTCTTACACGGAGGAAAATCGCCATTTTTGATATGTTTGAATTCAAAGAAAATATACTTGGAACCAAATTTTTTAAATATTATATATTTTTGAACAAATATATTTTTTTTGAAAATCAAGAAATTTTGTTTGGAACGCATATATTAATATATTACAACAAAATATATTTGCGAACTTACTGTCACAAATAAAATATGTGTTTACAAACAAACAAAGATATTGTTTAAGAATTTATCCAAATACATTATATTCAAAATAATTTTAAAACATTGTTGACTTCGGCAATTTTTAATTTTGGTTTTCCTAGATTTTGTGTTATACTTTATTGGTAAAAATGTCGTAAGCAGCATTTTCTTTTGTTTTACAGCACATTTATTTTTAATTTATATATAGTACAATTGTCGTTACCCAAGATTATACGATTTAAATTTTAATATTATTTTTCAAACATATAACATTTCTAAAAAATTAAACTTTAAATTTCTAAAAAAACTGAAGACTTTCCTTTAAATTTAGGCATTGCCAAAATACTTAAATACAAATTAGTCATTGTTTTGGAAATATTATTTCCAAATAAAAAAATATTGGGATGAAAACATAATTTTGTTTAGAACAACGTCCTCACAAACAAATTCTATTTGCGAGTGTGAAATATTATATATTTGGAGTGTACCCTAAACATATGTACGTTTCCAGCAGAATATGTTTGGAACAATATACTACAGAAGCGATTTTTTTTCAGCGTGTAGTTGCAGGTTATAAGCAGTCGAAGGTTAACGTTCTTAAGATTAAGAACAATTGATTTCTGAGTGGAATTGTGTTCAAAAATGTATCTGAAATGAAATCATAGTTCCAACTTCAGTTTTACTCGTAGTTTAAACACCAAGAGACAAAAATTCTCACCTCAGGAGAAATTAAAAATTCCAAATGCATCCCGCTATTCCCGGCTGTCAAATGATGGGACATATTTTGAAAATCGAACTCCATAAATCTTGACAAGAAATCAAAGAAACTATTTCTATAAGCCAAAAGACTTTGCAAAACCTCCATCAATTCCCTAATTGTTGACTCTTCGTCTTTGAGTTGCTGCTGTTGTTGTTGTTGTATTTGCTGGAAAATAAATATATTTAGGCTTTTCTAAACTCCCGTATTTTTCAATGTAATTTATGGCTGTTAAAACATCAATATCGATAACATGGCCACCGAGACTACGACCAACTGAAAAAGGGACAGACAGACAGATGGACGGACAGAGACCGACTACAATGTTCGCTTAACATGTACCAAAACGCTTGTTGTGCTATTTAACTGGGATTCTACAAAACGCTTGGACATGGTCTTACTTACATATCTGTCCAATTGTGCGATGAGCGTTCAGAAATCGTGAAAACACTTGCTCTTGGGCTGGCCAAGAAGCATACGTACGTACGCACGTGCTTCGCATTTAAGTTGGTTAATTAAAACGTTCGCACTAAGCGTCGGGTCGCGTCGAGTCCGTCTGGCCGCCATTGGCACTTATTGTTTTAGTTTCGTTTCATTAAATGACAGAGATTTTTTTAATATCTTTTTGTTCTTCTTTTCATGTACTGAAAGTAACGTATTCCCAGTTTTTTTTGTAAGAAACACGGAGACAAAGATTATTATCTTATTTGACAATTGGGATTTTTTTTGCTTTGGCGTAAGATAGTGACAGGTCATAAAGTAGTCTGTTGCCGCGGGCCAAGAGAAAAATAAAAATCTATTCAGACCACACATGCTCTCTTAGACACTGTTGTAACACTGTGACAATTTGATTCTAGGAATCCACACATCCAAGTCGTTGGTTATATAATTTTATTGATTTAACTGAAAATTGGGATTTCCAAGTGGTCACTGAGGTTTCTGGTGGTTAAAAGTAACTAAAGTTTGAATGAAATTCAAAGAAACGGATTGATACGGATTTCTGTTCATTTGCTACTGTTAAGTTCTTTAAGAGAAAATAATATTAGACGTAGTCGTACAGTGGGGGGAATTTAAAAAATAAAAAATGAAAATACACCTAGAGCTTCTTCATAAAATAGTCGATAAGCGCCCCAGTAGTTGAGTTGGTAGCGTGCTCGCCTAAAAGTTTGGGGTGTTGGGTGCGATGCCCCCAGAGGCTCTGGTCTGTCGCTGCCACATCTAGACACATTGTCTTTGTAACCCGGCATTTCCCTGGATTGTAAAATTTGAATATAAATTTGCTTTGTATTGCAATTCATATAAAATAAATAAAAATATTCGATTTCAATAAAAATTAACAACTCGGTAATAAAATAGCAGAGAACAGGAAGCAACCATTATGTGTTCAATGGAGGTTGCTTAAATAACGTACGAAGTGTACCCTCCAACATGGATCGCATTCCACAGTATAATAATAAACATATAAATTATATAAAATATTCAAATAATGGAGGGTCTTGTATAGGCTCTACATCAAAGCCAAAAGAAAAGCTTTCAGTGAGAAAAAAAGAGGGACCTTTTTATGAGTGCTACATATCGATGGCTTATATCCAAAAGCGGCTTTATTAAAAACCTCAATTTTTCAGAAGAGCAAAAATAATGTTGAATTTTGTTATTTCGCGATAATTTTTATATGGTATGAATAAAGTATTCGAAGGTATATATTATACATATACGTATCATTACAGAGGAAGAGATTCTGAAACAATATCGGGTCAGGGTTTTCATTTCCGGCCCTATACTTCTCAAGAAAAGGGTGACTGAAATGCTGAGATCTCAGAACAAGAACCAATACTCGTTGTCTGTCCTATGCTAAGAATGGATCACCTTCGGACGCTGAAAAAATTAAGAGACGTTGTTAATAAGGAGTCGTTGCTCAAGCTAAATACCAGTTTACAGATAAGCCGAAGTCTTATCAGCTTTACTGCAAGGTTCGTAATAGTCATGGAGGATAGATTGAGAAGTACAACTGTACGTGTAAGTAAGCGATTAAAATCTTCCAATCATCACGGCATAATGAAGAGAAAATAAACGATATATTATTTTCTGTCTATAATTGTACGAGTATTAACGAAGGATTTCAGTTTTTCTTTTCATCGGCAGAAATTCACACTAGGATCGGTTTTAATATACATATTTCCATGTAGAAATAAAGATACATGACTACAGGATTATCTAGCAGGTTTGATGATATCGAAATAATCCAAGCTCTGTATCATTCCAGAAGAAGAGATTCCGAAACTATTTACTGTCTGGAGTTTCATTTCGGGTTCTACACTTCCCAAAAATTGGGTGACTGAAATGCTGAGATCTCAGAGCTAGACCCTGTACCCATTCACTGATTAGGAAATGCCAATAGCGGATAACCCTCGGACGCTGGAAGAAACATCATCCGAGCGATTAATAAGGAGATGATGTTTAAGCCTAATACAAATGGTTTCGGGATAAGCCGAAGTTTTACCAGCACTGCTGCAAGGTCCGTGCCTGAAATAGAGGATAGACTGAGAGGTATTACTGTAAGTAAATTGCGATTAAAATCTTGCAAATTAATCTTCATCATGGTATAATGAAGAAGAAGTATGTTAGTGGTATGGTGCCCCACTCTTAAGGAGCTTTGGTTTTTAAAGAGTACACACTTCCTTCACAGATATAGCAGTAGCTTTCAGCAACGTTCTCCCTTCGGGCACACTATGTAGGCATCACTGGTCAAGATAAACAATGTTATTAATAGTATGAATATCGGTACCGGAAAGACCTATCAGACTTCCAGAAAGACCGACCACAATATATCCATACATAGTTTACTTAATGAGGGACTTTAGGTATTCTGGTTCCTGCCGTTAGGCTTAACCACACCGTACCATAGCCCCCAAGCACAATGTGCTCGGGTACCAAACAATTCCGTGTTTTTGGACACTTTTTCCCTCCTCCTTGGTTAGGAGCGAAGCCCATCTAAAACTCCTTGCCATTCTATGGGTCATGGCACCCGGTTGGTTTGCAACTAATCATCCGAGAATATTCTCTCCCAGCGATTTTGGTTTCAAGCACAGCCACCACGTTGCACCCAATAGGATCCTCACCAATAGTCAGGCCGGAACCTGCATTCCGAGAGATTTCCTGACTCCCGTAATACCAGAATAAGTGCTATGGTCAGACTGCGTAGCCGAAGATACCAACAGTTAGACTACAGAAAATCTAGGGTTCTTGACTCTGATCTAGTCTGGGGTCACTGTCCAGTCCCCCTTAATGAGGGATAGTAGCAAAGCACATGCTCAACGCTCTCCATTTATTCCTCATCACCACAGCTCCTACAATACCTAACATAACCTTCTGGCGTGTTCGCCGATCTGGTTGTGTCCCGTCAGAACTGACACTAACGTGCAGAGTTTTTTCCTCTCTAGTGCGGGGAGACATCTTGACCTTCACAGTTCGTATCTTGACCAGCTTAGTCAACCAACCCTACAGGTGCCGATTTCTGTCCATATTTCATTGGACTGTCTGATTGTCTCTTGTTCTAAGCCGTAGCTTGCAAGTGGACATTGGCGAACCAATATGTATATGCAAATTCTTCGAGAAAATGTAATGACGTCCCATTCCTAGCAAGTTCATAAGCTTTACAGTTCCCGCGATATCTATATGTCCAGGTATCCATATGCGGTGCATGTTAAACTGCTCAGCTATCTGCGGAAGTGGAGGGCTGTTTGTGAATTTAGGGATGTGGCCTCCAGAGAATGGAAAGCTGTGTTGTTTACTATGTTGCGACTAAGCCACTTGGCGTCTTCCCATTTTGCCATTCTTTGGGCTTGATAGACACTGCAGGTATCTGGTAGTCTGCGTGTTATATAAAGATAAAGTTCTTTACAGTGTACTCTCAAGGCAACCTTTGCATCGATATTGGAACCATCCGTATAGATGTGGATATGGTTTCTATTACCTGGTATTTTGCCAACCCAGTCATCTCTGGCTGGTATCATAGTGAAGTAGTTCCTCTCGAAGGTGTACGCCGTTGGTATATAGTCCACTCGGTCCACTAAGGCTCCGCTTATGCACATGCAGGTAGTTTTCTGAACCCTTGATAGAAGATTTGGTGCTGGTTAGTTTGTCAGTTGCCGTCCACCATGCCACAATGCCGTAAAACAGTATTGGACGAACTACTGCTATTTACATATATCCAATAGACGATTTTAGGAGAGAAGCATTATCGAGACCCTACAGCAGGGATCGGCACACACATAGACCTATACAAAAAACATTTCTCTCTCTCAATGTAAACTGAATGAATTGTTTTATACTCATTCAATGTGTGAGAGGAGAGAACCGCACATGAACGCTGTTTTGCCGATCTCTGTCCTACAGCCTACCTTAAGGCGATGTTGGCCTATCTTACACGTTCCAGTACGTTAATTCGGAATAACAGTTGCCTATATAAAATTATTCCTAGAAATTTTGAACTTTCAGAAAACACTAGATCTGTTCCATTTATCCGAGGAGGAGAGTCCAGAGGTGGGACCTTATTCATCCGAGTAAAGAGAACCAATTCTGTCTTGGTTGGATTAACGCCAAACCGCTACCCCTGGACCGTCTAGCCAATTTGTTCTGAGCTATCTGTAGGATGTCTCTGAGGACGTTTTCGAATTTGCCACTCACTGCAATTACCACGACGTTCGCATATGCCAGGACCTTGCAGCCACAACGTTCTAGATCTAGCTGGATTTCATTCACCGCTAGGTTCCAAATTAGTGGAGACAGTACTCCTCCTTGTGGGGTCCCTCTGAACTGTCTACCTAAATTGAAGAAGTGCCCTCGACTGTCTCAATGGCATGGCTGTACAGTTAAGTAACCACTTGTTTATTTTGCCGGGCGACAGGAATTTACCAGGGAACTGGAAAGCAGATGAATAGGAACTACCTTACATGCTCCAGAGGAACTGGAATATGTGGTAATGCCTCTAGCTACCTGCCAAGCTTTTCTTGAGAGATACAACTTTTAATGACAACAACAAATGATAGGTGGTCATTAGTCAGAAATTCAACGAAGGGAAGGATGTAGCAATAATAGCAAGATACCTTTGGTGTCTGTGCTCCGCTCTCTCTAGAAAGCTGCAGTTTACCCTACACTCATAATAGGAAACTTGAGTTATGTTAACATCCCCCAAATGCTTTTAAATCAATCAAATAAGTTCAACGAAAGGGCGTAGGAAAACGCATCACTTTTCTTACCTCCCTATGGTATCAAAATAAATTATATAGTATAAGTGAGCCTGGCAATCGAAATCTAACATAGCACAAAATGTTATAATTATGCATATCTATGGAAAAAGAGCTTTCCAGTGTTATACGAGTATACTCTACTATACTTTGTGGATATTACAGATATTTAAAGTGTACCACAAATGTGCATTTTTGCTTAGCAGTCTCGGCTACTTGTGTAAGGCTCTTTGCGTACAAAATTGAAAAATGCCCCAATGCGGTATTCACTTAGCTGCACACATGTGCACTTATCCAATTCATATATCTGCGATATTTGCACATAAACGATATGTTGATGCTGATAGCACTTCTAATAAAGAGTGCTCCATTTTTAAATCAATCTCGAGCATCCTAGTAATTTCAATTAAATCCAATACATAGATAATCTTAATCTCTCCTTTGAGAGATTATCAACTGAGATAGTATTATTAATTCTTTCACTTTGGCTTCCATTGCTATTTCCAGACAACTTTCCATTACTCCAATGTCCTCAATAATTTCTTTAGACTAGACAAACAGAATCATTACAAGCGGGAATTCTAACATTCCAGCCTCCTCATTACACTTAGTCGTCGTCACTCAGTTGGACGAATGACCATTAGCAAAATGATTGAAGATGACTCGGTTGTTAATCACCAGTCAGTCACCAGTAAACCATGACTCACACAAATAGAATGACCCAGGTATGCATGGCCTACTCAGACGTCTGGACGCTGTTCTTGGTCTTACCTGAGAGTAACAATTGTGACTATTATAAATGGGCAATAATGCTTTTGTTTAGAAATGAAAATCTCTTAAATATTCTAAAACTCACACATTATTAATTACCTTCATTTGAGGAGGAAAAATTCAAGTCAAGAGTGACAAGAAAGAAACAGGGAAAAATTTGAATGAAATCCATCAGTCATCAAGGTAAGTGCAATGGAAGCCGAAAAAACAAAAACTTGATAAAATTAAAGATATTGAAAATACTTGAAAATAAATCAAAGAAAAGAAGTGACAATTAAAATTCTTAGAGAGCAAAACAATTCCCAAAAATCAGAAGGTAATTAAATGTCATTATGAGGATCGTTTTTATGTTCAATTCTCTATTGCTATAGCGTACATCTTCAGGTCAGCACTTAAATGACTTTGCTTAGTTCCTGCTGGTGCCTCATAAGGATTATGATGCTTCATAAAGCCTGAGACTTCGACATGAGTCATTTAATTTCTTTGACTCAATTAACATTTTCTGATTCCCACATAAACTCCCATCAAGTCTTACAAAATGTGATCCGGTTTTTATCATCATCAAGTTTGTTTTTTGTTGAGGTAATAGTTAATTTGTATTTTGTTCTACTTGGCTATTATTTGCACCAATGATTCTAAAGTGTTTTTCCGTTTTTTGGGCTTTAACCACCATCTCACATGCAACGCGTGATGTCTAAAACCAAAAACTCACTCTAGCGCTTATGTTTAAAATAATTAAAAAAATATAGAAAAAAAAGATCACTCAACATTCGTATGCATCGTGTATTTTGCTGTAGTTGTTCTTGTTTTTTTTTTCTTTTACAAACTTGTTGGAGTGGAAAAATAAAGTTCAACGCTGTAAAACAATGCGTGGGAGATTCTCACAATTAGATCGTTAGCTTTGGTTGGGTGATTTTCTTTCGTTTTTTTATTAATTTTTATAAGAAAAGAAAAATATACGTTACTTTTTCTAGTTTTGACTATCTTTAAAAAGAATAAGAAAGGTTGGTTGAGGAGGCGGGAAAAATGGAGGCGGCAACTACCGCGACGGCGATAAAAAGTGCACGAAATATAAATAAAGTTTAAAACAGAGTGGTGGTTGGGAGAAGGGGTCTAAATGACTATACTTTAATAGCAGAATTATTTTAAGATTAAACATTGAATGTTCAATTCCACATCTTAAAAATAGATTTTTAAAAACATATGCAATAGTTTCGGTTTAGCTGCTACTCGCTTAAGTGCCACTTTAACATAACTGCCAAAAAGTCATAATGCCGAAATTTTGTTGATGTTTTCAAACAAATAACTTGTTTTAGGTGCACATTTTGGAAAGCTGTCATTCATTTCTGGAATGTTTGCAAACTTAACTTTGTAAATGATTTATTTCGCAAATGAAAATAAGAGAATAAAGTGAACATTAGCATTGTTTCGATTTTTATATAGGGGAAATTCTCACAATGTTCGAAATATATACAAAGTAGTTTTTACAAAAATAGTTTTACAGTATTTTCGCTTAGCTGCATTGCACTTAAGTGACTTTTGTCCTTTTGATTCGGTTTTATTAGCAAATATTATGTTTACGAACATTTAAGAGCACTATTCAGGTAATAGCATTATTTTTTATACATATTATGCATTATATTTAGTTGCTTTGTAGAAAAGAACACTGTTTATAATCCCCTCACCTTAGAGAGAATGGTATATGTCATTTGCTACGAACCAAAAGTGTAACACATCGAAGGAGTGACCTAAGACCCTAAGTATGTTCGGCGGATATCCGTTTTGGGTAATTTTAAGTCGAATGAGCAATGTCCGTCCGTCTGTCTGTCTGTCTGCTGGCTGGTGCGTACGATAACTTCGAAAGGAGTAACCGATTGACTTCAAATTTGGTATGTGGTAATATTTTCTTCTATCTCCGGCTAAGTTTAAAGATGGGCCATATGGGTCAACTCCTTCCAGTACCTCCCCCACAAACGGTTAACATTTAGTGAAATATTGATTATTTAACAACTTTTATACTACTTATTTGAATCCTCTGAAATTCTACACAAAGTATTAGCGTATTAGTCACTATTACCTAGATATAATGGACAATTACCACACAAATGGACAATTTTGAACCACAAGTTAATTGCTTATAACTATATTACCTGTACATAAAAAGACCTGAAATTTTGTACAGTGTAATGGTTTAATAGTACCTACAATGTAGTGAAAAATGGGATTTATTGCCACGCTCCTTTTTGTACCTCCCACACAAATGGACCATTTTGTACCAAAAGTTACCAGCTTATAACTTTAGTACCAGTGCATACAAATACTTGAAATTTTGTACAGTGTAATGCTTTAATAATGCCTAGAGTTCAGAGAAAAATGGGCGTTATTGGGGCGCCCCTTTTGGTACCTCTCACACAAAAGGACCATTTTGTACCGAAAGTAAGAAAAAGCTTCTAACTTTAATACCATTACATACTTTAAAGTTATTAATTGCAATTTAAATTGATAATAATTTAAATGAAACAAAAAAATAAATCAATTTACTAATATTTGTTTGAGACTCAAGGTGAGGGGATTCATTAGTCGGTTTACCCGACTGAACTTTCTTACTTGTTTTTTTGCTTTCAAAGTTCAGAGATGACTTGGGAGAAATTCAAAAGTTTTTACAACTTCAGCCCACAACTATGTGAGAGCAATTAGTTGAACATGTTATGATCAAATTGAGTGCAACATTTCGCTTAAGTGCACATAACGCCGGTATGTGAATCGGATAAGTGCACATTTGTGCAGCTAAGTGAATACACTGAGCAACTCGAGAAGGTCAGCCGAGTCGGATGGTTATTTTGTAACCCAGATGAGGGTTATGGGGCGACTAGGGATGTTGGATGTTGTTTTCTCCACAACTTAGAACACTTTTATACAGGCCTATTGATCTGGCATCAGCTGAAAGCCAAGAGCCTTACTCTCCCCTGCTGCCACCCTGCATCGTTGCATATTGGTTTTGTGCCTGGTATATCTCTAAGGACGGCTAGGCATTGCTGCATATTGGCCGATTCCACATGTCTCCACTTGTCCTTAGGGATGGTGCCATCCACATTACTTCTGTCTATAACGGCCATCATTAGACCTTCCTTCAGGGTTTGGTGAGAGTCCTGCTGACAGTTACATTATGACCTCTAGCCTTTTTCGAAGGTAGCCGTTCATCAGGTGATCTGACATTATAACCAGTCGTTAAGACAGCCGAAGTTGTGTCTCTATCAGCCGACTCAGTGACTTTAGAAGCGCCCATAACATTCTTAGCCCACTTAAGTGACTCTATTTGCTTATCGGTAGAGTTGAAACCTCAGCATGTCCCAACTCCGTCAAAACCCTGAGCGCTACACGGTGCTCGTTGTGGCTTCGTTCTGACGGTCTGACATGACAACACGTTTTTACTATACCACTTGTAGTCAGTGTTGCGGGGACCTTTTTAAGAGTTTTTGTAACTTCGAAATGAGACAAGACCAGCGGACGTATAGTCGTTCAATTAAAGAAACCCTCTGCATTAGAGAATGTAGGTTCTTAATGGCTGCAGCTGGCTTCAGAACCCAAATACCGCGTTTGATGCTGCACATGTATGGAAAATTTGTTTTTCTAGTAATATCAAAGACAACAAATATATAGACACCCTAAGCCATTTGCCAAAGCTTTTACCAAGATGACAGAAATATACTCCTTATTCAACAAGTTAGGTTATCCACCCCCTAGCAGAGGGGCGGTTCGGTTGTAAACTCCTTAGTAGAGGACAACATCAGTTAGATACTTCTTAGAAGTGCGTCAGTTGGCCTATCTACTCCTTAGTAGGCGACTGCCTGGGTTATCCACTCCTTAGCAGATGACCTGTTGCGGCCATTTTTCGAAGTTCAAAGATTAAACAGTAATGAATTAATAGGATTCAAATATGATTTACTCTGTCCAACGCTGAAGGGTCGGGTACTGTAGGTATTCGACCATTAGTTGGAAATGTCACAAGGTGACAATTCTCCATATACAATGACAAAGACGTATAAATATTACCGGTTGTTTTCACATGAAAGTGAAAAGCTTAGGACCGATCCCTATCCTTAATGGTCCTAACACGCGTTGGATTGCAAGTTATTTTCTACCTTAAACTGGGAAAATTACAGAGTACGACACATGATCGCAAAAATATGAACTTCTGCATCATTCGTTTAGTCAAGTTGGCTCAATAAATCATTTAATGGCCATACGACTTTTTTTTTTGCTCAATTTGTGTGGCAAAAATGCCCACAAAGTCATAAAATATCTGTCAGTAAAATATTGAAAAAGATGTATTCGTATAGAACAGAACATTAAAACCGAACATTATAAATCAGAGCAGAAGGTTTGTTCCGCATTTTTATCAACTATTCAATATCTACAAGACAAAAAAGAGATACTCCATGGTCCATGGATAAAGTAACTCTACCGTGTTAAATTTCAAAACAATTGGATGTAAAACACAGCTTCTATAGTGTTAAAGGACCAAATCGACGAAACATAAATTGGTAGAAATCTGAACCGATTTCTACCAATTTCAATAAGGTTCTTTCCAAGTGCGGAAGACTAACAGACATGGTTAAATCGACCCAATTAGTGATTCTGAGTCGATCGGTATACTTTAAGGTGGGTCCAGCAGTAGTATTTCTATGTGTTACAAACATTTGCCATGAAACTTATAATACCATGTACCACAGTGTGATGTAGGGTATGAGTAAATATATATATATTATATAGTTCACCTAAAATAGTCCCATTGTGTGGCCCAAATGAGGAAAATACATTATTTTACTTAAACTATCAAAGACCGAGATCAGTATCATATCATGTTGAGCTACAAGCACATCTGCCCCGTATGGGATTTTCAAATGAAGAGGAATGCAGATCGTCATGTGGCGGAAACATCAAAACAATGAGACATTTCCTATGCAGATTCTGGAACCCGATATATCGACTTTTACGCATGACATGATCTGACTTAACTCGGAGAATCTGTGGATAAAACATTGAGGAAATTCGTGTTATATTCCGATTTTCTGTAATTCTAGAGGTTTTAAATATCATAAGAAAGCGGTGTCCATGGGCATGAGTTGCAAAGATGTCTACTTTTTTTCAACCTAACCTAACTAAACAGAAAATGGTCCTAACAGACCTTGGTCTTTCTATAGATTTGTTAAAAATATAAAACATTTCTGAAACAGTTTTTATAAAAAATGCTAATTCTTGAAGAATGTTTTATGAAATACCTTTTAAAATTTTTAAATACTTATACATATATCAAAAGCTTAATTCTCCTTCAGGTTATGGGAACTTTTGTTTTTGGTAAATAATTTATTTTTAAAACTATCCATTTATGGTTTCTGATTTTAAATAAAACGTAATACCTGTACTAGTTGAACAATTTTACTGTTTAGAGATTTCCCCCTCTACTGACACTGTGATGCCCCTTCTTTTCATTTTCTTCAATTTTCTCGCTGCGCCCCTGTTTTACCCTAAGATGTAGTTCATTCTTAGTGTAGTTCTTTATTTCGCTTAAGTGTTTTAGATTTTAATAAAAGCATAAAGTTAATAATATTCTAATTTATGCCGTGCTAACTTTGGGAACTTTTCCCAAACCCATTGAAGAAACCAAAACTATAGTGATCGTCTCAAGAAGAAGAAAAATTAACACCAAAAAGGTTGCAACTCCCAAGAAACATAAGAGACAGAGAGGGAAAAAACAAATAACAAATGAAGAGTTTTTCTTTTAAGGGTTAGAACCAAGTTTAAAATAACTAGTAAACCAAGACGTGGGTTCTTAATACAATATCACAATCATGATGATGATCATCAGCGACGATTATGTTATCATTAGCTTGACAAATATATTATCATCATCTTAACGATCATATTGTTGATGATCATTCTCAAAGTTTGTTGTGTGGGGGAAAATTTTAGCATAAAACTAGAAGTGTTAGAATACAGAAGTTCTGGCAGTGGAAAAACAATTTCCCTGAGCTAAAGGAAAATATTCAAATAAAAAAAAACCAGAATGTTGTTCTTCTCACTATTGTACGTTTGTTGTATGAACATACATACGTACATTTGTCATGTTATGTTTGTATGTTTTGGGGACCGGTGTTCATTTGGAGTTTTTCCTTTTTCTTTGACACCGGAAAATGGTCTTGGCTATGTTGCCAGCAGCAGAGAGCTGCGCTAAGTGTTGGTACAATTTAGATACGGGTCCAGTTAACATCAACATCCACTCTTCTGCTCTGTTCTGTACACGGGATGGCAGAACGCTGCAGTGTATGTATTTATGTTAAACACAGAAAAACCCTCGTCGTTTGTTTTGCTTACTTTTTTCTTCTCTATGCTTTGTTATTATTATTCAAACAACTTCCAACTCTCGAGTGTTTGTCCCCAACCCCAACCCCAACCGCCTTCCTCTTTCTCATCTTTCATTATATCACTTAGCGTATAAGCCATCTATGATCTTCTTAGCTTGAGGTACAAATTGCCTGTATGTTTCTTTTTTCTTATGTTTTGTTAAGTTGTTCCTCTAAGATTTTCATGAGTGTTTGGCCTCTCTTCTCTCGCGTATTCTCCCTCAGTCTTCTTCGTAATCTTTTGTTTACTTGATTTTTAACTTCGTGCGCTGGTGTTCGTTGCTGTCGTCATTGTTTCATTTACAAACTTGGTCCGCTCACTCTTTTTCTCTTACGCTCTTTTCAAGTTTAGGTTTGAGAAGAATTGAATGAGGTGAAAAAGTACAGTCCCGTCGCTTGGTATAAGACAAAAAATTGGTTTCGATGTGCTGCGCCAGCAAACATTGTCGGCAACAACTTGCTTCGGCAGCATGTTGCTCGTGGCCCCTGATTCCCTTTGCTTTAGCTTATAATCATGTTGATCATGACGAAGATCATGCCGTTTGTACAATTCGTTATTTGTTTTTTTTCCTGAAGAGTCGTGTGCTCGTTCGGATGTTTGATGATAATGCAGTGATCGGAGCTGTGAGAGTTAATGATCATCAGGGCTAAGTGAGAAGCAATACAACCGTAGTAATTTGGGTATTTATGTGTGAATATCTGCCTGCATTAACGGCTATTTAATTTAGATTGTAATTTCAAAATGTGTATATAATGTACATATATGTTAACTAACTAATTTTTTTATGAAATAAATCTATATAATCTAAGGAAGAAATATGCCTAGCATTGAAGTTAAAAAAGTAAGATAGTTCTGTCGGGTAAACCGACCTATGAATCCCCTCAATTTCAGTCCCAAAAATATTCGTAAATTTTTTTGTTTTAATTAAATTATTATCAATTTAAATTGAATTTAATAAATTTAAAGTATTTACTGATATTAAAGTTATAAGCTGTTAACTTTTGATGCAAAATGGTCCATTTTATGTTGGAGGTACCCAAAATGGGCATGCCAATAACGCCACTTTCTCCGGACTCTAGGTACTATAAAAGCATTACACTGTACAAAATTTAATGTATATATATGCACTGGTTATATTAGAGTTATAAGCTGTTAATTTTTGGTGCAAAATGGTCCATTTGGGTGGGAGGTACCAAAAGAGGCGTGCCAATAACGGCCACTTTTCTCCGGACTCTAGGTACTATAAAAGCATTACCCTGTACAAAACTTCATGTGTTTGTATGAACTGATATGTAAGCTATAGCAGTAAACTTTTGGTACAAAATGGTCCATTCGTGTGGGAGGTACCAAAAAGGGCGTGACAACTTTGCCCATTTTTCTTTAAATGTTAGCGACTTATAAACAAATACTATGTGTGGAATTTCAGAAGATTCGAGTAATTAGTATAGAAGTTATAAAATAATCAATATTTCACTAAATGTTAACCCTTTGTGGGGGAGGTACTAGAAGGAGTGGACCAATATGGCCCATCTTTGAAATTAGCCGGAGATAGAGAAAAATATTCTCGCATGACAAATTTTAAGTCAAACGGTTAATCCTTTCGAGAGTTTTCGTGCGCATCAGTCAGCAGACAGACAGACCGACGGACATTGCTCAAATGACCCAAATCGAATTTCCGCCAAACATATTTTGGGTTTTAAGTCACTCCTTCGATGTGCTACACTTTTGGCTCGAAGCAAATGATATATGTATACCCTTTCGAGATTTTTCGTACGTATCATCTAGCAAACAGACATTCAGAAACACAGAGCGACGGACGGACATTGCTCAAATGACTTAAAATGACCCAAATCAAATTTTCGTCAAATATACGGGGTTTGCTATATATATATTTCTGGCCTAGGCAACACTAAGTTTTGCCTGGCGTCATCTGACATTTCCATTGGAATGTTTAACACTTTTTTGCACAACTTTATTTAGACCGTTTTTGAACGCTTCAACAGCTGCGTCAGGCGTCGAAAAACGTTGACCAAGCAGCTATTAGAGGTATTAGAACAGATGTAAAACATTCATTGTCAGACTATAGTTATGTCCAAAATTATTCAGGCGTAAAATTTTCACATCACATTTGAAGACTTTGGATGAACTAAAGCTATGTATATTTGAAAGTACACGATTCAACAACGCATTGAAATTATTAAAATTCGAAAAATCATCTTGACTGATGAGGTCCATTTCCACCTCGGTGGTCATTTGGCTGATGTTGTTTTTCATTGATAACGGCATACCTTCCACTTCATTATGAAATAAACATCCGATCATTTACCTCAAAAAATTGCATTTTTCTTTGAATACCAAAATAACACCTTTTGTTGGGAAACCCTATATTTTAAAAATGCGTTTGTGTATTTATACAAAGTTGAACTTTTCTTAAAGGTCGCCAATAGGACATCCTAGATATATGCGCAAATTCGCCAATATTTGCATACATCGTTATATAATTTTCCTCTTAAATTTTCATTTTAATTAGAATTTTTTTCTCTGAATTTTAAGTTGGTGTCATTAAAGTGCAGGATTCCAAATAAAGTTGCAAATGCAACTGATGTATTTAAAAAGGTTAATTTAAGCACCATTAATATATGTACTTTAAAGTGCAAGTCACGACCTTACAAACGAGCCTTCATTTATAAAAAATCCGTCCACGCATTTGCATAATACATAACTTCTGAAATAAGGCTTTTTTCGGATTTCAGATGCTTATAACATCTGAAAAAATAATGTTGGTAGTTGACGCACTGACCAGCGATGACCTACAATGGTATGTGGAACGACGGTATAGTGAACAAATTACAATAATACCATCAGTGATCCAAATGAGCACAAAACAAGGAGTTTACAAAAACTAAGTAAGCAAATACTGACGTTTGTAAGGAAGACATCACAGCAATGGAACATTTCCTGTGCCAGATCTCGATATTACGGGTTTGATCCTACTCATGTTAGAGAATCTGATTGAAAAACGCCGTATAGGCGTATTTTCAAATGAAACTAAGTTTCAAATAAGTACCACCACAAAGTATTAAATCCCGAACTGTGCTTTTGGATGCAAGGACAGAGCGGAAAAGAATGGGCAATTAACTTGGCCTTAAAGGGCAGAGAACTACAAACAGCGTACTTGGACAATTGGAAACCATTCGATGCAACGAATGATTTAGAATTGTATGGTATTTCGCATGATTCTCCCTCCACCATAGATTGCATTCAATTTCAATTTCCATAGTCAATATTTGGATATGGAGCAAATCATGAAACGATCCATTTTGTTTAAGTAAATTATTAAAAAACGAAAGCTGCAATTTTTAGACCGCAAATTCATTTGCCAAACTCTCCACCAGAAAAATGTGGTATTTATGGCTTAAAATAGCTTTTTGAGAGCTACATCTACACGGGGACTACAACAAAATAAATTTGTATTTGTATAAATTTTATTGAGATTAGTTCTTGTCAAAATAATATACAAACTGCAAAGTTTCTGCTAAATGGCTTAAATAAGCATTTTTGGGAGCGACATCTATAGGTGGACTATAACAAAATATGAATTGATTTAAAAAATGTTTATAGCGATGAATTATTGTCTTAGTTAAATACAAACTTAGCGTTAGCGCCACCCAAAATGTTATAGTTGTAAACGAAGTAGCAGACTCCCCCAAAGTAGAATCTAGTTCGGTTTTAATATTGGTTGGACTGATAGCAATATTTTCCATCTTTAGAAATTCACTGAAAACTTTTCTCAAAAAAAAACTAAACAACATTGCGCCTTGAAACTTAAAACATATGTTTTAGAAGGTTGCCACTTTTCACGAAAGTATTTTTTTATTATAACTGCTACCGCCATCTATATGTCATGCCGGCTAATTTTGCGACCGTAAAAAATTTACAAATTATGTAATAACTCGAAATCAGCTCAATTCTCATAAAAACGTCGAGAAAGGACTCATAGTATTTTTTCGCGAGGAATATTTTTCTTTGACTGCAATTTTTATGGGTAAGGGAGAGTGAATCGGGGACTACTGTATGAAGAATAATAATTGTCTAAGGGTTCCCTTTTTTCATTCTTTGAAATGAAGCGTGCATTTCGAAGTATTCCACTTCAAAATCACCACCGAGATAACTAACCTCTCTGATTTCCCAACAAACTTTGACAGCAAACTTATGGTGTTTTCTTATCCTAAAAAAATATGTTGCCATGTCAGAGAGCAGTATTTTAATAATGTCGCCTACACCCTCTTATACTGCTGCATATTTGATGGTCATAATCGAAAACAAAAATGCAAAAAAATGGGCTTTTAACTCACTAAAAAAACTAAAGAAAGTATACTCCACGGTTTAAATACAGGGCTGCATTTTTTTTACAAACGAAAACAAAAAGGTATTTTTGGGGCGAAAGGCAGAAAAAATGTAGCATTTTTTGACACAAAAGAAAACACCATTAGAAAAACGGCTGATGCCACAGGATTCAGCATGACCGAAATAGGTATATCCACAGGGTCTGAATTCTGTTACAGTTATTGTTTCGGGCTTCTGGTGGATAGTTTCATTATACGATCTCTTGATCAAATCACATAAAAATGTCTATAATAAAATACAATAAATTATCCTATAATTATACGGCGTTATTAAGGGTATATTTAAAAATAAGCATTAAAAGAACAAATCAAACATTTCCCATCATAGTTTTATGCAGTATTTTCTTTGTACCGTCGCATAGTTAGCATAAACCTTTGATGCACCCCTTTTTACGCCACCTGAATGAGCAATTCCCACTCAATGATAATCATTAATTTTCATTTCACTTGAAACCCTTATAATTACACCGAACAAATGGGTAGTTAGCACATAATTCCTTCACTACTTTCATAATTACATATGAAAATAATCATTTTTCATAGATTAACTGGGAAAAACTGTAACAGTAGTCATTAAAGGAATTTCGGCTAAAAGAGAAAATCTAACCCTATAATTTCACTTTTCCCCCAAAATAAAGGAAAACAATAATCATTACGCTAAATAAATAAAAGAGAAAAAGAGTACTTGCATGACAACTACTCAAGGTGGACAATGCCACAGGTAATAAAATTAAATAAATAATAATTCTAAAGAAAAACACAACAAGCATGACAAGTCTATAGATAGGTTTTCCTGAAACAACCATAAACCACCGTATAATATGCTAATTCCCGGTAAAAACACCTACAACATCAAAGTATTTTCACACAACACATGCGCTTGTGCGCACCGGCGCAATCGCACACTCACTCACATGGAAAGAAAGGTGGACACTTTATCGCGACATTTCCGTGAGCGGTGGATGTTTCCTGGAAAACAGGAACAAAGCTAGTAACGGTATTTAAATGGTTTTACGACACTTACGAAAGGGATTTGAAAAATCTAAGCTGTGTGACTATTTGAATGACCTGAGAAAGAATATACGAATTTTTGTTGAAATCAATGTAGTTTGTCTTACAAAGTTTGTTGCTTAAGTCTTTTGTATGCTGAAAATGGTGATTAGTGATTTAAAACCGGTTGCTTCGACAACTGCAAAAGGTTAAATTTATTTAGTAAGCCCCCGTTTCTCCCCACATTAACAATTGTAATTCGTATTTTCAGAAAGAAGATGCTACTCTACGACAATAGCGACAAAAAAACCTTTAGGGAAATTCCACTAGGAAAACGTGACTAACTTATAATGGCGGGGAACAAAAGAACTATAATTTTTATTATTGGTTTATTGAAGTTGCTCGCAACAATTTAATAATCAAAGTGGCAATAAATATAGTAACAACTAAGCAAAATAATTACCTGACGGCAATAACTTTTCATATTTAACACTCCTTCTCAGTTGTAGTCAGTTATTATTATTATTATTCTCGTCATGTTTTCCCATTGCTTCATTAATACAAAAGACTTAAGCAAGAAACGCACACACACACACATGTTGGTCTCATAAGAAACAGAAATCCCCCACAGAATCTTCCAAGTGTGTCCGATTATTTTCACAAAACACATGTCCCTCTAATTGCTGGGATTTTGTATTAAATTAAAAAAAGTGAAACAAAAAAATTCCCTTCGCATCATAAATCCATTTCACTTGGAATTGTGTGGGAATTTTTCGTGTTAATGAAAACTCATATTATCCGTTTTGAAACACGCACATGTTCTACGAAAATTTCTTTAAACCATCGTTCGTCAAAAGCGGGAAAACTCTTAGCAGTGCACTTCACCTGGTCGCCCATACCTGTGTACAATGTGTTGTGATGAGGGAAAATCTTGGAGAAAAAATCACGCACTTTTTGTTTCGCACCAAATGTCCAGAGTCTCGTTTATAATTACCCCCTCAGTACACAGAGTTGTTGTAAAACGTCTTTGAGCAAAGTAAGTTGTTTGGAAAAAATATTTGAAATAGTTTTTCACATGTCCAACTAGTCATTCATAGGAGGCGGGGATAGAAAAAGAGAAAGAGAGAGAGGGAGAAGGAGGGAAGTTCCAATTGTTTTCTATTGTGCGAAAAATAAAAGTGAGTGTTGTATTGCTCTTTTGACGAGGCGGGCGTAATAATATAGCAATGTTTTTTGCAATGATTTCGAAAATGATTTTATCCTTTGGAAATAGATTGAGGAAATTGGAAATATGAATAGAAACAAGTAAAACCGTTAAGTTCGGCCATGTCAAATGGTATACACCCTCTACCATGGATTGCATTCAATTTTTATTACTGCAAAAATCTTTGGATATGGAGCAAATCATGAAATGATCCTTTTAGTTTAAATAAAATATTAAAAAAACGACCGCTGCAATTTTAGGCCAAAATTTTTAGCCAAACTCTTCGCCTGATAATGTGCTATTTATGGTTTAAAATGGTTTTTTTCAGTAATAATATTTACTGCGATGAATTCTTCTCCATATTAAATACAAAATGCAATGATTTAGTTAAAATGCTTAGAAAATGTGGTATTTATGGCTTAATTACGTATATTTTGGAGCGACCTCTATAGGGTGACTATAACAAAATATAAACCGATTTGTAAATTTTTTGCTGTGATGAATTCTTGTCAAAGTACAAACTGCAAAGTTTCTGCTAAATTGCTTTAAAAATATGGTATCTATGGCTCAAAAACCGTATTTTGGAGCGACCTATAGAGGAGCTATATCAAAACATTGACCGATATGGACCATTTCCAATCCCAAAACTACCTGCAACTATAAGAAATATTTCTACCAAATTTTATCAACCTAGCTCTATTATAACGGACTGTCGAGTGATTACAACAGACGGACATGGCTAAATCGACTTAGAATTTTAGGACTTTTAAGAATATTCTTACATATACAAGTACTTTAGGGGGTCTCAGATCAATATTTAAAGGTGTTACAAACGGAGTGACAAAATGAATATTCCCCTCATCCTATGGTGGAGGGTATAAAAATGGAATTATACGTTTCAGAATTTTAAAAATAAAATTTGTGCCATAAAAGTTAAAAAATTGTCATAAGAGTTTACGAAAATTTAAACATATTGATGAGATTTGTTTAAAAATGCTCTAAAAAATATAATTAGTCTATAAGGAGTTATTAAACAAAGTTTACTTTTAAAAATTAAAAAAATTTTTTTTTTTTAATTATGGGGCAGAATTCCTTCCTTTGTCTGACTGTTAACAGTAGCGTATCCTGTTAACCTAATTTCCCAATTTCGTGTCCTGTTGACAATTGTTGGCTGTATCTCATGAGAAGCTTTCTAGATATTAGCCTTAAGAGCCTCAATCGTTTATAGACGGTTTATATAACATCGGTCCTTCACGTTACCCACCTTAGACCAGGTTTGGACAAACTATTCCCTCATACAGAATTTGAAGTCTGTTCACAACTCCTCTCGAGATTTATCGTACTGACCAGCCAGACAGACACACCTGAAGTCACATGGACATATCTCAAATGGTTTAATATGTCCTAAAACACTAACCCTCCTGACACAATTGACCACAATTAAATTTATATTTCTCTTTACTTTAATCGTTTTACTCGATTGAGATTTTTATACCCTCACTTTAGTGTGACGAGGGTATATATCATTTGCTACGGAAAAAAGTGTAACACGTCGAAGGAGTGACCTAAGACCCCAAGTATGTTCGGAGGAAATCCGTTTTGGGTCATTTTAAGTCGAATGAGCAATGTCCGTCCGTCTGTCTGTCTGTCTGCTGGCTGGTGCGCACGATAACTCTCGAAAGGAGTAACCGATTGACCTCAAATTTGGTATGTGGTAATATTTTTTTCTATCTCCGGCTAAGTTCGAAGATGGGCCATATTGGTCCACTCCTTCTAGTACCTCCCCCACAAAGGGTTAAAATGTTGTGAAATATTGATTCTTTAATAACTGCTATACTACTTATTCGAATGTTTTGAAATTCCACACATAGTATTAGCTTATTAGTCGCTATCAACTCGAGAAAAATGGGCGAAGTCGCCACGTCCGTTTTGGTACCTCCCACACAAATGCACCATTTTGCACCAAAAGTTAACAGCTTATAACATTAATAACAGTGTATAAAAATACTTGAAATTTTGTACAGTATTATGCTTTTATATTGCCTACAGTCCAGGTTAAAATGGGTGTTGTTGCCACGCCCCTTTTGGTACCTCCCACACAAAGGTACCTTTTTGCACCAAAAGTTAACAGCTTATAACATTAAAACCAGTGTATAAAAATACTTGAAATTTTGTACAGTGTAATGTTTTTATAGTGTCTATAGCCCTGTGAAAAATGGGCGTTATTGCCACGCCCCTTTTTGTACCTCCCACACAAAATGCCCAAATCATACCACAATTTAATGTCTCATAACGTTTATACCAGTGCACATAAATGCTTATTAGTCGGCACAGTGCAATGAATTTAAAATATCGAATGTTCAGCGAAAAAAATGTGTATTTGATAAACCCCTTCTGGTACCTCCCACACAAATTTACAGAATAATTCGAGTAATATTCAATAATACATTACTCACAAAGTGAGGGTATACCTTAGTGGGTTTACCCGACTGAAATTTTCTTACTTGTTTTAATTAACACTACACGGGGCAAAATTGTCATTTTGATGTGTGTGAATAGAAAGAAAGTACATTTGAAACACAAATTTTTAAATTTTATATATATATATATATATATATATACGGAATATCTCTTTTGTGTCTGAAGCAAAGTTTTAAGATATTAAATAGGAGAAAAAAATGCGGAACAAACCTTGCCGAAAAAAGTGCATCCAGTGCCTTAAAAATCATAAAAATTAATTATTATTAATTGAGTCAACTTGAATAAACGAATGATGCAGAAGTTCTTATTTTGGGGCTACTTCCATCACCAATTCTCAGAATCGGGTCCCAAAATCATGTGTAGTTCTATGTTGTGCAAGATTATACCACATCAGTTATAAAAGAATTTTACGAACATTTAAAATTTCTGAAAAATATAAACGTTACCGAAAAACATAAAACTTGTCTTAAAACTAAGGTATTTATATATATTTTCTGAATACATAAATTCTAATAACTATTGGTTGCGTAAATAATAATCCCAAATAAAAAATATTAGGACGGAAAGAAAAATTTGTTTAGAACAACATCTTCCCAAATGTATGTAAGTAAATATTTGTGTATGCCAAATATAATATATTCCGGCTCTATCGCGCTAAAGGTAACCTCCATTAAAATTTCAAATTAAAAAATTTTTTTTTTGATTTTACTGAATTGTATGTCCCAATCGAATATTATATCGAATCAAGTACTATACGAGAGGTGCAAGCGAAATCAAAAGCGAGAAATGGCGATTGATAGGACATACGCTGAGAAAGCCAGAAGGAGGTACTGTCAAAGAAGCCCTGGACTGGAATCCATATAGCAGCCGCCATAGAGGAAGAACCGTGAAAACGTGTCTACAACAAGTTCAGGCTCAAATAACGTGGCACGAAGCAAAACATTTAGCATTAATTAGAAGTGATTGGAAAAACTTTGTTGTGGCCCTATTTTCCACTTAGGAACGTGGACAATAATACCTCAAAAAAAGACAAGTTTTTATGTCCCGGAAACATTTTTTTTGTTGCCCAGTGTTGTTAGCATTTTTCATAATTCTCAAATTTGCAAAAAAAAAATCCATAAACATAAAAATATTGACCATTTTTGAAATGTGGTGGCCATAACGCCACATAGCCAACGTATTAAATTTAGAAAAATATTTCTATTTTGTTGCACTGTGTTCTATTAGAAACATCTAAATTAATTAACTTTAGATAATTTCAACCTTCTTATTTTTACCCATTTATAAATGGAACTCAATCGTATAAGAATGCGTTTATATTTTCAAATCCAACTATAATGCTTGTGTCTTAAGTCTTTTGTTTTGATGAATCATAGGTATTTTATTACTATATCTAGTTACCATTTAAATGACTTAACTGTATGATTTATGAAATGTTCTTGTTCTATTGTATTTTGAAATAAAGATAAAGAAATAAATAATTCCTGAAATAAATGTTAATTTCAATTGAATCAAGGATAATGTGAGATGACAATGTTATTTTCAATAGAAAATCAATTTAAATATATATAGTTCCTGAAATAAAATTTACATGTAGACAAATTAAGAAATTATAAATTATTATAGGCACATACCATATTAAGAAAAACCACACAAATAGGATAAACAATGCATTTTTAAATAAATAATAGACTAAAGTAGTTTACCCAATCGATTTACCAAGTTTGAGTGAAACTTGGCTGCAAACAAAAGCCATCTTTAAAGTATGCTATCAATTCAAAATTCATCAAATTGAAATGCACAATAAATTTATAAAAAATTTTCATTTCTAAAATTCCATAGCATACTTTTAGTCGTACTTTCAAAAGATCTTTTCAAACTTGGTAAACTACAGGTAGAAATAAATTTCAGTTACACTTACCTTTAGAGCACAAAATATACAGTCTTGGCCACTGCAGACATGTTGATTCAAGGAACGGAATGATCTGCGAAAGGCATCCAAGTGCCATAAGACCTGGAAGGAGAAAATAATAGAAAAAAAAGAAGTAAGTAAAGTGTTTAGCGCAAGATCATGAAGAAGAATAGGGATTTTTAAGGCTTATTTTGTGAAATGGAAGATTTTGGGTAAAGGCGAATTGTTGGGCGATCCAAAATGGTTGGGATGTAAAACATGTTGTTTTTTTGATGGTATCCTGGTGTAAGGAAGAGTGTTTTGACTTGTTAATGTAGACTTAAAGCTAATTCCAGCAGTAATTGTTTAATTTATGATGGGAACGGGGTTTCCAAAAAGGATGATATGATTTTGAAGTGACGTTTCGGCCATTTGTAATATGTCATGATCTGTCATTTGTTTTCATTGTTTCAAAAGTGCGCTAAGTTCATTTTTTTTAAATCAAAAAAAAAACACTTTCCCGTCGACCTACGACCTTGACACCCATGAGCAATATTGTAGCTCTCGTTAAGGGCTATCTTTTTGCCATTGACCGATTGTGGCTACGTGCCACACAGTAAATGAAACGATTGAATTGTTGCGAGAAAAGTTTGGAGATTCGATTATTTCAGGAAATTGTGATATTGAATGGCCTCCAAAAAGTTGTGATTTAACACCATTAGACTATTTCTGGTGGGGTTATTTGAAGTCATTGGTCTTTCGAAATAAATCAGACTATCTTCAAGTGCTCGAAATGCTCGAAAATTGGATTCATCGAATTCGTTTCTGCAGAAGAAGTCGTGGACGCCATTTGAATGACGTTTTATTTAGAACTTAATTGTATCGATTGTACTTCACATTAAATAAAAAACTTTGGAATTTCCTTAACAATAAGTGTTTTTTTTTCAAAGAAATCATATGATTCTTAATTTAAGGCCACTTCAGTTTTATTTGAAGTGAAGTGCCTACAACATCCAAAACCAACAGTTTGACAGTTATTAGCTAAAGGTCTATTGTTTGATCGAAAATGGTAAATTCTTGAGTGGTTGGATTAAAAGGGGTGGTTTCTTTATTATTAATTCCATCGTGGTGAATATTGAAGTGGTTTGTGGATAAAATGGTCTGATGAATCGATGATGATCGCGCAGAGCTCCCTCTGGAGAAATTTATTATTTCTAAACGAGTTGAATATTTAAGTGGTTTGTGGAATAGATAATCTGTGAGAGAGGAGAGTCTTAAATTTTACGAATTTTTAATTTTGGGTGTTATTCTGGTGAATATTGAAGAGGTTAGTGTAATGGATCGTGGATACATGTTTCTCTGGTGGTCTTTGGTGAATTCATGAGTGGATCGAAACATTTGCTATGTAGAGAATTGCTGACTATGACTCTGTTGATAGCTCGGATTATAAAGGCAGTCTAGTGGTTTGTGAATTGGATAATGTTTTCTGTTTCGATGTTAGGAGAGTGAATCGAAGCAATAACTGTGAAGAGAATTGGTTATTATGAACTGGTTAATAGATTGGATGGTGAAAAAGTCGTGATCAGGTCGTGTGGTTTGTGTATTGGGTGATGTTTTATATTTGGATTTTAGGAGAGTGGATTGCAGCAACACTGAACAAAGTTGGTGATTGGATGGTGAAAAACCAGCTCGTATGGTTTGTGAATTGGATTATGTTGTACTACATTGAATTTGATCATGGATCGGATTCTGGGGAAGGTTTGTGTATAGGATGAAAATATGGATAAAATTAAATATGCTATGTATTGTGGAGTGGTTTGTGGATTGGTTTGAGAAGCGAATATGTGGATCTTATGCTTTGGTTAATACGGAGCTCAATCCATGATAACGTAAACTCGTTTCAATGTTTCTAAAGTGGCCATGTTTGTTTACCCATACATCTTTAACTAGGTATACATGAAGGTACCCATATATCTACATTTAAAATTTCTAAAGAAACTCAAGAGTATGACAAATCGCCAGAGTTTCTTATTTCGTTGCCAACTATAAGAGACTGAATGCCTTGGTGGCCACAATAAAACCAGTTTCGTGGTAACATCAAACAACTGGAAAGCGTGTGTTGCTTTTGGACGAACAGCGACTACATTTTGTAGTTTTCGGAGGAGTAGTATAGCAATACTGTTGATTGTGATATTATGAACCCAACGTTGGCTTGGTTTGAAATGACTTATACTAAAGCCATGTTGGTTCGAGTAGTGGAGAATATGAAAATGTGGCTAAGATGTAGCCAGACAACTGAGTGGTCCCAGAGACTTTGTTAATGTTACGAGTATTGCACGGCTGATGTTGTCGCTTGTATTGTGTTTTGACTTTTGTTTTAGTTTTATAAAACTTGACTTCTTATCATTGTTTTTGTAATTTCCTTTCAACCTCTTTTGTGCTGATGATCATTTGGTAATTGTTGTTTTTTTTAAGTTGAGATTTTGTTTGTTCAACTTCAATGTTCAACTTCTACAAAGAGTAAAGATTGGGTTTTGGGGATTTCTTTGGCGCTTTTTCTGGTTAAGCCAGAGTTTTTGATTGTCTCTTGTGTTTTTTCGTTAGACCGCTCAATGTTTCAGGTCATATTTGCTGTACTGAGTCCAATGGCTGGGGATTTAAAGTGTGTACTTTTTTCTCTACAGTTTTATGAAGTTTCTTTGTTAGGTGGTCGTTTGATCTGTCTAACTTGAAAACCAAAAAATATTTCTGTATAGCAAACGAAGCTGTGTGTGTTCCGTCTTGTAGCTAAATCTTTTCAATTTCTTTCATTTCCTCTATTATTTTTTTTTCTATTACATTTGAGCCGAGATTTTTTCTTTATTTTGTTTAGCAGCCATTTAGCATTGACTGGCAAAGAACTAAGTATTTTGTGTATCTATCTGTTGCTGTTTGGGGAGCTAACTATTTCCTTCTTTTTTCACTTAAAAGTAATCTTTGGTGGCCATAAACACTTTTCACTTTTTTGTTTGGTGGTCTTGTGGCAGGCAACACTAACTAAAAGAAAACCTTAAACTAAACAATTTATTTAAATGCTTTCTTTGGGCTCGCGTATTTTCACCTAAAATGTTTTTATTTAAGCAATATTGAAAACTAGTTTTCAAAATGTTTATTGGGTTTTTATTTTGTGGTATAATAAAATGCAATGTTTTTTCTTGGCAGTAAAAAAAGAGAACAAAAGACTTAGGAAACAAGCGTCAAATGCTGACCATAGGATTTACATATGCGCGTGTTTTTGAATTTAGGTTTTAGTATGAGTTTCAAATTTGTAAGATTGCAAATAGCAAACTGGTTTATGATCTGAAAGTTTGTCTTGGATATTAACGATTTCTTGCGTTTTTATTTTATTAAAGGGAGCGTAAATAGAGTTATAAACGTTGCTTAACATTCTTGCAATTAAACACTCCTTAATTTGTTTCTAACCCATTTACATTTCCCAAATGATTTATACGTTTATTTATGTTTAGGATTTATAATATACTGTCAGTTTGCTGCTTAATAATGTGATCGAAGGATAGCCAAGTGAAGGCTTTGGTGATTTAAAAAGATAGAGGCACTTCTCTTGAGCACATAGGAGATTTGTTACTAGATAATTTGTATATATGCACTCTGAAAAAAAGTTCTGCTTGAAATATATAAATATTTAGGGTACACTTGAAATATATTATATTTGGCACACACAAATATTATATATTTGGGAAGATGTGGCTCTAGAAAAAATTTCTACCCCTCGATTTTCTTCAGGGAAAAAATAAAAAATCAATTTTCAATTGCAGATAACTCGGTAACTATACGAGATAATTCTTAGGTGATAAAAGATTTTTTTGTAGACCTCAGTTAGTAGAACATACACAAAAAGAAAATTTTATAAATCGTAAAAGAAACACGAGTTACACGCACTTGAACATTTTCTTCACCGGATGTGACCAACTTTGAGGCCTGTCTGACATAGGGGGCCCAAATATAAAACTTAACTTCTCTTACACCTCTTCATCTACCATGCCAAGTTTGGTCGCAATCTGTTGTTTGGTTAAGAAACGGTCGAATTATTTCATCTTTTTGAATTCGTACCACTGTGCAGTGTTTAGCAAAAACAGACGAAAATTGTCAGACAAGTCTTGGTATTTCGTCTATAACTTTTACAAAAAATTTTCTGTTTTGGATTTGTGAGAGTGCGATGAATATTCTGTGAAAATTTTAAAAAAAATTTCGTAAAATTTTTTTTTAAAAAATTTCCAAAACAAAATAATCTTTGCAAAAATCGGTTCAGCCGTTCGAGAGCAATTACAAATTTCGTAAAACACAAAAACTAATGTTTTTAGAAGTTTTTTGTTAATGATCGATTTAATTTTTAATTAGATTTATTTATTGAATGTTTTCACATTCGAATTGTTCAGCTTTTCGATCAACTCTTCCTTTCGAAAGAGAGGTTTTTTGTGGTGTATTGGAAAAGATAAGCCACTGCGCTCTGAAAGCCATGTAAACACATACCGTTATACGTATTTCAATCCTGTGCGGGGATATCATCAGAGGGTCTAATACATGACACAGTGTGAGCTTGTAGTTGTGGCGATCATCACTTGTATATATACAAATCTACAAAGAAATTTGCATATGGGAATTATATACCTACGAAAGAAGCTCACACTGTGTCATGTATTAGACCCTCTGATGATATCCCCGCACAGGATTGAAATACGTATAAGGGTATGTGATAATAAATAAACTACAAAGGTGGATACAAAATATTCTGAACCAGAAATAAAATTAGTGCTTTAAAACAAAATGTGCTGCTACGTATATTCTTTCGATTCAAACATATCAAAAAAGGCGATTTTGCCCCCTGTGGTCATTTAATTCGAGGATTATATTACATCATCTTGTATCGAACAATAACTTTTAAACTTTTTATATTATAATGGTAGTTTGCAAATACTGTTTTATATTTATGCGCAGAAGGATCTGAGCATTATTCACATTTATTTGAAGAATGTTTATCGAATGTTTATCATTCAGTTCTGTAAAACTCTTTTATGAATAAGGCCTCAGATCTTGGCAATTCGTAAAACCAGTAAATCAAAATTAAAGTTTTATGGGATAGTAATTATGATACACAATTTCAACGAGATCGGTTTAGGACTGTCCGAGTGAAATTTGGCCAAAAGGCCCTTTTTCCCTTCCAGCGGTGGAGAGCTGTTTGTGAATATAGGGATGTAGCCTCCAGCGATTTAATTGCAGCCTGGCTGTCGGTCAAAAATAATAAAAATAAAATAAATAAAAAAACAATAGGTTAGTTTTTCTCCCAATAAATCCATTGATTGATGGGATGTGTGGGAAGTGGCGCCGGCATCAATAAGTCTGTTATCATGGCACGATAACGATCGCCATTGGCGGTTACTTTCTCACCGGCATCATTTTTGAAGAAATATGGACCGATGATTCCACCGGCCCACAAACCACACCAAACCGTTGTTTTTTCTGAATGAAGTGGCAGCTCTTGAATCTCTTCAGGTTGCTCTTCGTCCCAAATGCGGCAATTTTGCTTGTTTACATACCCATTGAGCCAGAAATGGGCCTCATCGCTGAACAAAATTTGGCTCAAAAACGTCGAGCTTGGAACTTTTCAAGAGCCCATAGAGCGAAGCGATGTCGCTTGGGAAGGTCGGGCGGCTTCAGTTCTTGCACAAGCTGTGCTTTGTATGCTTTCACTTTAAGATCTCGACGTAAAATGCGCCAAGCCGTTCCGTAGGTCAGTCCGAGTTGCTCCGAAAGGCGCCCAATCGACTCTCCACGGTCTTCGTGTACACTCTCAGCTACGACCGCTACATTTTCTTCACTGCGTGCTGGACATGGTTCGTTCGGTCGAATATTATCCAATTATGAATGCTAGGTCTCAAGATGGGTGATGGTGTTGCGAATAGTACGCTCAGTAGGCCGATTATGTTAACCATAAATTGAGCGAAGTGCACGAAAAGTTGAACGATTTGTAAACGTTGTTCAGGCGTAAGACTTTCCATGATGAAATGCCGAACAACACTTAACAAAAACAACATGACAGCATGACACAACTCACACGTGATCTGCCAAAAAAAGGCTATTGAAAAAAGTATCTCTACTTGGATCACCCGTTATATGACTTGTTAGCAACTAGTGTCACTTTATTAAGTTTGTTTCTTAAGTCTTTTGTTAAATAATACTGAAGAAATCTGCCAAATTATAAGACCCAAACGATTTCTTTAACTATTTATTCTAGAAAAGTTATAAATAGTTTGCATAAGCAAAAAACAAATTGCCACAGCTTTAATCGATTTTTTTTTGGCTTTTAAATGCAATTATAAAGGGTCCGCCAAATAACTTTTTTTTTGAAAGCATCGCGCAAAGCATCGGGTGTAGCTTCGGCTATGTTGCCAAAACCCTCCTCTTAAATTTTTGTGAACAAAAATTCGTTCAACATGGCCCGATAACGATCGCCATTGACTGTAACGGCCACTTGCTCATTTTCGAAGAAAAATGGCCCAATTATGCCTCTGGACCAAAATCCGCACCAAACAGTGACTCGTTTTGGGTGTATCGGCTTTTCAATGTATGCGTGCGGGTTTTCTGTGCCCCAAATGCGACAATTTTGCTTGTTTATATACCCGCCAAGATCAAATGAGCTTCATCTGAAGAGATGATTTATTGGCAAAATCGGCATCTTCTGTATGTCGATCGCTCCCAGCGTTGTTCAAGCGTATATACAACCATATTCGTTCAGCGGAAGGATAAAACTAATTATCTGTCAAATCAGACATGAGCTAAGTGTTACCATTCACGAAATAAGCACTAGTTGAAAAAAAACGTTAGATTGCGGACCCTTTATTATTTGCTAACTAATGAAGAATGGTTAACTCATTTTTCAAGAAAGTTTCTCATCATCTGTGGCTTAGCTAGTTGCTTTTGTTATTGTTCTTAAGAAGGCAAAGAATTTCTCCCTTAAGCCATGTCATTTAAGAAATATTGATGTCAACTCACGAATGAATGAAATGTGTGACAAACGCTAAAAGCGTTTTAGTTTTTCCACTTATACCCTTTCATAATTCAAAGGTATGGACTATTGAGTGGCTTGGGAATTATTAAAAAGGTTTATAAGCAAATTTTAAACAGAGAAGAAGTAAAAAAGGAGAACTATTTATATAAAAATTTTAAACAAAATTCATTTTAACAAGGAACAGTAAATTGTCAGGATAATCCACTGTAAAATATTGCATGTACATATTTTCTTTAAATAAGAGAGGAAACGACGAAAACCAGTTTTTTTTCTATTCGCAATTTCAAATCTAGATCAGTTTCAGTGGGGCCAAACTGAAAATAGCCAAAATCTAACAAAGAAACAAACCACAAACTGGACATTTATTGCCAAGCCAAGTCAAGACAATTGCAGTCATTGTTGTGGCAGAACTGCTCAAATGACTGTTATGGCAAAGCCAGAGTTTCTTTTGAAAATGGAGCAGAAAACATTTACATTTGCAGAAACAATGGTTTCCAATTTGGAGCATGTCCAACTCAAAGTTGGTTTTTTTCTTGTTGGAGTTTTTGTTTCAAACCTCCTACACAATTTTCAGGAAATTTATATGTACTAAAAGATAGGATTTTGAAGCCTATATCTCTTTTGTAATAATAGTAATTGGAGATGATGTTTTTTTCCTTCATTTTTTTGTTTTTAACAATCATCGTCCGTGTGGCTGGCAAGTATTTTATATCCATGATATTAAATTAAAATCTTTTGATGCTTTTTTGTGTGTTTTTATTGTATAAGCATTACCATCACCACATGAGTGAGTGACAACACGCTGCTGCTTTTTCCCTTTTGCAAAATTGCTTAGCCAGAGTGAGTTGTAAGCATTTGTTTCGAGATTAAATTACACGTTTTGCTGATGTATGGTTATAATTTAAGTAGCTTCTGATTGTCGAGCAAACACACAGTACCTCTTGTTATTTATTAGAAAAAAAGGAAACCTTTCACTTTGGACAAGAGAGGTTTGCATACTTATATTTATATACATATTTAGAAATAATTGTGGTTAAATACATAATTTAATTAAGAAGGCAAAAATGGTAATGGCCCGGCCCCTATTGTGGTTAGATTTTTGTTAAAAAATGTTAGCAAATAGCTTATTTTAGAATTCAATAAAATGCCTTTCAATTTAATCTATTTTTTTCCAATGAAATAAAAAATATGCCTATTTAAAAGTCCTAACTGTTTGTAATCCTATTGCAATTCAAAAGGTATCTCCATCGAAAAATTAAATTTTACTAAACAATTTAGAAATATATCTAGTGAAATTGGCGTATTTATCAAGCCGCTTCTTGAAACTACTCATGGACCTTTCTCTATAAAGTCAATGTCATTATATTCGGAAAATTCCTGACACCTACGACATATTTTGTAATTTTTTTGCGGGTATTCCTTCATCAATTTATTCGACGGAAATTTCAATTTACAATTTGTATGTTTCTATTCGAATCATTTTTTTATTTCTCTGTATATTTATTCTTCACTAATATCTTGTTACCTTCAAAAACCTGATTTTCCATTACTAAATCGACGAAATATTTATCCTAATGCTCCATAAATTTGTTCAAGTTTATACAACTAAAATACATACATATTTATAATGTTGGCACCCCCATCAAACTACACCCTACAACTTAAAAATAAGTTTCGCAAAAACCAGCATTAGAAGTAGATTTAAAAATCGAATGATGGGCAATAAAAATCGTTAATTTTGAATAATTTTTACAGATTCTGTATTTGAATAAAAACTGTTTAAGTTACTGCATAGTATTAGTGTTTGTCACTTAAGTCTTTTGTATTGAAGCATAGACAGAATGATGTTACAATGCTTAGCATAGCGCTTGGGTCTTTAGTCTTTTGTTTCGTTGTAGTAACTTCTTATATACGTTCCTATTCAACCCTTGGATAACTATTTATTGTTTTCATGTAAAACAAAACTGTGGAGTTCTAAACTATTGTAAATTTGTTTTAATACGCTGTAAGTATATGAAAAACCATTAAGTTCATCTCCCCCCACAATAATAGAAATTTCGACACTGTCATGTCGAATAATTATTTCCACCAACAAAGAAATCCCAATAAAAACAACAATAAAAAATGTACGAAAAATTAAATCTAAAAACATTTTGCATTTGCTCGTCTTAAGAAAAAAAACCATAAGACCACACACTGGCAAACGCAAAAATACTGACAGTTAAAGCTGAAGTCCGTCCTCCAAGTCAACCCCTCTAACAATGAAGACAGATGACAGTAATGACTTAGGAGTTATCTACACACAACTGTGACAGTTTATCAGCCGCAAAATACATACGGACGTACGTACGAATCCCCTCCCCCAACCAATATCATTTATCACCTTCTTTAACGGAAACTTCAAGCCAAAGAAGCAACTGAAGAGAATTTGAGGGCCAAAAAAGGCGAAAAGTGTAGAAAAAAAATAAAATCAACAATTGTCATCAAATTACAACAAGTGGCCAACTCCAAACACTAAAGCGACAAAATAAAAATAATTTAAAATAAAGAAAATTGGCAGACAGCTTATTGTTGTAATTATGTGCGAAAAAAGAAGCAGACAGATGGGCAGACAGACAGAAAAACACCGCCAACGTCTGATTCGCCAAAAAAGTCAGTCATGTGCATCAGAAAGATATAATAAAGCAAAGCGGCTGAAACTATACATATTATAAAAAGAATACAAACGAAAACCCCAAAACAACAACAAAAAAAATAATAAACAAAACAAATGGGAAGTTGAATCAGATACCGCTGGAAAATTGAAAAAAATATACTGATAATTGTGTGAAGGGTGTCGACGACGTGAATCATCATCATAGTTGGTGACAATTCTCACAAAAACTAAAAACTGTTGAAGGGGGGAAGAAAAATAATAACAATTAGATTTGTGTATGTAAAAGGAGAAAAAAAAAATAAAAATTTTATCAGGATTGGCTCTTCTACATAAATACAAATGAATTGAAGTAAAATAGATCAAAGGGAAGAAAATGCAGAATTTCCCTATTCTACGTAAATACAAATTTTTGTTAGAGAGAGGCCCCAAATTAGTCGATCCTGCGTACAGATGGCGGCAATTATTAAAAAAACAAGTAAACAAAGTTTAGTCGGGTAAATCGACATACAAATCCCTTCACCTTCAGTCCCAAAAAATATTCGTAAATATATTTATTTCCTTGTTTTAATTAAATTATTATCAACTTAAATTGCTTTAATAACTTCAAATTATGCACTGGTACTTTTGTGCAAAATAGTCAATTTTTATGGGAAGTAGCAAAAGTGGGCGTGTCAGTGACGCCCACTCTTCACCGTCCTGAGATACTATAAATGCATTACACGGTAATGCATTTTCAGTTTTTGTATGCACTCGCATTCCAGTTAAAAGCTGTTAACTTTTGGTTCGAAATGATCCATTTGTGTGGGAGGTAGCAAAAGGGTCGTGCTAATAACACCCTCTTTTCTCTGGACTCTAGATACTATTAAAACATTACACTGTACAAATTTCAAGTATTTGTATGAAATGGTATTAAAGTTATACACATTTAAAGTTTGGGGCAAAATGGTCACTTTGTGTGGGAGGTACCAAAAGGGTCGTGGCAACATCGCCCATTTTTCTCGAGGTGATAGCGAGTAATTAATTAATACTATGCGTGGAATTCCAGAAGATTCGAGTAAATAGTATAGAAGTTATTAAATAATCAATACTTCACTAAATGTTAACCCTTTGTGGGGGAGGTACAAGAAGGAGTGAATCACTATGGCCCAAATACAAACTTGGCCAGAGATAGAGACAAATATTGCCGCATTCCAAATTTGAAGTCAATCGGTTACTCCTTTCGAGAGTTATCGTGTGCACCAGACTGACGGACGGACGGACATTTGCTCAAATGACTCAAAAAGACCCAAAAACGGATATCCGCCGAACATACTTGGGGTCTTGGGTCACTCCTTCGATGTGTTACACTTTTGGTTCGTAGCAAATGATATATACCCTCCTCTCTAAGGTGAGGGGATAAAAATACTTTGTTGAAAAGTGGCGACTTTATAAAACATGTGTTTTAAGTTCCGCATCGGTTAATGATTTGGCATAGCTCCCCTATAGATGTCGCTCTAAAATATAGTTTTAAAAACACAAAAAAAAACTAATTTAAAAAGCAATTTAGCTGAATCTTTGCAAATTGGTTTATAGTCTGTTAAACTCGTAGTCCTCATGTATAAATATGGATATAGAAAATAAAATAGTCAAATATGCAATTTTTTGAGAGAAATGATCGGATGTTTATTTCATAATAAAGAGGAAGGTACGCCGTTTATAATGAACAAGTAAAAGCGTTAAGTTCGGCCATGCCGAATCTTATATACCCTCCACCATGGATAGCATGTGACCTCACAAAATAACTCAAACCCAACGAAAATAACACCGATAAACACAAAAAAATATAGTAGATGAGAACAGTATGAATCACAACAAGTTAGATGCTATATATGGGAGCTACATAAATCTAAATATGGACCGATATGGCCCATTTGCAATCCCAAACAACCTGCAACTATAAGAAGTATTTGTACCAAATTTGATCAACCTAGCTCTATTATTGCGAACTGTAGCGTGATTACCACAGACGGACAGACGGACATGGCTAAATCGTCTTAGAATTTTACGACGATTAAGAATATATATACTTTATGGGGTCTCAGATCAATATTTAGAGGTGTTACAAACGGAGTGACAAAATGAATATACCCCCCATCCTATGGTGGAGGGTATAAAAACAACATCAGCCAAATTGCCACCACGACCACGCTTACAGGACCATATCCTTTTCATGAAACTTTCCATAACCAAATCGCAAAGTCGCTGCCCTATGTCCTCGAGAGCCTCACGAATTCGATCTTTGAGGTCTTGAATCGACGCTGGGCTGTTGGCGTAGACCTTATATTTCACGTGGCCCCAAAGGAAGAAGTGGCAAGGTGTTAAATCACAAGATCTCGGTGGCCAATTGTTATTACCTCTTAGAGAGATAACACGGTCCGGAAACTTTTCCCGTAACAGAGCAATGGTTTCGTTGCTTGTGTGGCACGTAGAGCCGTCTTGTTGAAAGTAAACGTTGTCCATATTAATACCATCCAACTCCGATCATAAAAAATCATTAATCATCTCTCGATAGCGCAATCCATTCACCGTAACTGTTGATCCAACCTCATTTTCGAAAAAGTAAGGTCCAATGACATCGCCGGACCATAAACCGCACCAAACAGTCACACGTTGAGGATGCAGAGGCTTCTCAACAATAACTCTTGGGTTTTCCGAGCCCCAGATGCGACAATTTTGCTTGTTGACGTAGCCACCGAGGTGGAAATGGGCCACATCAGTCAAGATGGTTTTTCGATGGAATTCCGGATCATTTTCATGCATTTCAAGGACCCAATCAGCAAAGACACGACGTTGTTGATGATCGGCTGGCTTGAGTTCTTGTGTTAACTGAACTTTATAAGCCTTTAAACCCAAGTCTTTATGCAAAATACGGTGTAATGACGTTTGTGGAATGCCCAATTCCAAAGAACGACGAGGAATGGACTAATCTGGGTTTTCTTCAACACTTTGGGCTACAGCAGCAATATTCTCAGTTGTTCTTGAGCGACGTGCACGGGTTTTATTCTTCACATCACTAACTTGTCCCAACAGCTCCAATTTTTCCACCAATTTATGTATTGCGGTCCGACAAGGTGCTTCACGACGACCCAAAAATGCTTTAGCTTTGCGAACTGTTACTGCAAGATTTTCACCATTTTTGTAGTAAATTTTAATAATTTCAATGCGCTGTTGAATCGTGTATCGTTCCATTTTTAGTAATGGCGTAGTTTCTACTTGGCAAATCGTCGGCTCAATGCTATTTTGTTCCATACGCCATTTTGTATGATCGGAGAAAAACGCAATTTATTGTTTGAGAAAAGACGGGACCGAAGAGTTACACACTTTTTATTTCATAGAGTTCCCAACAGTGTTTGTATGATTCTCATGCATTTTTATGCCATTACATCCAAAAATAGGCAAGTTATAACAATTTTTGTACTTGGCATTTTTGTCCATATCCACTTTTATTTTAATATTTTTTCGTATTTGTATTACATGGACCACAAAAAGGGTCGGTATGGAAGGACACTAATTTACATATTGTGATCGAAAGAACGTAAAATACTGAGTGAAAAATATAGGGCGATAGAAAAATTGAGACATAGAACAAAAATATCGAAATTATTTCCCGTTATTCAGAGTAAAACAAATTTACCCTACCAATATCTCGAAAACCAGGCGAGATAGGAAAAAAATGATTGCAGATTCTGAAAGAGCATGCGTGGAACCCATATTATCAACTCCTAACTCAAAAAACACAAAAATGGCGTATGGACCAAAATAGCATTAAGCCGACGAAATGTCAAAGAATAAAAGCTTCAAAAGTGACCGCTGCCGAAATAACACCTCTTGTTGCAAAACCCTGTATATAAAATTCGACCCGGCCGAACATAAAACCGTTCTTATTTGCTTTTGCCTTTTTTAGTCTATACTAAAAGCCAGGCTCCAAATTCCCCTTTCCATTTTAATTGAAATAACTTACCACATATACAATTTATAAAAGTTCTAATATTCTACGAGGACGGTCCCAAAATTAGCCGATTTGACGTATACATGGCGACAGTAGTTTGGAAAAATATATTGGTAAAAAGTGAAAACCTTATTTTGTAAGGTAATTTGTAAAAATGAACAAAATTGGTCACCGTCATGTTATGCTTCACTTTAATTTTAAAGGTCTCAGTCCTACCAATATTAAACTCTCACAATTTATTATGAAAAACTATAAAAGACATTTCCAAGTTTTTCCAATTTCATAAATTTAAAGATGTACAACGAACCAATAGTAATTGGTGGCTAATGATCACAAGATTTTACACGAAGTACTTATACAGGGTTTTCCAACAAGAGGTGTCATTTTGAATCACCCGGTATTTCGGTAGCTATCACCTTTGAAGCTTTTATTCTTTGACAAGTAGAAACTACGCCATTACTAAAAATGGAACGATACACGATTCAACAACGCACTGAAATTATTAAAATTCGAAAAATCGAAATTCATCTTGACTGATGAGGCCCATTTCCACCTCGGTGGCTACGCCAACAAGCAAAATTGTCGCATCTGGGGCTCGGAAAACCCAAGAGTTATTGATGAGAAGCCTCTCCATCCTCAACGTGTGACTGTTTGGTGTGGTTTATGGTCCGGCGGGGTCATTGGACCTTACATTTTCGAAAATGAGGTTGCATCAACAGTTGCGATGAATGGATTGCGCTATCGAGAGATGATTAATGATTTTTTTATGGTCGGAGTTGGATGGTATTGATCTAGACAACGTTTACTTTCAACAAGATGGCGCTACGTGCCACACAAGCAACGAAACCATTGCTCTGTTACAGGAAAAGTTTCCGGACCGTGTTGTCTATCGAAGAGGTGATCACAATTGGCCACCGAAATCTTGTGATTTAACACCTTGCGACTTCTTCCTTTGGGGCCACGTGAAATATAAGGTCTATGCCAACAGACCAGCGTCGATTCAAGACCTCAAAGATAGAATTCGTGATGCTATCGAGGATATAGGGCAGCCACTTTGCGATTTGGCTATGGAAAATTTCATGAAAAGTATATGGTCCTGTAAGCGTGGTCGGGGTGGCCATTTGGCTGATGTTGTTTTTCATTATTAGCGGCATACCTTCCTCTTTATTATGAAATAAACATCCGATCATTTATCTCAAAAAATGACATTTGTCTTTGAATACCAAAATAACACCTCGGTATTGGAAAACCCTTTAAAATTAAAGATGTACAACGAACCAATAGTTATTGGTGGCTAATGATCACCAGAATTTAAACACGAAGTACTTATATATATTAATGGTCTGGATCTTTTATGAGACATAATGAAGAGCAGGTTTCGCGACAGCGTTCTATATTTTTATTGTAATTTTAAAAAACCTTATGAAGTGATGCTCTCATGCTCTTAGCTGCTCTGCTACCTAGCAAAATAGTTATGAATTAAGTGATCATTGAAGGAAACTTTCAACGTACATATTGATTCTATTTCTGTTTTACTGATTTCAGAATTCTGTGTAAAAATGAGTCACTTAAATTTGCATTGCATAAAAATGCATTCCAGAAACAAAAGACTTAAGACACAAACCTCGGATAAACCGACTAAGATATACCCCCACCTTGTTTGTAATGTAAATTGGGGTGGCATATCATAACGTCCAATGTCATAACGTCTATGGACCATATGGCCCCAAGAATGAGACATTAAGACTTTAAAAACGTTCACAATGTCCCTGATCTTTATGTCACTTTTGTCCGCGTAACCGGCATGTTCGGCTTGGACATCACCAACTTCAAATGCGTGTAAAAAAAATCTCGCACTGAACTGAAAAAACCCCTTGAGGGTTTTGTTATGGATAATGTCAACTTTCATTTGCAATTGGTCTCATCCCATTCCCATTAGGAAAGTTCGATTTTGTATCACAGTGTAATTATTGTTATTCAAAGAAAACAATAAAAATGAAGATTAATGTATGATTTGAATCTTCAATATAATTTTAGAAATATATATCATAAAATAGCCTTTGTCATAATATTATTTCTCTGAAAAAACGAATTTTTAATCTTTTTGTCATAATATGATTTCTCGGAAAAAAGACATACATAAATATGTCATAGAATAAACACTCGTTTAAAATCATAAATTTTTCTAAATGATTTATACAATATCTTTGTAACTCACTGCTTTTGGTTGACAATAAACCACCCCTAATAGCTTGTGATAAATTGATTCAAAGTATGAAGCCTACAATAGATCATCATGATCTTGATCATATTTAAATTAATTTTTGGAAATAAAAATTCAAGATATGCTCGCATACTACGTATGTATATCATGACCAAAGCATAGATTATCATCTATTGGAAATCTCATGGTAATTATTCGAATATTAATTTATATTTCTTTTGTTGGATATCAATAAAACAGAATTTGGTTCACAAATCCACGCCACAAACCATAGATTCGAAACAACAAATTGGTTTGCAACTACTACTACTCATGGTGAGATATACTCGTACATTTATACATGTGGCTATGGCATTTTTTAAATCACCTCTTGATAATAAACAGGTTGTCTTTTTGTAAATCGAATTGTCAGCTATCGTATGAGTCTCGAAAAGACATTTAGTCTGGCGACTAGACTAGATTTCAACTCAACAACAACAACAAAACAAAATTATGGAAATTACTTTTACAGGCAGACAGACAAGACACATGTTGTATTGGCTTGCCATACACATGGAATAGATTTCATTGAGATGAAGTCAAAGGGGTCTATACTGATGTCGCTTTAGCAAATAGTTTTTCAGTTAGTGTTTTTATTTTCTTCCCCGACATGCACTGCCTAGTGTTGAGACAGACATGAATGAAATTGTGAAACTTTCACAAACAACTATCGTCACATACTACGAGTAGCTTGATGTATTGTTATCAAACTTTACTTATGCGTTGGACATTGTGAAAATGAATGAATCTTTATTGGAATTTTAGCATATCGGCGATTTGGGGGAATCAAATAATTAATGTGGTTAATTATAAGGGATTATAAGGGATGGGTTGAGTGGAAATGAAAATGTCGTCTTTGCATAAAAATATATGAATATTTTTGGAGACTGGTTTTTAAAAACAAACAAATTTGGAATCAAAAAAAAAATTATAAGCTATGCATTAGAAATGGTCAATAAAACAGATGATAATGGCAGCTATCAGTCGCCATGTTTGTGTCTTAAGTCTTTTGTTTCAACTCGAAAGCTATACAAGCAATTTATTAAGAGACAAATACACAAGACTCTGATGCAATAAAAATAAGTTGCAAGAATCATCGTACTTTGTTGTCGACCTGTTTATAGTAAATATAAAACAGATCGACAAAATGTGATAGGGTGTGATCGATTATTCAAGAAATTGTGATATTGAATGGCCTCCAAGAATTTGTGATTTTACACCATTAGACTACTTCTTTTTGGATTATTTGAAGTTATTGGTCTTTCGAAATAAACCAGACTCTCTTTAAGCTTTACAAGTCAATGTTGAACATGCCATTCATGACATACGACTTGATTTAGTGGAAAAAGTGCTCGAAAGTTGGGTTCATCGTATTCGTTCCTGCAGAAGAAGTTGTGGAGGCCGTTTGAATGACGTTTTATTTAGAACTTAATTGTATCGATTGTACTTCACATTAAATAAAAAACTTTTGAATGTCCTTAACAATAAGTGTGTTTTTTTTTTCAAAGAAATCATATCACTCTTATTGGAAAAACCCTGTATATGGCGAAAGAGCCATATTGGACGAAACATATATATGGGAATTTCATATATATATCTGAATTTCACACGATCGAAGTGAAATTGCGACCTGTACTAAACGAACATCATAAGATGGAAAGACGGACAGACATGGTTAAATAGATGCAGCTAATGATTCTGAGTCAATCGCTGTACTTTAAGGTGTGGGAGCTGTAGCTTTATACGTGTTACAGATCAGCATCGTAAAATAAAATCGTATATATATAAATCTACATATTTGTGTCTTAAGTTGTTTTGTTTCTAAACCAATGCTCTTATTATAAAACAAATAACATTATTTTAATTTTTTTTTTTATGATTTTCTGATTTGTTTAAGACAATTCCGTTAAAATTAACATTAACCCATCAAAGATAATGATACGTATTGATCACCACTTCTTGAGCCCTCCAAGCACAAGCGGCCCTTTGAACTCTCTGTTATTATCTTACATCCAACGCAAAACACACCTTTACAAAAATAAAAATGTATGTATACAAACGTGTAAAACCTAACCTTTAAAAAACAATTTCAAAATCTTTTGTAAAATATTCAATTTGAATAAGGTATCAAGTGATATAATGATAGATAATAACAACAACGACACCAAAAAAGTCTACATGTTTGTGTCTTAAGTTTTTTGTTTTGGACACGAAAGAACTCAAGCAACTAATTTACATCGGCATTGGGTCGTTTCATCTTTTATAGATCCCTGATATTCTTAACGCACATCCCCCTCTGTACACAGACTTAACAACAAAATGCCTGTCAGGCCTTTCTGGATCAAGCTCTTCCCCCAATCTCTCCCCCACCGCTATCAAAATACACAATTAGAATTCAATTAAAGTATCAATCGAAATAATGACAAACAAAAACAAACATATCCCAGCAATCATTAACACGACAAACAAATCCTCTGGCACATCCGGTTTCTTTCAGAGCCGTAAATCCCTTTAAAAGTGGTTATTTACATGTGTTCATCCTCACAATCATGTAAAATCGGAAAACAAAAACAAAAGAAAAAAGTAAATAAAATAAACTAAACTTCCTTTACCAAGTCATGACAAGTAAGCGCAAACAAAAATCACAGAAGAGATGAGAGAATAGCTTTTTATTTTGAATTTCTAAAACGGAAATACACATTGAAATAAGTCATTAACAAAAGCACGTGCTTTCGGCACTTTTTTTGTTTTGTATTTTATTAAAGAAAAATGCCGGTATTATAACGAATAACAACTGAAAAGAACGCCTACAGTAAAACGCTTTTAGTTGTTTGAAACAAAACCAAAACACAAAACAAACAAAAAGAAATAAAGCAAAAGAAAACTAATATATTGTTTTTAATTAAAACACCCAAATGCATTTCATATTAATGCGTTGGCGCTCCGGCTCTAATCTAGTTAGGGTGTTAATGTTAGCCTCTATGTATATAGCTTTTGTCACATTACAAAACAAACCAGAAAATTTTGGAGGAAAAATAAACAAATGCTGACATGTTAAGCTTTAAAATCTTTGTTGAATGACTGTCAATTTTAACAATATGAAGAAAGAATGCTTGAAGTTGATTATCAAAAGACTTAAGAAACATGGGGGGAAAGTCATAACTAGTGGTTTCAAGAGGAAAATCTATTGTTTGAATTAAAGTGGGGGCTTCATGATTGTGCTCAGCATAAATGGAGAACGATTTATTGGTATGACATTAAAAAATAAAAAAAAGATGTTTTAGTTACAGGAATATCTAATACATTTTGGCGAATATTATATTATTTTTTAAAGAACATTTCAATAATGTTCTCATAAAAAAATCGTAAATAAGGAAAATAGTAATGATAGGATTTTTGATCGTAAAGTCAAATCTGTTATGTACGAGGGTTGCTATTTTTGTTTTGGTCCTGGCAATGCTGGTGTTGCCAGATGAAAACTGGAACTTCCATTGGAAAGTATGACATTTTTTAGCATAACTTCACTCAGACCGTTTTGTCATTTGAGCGCGAATTGCTTTTGTTACAGTGTGTTGAAAATTCACCTCCAAAACATGGTTTTTGAACGCTTCAACAGCTGCTTCAGGCGTCGAAAAACGTTGACCAAGCAGTTTTTTCTTGATGTGAGTGAATAAGAATAAGTCATTGAGTGTTAAATCGACGCTTTGGCCGGTCAAAAAGGCTGTGGTTTGATCCGATGTGTGAGAGCTCGCAATGGTCATGGTGCACAATGATTCGTCTTCTCTTGTTCGTTTTTCGAATTTCTCCGAAGACTTCAGGCAAACAAATTGTGGTGTACCACTCAGATTTGACCGCCCTACGTTGCGCATAGATCCAAGATTCGTCACCTGTGATGATCTTATAAGGTGTCCATGCAATATCGAATGTATGCTGGTGGAAGAAATGCCCAAGGATGCTTCTATCTCACGATCTTGCATTATCAGTTCACGCACGGCATCAATGTTCTCTGGCACAACGGCCGTTTTTGGACGACCTTCGTCTTTGAGCAAGCGTCGGCCACGATTAAATTGATTAAACCATTTTTTCACAGTGTTAAGTTCATCGATGCACTCTTGTCGCAAAATTCCACTTCGAAAGTTTTGAAAAATGATCGCACGAAAATGTTCACGAGTTAATTCCAAATTTTTAATTTTTTTGCCAAATTGATTTTTTCAAGTCACTGTAAACAACACAAATGATGGTCAAACGTCAAAACGTTCTGAGTAAGTTTATGCTAAAAAATTTCAAACTTTCCAGTGGAAATGTCAGATGGCGCAAGACAACACTTTGTATTGCCTAGGCCAGAAATATATATAGCAACCCTCGTATGAACTTAGTCTTATCCATAAACCTACAAATAAATAAACAAGTTGTATCTATTTTAGTAAACGTTTCTGAACCAAAAATATTAACTCCTCATCCTCAAATATACAAATATACAAAAAATGCAAAAATATACATATTTTGAGTTTTTCCAGGAGAAAGAAATAATTCAGGGACAGATATATATTTTGTAATTACTTCCAGAGCTACTCTGCGCTAGACATGTTCTTCAGAAATCAGCATAAGAATCCATAGCAAATTATTATGTATTGTTTAATTTTTTCTTTGTCACATTATAACTATATCTTCAAATATCAATATCATATTTTTATGAAAATGGAAGATTCGGAACTAACGATAAGAAAGATAAAATATTTTCCTTTATAATTTCCATTCTCCTTCACCGTAAGTTTTGGGTATACTAAGATTGTAATTTCGTTTGCAACACATTGGAATATTGATCTGATACCGTAGGAAACACGTCTTAAGATTCTAAAACGAGATACCCATGTCCAGTCTGTCTGTCCACCTGTTGAAACCGCACTATATCCCTCAATAGCTATGTGACTCATAATTGTCAGGAACATTTTGACTCTTAATTGACAGAAACACTCATAACCTCCAAAAAGACGTAAGCACCAAACACAAAAATTTAGAGGAGAAGGTTTTCTTGTAATTAATTTTTGTTTAAATTAACATATTACTGTGAAATTTACTAAAACGAATATGTTGATAAATAATGCAAATGGTCTTAAATAATCGATTTTCATTAACAAAAGATAGTAGCTTTTAAAGGCGCTTACGTCCTTTTGGCGGTTTGGGTCGATTTGTTAAAAATTTTTCTTTTTTGAAACTGAAAATGGGTCATATCGGCCCCTTTTTCGATATTGTCTTCATAGAAGCTTCTCTGCCAATTGTATTTAATTTAGTCATAGAAATCACAAACTTCAGCCTATTGGTATGAAATTTAGCCTCTAAGTATATGAACCTGGAAAGCCTTAAACAAACATAGGCCATGATTTAAGATAGCTTTGAAAGCCCACATACCAACCGATTGATTTTAAATTTGTTTATTTGCGATTAATTTTACCCAAACCCTGCACACCAGCAATGGACTCAATGGTCTATAGTCTTGTATAGCTCTCATACAAAGGACCATCCCGATTTTACTTAAAGGCGACTTAGAAATCATAAATAAAGGGTTTTCCAACAAGAGGTGTTATTTTGGTATTCAAAGAAAACTGCCATTTTTTGAGATAAATGATCGGATGTTTATTTCATAATAAAGAGGAAGGTATGCCGTTAATAATGAAAATCAACATCAGCCAAATAGCCACCACGACCACGCTTACAGGACCATATCCTATTCATGAAATTTTCCATAACCAAATCGCAAAGTGGCAGCCCTATATCCTCGATAGCCTTACGAATTCTATCTTTGAAATCTTGAATCGACGCTGGGCTGTTGGCGTAGACCTTATCTTTCACGTGGCCCCAAAGGAAGAAGTCGCAAGGTGTTAAATCATAAGATCCCGGTGGCCAATTGTGATCACCTCTTCGAGAGATTACACGGTCCGAAAACTGGACAATAAACGTTGTCCAGATAAATACCATCCAACTCCGACCATAAAAAATCATTAATCATCTCTCGATAGCGCAATCCATTAAACGTAACTGTTGATCCAACCTCAATTTCGAAAAAGTAAGGTCCAATGACCCCGCCGGACTATAAACCGCACCAAACAGTCACACGTTGAGGATGGAGAGGCTTCTCAACAATAACTCTTGGGTTTTTCGAGCCCAAGATGCGACAATTTTGCTTGTTAACGTAGCCACCGAGGTGGAAATGGGCCTCATCAGTCAAGAAGATTTTTCGATGATTTTTCGAATTTTAATAATTTCAATGCGTTGTTGAATCGTGTATCGTTCCATTTTTAGTAATGGCGTAGTTTCTACTTGTCAAATGTCAGAAAATAAAAGCTTCAAAAGTGACAGCTACCGAAATACCGGGTGATTCAAAATAATACCTCTTGTTGGAAAACCCGTTATAAACCGATTGGACTAAATTCGACTATTTGCATTTTATTTTTCAAAATCTTTAAACAGCCAGCCCCATAAAAGTTTTAATTGCTATTTGAAAACACCTATTCCCACTAATTGGGATCAACAATTTATAATTTACAAATAGTTGAACTTGAAAACATAAGTACAGACAATCATTGTCATCGATTCATTTGTATACCTTGCACCACGCTGTGCAAGGTATTCATGGCAGATGTTTGTAACACCTAGAAATACTACAGCTAGAGACCCACCTTAAAGTATATCGATCGACTCAGAATCTGTCCGTACGTCCGTCCATCTTATTGTTCGTTGAGTAAAGTTAGCTATTTCACTCCGATCGTGCTGAATTTTTGCAATCTATTGGTTCAGATTTAGTTAAAGCCCCCATATAAATATGTCGTCCGATTTCGTCCTTTAGCCCTATAGAAGCTGTATTTTGCATCTAATTGTTTTGAAATTCAGCATTGTCGAGTTCATTGATCTATGGACCAACATTGACTAATTTGAAGAAAATCGGTTCAGATTTAGCTAAGCCCCCATAAATATGTTTCGTCCAGATTTTGGCCCTTTAGCTGTAGCTTACATCCAGTCTTTTTGAAATTTAACACGGTAGAGTTTACTGATCCATGGACCAACATTGACAAATTTGAAGAAACTCGGTTCAGATTTAGATATAGTACCCATACATATGTTTCGTCCGTTTTGGCTACAGAGGCAGAGACGTACCAAATATAAACTGTGTATACAAATTTAAGTTGAAGTATACATTGGATATTTTATTGTTATCCAATCTTACTAGAGTGGTGTAGAGTATCATATATTCGGCACCGCGCGACTTTAGCCTTTCTTACTAGTTTGTGTTATGATAGTGTATAGTGAATAAAATATACTCGAAATAAGTGAATAAGATATACTCGCATGAGCTAGGGTTATGGCCCATTCTCAACATTGGAACAACGGGAATAAATAAATAATATATGATGTAGGGTACATAAAACAAGGCATCGCCCAACTTAATGCCGTTTATATACCAGGACAAATAGAACAGGTCCTGAGAAAAAATATTATTACATATCGGTCACCTGTTTCGAAAGTATTCATGCCCCCAGCCAAACAGACAGACGGACGGTTGTGACTTTAACGTATGAAGAATGTATTTTTACAGTTTCACAATTTTGAGTTGGTAATACTGCATTTTTGAGAACCGATTTAACAGTTTGTGGTTGCTTTTTATTTAGTTTGGTTTACCATTTCATCATGGATAAACATACATGAGGGCAATGCTTACAAATTATTGAAATTTCACGAATAATAGTATTGAAATTTTTCGAATAACTTCCCATAACTTATGTAGCAATCATAAGTTTTCATATTCTGTATTTTAGACATCATTCGCAATGACTCTGGACCGAGCAAAATGTTTCCACCTTTCTGAGTTCAAGACATAGTACTATATTCTATAGCATTACTCGCAACGTTAGAGCATACCTACGTCAGTTTACTTAAGTGAAACTTTCATTTATGTTTTAATTATTTATATTCTATTAGATCAGGACAATACAATTTTTTGTTTCCGTGAACAAAATTCCATACACTTGGCTAAATTAAATCACACGGTATTTGGTTTAGATTTTGTCTCAATAGACAAACTACACTATATAAGGATTACTATTCTATCGTTTTCGTAAAGGATTTCCCTTTTCCATTCGAAACATTACATCATTTATTAGGATTACATTTCAATTGTTTTTCGTAAAGGATTTCCCTTTTCCATTCGAAACCATTGCCGCACAAAAGATCTTTACAAAAATCCTTCTCACCTTGAAACAGGTTTGTTTCTTAAGTCTTTTATTTAAAGCCAATCACACTACTGTGCCCTATAGTCCTCTTCCTGTTCATCCCTAAAACAGCTGTCTCGTTTAAATAAATGATTTATTACTCTTCTAGACAAATGTTTAAATGTTCTTTTCATTTGAGAAATAAAATCTCACGTTTTATTAGACAACAATTTTACCTTGTCAATAAACGTTCTTTTCCTATTCTTACTCTCTCTCTCTCTCTTGATCATTGTCTTTGTCCTTAATTTATTTATGATATTTCTGTAGAAATTCTCATTGAACCTTCCCTAGGGAAGAGCCTTCGGGGATGTTAATTCATGTGCATGTGCGTGACGCAATATAATGCCATCAATCCTGTGTGCAGTACCTGTCGTTAACAAATTGTATTATCGATTATCGATTTTTGTTGTTGAGGTAAATGAAAAACACACAACCGAAAGGCAAACAAAAAATACACCAATAACTAAGTAAAGGAAAGGAAACCACAAAAAAATGTTTTTTCTCACCTTGCTTAACATTTTTTTCCGGCAAAATATTTAAGGAAGTGTTAATGGAAGGAATTATAAAGGTACCCAAATAGCATAACAGTTGGTTAATGCAAAAAATGTGTGTTTTCTGGTCTGACATTAAAAAAGAAACAGATGTTCCGTTTTAATGCATTATGCATACAACTCTGATATGGGGCAACATAAATTTGGGATTATGAAAATTTCGTTTTCTTGGCCTCCCACTTGTTTCACATTTAGGTTTAATCTATGTTGTCCATCATTGCATTGCCAACCAAAAATTTTCCATAAATTTATAAATTTTTTCGGAATTATGTGGGTTTCCATGATTGGTTTCTGTAAAGGAATGACACTCGTACATCCGCCTTAGCAGTTTTTGCTAAATTATGTCTACAAGAAGACGAAAAAACGGAATTGATTTACAAAAAAATGTATCCGATACATTTATGTTTGTTTATGTTGGTCGAGGCCCCTCAACATAAACAAACCATTAGTCTGTTGGCTAACAACACGAATTTTTTGTGGGGCTTAAATGAAAAACAATATTTTTTGATTGTTAACGGAAGGTAAATGACCATTAACACAAACACTTAATTAAATTGAATGAAGAAAAAATGCATATACTATTTTTTGTGTGTAAATAAACAAAAAAAAACTTAATTTAAAAGAAGTAGGCGTTTGCTGCAAACATAATACAGATATGTGAGGAGGAAGAAGAAATTAATGATATTACTAGAGCAAAAGAAATCATTAATAAGAGTTAACAGTCATTACACCCAAAATCACTCTGCCAATTTTATAAATAGTACTCGAATTATGTTAATTTTTTTTTTACTGGCACGAAAAACTACATAAAAATAGAATAGAAGAAAACAAAAATATTTTATATATTGTAAAAATCTATGGATATATGTCGAAATAATAAACCTTTTGGTAGAAGCAAGAGAATTTAAAAAAAATCGTTTTTGTAGCCCCTCACTATTGTGAGAGAGGGTATACAGCATTTTCTACGGGCCAAAAGTGAAACACATCGACGGAGTGGCCTGACACCTCAGGAATATTTGGCGCAAATCCGTTCTGAGCCATTTTAAGTCATATGGGCAATGTCTGTCCGTCCGTTTTTCTGTTAGGCTAATGCTCACAATAACTCTCGAAAGTAGTTTCTGATTGACTTAAAATTTGGTAAGTGATAATATTTTTTCGGTGTCCGGTTATGTTCGAAGTTAGGCCATATTGGTCCACTCTTTCTAGTAGCTCCCTCACAAAGGGTTTAAATTTTAGTGAAATATTAAGTCTACAATAACTTCTATACTACTTATCCGAATCTTGCAATTCTTCACATAAATATTTCATGTTGATCATAATAAACTTGATTTGAAACTATAACCTTAAAATGAACAGTATTCTTTCATAGATCAAGAATCGAAAGGAACAAATAAATGGGACCATACATAATCTAAACGGATTTTCATCAACTTTAAAACTTCACTTCTGCCAAAATATATATAGATCGGAGGTAAAATACATTTTTAATAGCGCTTTAATACTAGATAGGCAGGAACATATCGCTCACTTACATCAAGACTGTTATAACTTAAAATTGAACATTTTTGAGGTTGTCTTACAGAAATGCGAATTTTGTAAATATCCATAAATAAATCTCAACGAAATTTAGTTTATAAGTAAACAATCATATTTCGGATTATTCCACCTTTTTATACCCTCACTTTAGTGATACCAGGGTATATATCATTTGCTACGGCCAAAAGTATAACACAACGAAGGAGTGATCTAAGACCCTAAATATGTTCGGCGGATATTCGTTTTGGGCCACTTTAAGTGGAATAAGCAATGCCGGTCCGCCTGTCTGTCTGTCTGCCGGCTGGTGCGCACGATAACTCTCGAAAGGGGTAACCGATTGACTCCAAATTTGGTATGTGGTAATATTTTCTTCTATCTCCGGCAAAGATCGAAGATGGCCATATTGGTCCACTCCTTCTAGAACCTCCCACACAAAGGGTTACAATTTAGTGAAATATTAATTATTTAATATCTTCTTATTTATTTGAATCCTTTTGAAATTCTGCACATAGTATTAGTTTATTAGTCACTATTACCTCGAGAAAAATGGGCGAAGTTGCCACTCCCCTTTTGGTACCTCCCACACAGATGGACAATTTTTAACCAAAAGTCAATAGCTTATATATTTAATACCAGTGAACAAAAACACTTACAATTTTGTACAGTGTAATGGTTTTATAGTGCATAGAGTTCAGTGAAAAATGGGCGTTATTGCCACCTTCCCTTTGGTACATCCCACACAAAGGTACCATTTTGTACAAAAAGTTAACAGCTTATAGCGTCAGTACCATTCCACGAAAATGATGCAAAATTGTACCTCCCACACAAAATGGACAAATCATACTAAAATTACACATAATTACACGTGTAATCCGGCACAGTGCAATGTATTTCAAGTATTTACTGTTCAGCGCAAAATATCTGTATTTGTTAAGAACCTTCTGATACCTCCCTCACAAATTGACAGATTAATTCTTATAAAATTGTATATAACATTACTCACAAAGTGAGGGTATGTATATCTTAGTCGGTTTACCCGACTGAAACTTTCTTACTTGTTTTTTACATTTTTGTATACAGTTTTTCGGATTTGCCCATATGTCTTATGGTGGTAAATATATATATGGCAGCTATATGTAAATCTGAACCGATTTTAACCAAATTAAATGGGGTTATTGGACGAAAAGAAAGATATGTGCAAAGTTTCGTTGAGAACGGACCAAAATTGCGGCCGCTACTTTACATGCACAGACAGACGGAGAGACGGACATAGCTTAATCAACTCGGAAAATAATTCTATGTCGATCGGTATAATAAACGATGGGTCTATTTCTTCTCCTTTTGGGTGTCACAAACAAATGCACAAATTTATAGTACCCAGTACCACAGCGAGGTTTAAGGTATACATATTTTGTTTTGATTTTATGGAATAGTATGCCTCAACTTACACAACAAAACAATTCTGTAGGTCTCGGAAAAATATTTGTTGTTGCATAGTGTCATTACTGTTGCACAAAGCTACCACCTTTTGTCCGTAGATCAGAGCAAGCAGCAACAAATACATAAACCACAAAAATCGCCATTCACCCTATTTTTCGTTCTTAAAATGAAAGAAGAACTTTTTCAATGGAAGTTGGTGCATGTACGAGGGATGATGATTACCGATTGTCTCTTTTTGGACATATGCGCTTTTAGCAAACAGTTCTCGTTTAATGTTACTTGAGCTGTGCGTATATATTCTAATGATCGACTGAAGTAATCGTTCTAATATTGACAATGAGGGTTTGGGGGCTCCCGAAACAGATCTGTCTATCCAACCACCCCCAATACATGTCACTTACTTCTTCTTTAATTTTAAAAAAAAGTTGTTTTCATATACTGAAAACAACAAAAACGATCTTGAGCCTAACAAAGTGCAAAAAAAATATGTAAAATTCTTTTTAGATTAAAAAACACTCTGAGAAAGTTTCATAAACATAAAAAAGCCATGAAATGTTTTTAATGAAGCATTTTTTTAATTAAATGAACATAATGTTTTCAGGGTATTATTTAATTCTACTGGGGTAATACTTTAACCATAGTATGGCCCTGTTTTTTCAATATTTCTCATTTGTCTCAAACTGTTTCACAGTTTTTATTTCTTGGAATTCGTCATCACATATAAACTTTCGTTACTACGAAAACATTTTTGGCTCTGGAATAATTAAAAATCATTTTTCTTTTAAATTCTCTTTAGTGCGATCTTATATATGTCGGCAACAATCAAAAGACTTAAGACACAAAATGGAATCTAAAATTGTAATTTAGAACTTTAAAAAAAGATGGTTTACAGAACCATTGAAAGAATGATAGCTGCTAAAAAGCGTGACATTGTTAAAGGCAAAAAATAATTTAAAGCTTCTTTCTATGACTAATGTGAGCACCATCAGAAAAGCTCCCAAACTAGACTGTCTTCCAAAAATAAAAAAATAAAACGCCAGAGTTTGCCATAAAGAAACCAGAAATTAAAACAAAATTCAGCAAAAATTATGATTTAAAAACTGATTGAGCCAAAAAAACCTAATAAAATCTTAAAGACTAAATTAAGAAAGCTTTAATAAAATGTGTTTTATAATTGTTTTGCATCATATATCTTCCAACATAAAAGAAATGAAAAATAAATATATACTATTTATTTGTAGCTACCACGAAATAAGCTCTTTTACCTTCCGAAAAATACATATACCTCTCTCCCCCAAATTATATTCTACCGTTTGACAATCAAAATGATTAACTTTAATGGCTTTGATATCAAAACAATAATTTATCATGGCATATGCAAGGAGAAGAAGAAAAAATATGAAAACAGCAAAACCATTTAATTGTTTACCGGTAACTTAACTACCGCCGTCTGTAGGAAAGAAAACAAACCCCTGCCGGAAAATAGAATATAGAAAAAGTGAAGAAAACCTGTAAGGTTAAAACGAAAACGAAACGAACGAATAACACCATGGAACAACCAAAGTTTGGAAGGGAAATGAAGGGCTTGTGTAAAAGGAAATTCCAGCAACCAAAACATGGCAGTTTTTTGCGGGAAAAAGCTTTACCGCAACACTCACAATTCCCTGACAACCAACAAGTGTCAAATGCGACTGGGGAATTTTTAGATATGGGCAACATAACACTAAAACTTAAATATGAATATATACCACGGCTTCGAGCAAAAGGGTTGACTTGGTGGAATGATAAAAATAGTTTGCTTGTTAGTGTGTTGTGCTACTACTAAGACGGCCTTGATTTAAACACACCTTAAGATTCGCAGAAATTAATTATAAGCTGAAAAAAAACGGAAATAGTTTCATTGCTTCATGGATTAATAATGTAAATCACTGAATAATTTAAATACTATTAATAGAATTGATATCAGTATTAGCTGAACGAAAAATGCAAAAAAGGAGAGATGACTGAAATCCATAATAAACAAATCTGCATATCCAAAATTGGCTATATTAAAAACCCAAATTTTTCAGGAGAGCAAAAAAATTTGGAATTTTATTATTTCGCGATAATTTTTATATGATATGAATTGTGTACACGAACCTGTATAATATATACATACATTCAAATAATAATAAAATTAAACGTTTTTTTTCTTTTCTGAAAAATTGGGTTTTATAATACAACCCATTTTGGATATAAGCCATCGTTATTTAAAACATTAGCACTAAATGTAATATATGAAATCATTTCATTTCATATCACAAAACTCCAGATGTAAAATAATAAATATCTATTTCGTATAGGCGGAACGACAACACACACCAGTAATTTACTAAAATCCACTAGAGAAAGTCGCAAGACTGGCGGAGTCGACTATATGACACCCTACAACTTTTTAAATTATGCGTCGATTTTCTTCAGAATTGTCTTATTTTATTCATGGCCGATCAGACTTTACGATTAAATAATAAAAATATAACACAGTGCGACGAAATTGAACAAAAATAAATGGTCATGGAAATGTCTATAAAATTTTGAAAGCTTACAAGAAACAAAACAAAACTGTGTACCCAGTTTTTATACCCTCCACCTTAGGATAGGGGTATACTAACTTTGTCATTCCGTTTGCAGCACCTTGAAATATTAATCTGCGACCCCATAAAGTATATATATTCTTGATCGTCGTGAAATTTTAAGACGATTTAGCCGTGTCTGGCTGTTGAAATCACGCTACAGTCCGTAATAATAGAGCTAGGTTGATCAAATTTGGTAGATTTATTCCGTATAGTTGCAGGTCGTTTGAGATTGCAAATGGGACACATCGCTCGATGTTTTGATATAACTCCCCTGTAGAGGTCGCTCCAAAATACGTTTTTTGAGCCATAGATATCACATTTTTAAAGCAATTTTGCTGAAACTTTGCATTTTGTATTCTATTTTCTCTAGAATTATTCACAGTAAAAATTTTTCAAATCGGTTCATATTTCGTTATAGTCACCCTATATAGGTCGCTCCAAAATAGAATTATTTAAGTCATAAATACCACATTTTCTAAGCATTTTAAGCGAATCTATGCAGTTTGTGTTTTATTTAGACATAAATTCATCACAGTAAATTTTTTTTAAATCAGTTTATATTTTGTTATATTCCACCTATAGATATCGCTCCCAAAACGGCGTGTTTAAGCCATAAACACCACATTTTTCTAACCAATTTAGCTGAAACTTTGCAGTTTGTATTCTATTTTGGCAAGAATTCATCTCAAAAAGTTTGGTCAGTTTATATTTTGCTTTAGTCCCCGTATTGGGGTAGCCCTCAAATATGCTAATTTAAGCCATAAATACGATATTTTTCAGATGAAGAATTTGGTTAAAGAATTTGGGGCCTAGTGATACGAGGGTATATATCATTTGCTACGGAAAAAAGTGTAACACATCGAAGGAGTGACCTAAGACCCCAAGTATGTTCGGCGGATATTCGATTTGGGTAATTTTAAGTCGAATGGGCAATGTCCGTCCGTCTGTCTGTCTAACTGCCTGCTGGCTGGTGCGCACTATAACTCTCGAAAGGAGTAACCGATTGACTTCAAATTTGGTATGCTGTAATATTTTTGTATCTATCTGTGGATGAGTTAGAAGATGGGCCATATTGGTCTACTCCTTCTGGTACCTCCCACACAAAGTGTTAAAATTTAGTGAAATATGTATTGATTCTTTAATAACTTCTATACTACTTATTCGAATGTTCCCACACAAATGGACCATTTTGTATCAACATTTAACTGCTTATAACATTAATACAAGTGCATAAAAATGCTTGAAATTTTCTACAGTATAATGTTTTTGTAGCGCCTATAGTCCCCTAAAAATGGGCATTATTGTACAGCCCCTTTTAGTACCTCCCACACAAATGGACCGTTTCGTACCAAAAGTAAACGGCTTGTAACTTTAATACCAGTGCATACAAGTACTTGAAATTTTGTACAGTGTAATGCTGTTATAATGCCTATAGTCCTGTAAAAAGTGGGCGTTATTATATATTACATTACTCACAAAGTGAGGGTATACCTTAGTCGGTTTACCCGACTGAAACTTTCTTACTTGTTTTTTTTTTTAATATTTGCTTCAACAACAAGGAAGGGTTCAAGATTTGCTCCATATTCAAAGACTTTTCCTGTAATAGAATTGAATGAAATCCACAGTGGAGGGTATATAAGATTCGGCATAGCCGAACTTAACGTTGTTTACTTGTTTATATGTCAAGCTAAGTTAGAAGATGGGCCACATGGGTCGACTTCTTCTAGTTATCCCTCACAAAGATGGTTAACATTTAGTTAATAATTCGTATCTTTTATAATTCCACACATAGTATAGTTTATCTGTCGCAATAACCTTGAGAAAAAATTGTGAAATTGCCTCAACACTTTTGGAAACTCCCACATGAATGGACCATTTTGTACAAAATGTTAAAAGCTTAAAACTTTTGCACTAGATATAGAAATACTTGAAATGCTTTTACAGCACTTACGGTCCCGTGAAAAATGGACGTTGTTTCCATGTCCCTTTAGGTACCTCCCACACAAAATGGCCAAATCATGCCGAAACTGAATAACTCTTAACTTTAATGCCACTGCACTTTAGATTGATAAAGAATCAGCAAAATATGTCCATCCTTTCGTACAATGTACCATATTCCATCGACTTTTCCGACCTAATCTTACATGTTTAAGTACATTTTATTTTTTATAGGGAACAGTTTATAAGGAAATTGGAAACAAACGTGTACAAGTTGCGTAGAACTCATTTCGTATATCGATGGCTTATATCCAAAATGGGCTATATTAAAAAACCCAATTTTTCAGGAGAGCAATAAAACTGTTGAGTTTTATTATTTCGCGATAATTTTTATATGATATGAATTATGTATACGAACGTGTATAATATATACCTTCAAATTCTTAATTCCAATCATATTTAATTTATCGCGAAATAATAAAATTCAACAGTTTTTTTGTCACTCCTGAAAAATTGGGTTTTTTAATATAGCCCATTTTGGATGTAAGCCATCGATATGCTTCTTGAAAATCCGGTATATTATATTAAATACCTAAATGATTTCAAGTAGTAAAAACAAAAGACTTAAGACACAAACTTAAAAAATAAACTTTAAATGATATAATAAAAAAATCACGTAGATATTTTAAAGAGAATTGTAATCATATAATGTATTTACTAGTTTCTGTTATTTATTTGTGAATTTATAAAATATTTATGTAGTGTCAGTTTTTGCAATAGCTATAGTCCCATAAATTTGAGATGTCGTTTAAAATACTATGGTCACTTAACATGAACGTTATCATACATATATCTGTTGTTCTCTGAATTAACAACCTAATGCCAAAAAATTAGATTTTTTCGCGTCTTACATATATTTTACTAGTTTTATAAAATTGCTAGCTATGCCTAATTTTTCTGAAAAATTTTTCAGGTCTAGTGTAGTTACTTATATTCTACGCTATAAAACTTATTTTGGACTGTCCTGAACATTTTGTGTTTTTCTCAGATAGACGGTTATGCCACATGTCCGACATTATCTATGGATCTGTCACTCCCTTAAAAACTGGCCCCTTTTCACAGATTTCCCCTCACGGGAACAAACCACAAATCATAAAAAATTCTAAATCATAACTTCTTTTAATACATTACATTAGAAACACATAAAAAAAACTTAGAAAACAAAAGAACAACAAAAATACGTTGACAAAATTATGTTTTAAAGTTAATAACAAAGAGACAGACAAACGGATGGACAGACTGGCTGATTATCAACCATTCGTCAAGTCTTCAGTATGCAGCACGTGAAATGAATGTATGTTTTTGTTGTTCGGTTGTTAGTTGGTTCATTCGACGTTTCACTTGTCTTCCATTGCCCTACAAATCGACTAAAAGCATATGCCATTTTTTGAGAGACTTTCAACATTAAAAAAAATAATTACAAAGAATTAAAGAACAGTCAAGAATAAAAACAAAAACAATGAGGCAACCACATACATAAACGGGGTAGCATAAAGTGGTAAGTGTTTATTTTTGTTGTTCTTCTTCTTGTCTCTAGTTCTTCACAATTTCATGATTAGAACACGTACTATGTGGCCAAAGAGTGGTAATGGAGGTAGGTTTACAGACCGGCTGAAATGATCGTCAGTCATACATAAGTGATTTTTATTCTGTTAACACTTGTGGGCTATATGAAGAAGCCAACAGTTGTTTCGCTTTTATTGGCAATACACGAGTGCTGTATGTTGTTAAAGACAGACGACGGACGGCGAATGAGCCATGACTTAGGCTCATTATGAAGAAGATTAAATAGATTTGTCCATATTTGAGTAAATGTATGTTCAGCACTCGTTAGTGAGTGAGGGTTAGTGTGAAATATTCTCGGAATGATAATGTTTTTATTATTTGCTATGTTTGTTGAAATTCTGTAATGTGATATTTGCGCAAAAGCTATTTTAATAGAAACACGTACATGTGGATGATTGTTTTTGCGATATCTCTAAAAGGGGGTCATTTGTGTTTGAACTTTTAAAAGAATTGTGCTAAAAAATGATACATTTTATTTTGGAACTTCAGGTGAGGTAAATTACTTTTGATGAGTATTTTATAAAAGAAAATTAAGATTTGAAAGAAAATTTAGCTTATTCTAGGTAAATAAAACAAGAGACTTAAGCAACAAACTTGAAAAGAAAGTTTAAATTTTAACATTTGTGAATTGAGAATAACAGATTAGTGGCAAAAGTGAAAGAATTTGCCTGGAGGATATCGAAAAAAAGAAGTATTGAAAAACAAAAGACTTAAGCAACAAACTCGATTCTAAATAATTGTTGTCATAACAGCTAAGGAAAGTGAAATTTAAACTTATAACATATTTTTAAAAAGTTGCTAATTTCAGACAAAGAAGGTGAACTATATCATTAGATTTATTATAATTTTGTTTTCGTGTGTTTTATTTTGGTCTATAAATCAATTTTGCTGTGTAACTAGAATATTCTGCTGGCTTTAGGCCATTTTTGCCTCTATACTGCTATAGAATATAACATTTTTTTAACAACGGAATAACAAATACAATCTCCTGACAGCTTAGCTCCTTGTATCGCGAATTCATGAATGTGGATGACACTGTGCAATAGTGAAAAATATACACGGACTTGACAGTATAGGTTCGATTCTACTACCAAAGGGTAGTACAGGATTTTCCAACAAGAGGTGTTATTTTGAATCACCCGGTATTTCGGTAGCTGTTACTTTTGAAGCTTTTATTCTTTGACATTTGACAAGTAGAAACTACGCCATTACTAAAAATGAAACGATTCAACAACGAATTGAAATTATTAAAATTCACTAAAAAAATTGTGAAAATCTTGCAGTCACAGTTCGCAAAACTAAAGCATTTTTGGGTCGTCGTGAAGCACCTTGTCGGACCGCAATACAGAAATTGGTGGAAAAACTCGAGCTGTTGGGACAAGTTAGTGATGTGAAGAATAAACCCGTACACGTCGCTCAAGAACAACTGAGAATATTGCTGCTGTAGCCCAAAGTGTTGAAGGAAACCCAGGTTTGACCATTCCTCGTTCTTTGGAATTGGGCATTCCACAAACGTCATTACACCGTATCTGGCATAAAGACTTGGGTCTTAAGGCTTATAAAGTTCAGTTAACACAAGAACTCAAGCCGGCCGATCATCAACAACGTCGTGTTTTTGCTGATTGGTCCTTGAAGTGCATGAAAATTATCCGGAATTCCATCGAAAAACCATCTTGACTGATGAGGCCCATTTCAACCTCGGTGGCTACGTCAACAAGCAAAATTGTCGCATCTGGGGCTCGGAAAATCCAAGAGTTATTGTTGAGAAGCATCTCCATCCTCAACGTGTGACTGTTTGGTGCGGTTTATGGTCCGGCGGGGTCATTGGACCTTACTTTTTCGAATATGAGGTTGGATCAACAGTTACGGTGAATGGATTGCGCTATCGAGAGATGATTTATGATTTTTTATGGTCCGAGTTGGATGGTATTGATCTGGACAACGTTTACTTTCAACATGACGGCGCTCCGTGCCACACAAGCAACGAAACCATTGCTCTGTTACGGGACAGTTTCCAGACCGTGTTATCTCTCGAAGAGGTTGTAACAATTGGCCACCGAGATATTGCGATTTAACATCTTGCGATTTAACATCCTTTGGGGCCACGTGGAAGATAAGGTCCAACAGCCCAGCGTCGATTCAATACATCAAAGATAGAATTCGTGAGGCTATCGAGGACATAGGGCAGCCACTTTGCGATTTGGTTATGGAACATTTCATGAAAAGGATATGGTCCTGTAAGCGTGGTCGTGGTGGCCATTTGGCCAGTCGACCTACGACCTTCACAGCTCTCGTTAAGAGGTATCTTTTTGCCATGGATCGATTCCCGATCCGACGTACCGTTAAGGAGCTAGAGCAAAAATAAACTTTCCGTTTACATTTGAAAATTATAAAGTCCATTTTTTAAAAATCCAAAAAAAAACACTTTTCAGTCGACCTACGACCTTGACACCCATGAGCAATATTTTAGCCCTCGTTAAGAGCTGTGGCTACGTGCCACACAGCAAATGCAACAATTGAATTGTTGCGAAAAAAGTTTGGAGATTGATTATTTATAGAAATTGTGATATTGAATGGTCTCCAAGAAGTTGTGATTTAACACCATTACACTATTTCTTCCGGGGTTATTTGAAGTCAGTAGTCTTTCGAAATAAACCAGACTCTCTTCAAGCTTTACAAGTCAATATTGAACGTGCCTTTCATGACATACGACTTGATTTAGTGGAAAGAGTGCTCGAAAATTGGGTTCATCAAATTCGTTCCTGCCGAGGAAGTCGGGGAGGCTATTTGAATGACGTTTTATTTAGAACTTAATTGTATCGATTGTACTTCACATTAAATAAAAAACTTTTGAATTTCCTTAACAATAAGTGTATTTTTTCAAAGAAATCATATCACTCTTATTGGAAAACCCTGTATATTTGGCAATAATGTAGCTAAGAATATGCTGAACAAAGTTTGTTAACATTTTATGCGAGAAAAGTTTTTTCCCGCACTTTTTTTGAAAAAGTGAAGGAAAAATTTTTTTTTTTAATTTTTCAGAATAACAGAATACAGGGAACCGTAATTTTTCACTAACAATATTTAACAAAATTGTAGCCACAGTAAATCTGAACATTTCGGTGAACATAGCAATACAATCTGAACTTGTCTAGGCAACCTAAATAGCTCAAAAAGACCACAATGTACCTCAAAATATTAATATTTCACTATTTTGTAAAAAAAATATGTTTTTGGTTTGTGGTTATGTTCAGCAACTTTATAGAAAACATTAAGGCCAATATTTTTGTGGAATATATTAACCCTATAGCACCCCCACATAACTGTAATTTAGGCCTTATTTTAAGAAATAGTAAAAAACACCTCTAAAAATGAAGAGCGTGAGGATGAAATGTTCTACATAAATGTTGGCCATTAAATTTTACTATATGTGTCAGAACTAGGGATGTAACGAAAGCGAATATTGAAATATATTTCTTGTGAATGAGTAACCGAATAGTGAAATATGAATTTTTGCAAAAGCGAATAGTGAAAAGTGATGCGAATAATTCGCTTTCGCATATGCGAATATTTGTTACAACCCTGGTCAGAACACACAAACACCAAAAAACCTCCTTGGCCTCTTCGTGCAGCAATGATAGTCATACGACCCAAAAATTGGAAGTAAAATACAGCTTCTATAGGGCTAAAGGCCCAAATCGGGCAAAACATATATATATTGGAGCTATAATTAAACCTGGACTGATTTTTTTAAAATTCGTCAATGTTGTCCATAGATCAAGAAAATCGACCATGCTAAATTTCAAAACGATTGGATGTAAAATACAGCTTCTATAGGGCTAAATGGCCAACTCGAACGAAACATATATGTGGAAGCTATATCAAAATCTGAACCGATTTTCTTCAAATTGACCAATGTTGGTCCATGGATCAAAAAACTCGATCATGCTAAACTTCAAAACCATTGGATGTAAACTACAGCTTATATAGGGCTCAAGTGTCAGATCAAACGAAACATATATATGGGAGCTATATCAAAATCTGAACCGATTTTCTTCAACTTCAGCAATGTTGGTCCATACTTCAAGAAACTCTAACCTGCTTAATTTCAAAACGATTCGATGTAAACTACAGCTTCTATAGGGCTAAAGGGCCAAATCGAACGAAACATATATATGGGAGCTATATCAAAATCCGAATCAATTTTCTTAAAATTCGTCAATGTTGGTCCATAGATCAATAAACTAAACCATGCTAAATTTCAAAACAATTGGATGTAAAATACTGTTTCTGTAGGGCTAAAGGGCCAAATCGAACGTAAAATATATATGGAAGATATATATAAATCTGAACCGATTATCTTCAAATTGAGCAATGTTGGTCCATAGATCAAGAAACTCTACCTTGCTAAATTTAAAAATAATTGGAAGTAAAATACAGCTTCTATAGGGCTAAAGAGCCAAATCGGACGAAACACATATCGATAACTCCATTCTAAACTATGCTAAGTGCAAAAAGGTAGTTTTTCAGGAAAGGAGATCAATGTTTGATGAATTTTTTAAGTTTGTGTGGAATTCCTTCATTCTGAAAATCAAATGACCTGTACTGTTTTGTGCATAACTTTTGACTGATAAACACCAAATTTTGACTGAATATAATTTGGAATATTTAGAAATTAAAAATGCAATCTCCCTAAAAGCATGCTAAATCGACTTAGCATGTTTTAGAATGGAAATATCGATATATGGGAGATACATATAACTAAATCTGAACTGATTTTTTTCAAATTCGCCAATTTTGGTCCATGGATGAAAAAACTCGATCATGATAAATTTCAAAACAATTGGAAGTGAAATACTGCTTCTATAGGACTAACGGGCTAAATCAGACAAAACATACATATGGGAGCTATATCTAAATCTGAACTTATTTCAACCAATTTCAATAGGGTTCTTTCAAGGTGCGAAAGACTCCTAACTGCAAAATTTCAGCACGATCGGAGTGAAATTGCGACATATACGGACAGACGGACAAACAGACATGGTTAAATCGACTCAGCTAGTGATTCTGATCGTTCGATCCGTATACATTGGGTGAGTCTAGCTGTAGTATATCTAGGAGTTACAAAATCCTGCCATGAAACAAACTTATAATGCCAGTACCACAGTGCGATGTAGGGTATACAAACCCACTTTAAAGAATACGATCGCCTCAGAATTACTAGCTGATTAAATGCATCCATGTCTGCCCGTTTGTCCATACGTCCTCCCGTTTTTCCTTCTTAAGTTGTTCTATATGAAATTTTGTAGAGAGCTCTTCCTTCCTTGCATCAGGGTTGAAGCCCATTGAAATTCGTCAAAATCGGTTCAGATTTAGATGTTGCCCCCATCCCGATTTGGCATTTAAAATGTTCAATATTGCCATGCCCATTTTGGTACCTCACAACCAAATGTTCCATCCAAATGTTTTCAATTTTTTTTATTTTTGACTACATTTGTAGTCACACTGACAAAGAATGAACGTTGAAAAAAGAGTATATCTCAGTCGGTTTACCCGACTGAAATTATCTTAGTTGTTTTATTTATTTATTTAAATTGTAATTTCAACAATTTAACTTTATTTGCAAAATCTTGTAATTGCATGATTAATTGTAATTTTGGAAAATTTCAATTCACTTTAAACTCTGTTACAAATGGCTAAGCTACTCGTATTAAAAAAAATTCCAATAAAAATTCCTTTTGCCCATTTGGTTGCTGCATACAATGAAAGCCTTAAAGCAAAAATGCTTCTAACGAAAACCACAAGTGTGCAACAAACATTATGTACAATCTCATCAAGAAAATCTTATTGTATCTATAGATCTGAAAATGAAAAATGGTTTTGCTAGCATTGTGCGCAAGCGTTTCGTGTTCAAGCTTACCTTGCAAGTTTGAAAAAATGCGCCAATACTTGACTTATTGTAGATGGCATCGTTGGCCGAGCTCGTATTGCTGGGATTATTCGCAGTCGAGTTGGGGCCACCACCACCGCCGCTTGAGGTGGTGGAGGTATTGCCTCCATTATTGCTGCTGCTACTGCTGTGGGTACGAGCCAAAGTATGCTTGGAATGTTTCGAATGCTGTTGTTGTTGTTGCTGCAGCGAGGAGGCCAGGGGCGCATGGGGTGGTGCAGTTTTAATGGCTACGGTATCCATTGTTGCCATTGTTTGGTGATATGTTTTTTGGGCAGTGTATTGATTCGAGGGTGGGGTAATTTTATTTAGCAATTTTGTTTGTTTGTATTTATTTTTTACTTTGAAGGGACTTTTTGATTTTGTTTTTATGATAATGGCTTTTATTTTGTATAGAACAATATTTATTTAAGTTACTTTTTTCTGCTTCATTGCAGACATATTGGCTGTTTTTTTCTGCTTCTTTTATTTTGTATTCAAACGAGTTGCAAATAAAGGGAGTGAGTTTAGCTAGAAGTTATATCTGATGAAGAAGCCAAAGGCAGACGGTTTTTAAATGGGAACATCCCCCGTTTTGTGTTCAAATTGTGTTGTTTTATATGGAAGACTTATTGGCACAAGGGTTGCAAAAGCCTTATGGTTTCGCCAAAATTGTATAGTCGTTGTTGTTACATATATATATGTGGATTTGTTTAGTAGTTGCACATGTTCAATTTTAGGTAACTTCTTCAGTGAATTTTCTTCTTTTTTTGTTATCATAAAATGCACCTGCTTTTTGCTTTCAAGTCTTCTTTTTTAAGTAATTGCCGCCAAAAAACATAAATCATTGAAAGTAAGGTGCAAGTTTTTCATAAATTTTAAAACTTTTCAGTTCACTTATTTTTTGCGTTTCTATAACTCACAAATTATAAATTCAAAATATCATTTTTTTCTTATTAATATATTTTTTTAATTGTTGTTGTTTTTTTTTATTGTAAAAATATTGTTTTGTTAAATTCTTGTTATTGTTAGCATCAACTCAAAGTCTATTTATTCTTTGTTTTTATAATTACATTTTGATCTTTTGACTTGAAATGTCAAAAGTTTATACATTTACGTTTTTAAAATCTTGTGAATCTTTTTTCTTTTTTTGTTGTATCTTCTTCAGTCACAAGCATAACACAATGCCAGAGGAGACTTTAACACTATGGAACACGCTCTCAAAACCTCTTAGTTCAGACGCGAGTTAAGCATCATCATTTAGCCGTACTCAGCTACAGGGCTGAGATTTTTGTTGTAGATACACTAACACCGCAATGCTATTCAATATGGTTAGCCACTGCATCATGATAGAATGGAAATGGTTTAACACCTTTTGTTTTTTTTATTTTTTGTCGATTGAATTATTTATTTTAATAAATTTGAGAATTCCACACAATTTTATTCAAAATTTATTTGTCATAATCAATACTACACTCTTTCAATTTGTTGTAGTTTTTTGTTTTCCTCTTCTCACATTTATTGTTTTGTTTGCTTTATAAACCACACTCGAATCGTTTGTTACGTTTTTGCGCCACAACGTCTGTTTAACCAAAGAGCATGTCAAACACTATTCTGCTCAGGTAACACAACAGGTAAAAATTCCCTCTAAACATAAAAAGGGGTATTTTTATAGCCATTGCCGAGCATTCGCTCATGTGAGGAACAACAGTGCTCTCTTTGTTGGTTGTTGGGTTATGCAAAGCCATGCTTTGAAGATTGTACTTGTTTGGGAAATTTTTCTAAATAGAATTACCTGTTGTTTTGATGGGCTCAAAAGAGAAGTACACAACTCTTAAGAGAGATTTCGAGTTTGGTGTTCTCTTTCAATACGAATAGAAATGAAAATTATTTGAAATTCTTTGGCATGCCTTAAGGAGTTCAGAAATATTTTCCTATAGTAGTGTAAGATAGAGTCTGGCGTATGCTTCCGCTTCGTAAAGTAAACATAACTTTTGTTTGGTTTAATATTGTTTTTTATATTTTGTTTACATTCATTGCACATTGGGTCAAATGGTTCATTTTGCAGCCCAAAAGACAAATTATCCACATAATAATAAATCACATCATACAAATCAAAAAATATGTTTTTGTTAGAACATGTGTGTATATCGTTATGTGTCGAGCTATTAAACATAAGAATTTTAGATATCGATAACTATGGTTTGACAGCTAATAATGACAAACGGTGTTGACATTTCTGTTCAGTGTGGTTTGGCAAGTCATCATGAATCGTTTCACGCCAGAACAACGCTTCCAAATTGTGTAAATTTACTTTAGAAACAATGAATCATTTAGCGAAATTCAAATGAATGAATTGTGTTTAGTGATGAAGCACATTTCTGGTTAAATGGCTATGTTAATAAGCAAAATTGCCATATTTGGAGCGAAGACAATCCACAAGCTGTTAATGAGTCACCATTACATCCATCAAAATTAACTGTTTGGTGCTGTTTATTCGCTGGCGGCAAGGCATCATCGGTCCTTATTTCTTTGAAAATGAGGAAAGAACTGCCGTTACTGTAAAGGGCGCGCTATTGCGCCACGCTGACTGAATTTTTGTTACCAAAAATTAATCTGCTTAATATCACTATATTAAATATAAAAATATGTCACGCAACTTCCAAACAACATCCACTTTGCTATTACTCTTGCTTTAGTCTTTTAAAATATAGATCAAAACAAAATATTTAAATAACTCTCGCAAAACAAATGTTATGAGCCTTTGCATGCAAGTACTGTTCGATATTTTTTTGCCCAATTCCTAATGTTTAATTGTTCATATCTCCCGAAGTTTTGGAGATATTTCAACCAAATTTTATCTCCACCAAGATTTTAAGGAATTTTATTTAATATGATTGTCGTCATTATTATTATTGTTGAGTCCAAACCAACTACACTGTGCAACAGCGAAAAAAATACATGGACTTGACAGTATAGTTTCGATTCTACTACCAAAGGGTAGTATAAACCTATACACGGTTTGACAAAATTGGTGACCAATTTTGTATGGGCCTCAAAATATTCTAAAAATCAGTGTGCCCCACGAAAAAGATGTCATCAGTTTTTGTCCAACAGCTAATTCAGACTTGTTAATATAGCTTACCTATATTAGGCAATAATGTAGCTAAGAATATGCTGAACAAAGTTTGTTAACATTTTATGCCAAACAGATTTGTTCTTCACTTTTTTTTAAATGTGAAGAAAAAATTTTTTTCGCTATATTCAGCATAACTTACATGAAATTTTCACTACCAATATTTGGAAAAATTTTAGCCACGTTAATCTGAACAACTTTTGGGCAGATATCAATACAATCTGAAGGTATCTTGGCACCATAGATTGCTCAAAGAGACCACATAGTACCACAAAAATTTTAGTATTTCACTATTTTGCAATTCTAAAACAAAAATATTTTTTTTGTGTAGGGTATATTCAGCAGCTTTGTAGAAAATAATAAGGCCAACATTTTTGTGGAACATATTAACACTCTAGCTCCCCCAAATCGTAAAAAACACCCCTAAAATAGTGAGTGCGGAGATGAAACGTTCTACAAAAATGTAATACAATTTACTACATATATCAGAACACACCTAGGCCAAAAATTAATACAACAACGAAAGTTTAAATTACATAGCTGTTGAACAAAAACTGATGTCACCTTTTTCGAGGGGTCCACTGATGTTTAGAATCTTTTGAGTCCAATAAAAAAAAGATCACCAATTTCGCCAAACCGAGTATAGGGTTATACCTGCTTTTGGTAGTAGAATAGAACCTATACTGTCATCAAGTGCACAGCGTTATGTAGAAGAGCTTATTAGGCACTTAAAATAACTTATAACTGGGCACAATGAAAATCATTAAATGTAATCACGGACAAAACAGAAATATGTATATTTACGAGGGAACGAAGATCGTGCGAATCCCCGAGTCTCATTTCCTGAATAAGACAATTACAATATCTAACCAGGTGAAATACTTAGGAGTAATCTTGGATCATAGAAGATGATCAAATAGGAGAAAGAACCTCTAAAACTCACAGATGTTAGTCGTTGTGCAGAAGAGCTATAGGTTCAAAATATTAAGTCCATGTATGACACAATGGTTTTACACGTGCGTGATTAGAGCAATACTAACCTATGCCTCAGTAGTGTGGTGGACATCAGTGGCAAAAAAGTGCAACGAAAAACATCGCTGTCGAGCGGGCCGATTAGAAACGCACCAACAAGAGCGTTTGAGACTATTCTATACATCCAACCAATAGACATCCGTACACGCTGAAAATATCTCTTCTGTACTAGTATATTGTTCCAAATATATTCTGCTTAAAATATATATTTGTTAAGGGTACACTCTAAATATAAATATAATATTGGATACACGCAAAAAGTATATATTTGGGAAAATGTTATTCAAAACAAATCTTTGCTTACATCCCAATATGTTTTTATTTGGGACTGTTATTTCCGAAACAAATATTTATTTGCACTTAAGAATTCAGAAAATACTTTAAATTTTTTACTAATTCAAAGTAATTTTATTTAGAAAATTTTAATGTTCGTAAACATAATAAATAATAATAATAATTGAAATCGTATAATTTTGAATCAAAATAATTTACTTGGAGGATTGACAAGAAATCATGACTTGGAATACTAACTCAGAAATTTGAAATGAAATTCTAAATAATTATCCCCTCACCTTAGAGATGAGGGTATATATCATTTGCTACGAGCCAAAAGTGTAACACATCGAAGGAGTGACCTAAGACCCTAAGTATGTTCGGCGGATATCCATTTTGGGTAATTTTTAGTCGAACGAGCAATGTCCGTCCGTCCGTCCGTCTGCCTGCCTGTCTGTCTGCTGGCTGGTGCGCACGTTAGCTCTCGAAAGGAGTAACCGATTGACTTCAAATTTTGTATGTGGTAATATTTTCTTCTATTTCCGGCTAAGTTCGAAGATGGTCCATATTGGTCCACTCCTTCTAGTACCTCTCCCACAAAGGGTTAACATTTAGTGAAATATTGATTATTTAATAACTTCTATACTACTTATTTGAATCCTCTGAAATTCTACACATACAGGGTGGCTGATATGTATTGCAACCAACTTCAGGTTGCCATCATTTCTAAACCGCTAGTCTGATAGCTGACAGATTTATTTCAGTGACAGTTCATTTTATTGTTTACAAGCTTACAAAAGCATTTTGATCTTCAGATTCAGACAATATTGAACCAAAAGTTAATAGCTTATAACTTTTGTACAGTGTAATGCTATTATAGTACCTAGAGTTCAGAGAAAAATGGGCGTTATTGGCACGCCCCTTTTGATACCTCCCACACATATGGACATTTTTGTACCATACGTCCTCCTTTTTAACCAGTGTCCTCCCGTCCTCCCTCCTTTTTCAAAAATGATGGTTTTGTCCTCCTTTTGTTACAAATTAAAATTTTTCACAATCAGTAAACCTCCACATGAATTATACTCTCAACTACTTTTAGTACAAAGTTAGTTCTACAATAATTGAGCTCGATGACTGAAATTTGGTACAAATACTTCTTATAGCTGCAGGTAACTTAGGATTGAGGATGGGCAATATCGATAAATTTTTAGCATCTTCTGTCCGATTTGACTTATTAATGCCATAGAGGCTGCTAATTTCAACTGGTCGAACTGAAATTGGTAATTTGGTAGTATGTATATCCAGAACCCTTCAGACGAACAATGGTCATCATAGGTCCTTGCTTTGATATAGCCTCCACACAAAGGTACCTCAAGATTTTACTTCTTAACGCAACAAATTTCAAATAATCAGAAAACAGTTGACATGCCGTCTATGGTGTAGGGTATGCAAAATTCGGCTTGTCAGATCTTAACGCTGTTTCACTTATTTATTATAATTAACACCTAAAAATACTGGAGCTAGACCCACTTTAAAGTACACCGATTGTCTGTCTGTAGTAAACTTGAAAATTTCAAAGTCGTTCGTTGCCACGGAGAATAAGTTAAAACACTGGACAATGATGGTTCACAAAAATATGTGGGAAATGCGAAACAGTGGGAGAAACAGCAAAGATACTATGGGGTGACTAAACTGAGAATAACACTCAGTAGTTTACTGAAATTAAACAATATCGAGGCTATTAAGATTATGAGTGTTCTAACAGGAAATTCAAGATGATCTTCGTCGCAAAGGACTAGCAGATAACGATGAATTCAGGGCATGCAGGGAAAACAAGGATACGTTGGAACATTTAATTTATTTTTTTGGTCCAGCTGCTAGAAGGAATGGACCAATATGGCCCATATTCGAACTTAGCTTAGAGATAGAGAAAAATATTTGCGCACACCAAATTTGAAGTCAAACGGTTTATCTAGTAGACAGACATACAGAAACACTGACAGATGGACGGACGGACATTGCTCAAATGACTTAAAATGACCCAAATCGAATTTCCGCCAAACATACTTGGGGTCTTAGGTCACTCGCTCGATGTGTTACACTTTTGGCTCGTAGCAAATGATATATTCCCTCCTCTCTAAGGCGAGGAGATAAAAAGTACAAATAAAACTATCCATAAAAATTAAACTATGAACACACGATTGTCAGATCGGACAACGTTATCAACAATGACAGATTGTTAGGCAGATATGATTTACCTGTTCGACGACTGCAAGAGTTGCCAATAAAATGTTTCTCTGGCAGTGGCGCTATTGTCTCCAAATTATCTCACTATGGCAACGTTGTGGGTTTACACGATTGTCGTACAATGACTTTTGTGGCAACGTTGCAAGACAAAAATTGTAAGTTCACACGGTCGTAAGTTCACAGGATTGCATTTCCCGCCATTTTCCTTACAACATTGTTATATCTGACGATCGTGTGTACATAGCTTTACTCTGAGACTATTAACTATGTATCTAACTAATTTCTTTTTCTCACGGCGTTTACGTTTGACTAATTCGTGTTCGCATTGTGACAACTTTCAAAGCCATCCTAAAAGTATGCATCAAATTTCACAAATATTTTCGAACATGTATGTGCCTTAAGTCTTTTGTACAAATACAATGAGAAATACAAAATCTCTTCAGATTTTGAGTATGTTGTAGTAACCGTTTAAATTTAAAAATATAATTTTTCAGAAAGTATAATATTTTCAATAATTCCTTTTTTTTGATGATTTTTAACGTTTATGTTTTTATTTAATTGTACTCAAGTATTGTACGTATTTCATTAAATATAAAATTACCCACAAAATTTTGCGTATTTTATTTGTATATGGGATGCACAAATATCGCTAAAATTCCCATTACCAGTATTTCTTTATAAATCCTCTCAAGTCTTTTAAGATCAACTATAACAATAAAATCCCAATCCCAGACTCTAAACATTGTATAGAAAACAATGTTTCTTTCTACAGGCCTAGACGAACAGAGCGAAAAGTCTGGTTTATAACAAAATGGCTGACTTCAAAGTGGCTATGCTGCGGCTCTGCAGCGGCCTTCTTTCGGGACTTGAAGTGAACATTTCTAGCCGCCGCCATCAAACACGTTTGGGGAGAGACACAATTGGGACGGGTGCTGCTTTTGCGATCAGTTGGGTGAGCCAAGTAACCATCGAACAAAAACCAGAAATAATGCAAAAAATTAAGAAGGGGGAAATTGTTGGCTGGAGAAAAATAAACACGAAGAGAAGAAAACAGTAAAAACAAACCGAACCGAACAAAGAAAACTTGCGGATAAAGCTGCGAATCCAACAGGAGGGGTACAAGTAAAAACCTCCAACTTTGAGGAAAAAAGTCTCGGTAAAGTCTCTGCACGGGGATTTGGATGCAGTAAAAACTTTAAGTTTCTTTTTTTCAGGCACAGTACAAGAAACTTTGAGAACGTCAAACTCTAGAGTACAGATCCCAGCGACAGTTGAACATTATACGTATTGTATGTATAAATGACAAGCTATCAGACTTCAGAAGATGAGTGGCTTGAAGATGTGTTTTTTTATTTTGTTGGTTCTTCTTTTTCTCCCGTTTCTTGCCTTTCTTGTGATCGTTGGTTGCATTGTAATGTGCTGTTGTTGTGTTTTGTGTAGTTGTCGTTGTTTTTCTGATAAGAGTTGTTTTGTTTTTTTTGGTGGCTTCTCTGTTTGGTTGCTTCTTTCTCGTTTGATTTATTGTTTTGCTATATAGTTTCTGTTTTTTTTACTCGTTTGTTGTGTTCGTAGCATCTTTAGGTACGTTTTTTGTTGTTGGCCAGTTGAATGTGTATAATTTCATTGGTATTGTTTGAAGCATTTTATAAACGCTATAGGCCTCTCAATTTGTTCCTTTGTCCGTTGATTGAGCTGATTTATGTGATATTGTGTAGCCCTTTTTTAAACAAAGGATTGTTTGTTCTAAAGGAAAAGAAGCTTAAAAAGCGCCAAAATGTTAAAAATTCGTTATACAAATTCAAAAATTAAAAATCGTTATATGCAGTTTTATTTTGAGGAGGAAACAAATGAAAGCAAGAATAGTTTAGTTGAGTAAACCGAGTGAGATATATCCAAACCTTCAGAGAAATATAATGGGGATACGCAAAAGCTCTCAATGAAAAAATTGGCAACAAATTAAAAACCAGTAAGGAAAGGCTAAAGTCGGGCGGGGACGACTATATAATACCCTACACCACTCTCGTAATATTGAATAACTCTGATATATAAATTTTGTAATTCATGTATATATTGTTTACATAAATTTACTTTTGGGACATTTTATACTGAAATAATACCCTGTACCACAGTGTGGTGTAGGTTATAAAAACGATTGGATCTAAAGAGCCAAATCGGATGAAACATATATATGGGAGGAGCGCCCCAGTAGGCGAGTTGGTAGCGTACTCGCCTATGAGTTTGGGGGTCGTGGGTTCGATTCCCACCAGAGGCTCTGGTCTGTCGCTGCAAACATTTAGCCATATGGTCTTTGTAACCCGGCCTTTCCCTGGACCTTAAAATTAGAATATAAATTTACTTTGTATTGTAATTCATATAAATAAATAAATAAATAAATAAATATATATGGGAGCTATAGCTAAATCTTAACCGATTTTCTTCAAATTCGGCAATGTTGCTTCATGGATCAAGAAACTCTACTATTCTAAATTTCAAAATGATTGGATGTAAAATACTGCTTCTACAGGACTAAAGAGCAAAATCGGACGAAACATATATATGGGAGCTATAGCTAAATCTTAACCGATTTTCTTCAAATTCGGTAGTGTTGGTTCATGGATCAAGAAACTCTATTATTCTAAATTTCAAAACGATTGGATGTAAAATACAGCTTCTTCAGGACAAAAGAGCAAAATCGGACGACACATATATATGGGAGCTATAGCTAAATTTGAACCGATTTCAACCAAATTCAATAGCGATCTTAACAGCTGCGAAAAACTCTAAACTGCAAAATTTCTGAACGATCGGAGTGAAATTGCGACCTGTAGTCGACGAACAACTTTACATGGACAGACGGACGGACGGACGGACAGACATGCTTAAATCGACTCAGCTAGTGATTCTGAGTCGATCGGTATACTTTAAGTTGGGTCTAGCTGTGTTATTTTCAGGTGTTACAAACATCTGCCATGAACAAACTTATAATACCCTGTACCACAGTGTGGTGTAGGGTATAAACACGCAGAAAATCTAATGTCAAATTGGGTGATTTTTCGCAAATTTTGGGTTATGTTCCGTATTAATTTCTTCAAATATGAAAAATTTGCAACCAAAGTGTTACTTTTCCAGTTTACAGCACACTGATGTATTCATTAAGAATCTGCCATATGCAAATCATGGAGATCGGCAATTCAAAAAAATGTTCTTTACTTTTCTAATTTCGAAGCAATCCATTGTCAAAGGCTTAAAGTCCGGCCGAAGACCCATTTTCGAAAAAAAAGATTATGTTTTGGAAACTAGTTTTTTCGTATTTCCCATGTCTTGAAGACAGATAATTCGGAAAAATGTGTTTGCATTCACGTTTTAGGACATTTTAAGTAATTTGAGCAATGCTCGTGTGTCTGCCTGTCTGGATGGTGCACACGATAACTCCCCAATAGAGACTTAAAATTTTGTGTTTTAGTATCTATCTCAGGCTAGTTCGAGGATAGGTCATATTGGCCAACTCCTTCTAGTACCTTCCCCAAAAAATTAATTGAAATATTATTTCTCATATAACTTTTACTATTCAAGACATAGTAATAGTTTCATTTTTTCAAATTTTCAGTTTTTCAATAGTAATGGAAACCCGGATCTACCATTACACATCACAGAGTTCTAGCCCATCATTCAAATTAGCATTTTGTTTCATTAATGTAAAAATACTAATCCTTAACACATGTAATTATAAATTACCTAAGCGACAAAACTTAGTTATAACCCAATCCCTAATATTTGTCATCTTTAGAATTGCATATATTAGTAATAAAAAACAAAAGACTAGAGATACAAATTAACAAAAAGAAAAACAACTTTACAATTGCAATCCTAAAATATCGCTTATTCCGTGCAAGAACGTTTCATTTCAAAATTGAGATTTACTAAAGAGGTCATATATAAATGTACCATACATAAAAATCTACAAGTTAATCCAGGAATAGGACAATTCCTGAGGAACACCAATACGTTGAGAAAGCTTTAAAAGTTATTTTATATCCTTCTATTCTGATTGCTTATTCTATACATATTAAACATTAAAACCCATCCTTTACTTGGTATTTTCGATTTTCAGATATAACCCTCTTGCACAAAATTACAGATATCTAAGTAAAACAAAAGACTTAAGAAACAAACTCACTGCTATGTACTGTACCATTATTGATGCATTCAGATGAATTTACACGGCACATCACGTTCGTTCTCATTCTCATCACTCCTCAGAAATTATTAAAATTCATAAACTACACCGAAGGCAAATTTATTCACTTTTTTTCTTGTTCGTGTTAAAAACCTAAAGATAACTTCCCGCCTACGCACAAACATGGCAACCATATCTTCTCAGCGTATGCGATAATCGCTGTTGTTTTTTTGTCAGTATTTTGTATATGAAAATTGATTAATATAAAAAATATATTTATGCAAGTAATTCGCGACAAAGAAAAAAAAAGTTGGCAAACTCAAAAGCTGCAAAATGCCACAATAATTACAAAGGCTCTCGTACATATGGCAGCTGAACATACAAAAAATATAAAGGCAAAAATTGCAACAACAAAAATACGACATAACATAGCTGCTGCAATACATAATTTTAAACATGTTTTCGCATTTATAATAATAATAATAATACTTATCAGAGATTCGATCTGATACAGACAAGAGTGTTGAAGAAATGCAATTTGAAATTTTAACAATTTATATGTCGACATAGACATGCGATATTGTAGCCTACGAGTAGTTTGAGTACGTGTATTGAACTATATCGATTTTTAAACGTCCTCTGGCAATGGATCATCCAAGAAATTCTTATTTTTTCTAATATCCTATTTTGAAATTGAAAATAATTGTATACAAAATTAGCGATATGGAATCGATGATTCATCTGATATCAAAACGTGAGTAATGTGAAACTTTAGATTGTCAGATAAGTAAAAATATTTTGCTCAGTCTATAGTCATTGTCAAGTTGTCTAAAATCCAGAATTGAAAAAATTTAAATGATTGCAACAGAAATAATGGGAAAGTGTTGATCTAATGAAATTAGCCGACCTAACAAAGAAAACACAGCAAATTTGGGAAAATTTTTCTTTTATTTCCAACATAATCTCCTTTTGGCTTGATACACTTTTTCCAGCAATTCTCAATAACTTGCTGGCAAAACCATTTTGCCGTTTGGAGCCATTTTGCAAGTTTGGAAACAAAAAATATTCTGAGGGAATAAGGTACGTTCTGAAGCAGTTCGAACTTTAATTCATTGATTTAGGCCATCGCAATAGTGGATGTGTGAACTGGTGCATTGTGTTGGTTGTGGGCAAACGCAGCACCCATCTTGCGGACAGCTTTCTCATAATCAAATTTAGCGGCAACATGCGATATACCATCAACTGAGGTCATCCAATAACACGAACCATCAACTGAGGTCATCCAATACAATTTTGTGGATTTTTTAAACCATTTCTGGCGTGGACATCTCAACCGTTTAAACTCTGCCACCCAATATTTTATAGTTGTAAACAAAGGATCAGACTCCCCCCAACTAGAATCTAGCAAGGTTTTAATATTGGTTGGACTGAATCACCTGAAAGTATTGTATTACATTTCGGTGGGCAATTTTTTCCATGTTTACTAATTCAATCAATAAAAAAAATTAAACAAAGTGGTGCCTGGAAATATAACACCTATGTTTTAGAAGTTTGCCATCTTTTATGAAAGTATTTTTTTTTTTCAAACTACTACCGCCATCTATGTGTCAAGTCGGCTAATTTTAGGAACGCCTTCGTATTTTACGATGTGCAGTAACTACCTTTAACACTGCCAAAATTTCAAGTATTTGCATGCTATTACAGCAAATTGTACAAAAATTTTTGTACAAGTTCGTTAATTTTTTCTCAAGATGATAGCGACAGATAAGCTACTGATATGTGTTAAATTACGAAGATTTGATTTGTAATACGGATGTTATTATATAATTAATATTTCACTAAATGCTAACCCTTTATAAGGGAGGTACTGGAGGGAGTGAACAAAAAGGGTCCATCTGTGAACTTAACCTGAGATAAAAAAATATTTGAAGTCAAACGAGTACTCCTGTCGAGAGTTATCGCACCAGCCCGACGGACGGACGGACATTTCTCAAATGACTTTAACTGTTCCAAAAATGATTTTCGTCAAACATACTTAGGGTCTTAAGTCACGATGTGTTACACTTTTGTGCCGTAGAGAACTGTATGTATATACACTCTTTCATTAAAGTGAGGGTATAGCCACACTGAAAAAAAATTTTTCATAAAATTAAAGAAATGCTCCAAAGACGTCCTTAGTCTTCAAAATAAGTACATTTTGTACTTAAAATATGGATAATTTCGATAATATTAGGTAATTTACTTAAATTTAAGTAAATTTTCTTAATTTTAAGTACAAAATGTACTTATGTTGAAGACTAAGGACGTCTTTGGAGCATTTCTTTTTATGACAAATTTTTTTCAGTGCAGTATGTAAAGACAGAAACTCGGACGGGGCCGACTATATTATATCCTACACCTCCCTAACAATGCACAATGTGGCATTGCGATAATAATTTGGAATATCTGGTTTCGTCTCAGTTAAGAAAGACTAAGCTCCACCACCTCGTCAAGGCTTATTCCAAGGAGAAGTAGAAGATGTTGATCACAATAAAATATATCTGAAGCGACAACCGTAAAACGCGAAGTATTCTTTCAGAAAAAAATCAAGAAGCGGAAGAAACAAATAGACGGGATTATACATAATCTAAACAGATTTTCAACTTGGATGAAAAACGTAATTTCTGCCAAATTACATTAAGATCTGACGTCGAATACAGTTTTAATGCTAAATCGGCGGGAGCATATATGAGAGCTATATCTAAATCTGAACCGATTTCCCCAAATTTAGCAGTATTCGTTCCTATATTAAGAAACTCTTTCTGCCAAATTTTTTAATGATCGAAAGTAAAATACAACTTCTATAGCACTTTGATACCAAATCGGGAGTAACACTACATATAAATCTTAGCCGATTTTCTCCAAATTTGGCATTCATGTAAGAAGCTTGCCTCTGCTGAATTTCGGATACAGAAATTCAGTTTCTACAGCGCTTATATGTCAAATCGGGGGTAACACATATGTGCGATCTATGCCTAAATCTGAACCGATTTTCCTCAAATTTAGTATTGTCTCTAAGTTTATCAAGAGAATTCTGTCTGTCAATCGCTTCTGTAGTATATTTTCTGGAAACATATTATATTTGGGGAAAATTACTTTTTTCCTATAGGTACGAAAACAAATTCTGTAGCCGATTTAAATATTTCTCCGTTTTTAAAGATAATTTGCACCAAAACTCCGAAAAATAACATTGATAAGAGAGATATTCAAACTTGTTTTCCGGTATGTAAACATAAAATATTTGCACCAAAGTATATTTTATTTAAATTTTGATCCCAAACATATTATGTTTCCCGTTTTTCCTCCGTTTACAGATCGGTATGCCAAAGGTACATATATGTGGAAGCTATATGAAAATCTGAACCGATTTTAAACAAAGTAATTCGGGATCGAAACTCAAAATAAAGATCAATCTAAACGAAACTCAAAATAAGGAGTTTCGTTTAGATTGGACCATAATTTCGACCTGTACTTTGATTAAAAAAATACATGCACAGACGGACAGACGCACATAACTCAATCAACTCAGAAAGTGATTCTAAGTCGATCGGTATAATAAACGATGGGTCTATTTCTTCTCGAATTTCAGGTTTAATTTTTCTTAATTGCGGGTTATGTCTTACAGTTAAAAATAGCATTTAAACAAATTTCTAATTAATCCAAGTAATCATTTGCTAATTCATCGAGCAATTTATAGCTATGCAAGATTATACAATTTCAATTGTAAAAGAATTTCACGAAGATTTGAAATTTCTAAAAAATACGCTTTATAACACTGAAAAACGTGCACTAAGTTTAAGGTATCTATATATTTTATGAATACTTAAAACAAATGAATCTTTATTTCTTACATAATAGCCCCAAAAAAATAATTGGGTTGAAACTAAGATTTGTTTAGAACAATATTTACCCAAATATATACATATTTAATATTTGTTTGTACCAAGTATCATTATATTTTTAGAGTGTACGCTAAACCTATAAATGTTTCAAGCAGAATATGTTTGGGACGATATATTACACGGAGAAAGATACAGGAAACAAAATATGTTTGGGATCTACTTTGGTGCAAATATTTTATATTTACATACCGGAAAAAACTTTTGAATATCTCTCTTATCAACGTTATTTATTTCGGAGTTTTGTTGCAAATTATCTTTAAAAACGGGGAAATATTTAAATCGGCTACTTAATTTGTTTTCCTACCTATAGGGAAAAAGTAATTTTTCTCAAATATAATATGTTTCCAGAAAATATACTACAGAAGCGATTCTTAGGGTACAGAAACGATTTCAGCGTGTGTAATACCCTGTACCACAGTGTGCTGTAGGGTATAAAAATAGGTGATATCGGAACAGAGGAGTGTATACAAGGAGTGATCTATACATCGGTGAAAGTGTCATTTGTTAAGATTGGTAGAAAAAGCGAAAATTATTTTAAATTTAATAAATTTTAACAAAATTTTTCATATTTAATCAATTTATTCATCTATTTAATTTTTGCCAAGAAAAGATGCCTTCCATACAAAAGTGGTTTAGATCAAAACAGAACGTTAATTCGTACAAAAAAGGCACATTTTTGTGACTTTATTCAATTAAATTCTTTTGATTAAGACCAATGTTATATTATAGTTATATAGTAACTTTCGAAGTACATTACATACAAATTTCATGAAGAAATGTTAAAAACAACTACAGCAATTACTCGGAAGCGTCACGGAAAAAAGTTGAATTGCTATGTCCATCATAACTCAGAGATGTAACGGGTTTTCCAATAGGGATGATACTCGTATGATTTTTAAGTGACGTTTCGGCCATTTGTAGTATGTCATGATCTGTCATTTGTTTTTCATTGTATGCAGTAGTGTTTACAATTGCATCATGGAGAGATATACGCAAGAACGATGTTTACAAATTATTCATTTTTATTATCAAAATAATCGTTCTCCAATTGCACCTTTTCGTGCGCTAAGTCCATTTTTTTTAAATAAAAAAAACACATTCCAGTCGACGTACGAACTTACCTCTCGCTAAGAGCTATCTTTTTGCCATTGACCGATTCCCGAGCCGACGTACCGTTAAGGAGCTAGAGCAAAAATAAACTTTCCGTTCGCATTTGAAAATTATGCTGTAAATTTTTTTTAAATCCAAAAAAAAACACTATCCAGTCTACCTATGACCTTGAGCTATCGCTAAGAGCTATTTTTTTGCCATTGATCGATTGTGGCTACGTGCCACACAGCAAATGAAACAATTGAATTGTGGCGAGAAAAGTTTGGAGATTCGATTATTTCAAGAAATTGCGATATTGAATGGCCTCCAAGAAGTTGTGATTTAACAGCATTAATTAGACTTTTTCTGATGTGGTTATTTCAAGTAAAATAAATCAGATTCTCTTCAAGCTTTACAAGTCAATATTGAACGTGCCATTCATGACATACGACTTGATTTATAGGAAAAATTGCTCGAAAATTGGGTTCATCGACTTCGTGTCTGCAGAAGAAGTCGTGGAGGCCATTTGAATGACGTTCTATTTAGAACTTAATTGTATCGATTGTACTTCACATAAATTTTTTTTTTCTTTATTTGCGATCTATTTCTTCACATTAAATAAAAAAACTTTTGAATTTCCTTAACAATACGTGTTTTTTTCACTCTTATTGGAAACCCCCATATTATCAAAAATTAAAAAAAAAAACAAAATTATTTCGTTTGGTAATTGTTTTCCCCAGGTAACGCTGGGAGGGTTTTTTCAAATTTCTCTTTTTAAATTTTTGGGAACACTTCGAAGTGAAAAACGCGATTTTTGCAAAAAAATATTAACAAATTTGAAAAAATCTCTCCAGCGTTTCCTCGTAAATTATGTACAGAAATTAAAAACGATCAGTATGGTGGTTTTGAAAACGTAGTTTGTGGGAAAAAAGCTTTAAAGGTTTTCTGATGGACTGAGTCACGTATGAAGCGCGGTTGCTTAGACTGCTGTATCTTCGCTAGTTTTTCTCCGATTAATCTGAAATTTTCACACAATATTTTGAAGAGGTTCTCCATTCAATAAATAAAATAAAAAATCTCATAAAAGTTTACAAACATTAACAGATTTAGATATAACCCCCATATAGTATATGTTCCTTCCGATTTGGCTTCTAAGGCCTGTATAAGGAGAATATTACAACAGATCGATGTAAAAATTGGCAGAGACAAGTCTTCTTACAGATTTCTAAAGACTATTAAATTGAGTGGAAATCGGTTCAGATTTAGATATAGCTCCCATATATATGTTCCTACCAATTTGGCTTCTACCCTAAGAAAAAAAATCGCTTCTGTAGTATATTTTCTGGAAACATATTATTTTTGGGAAAAGTAACTGTTTTGCTAAAAGTCGGAAACAAAATTCTGCAACTTATTTCAATATTTCCCCGTTTTTTAAGATAATCTGCCCCAAAACTCGAAAAAAAATATTAAGGATAAAAGAGATATTTAAACATTTTTTGTGGTATGTACATATAAAATATTTACGCCAAAGTATATTTTATTTAAATTTTGCTCTCAAACATATTTTGTTTCCTGTTTTCTACTCCGTGTAAGCTGTATTTTACAGACCCCTATTAGTGGAAGAAGGTAGTGACTTTCTCTGCGAATAAACGCAGCCTATTTTTTAAAGAGATTGGTTCAGATATATAAGTTGATGTAATTGTTTCGGTTATGCATGTAAAGATGGGAAAAGCTAAATTTTCCAAACGATTTTCATGCAATTTAAAAAAAGGTGGTTTCTTGATCCATTGGCTATAATCAGATGTGTGAGATTTTTCAGCGAATAATGAACGATTCCTGAAAATGGGACTACAAAAATGGGACTAAATCATAAGAAATGTTAAATCTGGTGCACCTTAAAACCTGAAATTTAGTAGAAAGCAATGTTTTTGAAGTTGGGTATTTTCACGGAAAACTAACCAAATTTTTCATCAATTGCCCATATCTTCTCTGCAAATATTATATTTATTTATTTATTTATATGAATTACAATACAAAGTAAATTTATATTCTAATTTTAAGGTCCAGGGAAAGGCCGGGTTACAAAGACCATATGGCTTAATGTTTTGCAGCGACAGGCCAGAGCTTCTGGTGGGAATCGAACCCACGACCCCCAAACTCATAGGCGAGTACGCTACCAACTCGCCTACTGGGGCGCTCCAATATTATATTTAATTTGGTAAAGTAAAAACAAATTCGCCTTTCCCTTTCTGGAATTCCAACAAGAAATACATATTTGCATATTCTATTTCTTTGAGGTTGAGGGATATTTCAATCGGTTAACTCGACTGACTGAATGAAGATGCTCCAGCAGACTATGCGCTGTTTTCTTCAGTCGGGTCAAGATTTATATACTTTTAAAGTTTCCGTTTTTTGTCGTAAAAAACGTATTCGTTTGATTACTGATCTCTTGCTGAATGTTATATTTTTCATGAACATCTGTTGCAAGTCGACATAATCGCATTAAAGTTTTTGTTGGACTTTTAGACATATGTATGTATTCCTTCTTTGGAGGCAAATTGACAGAAAGGCAGCAATGGCTCAGGGAGCTTTGATGATTTATGTTCAAATGTCCCCACAAAGATATGGAGCACTGATGAGTATAAAGCCATTGCTACTGATACACAAATGCTGCTGTAATGACAAAGCGGGTTGGCTACGTTGTAAATGATGTTTGGTTCTTAAGTCTTTCGTTTCGAGGCATATAGGATATATTTAAGACGGTTGAATGCAATCAAAGTCGTGTTAATGATGTTTGCTACTTAAATTTCAGAGAGTATTGTACATATAAAATGCTCTCCCTTTAAGGGAAAATGTACTATGCTTAGGGTAGATTAAAATCAAACACAAAAATCATACTTACTCATTTTTATTTAAATGTATTTGTAGGCCATTAAATCCTCTTCGATATTGAGTTAATAAGCAATAAATAAAATGTCCACTGCCATCAACTCCTTTTCGTTAGCTATCATTGCAGGGCCTCCAACATTAAAACGCTTCTAAAGTATCGTCTTAAGTCCCCCCATCCACATGCCCAACTTCCAACATTCAGTTGCCATTCTAACCAATTGTTGAACAAATTAATGACATCACCGATCTTTGTCTCTATATATGGTCTCAAAGTACAATTCAACAGAAGAAAATTGAGAAGAAAAAATAAACACAACAAATCGTTACCAAACATGAACACGAGCCATTAAAGCCACATTTTAAGTAAATAAAGAAAATCAAACAGAGATAGACAGACGAACAGCCATCAAAATAGACAAACATAAAGTTTTAATACAATACAAAATGCAATTGTATGGGAGAAAAAATACAATGTATATAAACAGAGACAGATCGATATAAAGGGAATAAATACAATAGACAACAAACAACCAAAACAAAACAAGCACAACTCAAGATAAGAGTGGCAAACAGCCGGGCTGAATGTTTGGCTGGTTATGGCCAAGGAGTGTGGGTTGGTTGACTCTTGTTTATTTGTTTTTTTGTTTAGATCGTTGTTGTCGCGAGACCATAACAGAAATCGGAAAACTAAAACCTGAAAACTGGAAACTGGAAAACTTGGTGGTCTAGCTTTTGCGCGCAAATAGCTAAGAATTGCGCGCCAAACTTAGACAAAAGTGCTAAAAGGAAATATCAACAAATCCACATCGTGATTGTTGGCTATTTTAGGAAAAACTTCGCGTACGCGCGCTAAAACTAAATAGGCATCATCTTATTTTGTCTTTCTTCCATCCCTAGTTCTTTATACATATGTACGTAGTCTCTATAAAGATGTGGCAAATTACAATCAGGAAGAGCATGCAACAATGTATACGTATGAGATTACATGGGGGAGTTGCAATGGGTTTGGGAATAAACAAAAAAAATCGTTATTTCTACTAATCGAAAGCAATTTTACGACGCTAAGTCGAAAACAGGGCGGTATAAATGCATATCCTTTACTTTAAAAGCTCACAATATATCGTAATATAAATTTCCAGGAAAATTAATGAAATAAAAAGAAGTTTGAAGAAAATAACCACAAGTAAGATAGTTTCACTCTAACAAATATTATCATACCATCATTTGCCCATAACTCCTTTATTTTAAAAGAAATAAGAACCAATTCGCAAAACTTTAGTCAAAATGTATTGGCTTCAAAGGTAACTTTTTTCAATTTTTAAATTATGTCTATTAAAAAATCTAATGAAGGGTTTTCCAACAAGAGGTGTTATTTTGGTATTCAAAGAAAAATGCAATTTTTTGAGATAAATGATCGGATGTTTATCTCATAATAAAGATGAAGGTATGCCGTTAATAATTAAAAACAACATCAGCCAAATGGCCACCACGACCACGCATACAGGACCATACCCACGCATAAGGTCCAATCCTGTTCATGAAATTTTCCATAACCAAATCGCTGCCTTATGTCCTCGATAGCCTTTGAGGTCTTCTTCTATCTTTGAGGTCTTGAATCGACACTGGGCTGTTGGCGTAGACCTTATCTTTCACGTGGCCCCAAAGGAAGAAGTCGCAAGGTGTTAAATCACAAGATCTCGGTGGCCAATTGTGATCACCTCTTCGAGAGATAACACGGTCCGGAAACTTTTCCAGTAACAGAGCAATGGTTTCGTTGCTTGTGTGGCACGTAGCGCCGTCTTGTTGAAAGTAAACGTTGTCCACATCAATACCATCCATCTCCGACCATAAAAAATCATAAATCATCCCTCGATAGCGCAATCCATTCACCGTAACTGTTGACCCAACCTCATTTTCGAAAAAGTAAGGTCCAATGACCCCGCCGGACCATAAACCGCACCAAACAGTCACACGTTGAGGATGGAGAGGCTTCTCAACAATAACTCGTGTGTTTTCCGAGCCCCAGATGCGACAATTTTGCTTGTTGACGTAGCCACCGAGGTGGAAATGGGCTTCATTAGTCAACACGATTTTTCGATGATTATCGATTTTTCGAATTTTAATAATTTCAGTGCGTTGTTGAATCGTGTATCGTTCCATTTTTAATAATGGCGTAGTTTCTACTTGTCAAATGTCAATGAATAAAAGCTTCAAAAGTGACAGCTACCGAAATACCGGGTGATTCAAAATAACACCTCTTGTTGGAAAACCCTGTAGAAACAATTACAAAATTTAAATAATTCAATAATATATGTCTTTAACCGAAATCAGTTCAAACACTTATGGATGTATAAAACAAGTAAGAAAGTTCAGTAGGTTAAACCGACTTAAGAATCCCTTCCCCTTCAGTCCCAAAAAATATTCGTAAATGGGTAATTCCAAAACAGTTCGACCAACTCAAAAAATTACCCTTTCAATTTACACAAAATTTAGCACAATAATTCTCATAGTGTGAGGGAATTTTTTTGGCGTTTTTAGTTTTCCAAAATTCATTGTAGTTTTTGTGGTACAGAGCTCCAAAGTTACCTATCTCAAGTATTATTCTCAAAATTACCATTTGTTAAATTAGCCATATCTTCTTAACCGCGATTTTGAAGAGTTTAACACCAATGAAAAGCTCTGCTACTCTTCTTCAAGGAAGAGGAGTAGAAGGGAGTGATAATATGGAATATATCTTTAATCCTTGAATATCCTGAAAAAGTATAAAGTACTATCCTTGATTTTTTTGGTACTATGGGGTCAAACTATTATGAACTGACTACGAAAAACTCAACTTTTTATTTGACGCCACTTTAATACTCAGTCGACTTAGCATGTTTTCCGGGCCATTGTATTTTCAAATTCTTAATATTCCAAAACACAAAGTGTACTGGTATTTTGATTTGCACTATAAGGGAAATCTATACAAATATAAAAATTTCATAAATCTTTGATCGCCTCTGCTGAAAAACTACCTGTACAAATACAAATAAACAAATAAATTACGGCAAATCCCTATATTGTAATTTTTAGTTTTGTTTTGCTATATATATCGCACTAATAGTTGGCCCTAAAATTGTTTGCAGTTTAACTTACAACTTTTTCACTGCAGTCGGCTATCAAATGTAAATGATTCCAATACTTACATTTGTGCATCATATCACGAATCTATAAAATATCTTAGATTTAACCAACACAACAACAAGCTTACCTAAAAATAGAATAGAAATAAAAAAGAAAATAATTTAATAATAAGTACTAAAAATATTGCGCCAGATTATTGAATAAATTATGTACTCGTATAAATAAAAACCAGTAAGGAAAGGCAGAAAGTCGGGCGGGGCCGACTATATAATACCCTACACCTCCCTAACAATGCGATAAGGGTCATTGCCATAATAATTTGGAATAATTGGTAAATGGGTAGAAACATATTATCTAATTCTGAAACGATAATCGCTAAATTAAGCAATATTCGTTCCTAAATTGAGAAACATCTTTCTGGAAAATTTTAATGATCGAAAATTTAACAGTGTTCATTCATATAATAAGAAACCTCTTTCTGCCGAATTTCATACTGATCGGATATAAAATAACATTTTTACAGCGCTTACAAGTCAAATCGGGGGTAACGTATATATGGGGGCTATATCTAAATCTGAACCGATTTTCTCCGAATTTAGCAGTATTTCTTCATGTAATAAGAAACCTCTTTCTTCCAAATTTTGCACTGATCGGATATAAAATACAGTTTTTACAGCGCTTACATGTCAAATCGGGGGTGACATATATATGGGGCTATATCTGAAACTGAACCGATTTTCTCCGAATTTAGCAGTATTCCTTCATGTAATAAGAAACCTCTCTTTGCCGAATTTCGTACTGATCGGATATAAAATAACATTTTTACAGCGCTTATATGTCAAATCGGGGGTAATGTATATATGGGGGCTATATCTAAATCTGAACCGATTTCTTCCAAATTTAACAGAGTTCATTCATGTAATAAGAAACCTTTTCCTGCCGAATTTCATACTGATCGGATATAAAATAAAGTTTTTACAGCGCTTACATGTCAAATCGGGGCTATATCTAAATCTGAACCGATTTTAACCAAATTCAATAGGAATCGTCCTTGGGCCAAAAAAAGATGTGTGTATTTCGAGATCGGACCATAATTGCGACCTGTACTTTGATTACAAGAATACATGCACAGACGGACAGACAGACAGACGGACAGACAGACGGGCAGACAGACAGACGGACAGACAGACAGACGGACAGACAGACAGACAGACGGACAGACGGACATAGCTAAATCGACTCAGAAAGTGATTCTAAGTCGATCGGTATAATAAACGATGGGTCTATTTCTTCTCCTTTTGGGTGTTACAAACAAATGCACAAAGTTATAATACCCTGTACCACAGTGTGGTGTAGGGTATAATGACAATTACATATATGGCATAATATGAATAAGATTTCATTCAAAATTGGAAACATTTTTTGTTTTGTGTCCAAGACCTAAAACTTTTTTTTGCCAAACCAAACGAAAATTTTTTATGTTTAAATTTTTTTTAATTTCGATTTTCATGGAAGGTAGCTTTAGTATTTGGACCACATTTTTTGAAGCTAGTAAAAGCGTTAAGTTCGGCCATGCCGAATCTTATATACCATCCACCATGGATCGCACGTGAATGGTTTCGGTTATTAATAAACTCATTATACCAATTTTCAGCCCAATTCTTTGAAATTTGAGGTTTTTGTGGCGTTAAGAAGGACCTTGGTATGGGGGCTATATCAAAATATGGACCTATGACTACCGTTGCCAGTGCGAAGGATACCGGGTATAAATAAACCCCAGTTACCAACTTTCAGCCGGATCAGTTGACATTTGTGGTCTCTATGACGTTTAGAAATCAAATCGGGTAGATGCCATGTAATGGGGGCTATATCCAAAATTGGGCCGAAATTGCCCCCCACATACCTGCATATATAAGAAGTATATGTACCAAATTTCAGCCACCTAGCTCAAGTATTATAGATCGTAGCGTGATTACAACAGACGGACGGCCGGACGGAAGGACGGACGGATATGGCTAAATCGTACGTATTTATTTTACGTACTTTATGGGGTCTTAGGTCAATATTTATTTAGTGGGAAATAAAAATGTAATGCAACAAGTGTTGGGAATATCACTTTCACGTAGAGACAGTTGTTTAGTAACTGCCATTGAAACGATTAGAAAGCCAGTAAGGAAAGACAGAATGTCGGGCGAGGCCGACTTTATAATACCCTACACCTCCCTAACAATGCGAAAAGAGGCATTGTGATAAAAGTTTGGAATAATTGGTTTCCTTTCAGAAAGAAAGTATTTAGTTCAATGAAGTCAAGGCCTATTCCAAAGAGGTGTTGAAGATGTTGTTCATAATAGACACGATCTGAAACGATAACCTTAAAATGTGTACTATTCCATCATAGATCAAGAATCGGAAGGAACATATAGATGGGACTATACACAATCTAAACAGAGTTTCATCAATTTGGTCCAAAAACCTCATTTCTGTCAAATTTTATAGTGATCGGACGTAAAATACAGTTTCAATAGAGCTTAAATGCTAAATATGTAGTAACATATATATTGGCATATATATATCTAAATCTGAATTGATTTCTCCCTAATTAAGAAACTTTTTAATGATCGGAATTAAAGTACAACTTATATAGCTCTTTGATATCAAATCTGGAGGAACATATATATACGGGCTATATGCCGAAATCTAAATCGATTTTATCCAAATTTGGTATTCTTTATTAAAGAAATCTCCTTGTAGTGTTTATTTGTGTAATAGGAAAGCTCTCTCTGGCGAATTTCGTACTAATCGGATATAAAATATAGTTTCTACGGCGCTTACATGTCAAATGAGGAGTAACATATAAATGGAGGCTATATCTTAATCTAAACCGATTTTCCCCAAATTTGGCAGTGTTAATTCGTGTAATAAGAAACCCCTTTCTGCTAAATTTTGTAATGATCGGATATAATATACAATAGTATTGCGCATTGATGCTACGTCAGAAGGAATATATATATGTTTATGGGAGCTACATCTAAATCTAAACCATTTTCACCAGTTTCAATAGGGTTCGTCCTTAGGCCAAAAAAGTTATATGTGCAAATTTTCATCGCAATCAGACAATAATGGGGACCAGTACTCTTATTATAAGAATACATGCACAGACAGACGGACGGACGGACGGACGGACAGACGAACATAGCTAAATCGACTCAGAAAGTGATTCTAAGTCGATCGGTATAATAAACGATGGATCTATCTCATCTCCTTTTGGGTGTTACAAACAAATGCAAAAATGCAAAAAAATGTGTTTTGCTGGCACGAAAACAATCATAAACAAGTAAAGATAGATTAAGTTCAGCCATGCCGAATCTTATATACCCTCCACCATGGATCGCATGTGAATGGTTTCGAATACAAATAAAATCATTATCTCAAATGTCAGCCCAATTCGTTGAAATTTGAGGTTTTTGTGATGTTACGAAGTCAAATATAGAGGGACCTTTGTATGGGGACTATATCAAAACATGGACCTATGACTACGGCAGTTCGCGTGAAGGATTCCGAGTATAAATAAACCCAGCTACCAATTTTCAGATCGATCAGTTGAAATTTGTGGCACGAGTATCTGCGGCATTAAGAAGCCAAATCGGAGAAATTTTTTTATATGGGGGCTATATCAAGAAATGGACCAATATTGCCCATTTTACATATCTATATGTACCAAATTTCAGCCACCATGCTCAACTATTATAGATTGTAGCGTAATTACAACAGACGGACATGGCTAAATCGTCTTAGAATTTTACGACGATTATGAATATATATAGAGGTGTTACAAACGGAGTGACAAAATGATTATACCCCCATCCTATGGGGGTATTTTTAAATAGTCATTGGAAACAATGCCAATTTAAAAATTATGATAGGGGAAATGCATGAAAAAATATTTTACATTTTTTTTATTTTTGTCGTTTTGTTTGGGAGGTACCAAAAGGGTCTTGGAAATAACGCCCATTTTAAAATGGACTATGAACACTATAAAAGCATTACACCATATAAAATTTCAAGTGATTGTATGCGCAGGTATCAAAGTTATAAACCGTTTACTTTTTGTGCAAAAATGGTCCATTTTTATTGTAGTCACCAAAAGAAGCGTGGAAATAACACCCATTTTTTACAGGACTATAGGTACTGTAAAAGTAATACACTCCACAAAATTGTAAGTATTTGAATACTTTGAATTTTAAGTAAATAAATACTTTGAATTGTAAGTATTTTGTGCAAAAATTGTATATTTTTATAGGAGGTACCAAAAGGGCGTGACAATAACACCCATTCTTTACTTCACAAAATTTCGAGTATTTCTATGCACTGGAATCAAAGTTATAAGCCGTTAACTTTTGGTGCAAACTGGTCCATTTGTGTGGGAGGTACCAAACTGGGCGTGGCAACTTCATCCATTTTCCTCAAGTTGGTAGCGACTAAGAAACTAACACTAAGGAAGATTCCGGTAAGAAGTTATTCAAAAATCTATACTTCACTAAGTTTTGACCCTTTTTGGGGAGGTACTCGAAGGAGTGGACCAATATGGACCATCTCAGATCCTATCCTGAGATAGAAAAAATATGAACTCATGCCAAATTATAAGTCAATCGTTAACTCCTGCCGAAAGTAATCGTGAGCATCAGCCAAACCGATTTTCGCCAAATATTCTTTGGATCTCTTAAGTCACTCCTTCGATGTGTTGCACTTTTGGTTAGTAGCAAATGCTATACTCGTGATATACTGCAAGTAAGGTCAGGGGATAATAAAATTGTTGCAGCTGAATAAACCGGTTGAGGTATGGTACCCTGCTATTCAGAGAAAAAAAAATTTACACATTTTTGTCAGAAAAATTAAACTAAACGTGATTCAGATTTTGAAAAATATGTTTACCCGTCAACGTGAAATTTTGAAAAATATTTGCCCTTGTTAGGTGAAACTCCTTCGAATTAAACTTAGTTCAAATTTCAAAATGTGGTATAAAAGTCCAGTTTTCGGGAAAAGGGCAGTAACGAAATCGCCATAAAATTCCGAATTTGAAGACCGTGCTGTGATAGGAACAGAAGTTATGGTTAAATGATTTTCACATTAATTTGTCAATTTGGCCCAGTTTCCACCAAATGGTAGATAGTTTACATTTTACCTAATGTAAAGTGTTTAAGTACCTGCAGTGGTATTAAGACTATGGTCTTTTCAATTTTGTTATGATTTGGTCCTTTGTGTGAGAAGTACGGAAAGGGCTGTGGCAATTTTGCCCTGTTTTCGAGTTTATAGAAGACTTTAGATCTCTATGTAACGAAATTTACCAACTCATTATGCTCTCTCCTTAATAAAAAAAAGCACAGAGAATCTTTTTCCAGCACGGTCTGCAGCCCTTTTACAGCATTCTCCACAACTACTATCTCAAGCAATGCAATGCTAAAATTTGAACTTATGTTGTGGAGTTCAAGAACGCGTTTCGTCTTCGGTTGGTTGTTTTTCAAGATTTTTCGTACTTTGGCCATCGCTCCAAGTACAAGTTTTGTTTACAAGCCTCTTCGCTAGTCGCTTTGTAGAGAGGATTGTGCGCATGAGCACTGATTTTTCCATATTCCGCTTTAATGTTTATTTCTTATGCGTTGAGCATAACAAAACCAACATCGCCGTAGATGTTCGACGACCACAACATAACGTAAACATAAAATTCCAAGAAATATTGTACAATCTTAGAGTACGACACGTACTTTGGAGCCCAGCTTGGCTGAGTGCGACTCCACTCGAGAAAGAGGTGAAAATCGTAAAATAAGAGGACATGAAAAACGAAACTGGTTTCACAGACTGCAGCCACATTTAGCAGCGCATTTAAAATGATGTTTTTATGTGCTACTCTACCCCCAGTGGAAGCGCGGTTCCTTGGAGGGAATGATCGGGGCGTTGAGGGATTTCAGAAAAAAGTTTTTTTGCAGCATTGGCGCAAAACACAGCATCACTCCATCCGTCTACCTGGAACGAGCCAAGCACACGTGCGTCTTTTGTTACCCGAACTTACTTCACACAACTTCGCTCCTCTGCAGATGCTGAGCATCATCACATCTGATTTGTAAGAGGAGCCCAAACCAAAATTCATAAACCATATGCTTAAGATGACTTTTGGGTTTTTGTGGTTTCTTAAAATTTGCTAATGAGCACTAATAAGGATTTACGAAAATTTTAACATTAATTCGTTCCATATCATTGAGTTTTTTTGGAGTATTTATTTTGAAGCAGTGAATTCGAAACCATTTTCTTTAAATCTCGCATCATGCCATACAAGAAGCTGAATTTAGGGGCTTAGAGTTTTTCGAGATTGGTAGAATTAAATTCATCATTAATTTGTGATTTTGCGAGTAAATATAGTTGCTGAATCCTTTTTGAAGACGAAGGCACAAATTAAGGATCGCAACGGACATCAGAGGAGTACAACAGGTTAAGTCGTACTATGTAAGGTCATCCACCTCAAAAATACAGAAGCAGAATGTGTAAGGCATTTTTCTTTATTCCAATGAAAAACAATGAAACATTTTTGAATCAAATACGTTATTTATTTCTTGGAATATATATTTTGTGTGTATACGTGTATTGGCACAAAGATTTAATGGATTTTGACCACAACAAGCGGGAAAAAATGGTTGCCAGCAGTATAATTTATATATAGATATATATAAGTATTGAAGCTCAATATATATATATATATACATATATATACGTCCTACAAATCTATGTCCTCAGTCTAGTTTAGTTGTAGATTGACAATATTTATGGCCACAAATAATGCATAACATAACAACAATCAGAACAGCAGGAGTTGTTAATAGCGTTTTATCATTGATTTCATTAACGATCGCAATTAATTATAAAAGAATCGCCATCAATCATCAACTGTGCTGTGTTGTTGTTCTACTTAAAATACACTCTGTGGCGATCCTGCAACGCGGCTGAGTCGTGATTCTAGTTTTAAATCATTATAAATGATGAGGATTCCAGAAAACATACTCATACATTACTTTTCCGCATATTTCTGAAAAAAGTGTAATTAATTGTTAATTCATTAACAAAGCTCTTTCACGCAATCAAAAAATAATTCAATTTGAGAGTTCAAAGCTATTATATGGCAAGAAACCCGGCATAAGTGTTTTCAGATTATTTGATTACACTACAACTGAAAAAAAATTCATCATAAAATTAAAGAAATGCTCCAAAGACGTCATTAGTATTTAAAATAAGTACATTTTGTACTTAAAAAATAGATAATTTCATTAATATTAAGTAATTTACTTAATTTTGAGTAAATTTTCTTAATTTTAATTACAAAATGTACTTATTTTGAAGACTAAGGACGTCTTTGGAGCATTTCTTTAATTTTATGACAATTTCTTTTCAGTGTAGTTTACAAAATGTTTTATCGAATATCTGTGCATAACATTTCTGGTGTCCTGAAGACGAAAATAAAGTGTTTAAAAACATTTTTATGGATTTTTTTAATTTATATTTTTTTGTAAGGGGCCTTTAGTATTTGGACCATATTTTTTTTGAAGAACAAGTTTATTAAACAAGATAAATTAATTTAAATTAATGGAAATTATGAGACCTACAAATGTTTAAAATATCACATTCAGGTAGCAGCGGAAGTTTAGTAACTATCGTTAAAACAGTTAAAAAAGATGATTTTTTTCAAAAAAAAAAAACTTTTTTGCTTGTACGAATAAAACCATAAGAAATAAAATACATTTAAAAAAAATTTGTTCCATTTTCTGAAAACTAATACCCTAACGAAGAAAACAATGTCTATTTGCAGAAAATCTATGTAGATTATCGCACATTTTGTAGAAATAAGAGAATTTCAACATACTCCAGTTGTTATACCCCCACAATTCTGAACAAGGGTTTATATCATAGTATAACACACCGAAGGAATAACGTAAGATACCCCAAAAATAGTTGGCCGCCAATCCGTTTTGGCCATTTTAAGTCATTTGAGCCATGTCCGTCCGTCTGTCTGTCTGGCTGAATGAAGCGCTCGATAACTTTCGACAGGAGTAACCGATTGAACTTAAATTTAGTATGTGCCAATATTTTTTCCGTCTCAGGCTAATATCAAAGATGGACCATGTTAGTGCACACCTACGAGTATCTCCCCCACAAAGGGTTAAAAGTAAAAAGGGTTTGGTGAAATATTGATTCCTCAATAACTTCTACCCTTCTTATCAGAGTCTTTCACAATTCCACACATAGTATTAGTTTCTTGGTCGCTATCACATTGAGAAAAATTGGCAAACTTGCCACGCCCCTTGTGGTACCTCCTATACAAATGCACCATTTTGAACAAATAGTTAACGACTTATATCTTTGATTCCAGACTATATAAATACTTGAAACTTTGCCTACATTTCCGTAAAAAATGGGCGTTATTGCCACGCCCTTTTTGGTGCCTCATATACAAATGGAAAATTTGTCACAAAAAGTTAACGGCTTATTATTTTGATTCCATTCCATAAAAATACTTAAAATTTTGTCGTTGTCGTAAAAGCATTACGCTTTTACAGTACCTATAGTCCAGTGAAAAATTGGCGTTATTACCACGCCCCTTTTTGCACCTACCAAACACATGGATAATTTTGCACAAAAACTTAATTCAATTTCTGTGTATACAAACACTGGAAATTTTGTACAGGTTAATGCTTTTATAATATCTATAGTCTAGCAAAAATTGGCGTTATTGCCACGCCCCCAATCAGAGGGTCAAAATAAAAAACATGATTTTTTTAATTTCCCCTACATTTACAATATGGGTTTTAATGTATACATTTAACCATAGATTTTTTCAAATAGACTTTGTTTTCTTCGTTAAGATGCTAGCTTTCAAAAAATGGAACAAAATAATTTTTTGCGATTTTTTAAACAAGTTTATGGTTTTTTCCAAAAAAAAATATTTTTTTTGATTGTTTTAACGACAGTTGCTAAACCACTGTCTCTTTGTAGAAGTATTAATCCCGATATTTGCCCTTACGGCTCTATCCGGCTTATAATTGTAAAAATGTGACCCAAATACTAAAGGTACGTACACGGGGCAAAATCGCCTTTTTTGATATATTTGAATCGAAAGAAAATATATTTGGAACACAAATTTTTAAATATTATATATTTCTGAGCAAATAAATTTTATTTTAAAATCATTAAAATATATTTGAATTGCATATATTAATATATTACAACAAAATATATTAGCAAACTAAATTTCTCAAATAAAGTATGTGTCTAAGTATAAATAAAATTATTGTTTAGGAATTTCTCCAAATATATATTATTTAAAAAAGATTTTAAATCTTTTGCTGACTTTTTCGAATTTCATTTTTAATTTGTTCTTGGTTTCCAATTGTAACTCCCAAATAAAAACAAATTGGGAGTAAACAAAGATTTGTTTAGAACAACATCTTCCCAATTATATAACCTTTGTGTGTACCAAATATTATATGTTTAGAATGTACCCTAAACATTAGACCGGGTCGATTTGTGGGGAGGCAAAAAAAGTCGCCATTGCTCAGTGAAAATCGTATTCTAGGGATCAAAATAAGAAACTCTGCCGAAGGAACCATACCTCTAAAACGAATTCTGATGTCCCGGAATTCGGGTCGAACTTTTGGGTAGGGGCAAATTTTGAAAAATCCCACTTTGACCCATTTAGAGTGCTCCAATCGAGTCCAAATGTATGACCGACCCCCACTAACTTTGGAGGCCCGACCCACCCATGCCAGTGGCACACCCGCTGGAACCCCCTGGGGGTTCCATGCATTTGGACTCGATTGGAGCACTCTAAATGGGTCAAAGTGGGATTTTTTCCAGGACATCAGAATTCGTTTAGAGGTATGGTTCCTTCGGCAAAGTTTCTTATTTTGATCCCTAGAATACGATTTTCACTGAGCAATGGGCGATTTTTAAATCGACCCGCCCTACTAAACATATATTTGTTTCAAGCAGTATATGTTTGGGACAATATACTACAGAAGCGATGTTTTTTCAGCGTGTAAAATAAAAATTGGAATTCAAAAAATATAAAAACTTTGCCACAAACAATTATCAGCGGTAAGGGGATGAGCGGGGTATCGGTTGTTTCCGTCCGGAGAAATACTTCTTGAAGTGTTTCCTTTATTTTGCTATTTGATATGGAAAATCTATTCGAAGGCTTGTATACTGAAATTGTGCCTGAATTTACTAACTTTTACCAAAAAAACGCGGTGACAAAGGAAAAAAAACACGATTAATGTCAGTCGATTTAGCGGGTCGAAATTATGCGACGTAAATTATTCTCATCAAGGATACATTTTGTGTTATTAAACACTTTTGCAAAATGTAATTTGTATCTGTTCAATGATATTTTTTTATAAATTAAATCTGTGAAAAATTTATATCAGAAAATGTTTAAGGCTATTAATATTCCGATAGTGATTTTTTTTAACAAATCGGTGAAATTGGTTTCGAGTTTTATAGAGCAACCTCTATTTTGCTATACATATATATAAGGTTTATCTCGAGAACCAGAGTCAATAAAAGAAACTTATTTATAGGCTGTGAACTCCATTATTCAAAATTCCTAACGAAATAAAACATGTAAAGACGGATTAAGTTCGGCCTTGCCAAATCTAAATGAACCTTTGCATGGGGGCTATATTAAAACATGGACCTATGACTGCCATTGTTCGTGGGAAGGATTCCGGATATAAATAAACCCAGTTACCAATTTCAGCCCGATCAGTTGACATTTGTGGCCTCTATGGCGTTATGAAGTCAAATCGCGTTATGAAGTCATATCGGGGAGATGTTGAAAACAATGGACTGATATTGCCCATTTTTATCCCAAGATACCTGCAGCTATAGCAAGTATATATATCAAATTTCAGTCATCCAGTTCAATTATTTTAGACTGTAACGTATGACCAAGAATTTAGCTTTATTATAAAGATAAAGGTTTGCCATTATGTTTTAAAAATGATTTCGGGCAAGTGGCCGCCGCGGTTGACTCGAATAAATTCCAGCCGAGTCGACCAGTTTTGTAACATTTGGGCGTCAATCGTGTCGGGCTTATCTGCGTAGACAAGCAACTTCAAATAACCCCACAAAAAATATTCCAGCGGTGTTAAATCGTAAGATATTGGAGGACACGCCAAAGGTCCACGACGCAAAATAATGCTCGCACCAAAAGTTTTCTTCAATAAATTGATTGCTTCGTTGGCTGCATGACATGTAGCACCGTCTTGTTGGAACCAAAGGTCGTCCACATTAACATCCTCCAGTTCAGGCACGAAAAGGTCATTAATCATAGCTCCATAGCGTTCCCCATTGACTGTATTATTATGGCCGTCTTCATTTTTAAAGAAATATGGACCAATGATTCCCTCTACCTATAGAGCACACAACACAGTGACTTTTTGTGGATGTAGCGGCGTCTAAACAATGGCTTGTGGATTATCATTACTACGATGCGACACATTTGTTTATTAACGTACTTATTCATCCAAAAGTAAGCTTCATCACTGAACAACCTTTTTCTTGTGAAAATCTGGATCGGTTGCCATCTCGTTCTGGGCCCATTAACCAAACGTGCGACGCACTTGATGGTCGTTCGGCTTCAATTCTTGCAGGAGTTGGATTTTGTAAGCCCGCAAACCAATATCCTTCCATAATCCATGAAAGTCATCCATGAAATAATCTCCCATAAAATGGATGGGAACAGCTCCAATTGTTGCGCACGATGGCGGAAGCACTCATTGGGTCTTCTTCAATTCTCTGCTCCACAGCAGCAATAGCGCCTTCGGTGCGCACTGTACAACGTCTCTGAGGATGCGCATTATAGACTTGTGTAAACGTGGTGCGAAACCTATCCATGGTTGCTCGAATTACCGACTCTGTTGGGCGATGAAGTCGACAAAATATTGGAGGCAGCGCGCGATGCGTCGCAAGAACCGAACCATTATTTTGGTAATAAATTTGCACGATTTGCAAACGTTGAGCATAAATCAAGTGACAGTTGTCAAAAAACCAACTCTGAAAAAAGTATTTCCAGTTTGAAAACTTTAAAAAACACCCTGTAGTTTATTCGGTCTCATATCAATATTCAGAGGTGTTACGAACGGAGTGACAAAATGAATATACCCCATCCTATGGTGCAGGGCATAACAATGTTGCGCCCTCTGTTATTTTCGTAATAAATCAAAAAAAGTAGAATGCGTAGTAAAATTATTTTTGGTATTTGTTTATGGTTTTTTCAGCATTATATCACTAATGACAACAACAAATCAATGACTTAAGCGGCAAACTTTATAAAATACCTCTGTTCAGAAAGCTTTAAATCACAGCATGATATATACAAAAGACTTAAGAAACAAACATCATTGCCTGAATCTTAAATACCATAAATAAATAAATATATAAATAAATACCAATGCCTATCAGCCATTAATATTATTATAAACATAAAATCCTAAAATGCATTCAAAACGAATTAACAAGCTTCATTAGCGCTGTACAGGAAAAAAAACAACAAAGACATTAGTTTTAGCAAAATTTTCAAGTTCAAGTCTGTTACTGTTTTGTATTATCATAATTTATTATTGTTAAAAGAAATAGAAAAAAAAACAACAAACGAAAACTTAAATCCTGTTTTTGCAGACATTTAACTAACAGATGTTAGGCCACGTTCGCCAAAGAAAACCGCTGCAAACTGAGAAAAAAAATCCTTAACAAACCGCGTTGTCTTCAGTGTCTGGTAAAATGGCAAAAAAAAACTGAAAAAAGCAATAGCACTTACTGTCCAATAATTTATGTGAGGCTCGTGCTCAAGTAGTTATCATCTTGTGTTGGAGATGTGGCTCCTTTTTGTTTTTTTTTTCTTTTCTTCTCTTAACCATCTTACAGTGGACAGATTGCGGAAAGTGGTAAATTGAAATTGTTGAAACTTGTAAACTATTCGCTTATTCACTTTATAGGGACTTCCTATTAGGTACACGCTGAAAAAAAATCGTCTCTGTAGTATATTGTCCCAAACATATTCTGCTTGAAACATATATATTTTTAGGGTGCACTCCAAATATATAACATTTAATACATACAAATAATATATGTTTGGGAGGATGTTGTTCTAGACAAAACTATGTTTACATCCTAATATTTTTTATTTGCATATGTTATTTCCCAAACAAAGATCTATTTGCGTGAATACATATCTATTCTTTAATTGTTTTAAGTTTTCAGCAATTGAAAGGTAATTTTTAGAAATTTTTAATGTTAGTAAAATTTCTTTATAATTGAAAATAATGACTGGGAATAGTTACAAAATAAAAATAAGTGGTTTCAAATAGAAGTTAATGCTAAGTATGCCATTTTTAATAGGAAAGCATAATTCGAAAGCATGGAAAAAATTAAAACTAAAGTTCGAAAAATTCCGCAAAGTTTTGAAAAATTTTTTTTTTTAATAAAATATATTTGGAAATATTCATAAACAATAATTTTATTTGTATTTAAACACATATTTTATTAGTGTGCAAATATATTTTATTCTAATATATTAACATATGCGTTCTAAATACATTTTATTGATTTTCAAATAAAATTTATTTGCTCGAAAATATATAATAATTAAAAATTTGTGTTCCAAGTATATTTTCTTTCGATTCAAACAAATCAAAAAGTGCGATTTTGCCCCGTGTAGTACTTTGGACTGGACGAATTTTGTTGGTGCCATTAAAAATTATTCTCCATTAATATACTGTATTAAAAAAAATATATGTCTTAAATAAGAAGTTATAATGACCCTAATAATGAACCTAACCTCTTCGGTCATTTTGGAACACCCTGTATTTTAACAGTTTTATATTCCCATATTTTTGCATTTTTTATGTTTGTATTTTCGGATTTCTTTATTTTTGTATTTTTGTAATTTTGTATATTTGTAATTTTGTATTTTTATATTGTTACACTTTTTAATATTATATTTTTATACTTTTATTTTTTATATTGTTATATTTTAATTTTTATATTCTTATAGTTTTATATTCTTATATTTTTATTTTTTATTTTATTTATTTTTTATATGAATTACAATACAAAGTAAATTTATATTCTAATTTTAAGAGGGAAAGGCCAGGTTACAAAGACCATATGGCTGAATTTTGCAGCGACAGACCAGAGCCTCTGGTGGGAATCGAACCCACGACCCCCAAACTCATAGGCGAGTACGCTACCAACTCGCCTACAGGGGCGCTCATATATTTTTATATTTTTATGTTTTTATATTTTTATACTTTTATATTTTTATATTTGTATTTTTTATATTTTCATTATATTTAAATATTTTTCTATATTTTTATATATTTATAATTTTACATTTTTATACTTTTATATTGTTATATTTTCATATTTTTATTGTTTATATTTTCATATTTATATATTCTTATATTTTTATTTTTTTTATTTTTATATTTTGATATTTTTATATTTTTACATTTTGATCTTTTTAAATTTCATATTTTTATATTCTTATATGTATTCTTATATTTTTATTTTTTACATTTCTATATTTTTATGTTTTTATATTTTTAAATTTTTAAATTTTTATATTTTTATATTTTTATATTTTTAATTTTTTTTTTTTAATTTCATATTTTTTGATATTCTATATTTTTTATTTTTTTATATATATACATTTTTATAATTCTATATTTTTATGGTTTTATATTTTTATGCTTTTATATTTTTATATTCTTATATTTTTTATATTTTTATATATACTAAAGGTATCATAAATACATTAAAATTTTAATTTAAAACAAGCAAAAGCGTTAAGTTCGGCCATGCCGAATCTTATATACCCTCCACCATGGATATCATGTGACCTCACAAAATAACTCAATCCTAAAGAAAATAACACCGAAAAACACAAAAAAATATATTGTAGATGAGAACAGTAGGAACAAGTTAGATGCTATATATGGGAGCTATATCTAAATATGGACCGATATCGCCCATTTTCAATCCCAAGTTACCTCAGCTATAAGGAGTATCTATACCAAATTTCAGCCACCTACCTCAAGTATTATAGATTGTTGCGTGATTACAACAGACGGACAGACGGACATGGCTAAATCGTCTTAGAATTTTACGACGATTAAGAATATATATACTTTATGGGATCAATATTTAGAGGTGTTACAAACGGAGTGACAAAATGAATATACCCCCCATCCGATGGTGGAGGGTATAACAATTTGCATAGGTTTCTTAAAATAATATGCCTTAATCTACACATAAAAGTTTTTAGGTATCGGACATATTTTTATACCCTCACTTTAGTGTGACGAGGGTATATATCATTTGCTACGGAAAAAAGTGTAACACATCGAAGGAGTGATCTAAGACCCTAAGTATGTTCGGAGGAAATCCGTTTTGGGTCATTTTAAGTCGAATGAGCAATGTCCGTCCGTCTGTCTGTCTGTCTGTCTGTCTGTCTGTCTGTGTGTCTGCTGGCTGGTGCGCACGATAACTCTCGAAAGGAGTAACCGATTGACTTCAAATTTGGTATGTGGTAATATTTTGATCTATCTCCGGATGAGTTCGAAGATGGGCCATATTGGTCTACTCCTTCTGGTACCTCCCACACAAAGGGTTAACATTTAGTGAAATATTGATTCTTTAATAACTTCTATACTACTTATTCGAATCTTTTGAAATTCTGCACATAATATTAGTATATTAGTCGCTATTAACTCGAGAAAAATGGGTGAAGTTGGCATGCCCCTTTTGGTACCTCCCACACAAATGGACCATTTTGCATCAAAATTTAACTGCTTATAACTTTAATACAAGTGCATAAAAATGCTTGAAATTTTCTGCAGTATAATGTTTTTGTAGCGCCTATAGTCCGTTAAAAAATTGACATCATTGTACAGCCCCTTTTGGTACCGCCCACACAAATGGCCCGTTTCGTACCAAAGTAAACGGCTTGTAACTTTAATACCAGTGCATACAAATACTTGAAATTGTTTACAGTGTAATGCTGTTGTAGTGCCTATAGTCCTGTAAAAATTGGGCGTTATCACCCCGCCCCTTTTTGTACCTCCCACACAAAATGACCAAATCATACCAAAATTACATAGCTCGTAACTTTAATATACCAGTGCACACAAACGCTTATAGTTCAGCACAATGCAATGTATTTAAGAATGTACTGTTTACCGAAAAATATGTGTATTTGGAAAACCCCTTCTGGTACCTCCCACACAAATTGACAGATTTATTGGTGTAATGTTATATATTACATTACTCACAAAGTGAGGGTATACCTTAGTCGGTTTACCCGACTGAAACTTTCTTACTTGTTTTGATTGCATATTGTTATACTGCAAGCAAAATTGCTCTAGTATTACGAGTAAATACATAATATTTTAAAATACAGTGACGAAAAACTTAGAACATCAGATATTTTGCTGCCCTTTATAGCCGTTAGTCCCACTGTACCTTTTCGCTTTTGCGTTGCTGGCAATGTAGGCTTAAAATTGTGGCTTTGAGACATGAAAACTCTGCAGCCCAGAAATGGACTTGCGCGTATCCATGCTAGGCTTTTGCTCAAAGAATATCTTGATGATGAGGACGAGGATGAGGACAAGACATCGGCAAAATAGTAATGATGACAATGTGGACTACATCGACAATGATGATGATCATCATCACCATCATACAACTTACAATGATAAAGATGATGACGTTGCACAACAAAGTTAAACCACTCAGCCAATCAGTGTTTTTTTTTTCATAAGACTGCTGCAACTGTGTTCTGTTTTTTTGTTGGAGCAAAATAAAAAAAAAAAAAAACAACGAACTCAACTACGTATCTGGTCTCAATATGTATGTAATATTTTTTTGCCCCCCTCAAGACATCTTGTGATGCTGGAGCGGTCGCGTAGAGTGTATTGTATACAAGCCGTATCCTATGTAGTTTATGATACACACTGACTACTGGTATTTAAAAGCCATGACTTGGAAAACGTATAAAACAAAATTAAAGGAAAATTTATGATGTTATGTCATAAAGATTACAAAATGTACATTTGAGATGTTCGGAGAAGAATTGAAAACAAAGTGGAAATAGGAGAGAAATGAAGGAAATAAAAAGAAAAGAAAGAAAATGCTATATAATATGTTTAGTTGTAAAGAAACAAAAGACTTTTGGAGCGAACATGGTTTTTATGTTGGTGGAAATCTATGAACCAAAGAACATTAACCCTCAAACACTCAGCTAGAGATTGCGAGCCGAACGGTTTGCTCAATGATGGATATTGCCAGGGCTGTGGAGTCGGCGATATTTGCCCGGAGTCGGAGTCCGGAGTCGAAAAATTATGGTCGACTCCGAGATGGATTGTGCAAAATGTACCATTTATGAAAAAAATTCTGGTACGAAGGAAGGATAATTCAAGCTTTTAACCAAATATTTTTGTATGTCCAAAATATCTATATATGTATATATATCAACTAAATTATCGACTTGTTATGTAAAGACAGTTTTAGTTTAGTTTTAAATAATAATTATAAAACTAAATCTAAACTGAATTTTTTCATTCGACAATACGCGTTCTTGCATAAATAAACTCTACCCTACTAAATTTCAAAATGATTGAATGTGGAACACAGCTCCCATAGCGCAACAAGGCCGAATCTAAAGAAACATTTATATCGGGGGGCAATATCGATCTGAACCGATTTTGACCAATTACAATAGGTTTCCTCCCTGTTTTTTTACCTGTACTCTACGAACAACTTAAGATGGACATACAGACGGACTGCTAGTGATTCTGAGTCGAACAGTATATTTTAAGGTGTGTCCATCTGAAGTATTTTTTACGAATCTGTCAAAAAAAACATAGTTATAACCACCTATACCATAGTGTGGTTTATAGTACAATAACTAACGAAAAAACTGAATTCCTGAAGCGAACATAATTTCCAAAAAATGCGGTATACGGGTATTAAAACAGAGGCAGTAGAAAAATGTATACAATTTTTATCATGAATTTCTTTTGAAAGAATTGCCATATTAGTTGCAATTCAAGCGTCGATAAATAAATAATAAAATTTTATTTAATTACTGGCATTTTACCTACTGTTTTGTGGTTTTTTAACAAAGCTATATCTTATTTTCAATAAAATGAATTCTCGTCTTAGTAGAAATATTATTTCAGAAATTTATGTTATTGAACTGCCGGAGTCGGAGCTGGAGTCGGAGACGAACCATTTTAAAATCCGACTCCGGGAGTCGGAGACGGAGTCGAGTAGTTTTGGCTCGACTCCGCAGCCCTGGATGTTGCTACAGAACTTGTACGTGGTACAAACATCTGCCCATTCCGCAGACAGCCCTCCACTGTCGCAGACTGCCCTCCATTGTCCCCTCTTTCGTCATCTCGTTAAGAGATTCAACATTCACCTAATAATGCAACAACAATTTGTTTGTGCTCGAGACCTAAAATTTGTTTATGGTAACGTTTGTTTTGAATTTTTTTTTTAAAACTTCCGATTTAGTGTCTTTGATGCCTTTAATATTTGAACCATATTTTTTGAAGTTTAAGCCCGAATTAGTCGTGATATCCTTTAACTTAAAGAAAATTAAAATTACTAAAAATATTGGGAATATAGTTTGTAGGTATAGACAGTGGTTTAGTAACTATCGTTAACGCATTTAGATTTGTATACCCTCACTTTAGTGTGACGAGGGTATATATCATTTGCTACGGAAAAAAGTGTAACACATCGAAGGAGTGACCTAAGACCCCAAGTATGTTCGGCGGAAATCCGTTTTGGGTCATTTTACGTCGAATGAGCAATGTCCGTCCGTCTGTCTGTCTGTCTGTCTGTCTGTCTGTCTGTCTGTCTGTCTGTCTGCCTGTCTGTCTGTCTGTCTGCTGGCTGGTGCGCACGATAACTCTCGAAAGGAGTAACCGATTGACTTCAAATTTCGTATGTGGTAATATTTTTTTCCATCTCCGGCTAAGTTCGAAGATGGGTCCACTCCTTCTGGTACCTCCCCCACAAAGGGTTAAAATGTTGTGAAATATTGATTCTTTAATAGCTGCTATTATACGTATTCGAATCATCTGAAATTCCACACATAGTATTAGTTTATTAGTCGCTATCAACTCGAGGAAAATGGGCGAGATTGCCACGCCCTTTTTGGTACCTACCACACAAATGCACCATTTTGCACTAAAAGTTAAAAGCTTATAACATTAATACCAGTGTTTAGAATTACTTGAAATTTTGTACAGTGTAATGCTTTTATAGTGCCTACAGTCCAGTGAAAAATTGGCGTTATTGCCGCACCCCTTTTGGTACCTACCACACAAATGCACCATTTTGCACCAAAAGTTAACAGTTTATAACATTAATATCAGTGTATACAATTACTTGAAATTTTGTACAGTGTAATGCTTTTATAATGCCTATAGTCCAGTGAAAAATGGGCGTTATCACCACGCCCCTTTTTGTACCTCCCACACAAAATGGCCAAATTATACCACAATTTAATATCTCAACGTTAATATACCAGACCATATAAACGGTTACAATTCGGCACAGTGCAATGTATTTAAAGTATCTACATACTGTTCAGCGAAATATAGGTGTATTTCTTAAACCCCTTCTGGTACCTCCCACAAAAATTGACAGAATAATTTGTGTAATATTCAATATTACATTACTCACAAAGTGAGGGTATACCTTAGTCGGTTTACCCGACTGAAACTTTCTTACTTGTTTTTATAATTTTTCTGGCACAATAAACATAAAAAATAGAAACAAATTCGCAAAAAAATAGTTTCTTTTCATTTTTTTGAAATCTATCACCCTAATGTAAATAAATGTATAAATTATGACCCAAATTATAAAAGTAAAGGACACTAAAAAAATTAATTCTCATTTTGTTGGGCAGTTTTGTTTGGAAGGTACCGAGGAAATAACGCCCATTTTCCACGGACCTGTAAGAATTGTTAAAGCATTACACTCCACAAAATAGCAAGTATTTGTATGGACTAGAATCGATATTATAAGGCGTTCACTTTTTGTGCAAAATGGTTCACTTGTATGGGAGGTACCAAAAGGGGAGTGGCAATAACGCCCATTTTGCACGGCACTGTAGGTACTATAAAAACATTAATTACACTGCACAAAATTTCTAGTTTTTGTATGGACCGGGCTCAAACTTATAATGCGTTAACTTTTTGTGCAGAATGGTCCATATATATGGGAAGTACCAAAAGGGGCATGGCAACTTCGCCCGCTTTTCTCATGGTAATAGCGACTAAGAAACTAATACTATGTGTGAAATTGCGGAAGATTCCGATAAGTAGTATAAAAGTTATTAAAGAATCAATATTTCACTAAATGTTTACCCCTTGTGGGGGGTACTCAAAAGACTGGACCAACATGGTTCATACGTGATCTAAAGCTGAAATAGAAAAATATTAAGACGTACCAAATTTGAAGTCAATCGGTAGTCCTATCGAAAGTTATAGTGCGAACCAGACAGACAGACGGGTGGACGGACGGACATTGCTCAAATGACTTAAAATGGCCCAAAACGGATTAACCTCAAATAATCTTGGGTTTTTTTAGGTCACTCCTTCGATGTGTTACACTTTTGGCTCCTGCATAACTGATATACATATACCATCATTCACAATATGTAGAGGGCGTTTAAAAACATGATTTTGTTGACATTTTCTTACTCCTATCAAAAGGGCTATCATTTCTACATTTATCTATAGATTTTTTATATTCATTTTGTTTGTAACACCTCTAAGTATTGATCTGAGACCCAATAAAGTATATATATTCTTAATCGTCGTAAAATTCTAAGACGTTTTAGCCATGTCCGTCCATCCGTCAGTCCGTCTGTAATCACGATACAGTCTACAAAAATTCAGCTAGATGACTGAAATTTGGTATAGATAGTTCCTATAGCTGCAGGTAACTTGAGATTGAAAATGGGCAATATCGGTCCATTTTTTGATATAGCTCCCATATACTTATATAGCATATACCCGATTTGACTTCATAATGTCATATAGACCACAAAGTTCAACTGATGGAACTGAAAGATGGTAACTGGTGTTTATTTATACCCGGAATACCTCACACGAACAACTGTAGTCATAGCTCCATGTTTTTATAAAGCCCCCATAGAAAGGTCCTTTAAGATCTGACTTCGTAACGCCACAAACAGGACAGATTTCAACGAATTGTGCTGAAATTTTATATAAATAGTTTATTTGTAGCCGAAACCATTCACATGCGATCCATAGTGAGGGGTATATAAGGTTCGGCATGGCCGAACTTAATTTTTCTTTACTTATACTTGTTTCAAATAGACATTGGTTTCTTCGTTAGGATGAAATAGCTTTCAAAAATTGGAGCCACAATCATTTTTGCAATTTTTTTCCTATTTTTTCATGTTTTTTGTGCCAGCAATTTTTGGAGATTTTTTATAAATCAAAATTTTTCTAATGGTTTTAAGAACAGTCACTTAATTTCTGTTTCTACGAGAAAGAGATATTTCCAACATCTGTAGCCCTCATAATTTCCTTTAATTTAAAGGCTCGGCTTTATCGCAGTTTTACTTCCAAAAATATGGTCCAAATACTAAAGACAATCGAAATTTTAAAGAAAATTAAAAAAAATTATCATGAATTATTTTAGAACCTCATTTTAGTGTAAAAAGATAATATTCTCTATATTATATATCATTTGCTATCGGCCAAAAGTGTAAGACATTAAGCGAGTTACCTATGACCCCATGTATGTTTGGCGGAAATCCGTTTTGGGACATTTAAAGTCATTTGAGCAATGTCCGTCTGTCTGCTGGCTAATGCGCTCGATAACTCTCGAAAGGGGGGATCGATTGACTTCATACTCGTATTTGGTATGAGATCATATTTTTGTCTATCTCAGGTTAAGTTCGAAGATGGGCTATATTAGTCCGCTCCTTCTAGCACCTCCTCCACAAAGGGTTACAATTTAGTTAAATATTGATTACCCAAATACTACTTATTCGAATCGTCTGAAATTCCACACATAGTATAAGTTTATTGGCCACTACCACCTTGAGAAAAATGGACAAATTTGCCACGCCCCTTTTGGCACCTTCCACACAAATGGGCCCTTTTGCAGCAAAAGTTAACCGCTTATAACATTAATAACAGCGCATAAAAATAGTTACTATAAATTCTTTTATAGTACCCACAGTCCAGTGAAAAACGGGCGTTATCGCCACGGCCCTTTCGGTACCTCCCACACAAAGATACCATTTTGTACAAAAAGTTAACAACTTATAGCGTGAGTACCAATGCACGAAATACTACAAAATGTATAATACTCACGCCCCTCTATTGTATCTCCCACACAAAATCACCAATTCATACCAAAATTTAATAGCTCAAAACGTTAGTGTATCAGTGCTCATAAACGCTTTTAATTCGGCACAGTGCAATGTATTTAAAGTATCTACTGTTCAGCGAAAAATAGGTGTACTTGTACCCTTCCGGTACCTCCCACATAAAATGACAGATTAATTCGTGTAATAATCCATATTACATTACTCACAAGTGAGGTTTTTTTAAATATTTTTTCAGTGTTTAGGACATCTTATTACACCAGAAAATGTTATTCACAGCCCGTCGACAAAATTCAGTAACAAACAAAATTTGTAAACTATTGATATGAGTGCTGGGAAATACCAAGGGACAGCATATGAACATGCAAGACCAGCAACTACATTACACAATAGCTTATAACATCTGCAATAAATGTGCTCAAAGTCCACAAATTTAGAATATGGCAACAATTTTTCAATACTAATGGTCTGACAAAAATAGTTAAAATTATGTTATAAACGGTCCGCCAAATAACTTTTTTTTTAAATAAGCACTAGTTGAAAAAAAACGTTAGATATCGGACCCTTTATTTCTCTGATGAAGAGAACCTACTTCAGTCGTTTTATTCAAGTGAAATGTTTTTATTTGTTTTCGTCATTTGGCAGGCTTAATTCTATACTTATAATTCTAGGAAAGAACTGATATTGAAGTTAGAATTTCTTAATTCTACTGCTTTTATAACGTTTTTGAATGATATGATTTTATATTCACTATAGCTGCTTGTTGTAGCATACAATAATACTAACAGTAACAACAATGCTATTTATTTTAGCGCCTTTCCTTAATAAATTCAAATTCAAAATGAGCATTACTATATCTCCTCCCATTGGCAATGTCAGGTAAATCATGCCTCTCAAAAGGGTTAAATATTACTAAAAAAACAAAAAACCTAAGACACAAACTCTGTTGCTTTCTAAAGAAATCAAACATAATGTTAACCACATAGTAGTGTTTTTCTATTCCATGTGTCCATCAACTTCTAATGGCACTCCTTATGAAACGCACACACACACAGACACGCACATGAAACAAATGGAACAAAAGAAAAACCCCAATCCCAGAGGCATTGGCAGACATCATAGATCCATAGAGTTTTCAATAATGCAACTGTCACCTATTCCTCAGGAGACAGACTGAGTGACTGACAGGCAGCGACAGCAGTCACTGTAGGCGACTAGGCGAGCACCATGGCAAATTCATTAGAAGATCAAAGTCTAAGAATAATACATTAGGAGTTCCTAGAGCGCTGTATCAACGAACGACAATAGCGGCAATAGAACACGAACAATTGTCATAAACACTTAAAAGTTTTACTCCGCCTATGACCACCACCGGGTCCCCAAACGACATTAGGTGCCATTACCACATCTTAACTGAATCCCAAGTAGTGTACTAACCCGACTCTTCTGAAACAACACTACATTAAGATTGTTGTTGTTGCTTTTGCAGTTGTTGTTGTTGGCAAAAGGCCAAAACCAGTTTGGCGTGTGCCAATTGATCTTTAACCACAAAATGTATTCAAGTAACAACTGTTGCTTTTGCCTTTGTTGTTGTGAATTTGTTCATGGCTGATGTTGCTTTAAATCTTTACAATATTTCTGGGTAATTTTTTATTCCGCAGTCCTCATCGTCGTCGTGATGACGATCATCATCACACATTCACCCAACACCGTATCGCGGAGAAGTGGTTTTCTGTCGGTGATGTTTTCATTAATTTGGCTTGAAGTTTTTGTCTGTGCGCATGCGTGCGTGCGTTTCTTATGTTGTTATGCGTACCAACACAACAACTTAGAAGATTGAAATGAATTTAGCAAATAATACTCGCCGAGCGTAAGTTTATGGATCTTTTGGATTTTGGAGAGTAGGTATCTTTCAGGTACTATACGTATGTTGTTGTGGTCTACAACAAGGCATGTCTGGCATATACAATTAGCGTCTTTTTAAAGCAAATTGTTGTAATTTATTTTACAATGTAGTCGTTTTGATTTCCATATAACTATGTTGCACAGGCACACAATGACACATCGTTTGAAATTGTTCGCAATGCGAATACTGTCACTACTTACATGCATAAGGATCCAGGATCTTTATGAGAGTATGAATTAAAGCAATATGCAAATAAAATTACCTGAAAAGAGAATAGACAGGGAAAAGAGTGATAAGTTAATAATTATTGACAATATCATAATTAATAGTGAGTAAAGTGTGGATGAGTATAAATTTCAGTAATATATGAGAAACGGGATATCTGCTGGGGTTTGGGATGGGCTATTAATATTAAAAAAATCCTATGCTTGGTTATTTGTTAGAGCATCAGGCCTATTTTTATACAATACACCACCCTATGGTATGAATTATGACTTTGTGCATTTGTTTGTAACGCCCAAAAAGAGAAGAAATAGAATTGTTTATTATACCGGTCGACATAGAATCACTTTTTGAGTCGATTTAGCCATGTTCGTCTGTCTGTCTGTCCCAGTATTCTTGTGATGAAATTTAGCACAGTGCTCTATTTTGGCCCAAGGACTATCCCTATTCAAAATCGGTTCAGATTTAGATATAGCCCCCATATATATGTTACCCCCGATTTGACATGTAAGCGGTGTAGAAACTGTATTTTATATCAGATTAGTACGAAATTTGGCAGAGAGAGTTATCTTATTACTCGAATGAACACTGCCAAATTCGGGGCAAATCGGTTCAGATTTAGATATAGACCCCATATAGATGATTTACTCGATTTGACATGTAAGCACTATAGAGACCGTATTTCATATCCGATAAGTACGAAATTTGGCAGAGTCGGCATCCTAACGAAGAAAGCAATACCAACTTGAAAAAATCTATTGATAAAAGTCGAAATATACCACTTTTAGTAGAAGTAGGGGAATTAAAAAAATCATCATTTTTACCCTCACTATAGTGAACGAGGGTATACATATATCATTTGCTACAGGCCAAAATTGTAACACGTCGAAGGAGTGACCTCAAGTATATTTGACTGAAATCTGTTTTGGGCAAATTTAAGTAATTTGAGCAACGTCCGTCCGTCTGTCTGGCTGGTGTGCACAATAAATCTCGAAACGAGAAACCCACTGACTTCAAATTTGGTATATGGCCATTTTTTTCTGTGTCAGGGTACGTTCGAAGATGAACCATAATTGTCCACTCCACTCAATTTTCTAAAAATTTTTTTTAAGAATGTTTTTTTTTTGAAAAAACCTTTGTATAAAAAATTGTTCCCCCCTCGATTTTTCACAGAATATTCGTCGCACTCTCACAAATCCAGAACAGTAAACAAATTTTGGGAGACTCAATATTTGTAAATGATATGGACGAATTACCCAGACAAGTCAGACAATTTTCCTCTGTTTTTGCAAAACGCTGCACAATGGTACGAATTCAAAAAGGGGAAATAATTCGACCGTTTCTTAACCAAACAACCGAATGCGGTATAAGAAGTTAATGTCAGACAGGGGCGGAGCTACAGGGCCTCAAAGTTGGCCACATCGGGTGAAGAAAATGTTGAAGCGCGTGTAACTCGTGTTTCTCTTCCGCTTCATAAAATGCTTGTGTGTGTTCTACTAACTGAGGTCTACAGAAAAACTTTTTACACCTAAGATATATCTCGTATAGTTACCGAGATATCTGCAATTGAAAATTAAATTTTGCATTTTTTCCCTTACCGTATGCAAGTATTTTGTAAATATCGGAAATTTTAACAAAATCGAGGGGGGAGCAATTTTTTCTACAAAGGTTGTTAAAAAAAAAATGTCGTACAAATTTTTTTAAAAAAAAATCCAAAAAAAATTTTACTAAAAATGGCGCTTTGTGTCCTCTTTAAAACAAAGCTAACTTTGCAATTGCAAATTTCGTAAAACACAAAAACTCATTTTTTTAATTTTTTCAAAAATCAAATGAACATAAAATTTTTTCAAAAACATTTTTTTAAAAAAAAATGATATCGAGATCTTATTTTACCTATTTGTAACAGCTTATAAATATTTTAACCAAAAATAAACTTCATAGGTCGATATTAAATATTCTGACAAAGGGGTCATTTTGCAAAATCGTTAACGGCTTATAACTTTGATTCCAATGCATGCAAATACTTGAAGTTAGTCCTGTGGAAATAGGCTTTATTGGTAAAAATGATCGTGCCTACACTCATACGACTCCATTGCCTTGAAATGTAGCATATGGGCATTTCCAAAAAGATGTCAACCGCAGCTAAAAAATTTTAAGTCTGAAAAGTATGTTGTTTTGTCGCTTTTTTATTGGGAATCTATCAAATTAAACTCATTTTCCCAACAAATATGCATTTAAACCAAAAATAATCGCAAAAGAAACCTTCTCCTCTAAATTTTTGTGAGCGGCGCTGACGTCTTTTTGGCGATTATGGCTCAATATTAAAAATCATTTATAATAAACCTTTGGATGTCTAGTTGAATAAAAAGTAAAAAATAAATACAAAAAGAATGACAGAATAAAATGTGATTAAAATTTAAAAAAAATAAACTACTTAATATTGTTGAAAAAACCGTTATTAAGATACATCAATGTATGACATTTTAAACTAGTCACATTAACATATTCCTTCAGGTTTCCCTGAAATCAGTGTTTGATTTGTTTGCTTTCTTAAAAACGAACAATTAGACAAAATCAACCTTAGCACCAAATATAGTCCTAATCAAGAGCTATAAGTATCGCCTTTTGTCAAAATGAAATAATGTGTTGGCAAATGTTTTTTCACTTTGAATGCGTACGAATGTCGCATTCGACATTGGAGAAATGCTCATATATGGATTTAAGAGCAATATGAGCGGTTTAACGGAAAATTGGGGATAACACATCAGTGGGCGAGGCATCACCTTGACGCACAGTGGGATGGCTTCCCAATTTTTTTTTTTTTGCAAAAACTATAACGATTGGGCTTATATCAAAAATGTGATCACACATTTTGTATTTCATAATTTTTCTCCGTGTATACATGACGGAAATAACTGACCCTTTAAAATGCCGAATAACCCTAATGGAACTACGTTTTACGTAGAAATGATATGTCTATGTTATGATTAGCAAATTTCTACAATTAACTGGCGTCTGTAGCTCAATCAGCTTTGCAAAACCGGACTCTTATCTCATTCCATTTACTTCCGATTTCTTCGTCATTTCTCTTGGTGCTCCCTAACGCGTATAAAAATTGTTTCCGTTTTATATTAAAGAAAATTATATTGAATAATTATTCTATAAAAAAAAACTAAATACTCATCAGAAAAAAATGTATGTATGGAAAATAAGAAAAATATTACCAATAAAAAATAATTATTGTTGGATTTGTGGCAACTGCCAAGAGATGATTAACATCCATGGACAGACAATAGCAACCGGTCCCACAAACCGAGTTCATTGCCAAAGGATGTTAACAAAACCCATCTCCGATCCATTGACATGTAGTAAGGCTGACATAATGACAAGCTTCCCCTCGCTTGTGAGAGATTCAATTAAAACTATTATGTATATTATCAGACGATAATAAAAGCTATCATAGAATAGAAAAGAATACTCGTACAATGTGTAGTGTTTTGCCCGAAGTCAGTGGATATGCAACACACATCGTTGTAATTGAGGCATCAGTATAACTGCAACGATAAATTTCCGTTTCTGTCGAAATGGAAGGAGTCTTGCGGCTGTGAAATCAATCTGCTGTAACAAATTCATTTGAAACTTGCTACTGTAATGAGTCATGTAAGATACGGAGGTTGTAATGGAAGCAGATGTGATATAACATGAGGTTCTGATAGGTTTGATAAGGCAATATGAGATGCAATGCAAATGCTGTAATATTCAGAAACATATTGTTTACACAAAAAAATTTTAAGGAAGGCCAAATACTCGTATGGGGTATTTCAGGTCATGTGAGTCTATTTTTATAAACGATGTCTTCTGATCGGGATTAAACTTGTACCAGGTCCATTCCCATTGAATAGTAGTTACGACACAAAATATCGACGAGATCGGTTAAGGATTGTCCGAGTTGGAGGGTGTTGATTTTTGAAATTTTGGTCAGACGGCTCTCTTTTTCAATCCTATAACTAATTATATAATTTTAATAATAGATAACACTATGTATGCAACAAGTGAACACTTTTTGAAAAATTCACGGACTTGACAGTATAGGTTCGATTCTACTATCAAAGCGTAGTATAACCCTATACTCGGTTTGGCGAAATTGGTGACCATTTTTTTTATGGGTCTCCAAAGTTTCTGAAAATCAGTGGACCCCTCGAAAAAGGTGTCATCAGCTTTTGTCCAACAACTAATTCAGACTTGGTGATACCGCTTAACTATATTTGGCAATAATGTAGCTAAGAATATGCTGAACAAAGTTTCTTAAAATTTTTTGCGAAAAAATATTTTTTTCCGGCATCTTCTTTTTGAAAAAGTGTAGGAAAAAAATATTTTTTTTCACTTTTTTCAGCATAACTTTCAGGGACTCGTAATTTTTCACTAACAATGTTTGTTTTTTCACTAACAAATTCGCCAAACCGAGTATAGGGTTATACTACGATTTGATAGTAGAATCGAACCTATACTGTCAAGTCCGTGTATTTTTCTCACTGTTGCACAGTGTAATTTTTGATACCTTTTTATTCAAGCTACAACTTTTTAAATTCTGCGGCGATTTTCTTCAGAATTGTCTCATTTTATCCATGACAAAATAATATAAATATATTAATTGTGAATTTTTCGATGTTTTTAAGAGGTTTTAATTAAAAATTTTTAAAATTTGCTCAAAAAATGGTATTTTTCGCGATATCTTGTAAGATATCTTTGAAACCGCTGATGGGATGAAGGCTACTTAATTTAGGATTATTTAAAACTTGTCTTTATTTAAGGTTTTAATTAAAAATTTTTAAAATTTGCTCAAAAAATGGTATTTTTCGCGATATCTTGTAAGATATCTTTGAAACCGCTGATGGGATGAAGGCTACTTAATTTAGGATTATTTAAAACTTGTCTTTATAGGTTTATCTTCATTTTGATAGATAAGTAGGAAATGATTGAAGCTTTCTTTTGAGCAAAAATAAAAAAATTGGGTTTTTACAAAAATGTTAAAAGAAGTTTTAACTTCCCAAAAAAAAATTTAAAAAAAAAATTGTTTGCAATTTTTTTTAAAGATTGAAGAAAAGGCTGTCGATAACTCATTGGCCAAATTTTCTAAATACAATAGGTAATTAGTTATATGGATGGACAAAAGGGCCGTCTGACCAAAATTTCAAAATTCAACACCCTCCAACTCGGAGAGTCCTTAATCTATAGGACTAAACTTAGTGCAAGTTTAACACTGATCAGAAGACATCGCTTTTAAAAATGTACTCACTTCACAAAAATCCCTCCTATACTCGTATGTTTAGCAGAACTCAGTTTTAGAATATTTTCAGTCATTTCAGCTATGTTCTCGAAAACTCTCGAAAGGAGTGACCGATTGATTTCAAATGTAGTAGACAGTTTTATTTTCTTCTGTATCAGACAAGTCATATTAACCATCGGTGGCACAACAATATTTCTCCTACAAGCGTGTCAGGTTTCTTTCAAATGTTTTAGAAATATCAGAACATTTTCCCCAAATGTCATACAAACGGAAACCTGGAAATAGCCAAAACGACTCAGAGTGTAAATCATTCGGTACTTACAAAGACTTCCGTATCTGTAACTACTTAAGCTACAAACGAATTTATGAACAACCAGAATTTGTCTAATGTCGAGTATGGAAAGGCGCCTCACAATAAAACAAAGGACTCAAGACACAAACTAACTTCTAACTGTGTCGCATTTCATCTAAAAACCAAATTAATTGTTGTCTAGTGTTATTTTAGGTATAGAAATTAATTACGTTTATGACTGTATCGACGCCTATATCAGGCTATATAATTTACATAGCCGTGTGTATTTCTCTATAATAACCATATAAATTATAATAAATGCCTATACATAAAACAATAAACTACAACTATACATACATACATGGATTTGCAATAAATCTCAACACAACAAAGTGTGAACACAATCGAAATCGATATCGAATACCGCAAAACAAAAGAAGGGAGTGTTCGTCGTTTTTTGGCCAATTTAAATTAATTAAAACACATTTTTATACAACAATACTCTGGTATTAAATGTTGTTGGTGTTTGTTGCTTTTTACTTTTGATTGGATTCCAAGGCACGCGATTAATAACAAATTGTTTGAAATCCAAAATAGTTTTTTTCTGCCTTAAAGATTTTTTGGGGTTTCACTTTTTTTCTTGCCTCAAACCCCAACAGTGAAGATAAGCAATCAAAATACATACCCCAGCAACAATGCGCGAGTATACGGAAAGCCCCTGAAAAAGATTGAAATATATTGACAGCAGCCACAAGATAAGACTCAAAAGCACGGCGCAATAGCTCGCATGCGATCGAAAATGTGTGCTGAGGAGGATTGACGACGGTCAGCAGGGGTTAGGGAGCCTGCAAACCTGCCTTCGGAGGGGCTATGACGGCTGCTTCCATATGCATGTCTGCTGCGAGGAAAAAGAGTGGTAGCCACATTAGCCTTTTGTTGGCTGTCAAACCGGGCCGAGGCATAATATATTTTAGGTTTAAAAAGGTTTTTGTTGTTTGATGCTGATGCCAGCGTCCGACCTCCGTTTTTTTGTGGGGGGCTTAGTGTCTGTCTGTCTTTTTTTGTACGAAATAAAGTTTTTGTGCCGTTCGGGTATTTGTTCTTTTTTAATAAAAAAGAAAACTTAAAAGCACGCGCTTGAAAGATGTTTTCAAAATGAGATAAAATTTGAGAAAGTTGGTTAAAAACGAGAAAAATGTTTGTGCTATGTCCGTCTGTCTCACTGACTGGCCGGAGTACTCGCAACAGCAGTGGCCGATTGAAATACTTTTGGCAATATTTCCCAATACTTACCTTCTCCACAAATGATATAAATTTTGTGAAACTCAATATATAATTTAGAGTCAAAAAAAAAAAAAGAAATTGGAATATATCAATTCTTACCGTAGTATATTTCATATAACTTTAATGTAGCTAGATTAGGGCGGGTCGATTTCAAAATTGCCCATTGCTCAGCGAAAATCGTATTCTAGGGATCAAAATAAGAAACTTTGCCGAAGGAACCATACCTCTAAAACGAATTCTGATGTCCCGGAAAAAATCCCACTTTGACCCATTTAGAGTGCTCCAATCGAGTCCAAATGTATGGAACCCCCAGGGGGTTCCAGGGGGTGTGCCACTGGCATGGGTGGGTCGGGCCTCCAAAGTTAGTGGGGTCGGTCATACATTTGGACTCGATTGGAGCACTCTAAATGGGTCAAAGTGGGATTTTTCAAAATTTGTCCCTACCCAAAAGTTCGACCCAAATTCCGGGACATCAGAATTCATTTTAGAGGTATGGTTCCTTCGGCAAAGTTCCTTATTTTGATCCCTAGAATACGATTTTCACTGAGCAATGGCGACTTTTTTTGCCTCCCCACAAATCGACCCGGCCTAAGCTAGATATATAATTTTGATATTCGGTGCAGGGAGCATTTTTGAAGTATTCACTGAAGACCGAAAATGAAGATAGGCCCTGGAGTGATGCCTATATATACAATATAAAAAACTTTTACAAACTTCTGGAAGATTAGGTTAGGGTGGACACCTTTTTTTAGCAGCTCACATAGACCAGTTTAATGTACTGCACTTCAACGAAACCAACCTGTTTGATATAAGAGCACAAAGTTATCGATAGTACCAATATCGGTACCGGAAAGGTCTGTTAAACTACATAGAAAGGCCGACCCCAGTATGTATGTGCAGACGTCGTTTACCCTGCTTTTACACAGGACAATTGACTGAAGCAATTTGAGAATATGTATTGGTTGTCAAAAAGGGAAAAGTTGTTCATGTGACGTAGGCATCCAGACAATAATGAAGAAAATACACTGGAAGTAACCCTCGTTAGAGTCGTTTCGCGCTCTGATTGGCTGCTTACATCAAAATGGCTGCTTCCCTCAAGACAATTGCGAATATACTGTCATCAACAAATCAAAGACAGTACGAAGACAATGAGATATGTGTAAGTGTATTAGAAAAAGATTATTAATGTATTGCTATTGTCTCCGCAAAACTGTCTCGTGTTAACCCCGGGTTACTCAAAGCGGGACAGTAGCATAGCAAGTGATCAATGCTCTCCACGTCTTCAACATCTGCACAGCTTCTGCAGAAGTCGTTGGAGTCAATACACCTACTGTAGTGTTCGCTGATTAGGCAGTGTCCTTTATTTTCCTTTCAAGTACGACGAGATAGTTTGTTTTTCTCAGAACATAGAGAAGATTAGTCTTTGGTCTTTAGTCTTTAGTCTTTAGTCTTTAGTCTTTAGTCTTTAGTCTTTAGTCTTTAGTCTTTAGTCTTTAGTCTTTAGTCTTTAGTCTTTAGTCTTTAGTCTTTAGTCTTTAGTCTTTAGTCTTTAGTCTTTAGTCTTTAGTCTTTAGTCTTTAGTCTTTAGTCTTTAGTCTTTAGTCTTTAGTCTTTAGTCTTTAGTCTTTAGTCTTTAGTCTTTAGTCTTTAGTCTTTAGTCTTTAGTCTTTAGTCTTTAGTCTTTAGTCTTTAGTCTTTAGTCTTTAGTCTTTAGTCTTTAGTCTTTAGTCTTTAGTCTTTAGTCTTTAGTCTTTAGTCTTTAGTCTTTAGTCTTTAGTCTTTAGTCTTTAGTCTTTAGTCTTTAGTCTTTAGTCTTTAGTCTTTAGTCTTTAGTCTTTAGTCTTTAGTCTTTAGTCTTTAGTCTTTAGTCTTTAGTCTTTAGTCTTTAGTCTTTAGTCTTTAGTCTTTAGTCTTTAGTCTTTAGTCTTTAGTCTTTAGTCTTTAGTCTTTAGTCTTTAGTCTTTAGTCTTTAGTCTTTAGTCTTTAGTCTTTAGTCTTTAGTCTTTAGTCTTTAGTCTTTAGTCTTTAGTCTTTAGTCTTTAGTCTTTAGTCTTTAGTCTTTAGTCTTTAGTCTTTAGTCTTTAGTCTTTAGTCTTTAGTCTTTAGTCTTTAGTCTTTAGTCTTTAGTCTTTAGTCTTTAGTCTTTAGTCTTTAGTCTTTAGTCTTTAGTCTTTAGTCTTTAGTCTTTAGTCTTTAGTCTTTAGTCTTTAGTCTTTAGTCTTTAGTCTTTAGTCTTTAGTCTTTAGTCTTTAGTCTTTAGTCTTTAGTCTTTAGTCTTTAGTCTTTAGTCTTTAGTCTTTAGTCTTTAGTCTTTAGTCTTTAGTCTTTAGTCTTTAGTCTTTAGTCTTTAGTCTTTAGTCTTTAGTCTTTAGTCTTTAGTCTTTAGTCTTTAGTCTTTAGTCTTTAGTCTTTAGTCTTTAGTCTTTAGTCTTTAGTCTTTAGTCTTTAGTCTTTAGTCTTTAGTCTTTAGTCTTTAGTCTTTAGTCTTTAGTCTTTAGTCTTTAGTCTTTAGTCTTTAGTCTTTAGTCTTTAGTCTTTAGTCTTTAGTCTTTAGTCTTTAGTCTTTAGTCTTTAGTCTTTAGTCTTTAGTCTTTAGTCTTTAGTCTTTAGTCTTTAGTCTTTAGTCTTTAGTCTTTAGTCTTTAGTCTTTAGTCTTTAGTCTTTAGTCTTTAGTCTTTAGTCTTTAGTCTTTAGTCTTTAGTCTTTAGTCTTTAGTCTTTAGTCTTTAGTCTTTAGTCTTTAGTCTTTAGTCTTTAGTCTTTAGTCTTTAGTCTTTAGTCTTTAGTCTTTAGTCTTTAGTCTTTAGTCTTTAGTCTTTAGTCTTTAGTCTTTAGTCTTTAGTCTTTAGTCTTTAGTCTTTAGTCTTTAGTCTTTAGTCTTTAGTCTTTAGTCTTTAGTCTTTAGTCTTTAGTCTTTAGTCTTTAGTCTTTAGTCTTTAGTCTTTAGTCTTTAGTCTTTAGTCTTTAGTCTTTAGTCTTTAGTCTTTAGTCTTTAGTCTTTAGTCTTTAGTCTTTAGTCTTTAGTCTTTAGTCTTTAGTCTTTAGTCTTTAGTCTTTAGTCTTTAGTCTTTAGTCTTTAGTCTTTAGTCTTTAGTCTTTAGTCTTTAGTCTTTAGTATTTAGTCTTTAGTCTTTAGTCTTTAGTCTTTAGTCTTTAGTCTTTAGTCTTTAGTCTTTAGTCTTTAGTCTTTAGTCTTTAGTCTTTAGTCTTTAGTCTTTAGTCTTTAGTCTTTAGTCTTTAGTCTTTAGTCTTTAGTCTTTAGTCTTTAGTCTTTAGTCTTTAGTCTTTAGTCTTTAGTCTTTAGTCTTTAGTCTTTAGTCTTTAGTCTTTAGTCTTTAGTCTTTAGTCTTTAGTCTTTAGTCTTTAGACTTTAGTCTTTAGACTTTAGTCTTTAGTTTTTACTCCTTCAGTCAGTTGTCGTAACCAATTCCTTCCAATACAGTTTATTGCCTTCTTGATTTTCAGTAAAATGTACTTTCCTTATTCCTTATGATTTTCATTATTTCTTTTAACTTCATGAGTATTTGTATTTTTTAGCGTGCGTTAGTGTGTGTTGGCATGTTTTGAAAATTACTTAAAAAACGTAATAACAACACGAAATCATGTCATCAGTCTTGTAGGAGTAAATTGTGTGATAGGCGTTTGTTGCTTAAGTCTTTCATTTCACCAAAGGCTGTGCCTCCGACCGATGTGGCGCTGTGTGATGCCATAAAAGTAAGTGACGTCAACATGTGAACATTTCTGGCACATTTCTTTTTGGAGCTGAACTGTCTTCCGCATGACTCGTAAACGAAAAGGCCCAACTCGCAAACATGTTGACTGACTTAAAGAAAATAAATAAATACGGTAAATAAAATTTCATAAATATTCGTCACATCTCTGGCAGAGGGCTGAAGGCATAATTAAAAATTCTTCGAAAAAAGAAAGGTTTATTGGCCTGCTTTTTTCTGAAGATATGCTCTTTATGTGAAGTGTGTTGCTGTAGTTGACGTTGTATTGAGTTTGTTTTGATTCGTGGTAGCATTTTGGGGTTAAGATTTAATCTTTGTTTTTTACCGGTTTCTATTCTCTGATTTATGAACATGAAAATGGTTATGAATGTAGCCCTTCGGCAAGAATAATGACAAATTATATAAAAAAGAATTTTGAAAAGAAAATAAAGCAATTTAGTAGTTGAGGAGAAAATATTCGTATACAAACTATATACCACTTCAAAGATTCACACCCAAGTGATGATGAATTGCAGATGATATAATAGGTATAACCTACACTACACTACAAAATAGAGGTCGCCTTAAAATGTGCTGCTTTATGTCATATTTCGACCATATTTTTCAGTCGATTTTTTTGAAATTTCGCAGATTTTTTTGAAAGTTCGTTTTATTGTTAAAAGAAATTGCTACCAAATGGGCATACGAGTATAGCTCCATGATTTGCTTCTTTTCCACCTCAAAGATTTTGGAAAAGAAGAATTTATGTAATCCAAATTACTGCCGTTATTACTTGTTTAAAATTCACTTTTAGCAATTCACTTTTGTTTCAAAAAACAATTGACTTTTTTCCTGAAGATTACTGATCAAGGTCATATAGATTTAACTAAAATATACTGCTACCTGTCAATCGTCAAGATATAAATCTTATGGAAATACTTTATAAATACTTAAGATAAAAATTCTCTACAAAAGCCTAAAATTATTTGTGCGACTATCAATTACCTCAAACCTACGCATTGGCTGGCCTTAAGCAGTTAATGGTGTTGATGCCAATTTCCCCCCATCACTCACGTTAATCAATGATCTAAGTTTGTGCCTTAAGCCTTTTGTTTTTAGGTAGAGAGCAACTTCACAAGTAATTCGAATTGTGAGCTTAGTTAAAGGTATTTTGGTCTTTTGTTTCGCTTATACTACTTTACTGAACTGAATGAAGTCTTTAGTGTAGTAAGGAAGGAATAAAGTAAAGTCTGTTAGTGTCTAAATAAATACATGTCTTGCGTTCCTAAATTTCTTCATTAAACATTTAGCAAATACAGCAGCTGCTGCGAAAAACACCTTCCCTTCTGCATTTTAAATTTGCCAATGCGGCAGCTGTAAACCGCCAAAAAAAGGGTTCCCCAAAAATGAAGTGTGCAAAATGAGAGGTCTTTCAGCGTTAGCGTTGAAATCGACCTTAAATTGTATGGCATCTACAGCTGAAATATATGAATATTTATCTTGTTGGCCACCTAACAGGTGACAAAGTCAATTCACTATGGTTAAGAGACAATAAACGCATAAACCTGTTACTAAAATTTAAATAAATGATCTTTTGTTTTTTTTGGGGGGATTTAGTAAATGTGTCTGCAAACGATCTGACTACTTGGTTTTGTTTTTATAGCCTACTCTATGTATGCGGTGCAATGCGGAGAATTACGAGTTTGTTCAGGTTTTTGTAACAATTTGGCTATAGTCGATGAGATAGACCTGTCAATATGGTAATGTCTGTCTGGCTGACCCTCTGTATATGTATTCTTGTAACACTATCTAATAATCATAAAGCCGTCAATATACACAAGTATCCTATACCATACTACGGCACGTATTATTACTACTTTGGTCATTTATTTGTAACTTCCCAAAGGGGAAAGAGTTAGACCTATAGTTTATCGATCGACGAAGAATAATTGTTTGAGTGTACTTAACTAAGTTCGTCCGTCTGACGTTTTTTTTAATTCTTGACCAAAATAGGGCCACAACATTAGTACAATCACAACGAATTTATAAAAATAGGTTCAGATTTGGATAAAGTCTTTGGATATATTTAACTCAGATTTGTTTTTAACATCTGGGAGAAATTAAACAAAGGAAAAAGAGAAATTCTGCCGTTTGCGACAAAATTGGCATGTTTGTAGAAGAGGTATAGAAGAAGGTGTATTTTGAATTTGGGTCCTCGGTGGGATACAGGGGTGGAGCTGCAGGGTCTCAAAGTTGGCCACCACGGGTGAACAAAATGTTTAAGCGCGTGTATCTTTCGTATAATACTAACATGTAGAAGCGTCTCCTTTATTTTTATACCCTCCATCATAGGATGGGGGTTATATTCATTTTGTCACTCCATTTGTAACACTTCTAAATATTGATATGAGACCCCATAAAGTATATATCGTCATCAGAAACGAAAAAGGGCGTAACAACAAGAAAAATGGAAACTCCGTTTTTGATAAATTTCGGTACCCTGCATCAAAACACACATCCTGACAAATTTTTAGCGGCGTATTATTAAAAATGGCGAATTTTTTAACGAAATACAAAAGGGCCTAACAACAAATTATTTCTTTTTTCATAGTTACAAAATATTATTTCACGCAATTTTCACAAACAAGTTATAAATCATGTTTGTGTGATTCTATATATGCATCATTATGTTTAGATATTATCCTGAAAACTACGTTATCCTAACGGCAAAACTTTTCATTTTATTTAGTTTTTTGCTTTTTCTGTAAAATTTTCAAACATGATGATAGGCCCTTTTTCGTTTCTGATGACGATATATTCTTAATCGTCGTACAATTCTAAGACGATTTCGCCATGTCCGTCTGTCCGTCCGTCCGTCCGTCCCTCCCTCCCTACATCCCTCCGTCCGTCCGTCCGTCTGTGGTAATCACGCTACAGTCCGCAATAATAGAGCTAGGTTGATCAAATTTGGTACAAATACTTCTTATAGTTGCAGTTTGTTTGGGATTGCAAATGGGCGATATCGGTCCATATTTAGATATAGCTCCCATATATAGCATCTAACTTGTTGTGATTCCTACTGTTCTCCTCTACTATATTTTTTGTGTTTTCTGTGTTATTTTCTTTAGGTTTGAGTTATTTTGTGAGGTCACATGCTATCAATGGTGGAGGGTATATAAGATTCGGCATGGCCGAACTTAAAGCTTTTACTTGTGTTTTTTGACAGGGTACACCTATATGGAAACCTATTTACTAACCTTTTTGTTCATCCAGCAAATGTTGTAGATAAATACGAAGTACTATATAAAAAAACAATGGTTTGCCATTAAATTTTATTGTGGGGACTTATAGTGATTTTTAACAGGGAATCTTTTTGTCGAATACATCACCCAAAAAATCCATTGATTTTTACGACTTTTGATATATCATTATTTTTGCAGGGTTATTTTCAGGGGTAAGGGGATGAGCGGGGGTGTCGCGTACTTTTGTACAAATACTTCTTAAAGTATCTCCTTTACTTTGTCCTTTGTCCTTTGACATGAAACATTTTTCCTAATCCTTATATACTAAAATTGTGTCTGAAGTTATTAACCTCTTTGTTTTCACAGGGCAGTGAAATGGACAATATCGATAAATTTTAATTCTCGACACCAAACTATGGTACAAGCCCAAAAAGAGAAGAGATATACCAAGCGAAGAGATATCGGTCCATGTGTAGATATAGCCCCCCATATAAAGGTCCCGTCCGATGCCACTTCTTGATGTTCTAAAGAACACATTTTTGTACCCTCCGCCATAGGATGGGGGGTATATTCATTTTGTCACTCCGTTTGTAACACCTCTAAATATTAATTCGAGACCACATAAAGTATATATTTTTAATCGTCGTAAAATTCTAAGACGATTTAGCCATGTCCGTCTGTCCGTCCGTCCGTCTGTTGTAATCACGCAAAAGTACGTAATAATAGAGCTAGGTTGATCAAATTTAGTAGAAATATTTCTTATAGTTGCCGGTTATTTGAGATTACAAATGGGCCATATCGGTCAATGTTTTGATATACCTCCTCTACAGAGGTCGCTCCAAAATAAGCTTTTTGAGCCATAGATAACACATTTTTAAAGCAATTTAGCTGAAACTTTGCAGTTTGAATTCTATTTTGACAAGAATTCATTACAGCAAAAATTTTGCAAATCGGTTCATATGTTGTTATAGTCACCCTATAAAGGTCGCTTCAAAATATATGTATTTAAACCATAAATACCACATTTTCTAAGCATTATAACTGAATCTTTACAGTTTGAATTAAATTAAGACAAGAATTTATCGCAGTAAAAAGTTATTAAATCAGTTCATATTTTGTTATAGTCCACCTATAGATGTCGCTACCAAAAAGCTTTATTTATAAGCCATAAAAACAACATTTTCTAAGAAATTTAGCTGAAACTTTGCAGTTTGCATCCTATTTTGGCCAGAGTTCATCTGAATAAAATTTATTCAAATCAAATTTTATTTTGTTATAGTCCCCGTGTAAATGTAGCTCTCAATAATGCGGCCTAAAATTTGGCTCAAAATTGTAGCGTTCCTTTATATCCCCCCACCTTAGAGAGGAGGGTATATATCATTTGCTACGAACCAAAAGTGTAACACATCGAAGGAGTGTCCTGAGACCCTAAGTATGTTCGGCGGATATCCGTTTTGGGTCATTTTAAGTCGAATGAGCAATGTCCGCCCGTCCGTCTGCCTGTCTGTCTGCTGGCTGGTGCGCACGATAACTCTCGAAAGGAGTAAACGATTGACTTCAAATTTAGTATGTGGTAATATTTTCTTCCATATCCGGCTAAGTTCGAAAATGGGCCATATTGGTCCACTCCTCCCCCACAAAGGGTTAAAATTTAGTGAAATATTGATTATTAAATAACTTCTTTACTACTTATTTGAATCCTCTGAAATTCTACACATAGTATTAATTTATCAGTCACTATTACCTCGAGAAAAATGGGCAATGTGGCCACGCCCCTTTTGGTACCTCCCACACAAATGGATCATTTTGTACGACAAGTTACAAGATTATAACTTTAATACCAGTGCATACAAATGCTTGAAATTTTGTTCAGTGTAATGATTTTATAGTACCTAGAGACCAGAGAAATATGGGCGTTATTGGCCCGCCCCTTTTGGTACCTCCCACACAAATGGACCTTTTTGTACCAAAAGTTAACAGCTTTTAACAGTAATACCAGTGCATTGAAAAACTTGAAATTTCGTACAGTGCAATGCTTTTATAGTACCTAGAGTCTAGAGAAAAGTGGCCGCAACTGGCACGCCTCTTTTGGTACCTCCTACACAAATGGACCTTTTTGTACCAAAAGTTAACAGCTTTTAACTTTAATACCAGTGCATATAAATACTTGAAATTTTGTGCAGTGTAATGCTTTTATAGTACCTAGAGTCCAGAGGAAAGTGACCGTTATTGGGACGCCCCTTTTGGTACCTCTCACACAAATAGACCATTTTGTACCAAAAGTAAACGGCTTTTAACTTTAATACCAGTACATACTTTAAAGTTATAAAATGTGCTTTAAATTGATAATAATTTAAATAAAACAAAAAAATAAATAATTTTACTAATATTTTCTTGAGACTCAAAGTGAATCCCCTCATATTAGTCGGTTTACCCGACTGAATTTTCTTACTTGTTTTTTAATTATTTGCTTAAACAAAAACATGATTTGCTCCATATCCAAAGATTTTTTCTGTAATAAAATTTAATGCAATCCATGGTGTAGCGTATATAAGATACGGCATGGCCGAGCTTAACGCCTTTACTTGTTTCAATTGTTCTGGCTGAAATTTTGCATTTATATTCATATTGCACTAGATCGTCCCTAGCCGAAATGGGGAACATCGGTCCATGTACTGATATAGACCCCTTACAATGATCTCGCTGGACACAACTGGTTAATATTTATTTATGTTTTTTTTTTACCCTACATCACACTGTGTTACAGGGTATTATGACTCTGTTCAATTGTTTGTAACACCTAAATGTAGAAGAGATAGACCCACTGTTTATTATACCGATCGTCCTAGAATAACTTGCTGACTCATTATACTCTACACCACACTGTGGTCCAAGGTATTACGAGTTTGTGCATTTATTTGTAACACCCAAGGGGAGAAGAGATAGAACCATCTTCGTGATTTTTTGGTCAGCATAACCAACATTTATTAGTGGATTCGATAACAAGCAGAATTGCCGAATTTGGGCAAATTAGAATCCACGAGTGATTGTTGAAAAGCCAATGCAGCCACAAAGAGTGACTGTTTGCTGCTGGCGGAGTCATCGGGCCGTCCTCTTTCGAAAATGAGGTCGGCTAAGCAGTTACAACGGTAGCTATAGGTCCATGTTTTATTATAGCCTTCCCTAGATTTTACTTCTTAACGTAACACAAACCACAAAATTTCAACGAATTGGGCTGAAATTTGGTTATTTGACTTTATTTGTGCGGAGACCATTCAAACCATTCAGATTCGTCATGGCCGAACCTAAAGCTTTTACTTGTTTTTCATATAGCCCGTTACTTTTTCACCCTGAAATTTTCAGGCTTTGTTTATAATTACTCAAGCAATATGCCTCTAGTTTTTATGAGTTTTTAGGTTGGTGATCTCATAGTGAAAAGCTCAAAAGAAGAAGACAAATTTTAAAAATATTCATTTCATATTCAAATTCATTTCATTTCATTCAATTCATTTCATTTCAAATTATGAAAAAAAAAGTCCAAAAGCTCAATTTGGACAGTAGCTTTCAGTAGCCAAGACCGCCGGCGAAAAGCACTTGCAGTTGCCTTTAAAAAAGCATTCATTCTTTCATTCTCTTTTCTTGATTTTCCAATATTCTATTGGTCATTCTATTGGTCTTCTGGAAAAAATGTTCGGTTATTTTCGATTTCTACAAATCAAATATTTTATAGAGTTGAGATATCCTACACAGTCTCAAGAAATCGGAGCTAGTGATGTAAAAAAGGTGTTTGGTTTGAAATGATCGATATAACGGGTTTTCCAACAAGAGGTGTTATATTGAATCACCCGGTATTTCGGTAGCTGTCACTTTTTAAGCTTTTATTCTTTGACATTTGACAAGTAAAAACTACGCCATTACTAAAAATGGAACTATACACGATTCAATAACGCAATGAAATTATTAAAATTCGAAAAATCGAAAATCATCGAAAAATCATCTTGACTGATGAGGCCCATTTCCACCTCGGTGGCTACGTCAACAAGAAAAATTGTCCCATCTGGGGCTCGGAAAACCCAAGAGTTATTGTTGAGAAGCCTCTCCATCCTCAACGTGTGACTTTTTGGTGCGGTTTATGGTCCGGCGGGGTCATTGGACCTTACTTTTCGAAAATGAGGTTGGGTCAACAGTTACGGTGAATGGATTGCGCTATCGAGAGATGATTAATGATTTTTTATGGTCGGAGATGGATGGTATTGATCTGGACAACGTTTATTTTCAACAAGACGGCGCTACGTGCCACACAAGCAACGAAACCATTGCTCTGTTACGGGAAAGTTTTCGGACCGTGTTATCTCTCGAAGAGGTGATCACAATTGGCCACCGAGATCTTGTGATTTAACACCTTGCGACTTCTTTCTTCCAACAGCCCAGCGTCGATTCAAAACCTCAAAGATAGAATTCGTGAGGCTATCGAGGACGTAGGGCAGCCACTTTGCGATTTGGTTATGGGAAATTTCTTGAAAAGGATATGGTCCCGTAAGCGTCATCTTGGTGGCCATTAGGCTGATGTTGTTTTTCATTATTAACGGCATACCTTCCTCTTTATTATGAAATAAACATCCGATCATTTATCTCAAAAAATTGCATTTTTCTTTGAATACCAAAATAACACCTCTTGTTGGAAAACCCTTAATGTTCCTTCCGATTTATTGCCTGAATATTTTATATTATTTCCAATTTTCTTTATTATACTATGGAATGCGAACCAGGCATGGTGTAGGGTATATAAGATTGGTCATGGCCGAAGTTAATGTCGCTTCTTATAGTTCTTTCTGTTGTAGGGCCTAACTGTTGTAGCATTGGCCTAACTTTGGTTGTTCTTTGCCTCTTTGTATTTAGTAATTGCGTCAGTAAAGTTTTTAAAAACCTTTATTTGTTTTTCTTTTCCCTTTAGCAAAATTATCTTAGACTTTCCACAATACATCACTTAAGTGTTGACAGACTGGAGTGATTTGGCCCACAGCCTAATTCCGACCACAATTTTCAATATCCGTTATAGATTATTTTTAAGTATTTTTGGTTATTTTTTTTTTTTTCAAATTTGTGTTACAGATTTTTCGTTGTTTAACTGCAAATTAACCCGACTTTTTATGTAATGCCGTTGTGCGTGGTTAAAAGTTCGAAACTCTTAACCATTGAAGTTCATTAGATGTATGCTTCAAGAAAACCACTAACAATGAAAGAGGAAAAAATCAGCACAGTCTTTTGTTTTTTTTGAACAAGTCTTTGTTAACAGTTCACAAAACCCAGAAAAAGAGAACTGCAGGTGCCCAACGGCATTTGTTCCATGTGTGGCTGAACACATACTCGTAATCGTAGTTTATTTTGATTTGCTTCGGAGTTTGAATTGGCTAAAAAAAAGCAATCATCCAATTGTATTGAATCGATAGATAGATAAATTGCTATGGCGTAAAGCAACCAGCTCTGTGCAACAAACAAACTAAAACTGGAGCAACCGTTGTTGGCAACATAATTAGCCTCCAAAAAGAACAACAAAATAAACTGGCATTTGAAATGTCTGACATACCAATAACATTGAAATGCCAACATTTCTTGCAATTGTTGCACAGAAGGATTTGAAGTTGTCAAAATACTCAGACACACACACTCGCACACACAGACAAGCTGCTCAAAAAACACAAACAACACCTGTGCGTCCAAAGAGATTTGGTTTGGTTGTATGGCTTTTGGGGCAAAAACCTCCAGTGCCATGTTCGTCGTTTGTAGCAAATGCAATACATAAATTGGAAAATAATTTCTAAACTCTGTTGGAAATTGGAAATAAAAGTGCAAAAAATTTCCTCTCATTTAATGTTGCAATAGATAGCATATGCTATCCCAAGCGATCGCATTAACCACTTACATAGCGCTTATGTCTTAAGTCTTTTGTTTTTTCTTTTCGACTCTATGCAACTTTTCGTTTAGCAATTTCCTTAGTCATTGATTGGTATGCATTGCCATAATACTTTAATAATTTTCAGCTTGTCTATTTTCACATTTGTTATTATTGTTATAACAATATACTGTAATAATAACTGTGCGGCAAACTTCAAAAAAATAACATCGGTGTTAAACTTTTAGCAACTGGCAATGCAGCATTGAATTATTATGAAAACATATTTTGCAGTTTGTATTTTTTATTGCCTAGGAAAATTATGCCAATTTTTTGGCCAATATATTTTAAGTTGATTGACAAATATAGCAATTAGTTCGTCAAAGTCTTGTTTAATTTTAAAATTTTTGAGTTATTAAAAATTATAATAGACATGCATTGCACTGATGGGGTCACATATTTTAAAGTAAAAATATCCCTATGCATTGTTCTGACCTAGTTTGATCATCTAAAATTTAAAATTTAAATGTATGTATATATTTTAGGTATCTTAAAGCCACGATAGTTTGTTTGTTTGGGCATATTTAACAGAGAAAGTGTACGTCAATATGCCAAGAACAATTCAAGAGCTAAATGATGCGATAATTCGGCACATAAACGACATTGAACCTAAATTATGACTGAGAATCATTGAAAATATGGACCATCGGATACAGGTATGTCACCGATACTGTGGCGAGCATTTGGCCGATATTTTGTTTCACACATAATTGTCATAGATCCTTCTATCATTATATACGAGTATATAATAAATATTTGAAAAAAAATAGCAAAATGAAAATCACTTTTTATGACCTCCACCACAGATATATATTAATTTTGTTAATATACTTAATATACATTTGTTTTAATATTTTCATAAACATTAATTTATATTTACATTTCATCATTATTGTTTTGTAACCATGATATTCTCCTGGCTTTAGACCATTTTTGCCTGTATAATATTATAACAAGTAAGAAAGTTTCAGTCGGGTAAACCAACTAAGGTATACCCTCACTTTGTGAGTAATGTAATATATAACATTACTCTAATAAATCTGTCAATTTGTGTGGGAGGTACCGGAAGGGGTTTCTCCAAATACACCTATTTTTCGGTAAACAGCAGATTCTTAAATACATTGCATTGTGCCGAACTATAAGCGTTTATGTGCACTGGTATATTAAAGTTACGAGCTATGTAATTTTGGTATGATTTGGTCATTTTGTGTGGGAGGTACAAAAATGGGCGGGGTGATAACGCCAACTTTTAACGGGACTATAGGCACTATAACAGCATTACACTTTACAAAATTTCAAGTATTTGTATGTACTGGTATTAAAGTTACAAGCCATTTACTTTTGGTACGAAACGGTCCATTTGTGTGGGAGGTACTAAATGGGGCTGTACAATAATGCCCATTTTTTACCGGACTATAGGCGCTACAAAAACGTTATACTGTAGAAAACTTCAATAATTTTTTGCACTTGTATTATAGTTATAAGCAGTTAAATTTTGATGCAAAATGGTCTATTTGTGTGACAGGTAAGGGGCATGCCAACTTCACCCATTTTTCTCGAGGTAATAGCGACTAATATACTAATATTATGTGTAGAATTTCAGAAGATTCAAATAAGTAGTATAGAAGTTACTAGAGTGCTCCAATCGAGTCCAAATGTCAAATGTATGCCATTTAGAGTGCTCCAATCGAGTCCAAATGTACGAGGGCGGTTCGGAAACTTCTTAGCCTATCAATGAAAGAGAATAGTTAGTTTTTCAGAAATATTTTTATTCTTCTATATAATCTCCTGAAACTTCAATACACTTAGTCCAACGCTTATCTAGCAATTCTATCCCTTGATTAAAATAGTTTTCCTCAAGGTCTTCAAAATAGTGGTTTACAACTGTAATTGCATCTTCATTTGAGGTAAAACGCTTGCCAGCATGGATTTTTTTTAGATTTTGGAACAGGTAAAAGTCACTGGGAGCTAAATCAGGAGAATAAGGTGGGTGGTCAAGCAACTCGTACTTTAATTCGTTGATTTTAGCCATTGTTAAAACACTCTTGTGCGCTGGTGCGTTGTCTTGATGAAAAATAATTTTTTTGTGTTGTAAGCCAGGACGTTTTTCTCGAATTTGTACATTTAATTGATCCAAAAGGTTGCAATAGTAGTCTGAATTTATTGTTTTACCCTTTTGCAGATAGTCAATCAATAAAATACCTTTGAAGTCCCAAAAAACCGTTGCCATAACCTTACCAGCCGATTGAATTGTTTTTGCCTTCTTTGGGGCACTTCCTCCAGCTTCAGTCCATTGTTTGGATTGTTCTTTTGTCTCTGGAGTATAGTGGTGGATCCATGTCCATTTTATTTCGCTTAAAACGATCGAAACAAGCTTCAGAAATGTTCATTCTTATGCGGTTTTGGGCGACTGTTAACAAGTGCGGCACCCATCTTGCAGAAAGCTTTTTCATCTGTAGTTCTTCATGCTAAATTAAATGGACTCGATCATTTAAGATGCCCATGATATTAGCTATTTCACGCACTTTTATTCGTCGATCATTTAATACCATATCATGCACTTTGGCTACAATTTCTGTTGTTGTTGCTGTTATTGGACGTCCACTACGTGGTTCATCTTCAATGCTTGTACGACCACGTTTAAATTCGGCAACCCAATTTTTTACTGTTGCATATGAAGGAGCACTTTCACCTAACACATTCACCATATCATTATGAATTTCTTGTCCCGATAAACCTTTTTATACCCTCACTTTAGTGTGACGAGGGTATATATCATTTGCTACGGAAAAAAGTGTAACACATCGAAGGAGTGATCTAAGACCCTAAGTATGTTCGGAGGAAATCCGTTTTGGGTCATTTTAAGTCGAATGAGCAATGTCCGTCCGTCTGTCTGTCTGTCTGTCTGTCTGTCTGTCTGTCTGTCTGTCTGTCTGTCTGCTGGCTGGTGCGCACGATAACTCTCGAAAGGAGTAACCGATTGACGATTGACAAATTTGGTATGTGGTAATATTTTGATCTATCTCCGAATGAGTTCGAAGATGGGCCATATTGGTCTACTCCTTCTGGTACCTCCCACACAAAGGGTTAAAATTTAGTGAAATATTGATTCTTTAATAACTTCTATACTACTTATTCGAATCTTTTGAAATTCTGCACATAATATTAGTATATTAGTCGCTATTAACTCGAGAAAAATGGGTGAAGTTGGCATGCCCCTTTTGGTACCTCCCACACAAATGGACCATTTTGCATCAACATTTAACTGCTTATAACTTTAATACAAGTGCATAAAAATGCTTGAAATTTTCTACAGTATAATGTTTTTGTAGCGCCTATAGTCCGGTAAAAAATGGGCATCATTGTACAGCCCCTTTTGGTACCGCCCACACAAATGGCCCGTTTCGTACCAAAGTAAACGGCTTGTAACTTTAATACCAGTGCATACAAATACTTGAAATTTTGTACAGTGTAATGCTGTTGTAGTGCCTATAGTCCTGTAAAAAGTGGGCGTTATCACCCCGCCCCTTTTTGTACCTCCCACACAAAATGACCAAATCATACCAAAATTACATAGCTCGTAACTTTAATATACCAGTGCACACAAACGCTTATAGTTCAGCACAATGCAATGTATTTAAGAATGTACTGTTTACCGAAAAATATGTGTATTTGGAAAACCCCTTCTGGTACCTCCCACACAAATTGACAGATTTATTGGTGTAATGTTATATATTACATTACTCACAAAGTGAGGGTATACCTTAGTCGGTTTACCCGACTGAAACTTTCTTACTTGTTTATGTAAATATTTAATGACACCACGCATTTCTAATTTTTCCATTGTAAAAAAATCGCGGATGCATCTTTTGTGAACACCTGTTTCTATATGAAGGAGTTGCCAGATCGAAACAAAATTTAACATGTGTTCATAGCAGAGATGGAAGTTTCCAAAACACTTAACTTTTTTCTGTTTATACCGCGCTTTTTGTGCTAGGCTAAGAAGTTTCCGAACCGCCCTCGTATGACCGACCCCCACTAACTTTGGAGGCCCGACCCACCCATGCCAGTGGCACACCCCCTGGAACCCCCTGGGGGTTCCATACATTTGGACTCGATTGGAGCACTCTAAATGGGTCAAAGTGGGATTTTTTCCGGGACATCAGAATTCGTTTTAGAGGTATGGTTCCTTCGGCAAAGTTTCTTATTTTGATCCCCAGAATACGATTTTCACTGAGCAATGGGCGATTTTTAAATCGACCCGCCCTAGTACATGTACTTCTTATATCAGCAGAAATTTTGGGATTGAAAATCGGTCAATTTTTATGCCCTCCACCATAGGTTCCGTTTGTAACACCACTTAATATTGATCTAAGACCCCATAAAGTATATATATATTCTAATCGTCGTAAAATTCTAAGACGATTTAGACATGTCCGTCCGTCCCTCTATTTTAATCACGCTACAGTCTATAATTATTGATCTAGATGAATGAAATTTGGTATAGATACTTCATATAGCTGCAAGTAACTTGGGATTGAAAATTGACAATATCGGTCCATTTATTTTTATATAGCCCCCATATATACCATCTCCCCGATTGGAGTTATTAACGTCATAGAGGCCACAAAAGTCAACTGGTCGGGCTGAAAATTGGTAACTGGGGTTTATTTATACCTGGAATTCTTCACACGAACAACGGTAGTCATAGGTCCATGTTTTATATAGCGCCCCTACAAAAAAACCCTTACGATTTCACTTCTTAATGACATAGAAACTAACAATTTCAACTGATGGGTTCATGTTTTGATTTAGACCTCATACAAAGGTCCCACTTATTTTGCTCAAATCCATTCAACAATAAAAGCGATTATTTTTTATATTTTCTACAACTTATTTTTGCGTTTTCACAGTGTGCAATAAAATCATTGGCGAAGGGGACATAATAGACGTCCTGGCCGAACTTAACGCTTTTTATAACCTCACCTCAGAGAGGAGGGTATATATCATTTGCTACGAGAAGGAGTGACCTCCGACCCTAAGTATGTTCAGCGGAAATTCGTTTTGGGTCATTTTAAGTCATTTCAGCAATGTCCGTCCGTCCGTCTGTCTGTCTGCTGGCTGGTGCGCACGATAACTCTCGAAAGGAGTAACCGATTGACTTCAAATTTGGTATGCGGTAATATTTTTCTCTATCTCCGGTTAAGTTCGAAGATGGACCATATTGCTCTACTCCTTCTAGTGCCTCCCTCACAAAGGGTTAATTTTTAGTGAAATATTGATTCTAGGAAGGTATTAAACCTTCTATACTACTTACTCGAATCTTCTGATTCGCTAACACGCCAAGAAAAATGGGCGAAGTGGCTCCCTTTTTGGTACCTCCCACACAAATGGACCATTTTGCACCAAAAGTTAACTGCTTATGGCTTTAATATCAGTTCATACAAATACACAAATGGAAAATTTTGTACCAAGCTTATAACTTTAATACCAGTGCATACAAATACTTGCAATTTTGTACAGTATGCTTTTATAGTACCTAGAGTCCAGATAAAAATCGGCATTATTGGCACGCCCCTTTGGGTACCCCCCACACAAATGGTTTACAGCTTTTTACTTTAATGCCACTACATACTGTAAAATTATTAAATGCAAATTAAATTGATAATAATTTAATTAAAACAAAAATAAAAACAAAATTTGGAATATTTTTTGGGACTCAAGGTGAGGGGATTCATAAGTCGGTTTACCCGACAGAACTTTCTTACTTGTTTTCATGTTCATTTTCCAAAAGATTTCCTTTAAAAATATTTTTTTTGTGTGATTTAACTTCCTTTTTTCCAAAAAAAATATATTTCCCACCACTTTACCAACATGCGTTGAAAGAAAAATTCTATATCAAATCTAATAATATGTTTCTTCAAAGGCTTTACATGAAATTTATGTAAAAACTCGCTCGATTTTAAATCTAAGATTTCATAATAATTCTTGAAGAATTATTTTCATCAATTTGAAGACAAAAACGTTGAGTCTAGTCTTCAATACGTGTTGGTTGGTAGCTTGTGGTCACAGCTTCTTGTGTTCCTCTTTCTTACCCAGACACAGAGTGACAAACAACCTTCTGTGTCAAATGCTCCCAAAGTACCAATTCTTGATTCTGCGGAAACACAACAGAAGGCCCCTATGAACTGAACGAGAACAGTTCATAGGTGCCTCTTTTTAAGTGTAATTCCGTGCCACCTAGCATTGGATAACAATTAGCTTATTACAAATCCAGTAAGGAAGAGATCATACAGCTTCTACAGAAGCTGGGTGCTACAGACAAATGCATAAATACTCATGTCATAATACTCTGTACCACAGTGTGGTATAGGATATGTAAAGAACGCTACTGGATTTTTGTATTATTAATACCATTAAAAAGTCTATCCTAAGAACATTCTTTAAACGATTAGTGTAAGAGAATAAACACTTTTCAACAAAAGAAGCACCTCATATTTTCCCTCTCTTTAATAAATTGTTGGTGAACTAAAAGAAATGTGATACATTTCAGAAAAATACTTTCTTTCAGACAAGTTGAAAAAAATGCATTAGCTGACAACAACAAAAAATAGCCTCTCGAATTAATTACACCCAAAAAGATTTATGATAAACGAGAATTTAATGCTTATAATCTTTTTTGTTCATCCTTTTTTTTGAACGAGGAAAAAGAAATGCTGAATAAGCGGCTTAGATATGGAAAAAACATACATACATGACTGTGAAAATATACATTAACAAAAAACAACCCAATCTAAATTTAAACAAATAAAATTATATCCCTCTTAGGGCCATTACCAATAAGAAAATAAACTACGTTTTAGAGCTAACCATGGGTTATAGCTGACAATTTCTATAAAATTTAACTTTCATTAGCACTAACGCTTGGTTATTTTTCTTTGTGTTAATGGGGGTTAAAAATAAAGAGTTATTTTCCACAATTTTAAATTATAACATTATTAAAAACTACAAATCAATCTAAAAATAGAAGAGCTTTTTTCCAGAGTTTACTATTAAATGTTTATAAATAGAATGGCTTGTGGTTTAGAAAGAAAGAAAAATGGAAATACCACAACAAATTCTATCCTCACATTGGCCATCACAAGGCATTAAATTGATAATCGATGAATGAATGACCACACAAAGTGACGTCGAACTCATTCAATCCAACCATTCAAAGAATCAACTGACGGCAACTTGAACTGAATCTTTAGCGAAACACTTGGGTGGCAGAGCTGATTTATAAGGGTTCTCGGCTCTCAAAAGCCACAAAATATTTCTTGGTCATAAACGGAGAATGTTCAAAGATAGTGTGTGGGTGTAGGATTACATAAACTTTTTTGCTAAAGACTAAAGAGAGAGAGAGAGAGGGCAATGTTAACAATTACGATCTGGCAGAGATTTTAAGGCCTCATTAAGTGGAGAAGGCCAGCAATACAGCGTTGCACAGTGCGTTAAAACGTACAAAATGATGGTAATTCTGGAAGGCTTTTTATAAACAAAGGAATTGCAAATTTTAACAAGTAAGAAAGTTCAGTCGGGTAAACTTATGAATCCCCTCACCTTGAGTCCAAAAAAAAATATTAAATTATTTTTTATTGTTTTAATTAAATTATTATCAACTTAAATTGCATTTAATAACTTTAAAATATGTACTGGTATTAAAGTTATAAGCTGTTACCTTTTTTTGTAAAATGGTCCATATGTGTGGGGATTACCAAAAGGGGCGTGCCGATAACGGCCACTTTTCTCTCGACTCTAGGTACTATAAAAGCATTGTACTGTACGAAATTTCAATTTTTGTATACACTGGTTTTAAAGTAAAAGCTGTTAACTTTTGGTACAAAAATGTCCATTTGTGTGGGAGATACCAAAAGGAGCGTGGCAATAATAACAATTTTTTACTGTATTGTACGTACTATTAAACCATTACACTGTACAAAGTCTTTGTATGTACTGGTAATAAAGTTATAAGCTTTTAACTTTTGGTTCAAAATTGTCCATTTGTGTGGGAGGTACCAAAAGGGGCGTGCCAACTTCGCCCATTTTTCTCGAGGTAATACTGACTAATAAACTAATTCTATGTGTATAATTTCAGAGGATTCAAATAAGTAGTATAGAAGTTATTAAATAATCAATATTTTACTAAATTTTAACCGTTTGTGGGGGAGGTACTAGAAGGAGTGGACCAATATGGCCCATCTTCGAACTTAGCCGGTTGCTCCTTTCGAGAGTTCTCGTGCGCACCAGCCAGCAGACAGACATACAGACAGACGGACGGACATTGCTCAAATGACTTAAAATTACCCAAAACGGATTTCCGCCGAACATACTTAGGGTCTTAAGTCACTCCTTCGATGTGTTACACTTTTGGCTCATAGCAAATGATATATACCCTCCTCTCTAAGGTGAGGGGATAAAAAGGGTTTCCAGAAGGGGTACCAGAAGGGGTTTAAGAAATACACCTATATTTCGCTGAACAGTAGATACTTTAAATACATTGCACTGCGCCGAATTGTAACCGTTTATATGGACTGGTATATTAACGTTGAGATATTAAATTGTGGTATAATTTGGCCATTTTGTGTGGGGGGTACAAAAAGGGGCGTTGTGATAACGCTCATTTTTCACTGGACTATAGGCATTATAAAAGCATTACACTGTACAAAATTTCAAGTATTTGTATACAGTGGTATTAATGTTATAAGCTGTTAACTTTTGGTGCAAAATGGTACCTTCCTGGAAGAGGTACCAAAAGGGGCGTGACAATAACGCCCATTTTTCAATGGACTGTAGGCACTATAAAAACATTACGCTGTACAAAATTTCAAGTATTTCTAAACAATGGTATTAATGTTATAAGCTTTTAATTTTTAGTGCAATATGGTGCATTTGTGTGGGAGGTACCAAAAGGGGCGTGGCAATTTCGCCCATTTTCCTCGAGTTGATAGCGACTAACAAACTAATACTATGTGTGGAATTTCAGAAGATTCGAATACGTATAATATCAGTTATTAAAGAATCAATATTTCACAACATTTTAACCCTTTGTGGGGGAGGTACCAGAAGTAGTGGACCAATATGGCCCATCTTCGAACTTAGCCGGAGATAGAAAAAAATATTACCACATACGAAATTTGAAGTCAATCGGTTACTCCTTTCGAGAGTTATCGTGCGCACCAGCCAGCAGACAGACAGACAGACGGACGGACGGATATTGCTCATTCGACTTAAAATGACCCAAAACGGATTTCCGCCGAACATACTTGAGGTCTTAGGTCACTCCTTCGATAATGTTGCTGCCTCTGGATATGGGAGATTTCATGTTTCATTCCATGAATCATGATACAACTTTTAAAATTATGCGTCGATTGTCTCATTTTATGCTTTATCAATCAGACTTTACGATAAAATAATAAAAATTTAATAATTGTGAATGTGAAAAAGGTTTTAATTAAAAAATTATTAAAATATGCTCAACAAATTTGTTTTTTTTTTGCCATAAGGGCCTTATAATAACGGCCATTTTTCGAGAGACTGTAGGTACATTACTGTACAAAATTTTAGGCATTTTTATGTACTGATATTAAAGTTATAAGCTGTTAAATTTTCGTACGAAATGGAACCTTTGTGTGGGAGGCAGCAAAAGGGGCATGGCAATAACGTAAATTTTTCTCTGGACTGTAGGTACTATAAAACCATTACTAGTAATTAATTATATGGATGGCACAAAAGGTCCGTTTAACCAAAATGTCAGAATTCAACACCCTCCAACTCGGACAGTCCTTAACCGATCTCGTTGAAATTTTGTGTCATAACTACTATCTAATATGGCTAAACTTGCTGCAAGTTTGATCCCGATAAGAATGATGCCAAGATCATGGGTATTAAAAACCATTATATCGTGTTTTATTTCAATTTAAAGTAAAAAAAATCCCTTTACAGTCAAATGCTTTTAGTTTTATTTAGAATTATTTTTGTCTGTTCAATAAAATAATGAAAGTGTTTTTTTTTTTGGTTTCACTTCCAGCAGAACCTATTTAACAAATCTATTTAGCTGCGCTGTTACATCAAACCTCTAACTCAAAATAGATGTTAATTGAATACATTTCCGCCGCTTTAGCTTTTTTATTTTAAATTCATAGCATTGTCAAGATGTTGTTGGGACCATGTTAATGTTTGTTGTCAGAGGTGTATGTCGACGCTCTTGTTTAATTTGAGTTATTTAGAGCAATGTAAACGAAAATGTTTTCTAACACTAAGAGACTCCTTAACACTCACAGTCAGTAATTACTATTTACGGCACGTTCGTTTCTTAAGTCTTTCGTTTCCGTGCAAACAAATTCACTTCATTCTCAGTACAGGGGAAATTAAAATATCGGCATAACATGACAATTAGAAATTCCTTTTTCTGTTCAAAGTAATTTTTTATAAACATTTCTCATTTTACCTTAGGTCTTTCGATTTCTTGCGAATAAACTAGACCAATCGATGAATGATGGAATGCGAGTGATGAATTAGTGAAATACTTCTCATATGTATAACGTGACTATTAAAATGATGTTCGTTTCGTTTCTTCATGCGGTGGATAATAAACCATAATCACGATAAGTGGTAATTCAAAAGAAATATGTTCACTAAAAGGTGTTGGAAAGGAAATGTCAGTCGTTGGGTAAATGGCGATGTTGTACAAGTTGAACATGTTCGTGTCTTAAGATTTGTGTTTTTGTCTTAGCATGATCTACATTTGCGAAACATATCAATAAATCCATATTAAAGTACATATCAAAGGTAGAAAAACATTTTTAAAGTACTACTCTGATAAACCTTTCGATCAATGATTTTAAAGTTGCTTTTTACTGGAATTTTCCTAAACAAATATGTAATATACCAAAGTGATTTAATTATTTTCTTAGAAATAAGTATTTCAGCGATGAAGGAAAGATCTTAATTAATTTTTTTAGAATAACATTAATAGGAAAAATGATGGTGTGCTCCACATACGCCGCAGGTCATAATGGCTTAAACATTTTTGATGAAGGAAGTCTTTCAGTTCTTTATTCGAATGAGCCGATATACTTATAGATAGTAAAACAATTTACTTTTGTTAATTAATAATAAAACACAAATTGAACAAAGTCCGAATCTAATAAAATGTACCTATTAAAATAGGGATGGGAATAATTAGAGAGGGCTTATATACAAAAGTGGCTATGAGACATTTTCTCCAAAATTAGTTTTCGATGGCAAATTTTTCTCTGGTTTCGCGGTCATCTGTCATATAAATTTGGACAAGAAATTTTTATTTTGTAAAACTATTTTTTTTTCTTATATTTCTGACTTGGCTATACCTTCACACGTTAGTTTTGTGAATGTAAAACTGGCTATGAACATAAAAAATAAAAGAAAATGAAAAATATGTAAAAAAGGAGCAGCATAAAGCCGGTGGTTGAAATCTCCTAGAACGTATTGCAATTTATTATATTTTATTTTCATTCTTTAAAGACTATCGAGATGGAAAGCTTATTAGTTTTACAACGATTAGAACTGGTCGAAGGAAAGATGACCCGACAATATCGCAATTAAAATCCCTCTCAATCCATATAAAGTGAATTTTGATGAAGAATACATTAACCTTCTGGTCACTGCTACACTGACCACTGTCAGTCATTATTTTTCGCGCATATATTTTTCGTTTATAGTACTTCATATTTACAAAGTTTAAACTTTGAGTCGTATAAAAGGTTTCCGAAAGGACAAAAATAATATTAAGTTTTTGGTAGCGCGACAACTGGCCAAGGTCAAAAAACGAACAGTTGAAAAGTCCGTGGTTTGTACAACACTGCTGTCTATGCGTATGCAAAATTTCAGCTTTCTAGAACTTACAGGAACTTCAGGGGTCAAGTGGTCGAAAATCACATGGCGGAAAATCGAATATCAAAGTAGCCTACGACACTTCCCAGGTATTGGTCTATCTGTCCACCAAGTTTCAAGAAAATCGGTCAAGCAGTTTGGGCGTGATAAAGGAACCAGCAAACAAACAGACCACAAACGATTTTATAATATTAATAGGATTGTTGTATGTTGAATTGTATAAACATTTGCAAAATTTCATTAAATAACGTTAAGGAGTTTATAATAAATCTTATTTATGTTTTTTGTGCAAAATGGCTATCTGCTAAGTTGAACTTTCATAGTGCTCATATCTAAAAAATAAAAGTGGCTATGAACCTTAAAAGCGCGAATAATAGGGAATTTTGATAACTTTTTAATTGGATCAATTAGCAATCGTCTTTAGGTTACACTGTCGAAGAATAATTAATAATTACTCTTAAAACTAGAGAAAAAACAGTTTTTTCGCTCTCCTGAAAAATTGTGTTTTTTTTCATAACCATTTTTGAATATAAGCCCTCGATATGGTCTACATTTTCTACAAATAATTTTAATTCATTTAATTATAAATTTCCAATTTTCAGCCGGATTGGTTGTAAAATGTTGCTTGTAGAAAGAAGCTGAAGACTGTAAATTTGAAGACTCTAATGTTTGCACTTATTTATTGAGTTATGGCCATTCGAAGTTTTCTATAAAATAGATGATACCAAAACAATGCTCCTGGGCTAATATTTGAGGAGTTATTTTCTACGGAACTAAAGTGTAACACATCGAAGGAGTGACCTATGACCTTGAGAATGTTCGTCGTATACCCGTTTTAGGTCATTTTAGGTCGAACGAGCAATGTCCGTCCGTCCGTCTGTCTGTCTGCTGGCTGGTGCGCACGATAAATCTCGAAAGGAGTAGCCGATTGATTTCAAATTTGGTGTGTGGTTTCTGTCTATCTCATGCTAAGTTCGAAGATGGGCCATATTGGTCCACTCCTTCTAGGAACTCCGACACAAAGGGTTAACATTTACTGAAATCTTTAATAACGTCTATACTACTAGTTGAATCTTCTGAAATTCTACACATAGTATTAGTTTATTAGTCACTATCAGTGTTGCCACTGGAAAAAAAATTTTCCGACCAAAATTTTCCTTAAAACCGACCAAAATCCGTTGTAGCCGACCAAATTTATAAAATTAAAGTTGTTGGTATCTTGAAAAGTTTGGTGACAACTTTTTCAGATTTTGAAGAAACTTGGAATGTTTCGAAAAATTAATTAACATAAAAAATGCTAGTATTGAATGTATTTTAAAACAAGTAAAAATGTGGCCCCTCAGAATCGTATACCCAAAATCATGGATCGCAATAAATTATGTAATATAAAAAAATATCTATCTAAATGAGGGGAACGTGGCTAAATCTTAATATATCCTCCTTCAGTAAAATTTTAGCTTTTTGATATTTTTTGTATTTTAAGAATAAATATCTTCGCCAAATTCCCAAGATAGCCTGAAAACAAAGAAAACGCTGAAGTGGTATGGCCTAGTTTGAAAAAAGGACTTGGTCAGTTAAACGACGATATCGATTGTGGATTAACAATTTTACATAAAAAAACATAACAAGTTACGATTTCTTGAGCAGACTTCAACGTTAAAACGTAATTTATGACGAATGCCTATAAGTTCTATAATACTAAAGTACGCAATTTCGTTAATTGTAGGATTTTAAAAGTTAAAAAAATTAGTGAAGTTTCGAAATTTACAAAATTTCAGCATAAAACCAGAAATCAAAATTAAATTTTCACCGCTGAATCTACTGAATCTATTTTACATGCTATACAACTAGTCAAGGATACACCCAACGAAAAACAAAGCACATATGTGCTTAATTTTTGCAAATTCGTTTATGATAATGAACCACCCCGTATGTTACGAATTCCAGCAAGGCGGCGCATGAATAAAGCATCAAAAATCAACAACGCTTCTTTGCAAAATGAATACCAACTGGGGATAATTTAAATCATGTGTTGGGGACAACTATAGAAATGCGGGGGACGACTGAAGCACTTGCTGAGGACGAATAAAGCACGCGCTGGGATAACTTTCCATTCTAAATCGTAACCCTAAAGGTGACAGTCTCCTTCGTATCATTCGCTTTTATGCACTACAAAATTTAATTCCTGTGCTCTATAAAAAACATACACACTCATTATTAACTTTTTAAATTGATAAGCTGACACCATTTGTAATGATTCTAGAAATTTCTGCAATAGGAAGATGTCACTGGATTTTGCAATCACCTTATCCTTCTCATTCCATAGCCCAGAGAATCATCCACAATATCAAACAGGTCATTAAATTCTATTTCTTCGTCATTAATTTTCATGTGAGATTTAGTAATAGCCAACAAAAACAAAATTATTCTTTGCTGGATCCCTGAATACATCGGTCTATAACTGGTAACAATTATGCGGACTCTGCAATTATTTAAAAACAGGATAAAAAAGAAATTTCAATTGTGCTTACGGAACATTATTCTGACAACAATAAATTCATTCAACACCAACACTACAATTATATAAACCCAAGATCATTGCTCCGATATATCCCACTAATATTGATAAAATTAAGATAAGAACATTTCCCAACTTCAGATGGGACATACTTTTGCCATACGTCAACACTTTCCTCCTTATAGATCTTATATTTACTAAATACTTAATGCAAATAAATAAAATTTCGCAATTATGTTGAGATTTGCCAACCAAAATTTCAGTTTAAATCCGCTCTCGGAATACAGAACAGGAGTGAAAGCAAAAATTCTTTCCCCAGTCCGATATTTTAGACTACTACAAAACACATTTGTCGAACCTGAAATAAATACTTTCAAACTAATTTTTATTACAATATATTCGTCTACAATTTCGATCGATATTGCTTTCAGCGATCAACATAAATATTGGAATTCACAATCGTCATTTGAGGGTATTCCAAACGGTGAATGGCTTTAACTTTCAGTAATTTACTTTGATACTAAACTTAAAATTATTCTTTATTATAATACGAATTAAATTTTCTAGAATAAAACCGACCAAAATGGAATTGGTCCGACCATCCGACCAAATATAAAAATTGCAAATCCATCCGACCAAATTTGGTCGGAAATGACCAAAACGGCAACGCTGGTCACTATCACCTCGAGAAAAACGGGCGGGTTTGCCATGTCCATTTTGGTACCTGCCACCAAAAGTTAACTGCTTATAGCTTCAATTCCACTTCATATATTTGAAATTTTCTACAGTGTAATGCTTTTACAGTACATAGAGTCCAGTGTAAAGCGGGCATAATTGGCACGCCTCCTTTGATACCTCCCACACAAAAGGACTTTTTGCACAAAAAGTTAACAGCTTATAACTTTTTAAGAGCTGTAATTACGAACTGTACTTTGATTACAAAGATACATCTACAGACGGACGGACTTGGTTAAATCGTCTCAGGAAGTGATTCCAAGTCGATCGGTATAATAAACGATGGGTCTATCGTTTATTATCGCACATCGGTCCCTGTTTTGATATAGACCCCATGTGGGTTCCTTCCGATGTCACTTCTCGACCCTTTAGAGAAAGCATTTTTATCCCCTCACCATAGAGATGAGGGTATATATCATTTGCTACGAGTCAAAAGTGTAACACATCGAAGGAGTGACATAAGACCCCAAGTATGTTTGGTGGAAATTCGATTTGGGTCATTTAATGTCTGTTTGAGCAATGTCCGTCTGTCTGCTGGCTGGTGCGCACGATAACTCTTGAAAGGAGTAACTGATGGACTTCAAATTTGGTACGCGGTAAGAGGGAAAATGAATCCCTATGTTCCCTCGAGGAATAAATAAAGGAAAAAGTTCGAAAATGGTCAATATAGGTCCACTCCTTCTAGTACCTCTCCCACAAACGGGTTAACATTTAGTGAAATCGTGATTCTGTAATAACATTTATACTACTTACTCGAATTTTCTGAAATTCCACACATAGTATTAGTTTATTAGTCGCTATCACCTCGAGAAAAATGGGTGAAGAACCATACTACATATATCCACTATTTTTTCCATTTAACTTTTCACGCACTTTGTGAAAGTAGAATTCTACCAAACTTTTACCAGCTATAGAATCGATTACGTAGATTCTTATAATGCAATAAAAAAAATAATGGTGTATATTGGCATAAACTATTGTTTTATTGAGGGGACGATATATACTTGACATTTTGTACAGTGTGAAAAGTTGTACAGTGTAATACTATTATATGTAGTACCTACAGTCCAATGAAAAACGGTCGTCATTGACACGCCCCATTTGGTACCTCCCACACAAATGGACTATTTTGCACCAAAAGTTGAAAGCTTATAAATTTAAACGAGTTATTAAACGCAATTTAAGTTAATATTAATTTAAATTAAAATAAAAACCTAAAAATAAAGAAATTTACGAATATTTTTTTGGGACTGAAGGTGATGGATTCATAAGTCGGTTTACCTGACTGAACTTTCCTACTTGTTTTTACTCTATGCTACACTAAATCGTTCTCAATTAAGAGTGGACACATCGATCCATGCTTTGATATAGCCCCCATATGAAGGTCACAGAGGAATTTGATTTTTTTAGAAATGTACAGGGTCTCCCATATTCTACGGACCCATCTGGCAACGCCATAACTTTTGACAGAGATGTCAGATCGCTTAATGACATACCGCGTTTGAAGCGTCAGTCCAAGCAGATTTTTACCATGGAACAATACACGCCACGCGAGCGCTCTGAAATAGTTGAAATTTACATTCAACAGAAGAAGTCAATTGTGAAAACTCAACGTGCTTTTAAAATATTAAAAAATGTGAGAAGTGCGCCTTCTAAGAACACCATTAAGCGTTTATACGAAAAATTTTCGACTGGTGAGGCTCTTTCTAATCCGAAGAGGCCAAATAAAAGTCGACCAAGGCGATCGGCCGAGAATATCGCTGCCGTACGAGCCAGTGTTGAGAGGTCCCCAAGAACATCCCAAAAACGCCGTTCTCAGCAGTTGGGCATGGCTCGGTCCACTTTACAACGGATTATTCGCGTTGATTTGCATTTGTTCCCGTACAAAATTCAATTGACGCAAAGATTGTTGCCTGCGGACAAGCCTCGTCGATTGGAATGGGCCCAAAAAAAACATGGGTCCGTCGAATATGGGCAACCCTGTACTCGTTTCAACCTACAACAATTCAGAGTAATAATTGATTGATATGGTCCCTAAATATTTCTCTGTGCATTATTTAGCAGACAATGGTGGAGCGTATTATACAGTTGACCCCGCCCGACTTTAGTCTTTCCTTACTGGTTTGCCATTATAAAAGTTGTAATTTTGATACCCCATATTACACGCTTCCTTTACGACAGATTGGATTTTCTGAAATTCTAACATATCTTTCACGATTTAAAAATTTTGATATTATTTCGTCTTTCTGATATTGGCCCGCTGTGCGAGAGTTAGGACAATTTGTAGCTCATAGATTGTTTTCCTTTGTTGTATAAGATAAGACTTCACACCCATTATGTCATCACAAAACATGCCAAAACAATAAATTACTTAGAATTACAATTACAAAATTATCACTGATGTTGATCAAATGTTACTACAACAACGAATTCCAATCAAAATAAAAATCAAACAATAAACATCTCAGGGTTCATGCGATATTTAACAGTCTAGACAACCTACAGATACAATACAGCGTTTAATGAATAAAAAAACATTTTATTTGTTTACTTAATCAGTGTTTGTCCAAAGTCAACTCTTGTCACTCGCTCATCAATAAAACACCGCGCAGGAATCAAAAGAGTTGCTGTGATGGTTTGTCCTTTTTCTCTTATCAGCATTCCTAACACATTCTCCACACAACTAACACCTCAATTTACACACCAAATCTATTAAAACAATGGTATAACACTCCAATCAATAACACTCAAAAACAATAATGCCATCAGGCATAACCAAACATCCAATGCTTTGGCATATAAACAAAAGACTTAAGACACGAACGTGTTAACAACATTCAATCTCTCGGTTCGAACTCAGTCGTCATCATCAAAACGTTAAACTTTCAATTGAAACCCGCGTCGATTTAATTCACGGCGAGCATTTTTAATTGGAAACTATGGAAAATGGAAATTGTTTGATTGTCTGGAAAATGTCTGCAACTCAATAGGGGGCGCAGGAGGGTGTGGGGAATAGCCTCAACTCAAAACCATAGGCAACTAACCATGAACTGAAGATGCATGCGAAGCGAAGCAACAGTCTACCCCCACCTTGGAGTGTGGAAAGGAGGGGGTAATTTAAACATACATATAAAACTGAAACGGAAAAATTCCCACTGGATGCAGTCAAGCATAGCCGCCGTTCAAATGCATAGCTGGTTAATAATAGTCAGCCAAAGGCTTTAACACTTTGGACGGCTAAATGATTACTTCCCTCGCATTTGATTTGTGTCCATTGCACGGGGATGACTGCTGCAAGCCACGCAAGAAAAGGGGGAATCATGCTAATGCCAATGCATTAATGAAGCGCCACAAGTGTCGGTGTATCTTGGGCGGCGGTCAAAGGCATTTGAGTCAGTTTTCATCATTATGAAAACTGATATCATGAGAATGTTAGGCTTTATGATTAGCTATTATTTTATTATCAAGAATATTGCAACAAGTTCATGGTGGTTCACTGTGGCCTAACTGCTGGGTTTAGTGTTCAAAACAAATAATTCATTAGAACTTTCCCATAGCATCCAAGATGTCTACACTTCCTCTGTATTCCAGATTAAACCCTTTTTCACACTTGCCTTTTAAAAATCAAAACAGTAGAATACACTTTGAACTAAATTACATGCAGATCATAGCCATTATTGGCAATGAAGCTGTCCGGAAGGAAGGAAGTATGTTCTTTATATACATCTACTAGTTAGTATACCTTGTAAAACTCAAACCCCCTCCCTTTTTCAATTTCATTCCTGCGCTACTCGTTGGCAACTTCCTTTACTTCCTTCCTTTTCCATTTAGTTTGTATTTAAACGCGTATATCTCTTTTCACATCTCCCCGTGTTACAGTGGTTATGCTTTTAGTGCTGTTGTCTGGTTAGGTTCTATTAAAAAGGCCATGACTTGTATTTCCTTCCTCCAAACTTAATTGATGAGAATTTCGCTCTTTTGTTTTACTTTTTCTTAAAGATGTTTATGGTTGATAAAGTTTTAGTTACAGTGGCTTGTAAAAGTAAGGAGATGGTTCCTCCTCTATTTAAACAGCGTGACCACAGTGTTTCAACCACTTTGTGGCCATTTAGTAATTTATTACATTTTCCCTGAATAGTGGACAATATAAATGCAAATATATGTTTTAATGAACCAATCAAAATGGAACACTTTAAGGGTCGAATGAACATTAATTATGTGATTGTGTATTAAAACTCATCTTGAATTCAATAAAGGCTCCTCGGCAACAATTTGTTTATACCAAAGGACCTCCTTGATGACCTTTCTATACGAAAAGGGCATCCTTGATGACTTTTCTATATGTCAAGGTCATCGTCGACGAAAAGGTCATCGTTGATGACTTTTCTATACGAAAAGGTCATCGTTGATGACTTTTCTATACGAAAAGGTCATCGTTGATGACTTTTCTATACGAAAAGGTCATCGTTGATGACCTTTCTATACGAAAAGGTCATCGTTGATGACTTTTCTATACGAAAAGGTCATCGTTGATGACTTTTCTATACGAAAAGGTCATCGTTGATGACTTTTCTATACGAAAAGGTCATCGTTGATGACTTTTCTATACGAAAAGGTCATCGTTGATGACTTTTCTATACGAAAAGGTCATCGTTGATGACTTTTCTATACGAAAAGGTCATCGTTGATGACTTTTCTATACGAAAAGGTCATCGTTGATGACTTTTCTATACGAAAAGGTCATCGTTGATGACTTTTCTATACGAAAAGGTCATCGTTGATGACTTTTCTATACGAAAAGGTCATCGTTGATGACTTTTCTATACGAAAAGGTCATCGTTGATGACTTTTCTATACGAAAAGGTCATCGTTGATGACTTGTCTATACGAAAAGGTCATCGTTGATGACTTTTCTATACCGAAAGGTCATCGTTGATGACTTTTCTATGCGAAAAGGTCATCGTTTTCTATACGAAAAGGTCGAAAAGGTCATCGTCGATGACATTTCTATACGAAAAGGTCATAGTTGATGACTTTTCTATACGAAAAGTTCATCGTTGATGACTTTTCTATACGAAAAGGTCATCGTTGATGACTTTTCTATACGAAAAGGTCATCGTTGATGACTTTTCTATACGAAAAGGTCATCGTTGATGACTTTTCTATACGAAAAGGTCATCGTTGATGACTTTTCTATACGAAAAGGTCATCGTTGATGACTTTTCTATACGAAAAGGTCATCGTTGATGACTTTTCAATACGAAAATGTCATCGTTGATAACTTTTCTATACGTTGATGACTTTTCTATACGAAAAGGTCATCGTTGATAACTTTGCTATACGTTGATGACTTTTCTATACGAAAAGGTCATCGTTGATGACTTTTCTATATGAAAAGGTCATCGTTGATGACTTTTCTATACGAAAAGGTCATCGTTGATGACTTTTCTATACGAAAAGGTCATCGTTGATGACTTTTCTATACGAAAAGGTCATCGTTGATGACTTTTCTATACGAAAAGGTCATCGTTGATGACTTTTCTATACGAAAAGGTCATCGTTGATGACTTTTCTATGCGAAAAGGTCATCGTTGATGACTTTTCTATGCGAAAAGGTCATCGTTGATGACTTTTCTATGCGAAAAGGTCATCGTTGATGACTTTTCTATGCGACAAGGTCATCGTTGATGACTTTTCTATACCAAGCGATCATCGTTGATAACTTTTCTATACCAAGCGATCATCGTTGATGACTTTTCGATACGAAAACGTCATCGTTGATGACTTTTCTATACGAAAAGGTCATCGTTGATGACATTTCTATACGAAAAGGTCATCGTTGATGACTTTTCTATACGAAAAGGTCATCGTTGATGACTTTTCTATACGAAAAGGTCATCGTTGATGACTTTTCTATACGAAAAGGTCATCGTTGATGACTTTTCTATACGAAAAGGTCATCGTTGATGACTTTTCTATATGAAAACGTCATTGTTGATAACTTTTCTATAGGAAAAAGTCATTGTTGATGACTTTTCTGTACGAAAGGGCGATCGTTGACGTCGTTTCTATAAGATTAGGTCTTTGTTCTATATCGCCGTACGAGTTCATTTAAAGAGAGTCCTTTTTAAATTTTTCTAATTGTTTAATATATACTTTCTTGTCAACATTCATTCGCCTTGCATCGGGAACAAAATATTTTAAGTGTCTACTGTACACTTTATCACATGCTCCTCGATTCTTTTTTGATGCCACTTACTAAAGGACTGACAACAACAATACATACTCGTACGTACTTATATGGCCACTACAAAAACGTGTAATAATTTAGTTTGTGTGTAACAGGTCCCTTTATTTCACCCTCCCCCCTTCTCGTCAGTGGCTGAGTCGTACTTGCGCAGTGAAGTGGCTGTGCAAGTGCAAGTGAACAAGTTGACATGAGAAAATCAACCTTTCTGTGGCTTCTCTTTCAACTTCTTGGCCGTATTTCTTTTCTGCTTCGTTCCAATATTTTTAATATATCCATGTAAGATACACCTTATGAGACATTTGTATCAAATGGCCACTGTTATGGGTTAAGTTTATTACGCTTACAGCGCGTATTCCTCGTCGTCGTCGTCGACGACGTCGCATAATATTCTTGCCCAAGTTAGGCTCAATTAAACAAGACAAGGCGAGAGATTAGTTCACACGATAAGCCAAAAAGACGCTTGGTTTTTGTTTCATCTTGTTCCATATCATACATTTGAATGACTGGCCGTTGATCGGGCCAAGAAATTGTCTACATGTGTGTGAGTGTAACTTTAGATTGTGTTGGTAGGTTTAGAAGATCTTAACTTGGCTATAATAGCAAGAAACCCCCGAAGGGGTTGTTATGGATATTATAATAATATTATTATCTTTTGCTTTTTTACGAAAATGCCAAACAAAGTTGTAGAAGAAGAAGACAAATAGCATAGAGGAACGAGTAATAAATGATGATTTATTTTTAAAATGGTGGGAATTTCTTTTTCATTTTGTAAATTGTCCACATTTAAATAATTGTGACTGCAAAATACCGGCACTGCGACCACCACCACGGGTTGGAATAAAACGATATTAACCAAAACAAAACAATGAGTTTTTAATACAATCCAATTCTCATTTCAAGTGGTAGCGAACTCAACAAGTTTGTGGCTTAAGTCTTTTGTTTAGTCCAAATCGTCTTTCGTTTGTTTTTGATGAAAATTAATCGAGTTTGCGGCTTAAGTTTTTTGTTGCGACAAATAATACAACGAGACAATCTCCCCACAATTTGACGTAGAGCAATCGTAGGAAAATCTATTGCGTAGGTGTTTTTCAGTTATTTTATGTTGTTAGTTTTTCAAACAACAAAAAGTATGACGAATTTTCCGTAAGTTAAAACATATCAGTAAAGGTTACGGTTGATGACTTTTCTATCAAAAAAGATCATCGTAGATGAATTTGGTATAACAAACTGTATTTGCGGATGAATTTTCTATAAGAAACGGTATTAATCGATAATTCACTTTCAGAAGCGGTTCTCATTTATGATTTTTGCATGAGAAAAGTTCATCGTTGGTGAATCTTCTAGAAGAAAAGGTTATCGTTGCTTACACTTCCAGAAGGAAGAAAATTTCGTTATTGATTATGATTTTTCTATAAGAAACCGCCATCATTGATAACTCATCTAAAAGAAAACTTTCTTCTTTAATCACTCTTTTAAGGGAAAATGCTATCGTTGATAACTTTTCTACAAAAAAAGGTCATCGTCTATCAAAAAAGATCGTCTTTGATAACATCTATAAGAAAGAGTAATCGTTTCTATCAGAAACGTCGATAGAAAATTACCTTTTTAATAAAAAAAAACGTTGCTGACGATTTTCTAAGCGAAAATGTAATCGTTGATACTTCTCTATCAGTAAACATCATCGTCGATTACTATTCTATCAGGAAGAATCAATCATTTCTAAAGGGTCCGCTATCTAACGTTTTTTTTTTCAACTAGTGCTTATTTCGTGAATGGTAACACTCATGGTAACGCTCATGTCTAATACAGATAATTAGTTTTATCCTTCCGCTGAACGCATATGGTTGTGTATACGCTAGAACAAGTGGGCCTGCGATCGATTTACAGAAGATGCCAAAAAAATCATCTTTTCAGATGAAGCTCATTTTGATCTTGGCGGGTATGTAAACAAGCAAAATTGTCGCATTTGGGGCACAGAAAACCCGCACGCATACATTGAAAAGCCGATACACACAAAACGAGTCACTGTTTGGTGCGGATTTTGGTCCAGAGGCATAATTGGGCCATGAGCAAGGAGTGGCCGTTACAGTCAATGGCGATCGTTATCGGGCCATGTTGAACGAATTTTTGTTCACAAAAATTGAAGAGGAGGATATTGGCAACATTTGGTTTCAACAGGACGGCGCTACGTGCCACAAATCCGAAGCTACACTAGATGTTTTGCGCGATGTTTTCAAAAAAAAAAGTTATAAAAAGATCGCCATTGATGACTCTTTTATAAGATGTCATAGTAGATTGATTTTCTGTAAGGAAATGTAAGATTTGATGTCTTTTCTCAAAGACAATGTAGTCGTTGGTATTTTTTTTTGTAAGAAAATGTTGTCTTTGATGACTTTTCTATATGAAGAAGGAAACTGTGACGAAATCTCTATCATCCCTGATAACATTTTTATAAGAAAATTTCATAGTTAGTGATTTTTCAATAAGAAAATAATATTGAATTCCTTTCCTACAAGCAGCGGTCATCCACGCTGACTCAAGGTTGCCGACTCTGCTATAAAAAAATCACTATTGCTGACTTTTCCGTAAGAAAATCTCATCGTTAATGACTTGTCTGTAATAAAATGTCATAGTTGATGACTTTTTTATAAAATGTCAGAGTTGATGACTTTTCTATAAGCCAATGTAAACGCTGACAACTTTTCTATATGAAAAATCAGTCTATGATGGCTTTTCCATATGGAAAAATGAGACATTGATAACTTCTCCATTATCGCTGACTACTTTTCTACAAGTAAAGATCGTCGTTGACGAATTTTCTATAAGAAAAGGCCATCGTTGATACATTTTCTATAAGAAAAGATCACCGATGATAAATTTTCTATAAGAAAAGATCATCGCTGATGGCTTTTCTATAAGAAAAGATCATCGTTGATGACTTTGCTATAAGAAAAGATAATCGTTGTTGACTTTTCTATAAGAAAAGATAATCTTTGATGATTTTTCTAAAAGAAAAGGTGAATGTGGATGCCTTTTCTATAAGAAGGGGTCATCGTTGATGACTTATCTATAAGAAAAGGTAATCGGTGATGACTTTTCTATACGAAAAGGTCATGGTTGAAATCGAAAAGGTCGTCGTTGATAACTTTTCTGGTGCGAAATAGTCTCGTTGATGTCTTTTATATAAGAAAAGGTCACATTTGATGACATTTCTATAAGAAAAGGTCATCGTTGATGACTTTTCTATACGAAAAGGTCATCGTTGATGACTTTGCTATACGAAACGGTCATCGTTTATGACTTTGCTATACGAAAAGTTCATCGTCGATGACTTTTCAATAAACGAAGTTCGTCGTTGATGACTTTTCTATACGAAAAGGTCATCGCTGATGCCTTTTCTAAAAGAAAAGGTCATGGCGGATGACTTTTCTATAAGAAAAGGTCATCGTTGATGACTTTTCTATAAGAAACGGTCATCGTTGATGACTTTTCCATAATAAAAGGTCATCGTTAATGACTTTTCTATAATAAAAGGTCATCGTTGATGACTTTTCTATAAGAAGAGGTCATCGTTGATGACTTTTCTATAAGAAAAGGTCATCGTTGATGACTTTTCCACAAGAAAAGGTCATCGTTGATGACTTTTCCACAAGAAAAGGTCATCGTTGATGACTTTTCCACAAGAAAAGGTCATCGTTGATGACTTTTCCATAAGAAAAGGTCATCGTTGATGACTTTTATATACAAAAAGGTTATCGTTGATGACTTTTCTATACGAAATTGTCATCGTTGATGACTTTTCTATACGAAATTGTCATCGTTGATGACTTTTCTATACGAAATTGTCATCGTTGATGACTTTTCTATACGAAATTGTCATCGTTGATGACTTTTCTATACGAAAATGCCATCGTTGTTTCCTTTCTATACGAAAAGGTCATCGTTGATGACTTTTCTATACGAAAAGGTCATCGTTGATGACTTTTCTATACGAAAAGGTCATCGTTGATGACTTTTCTATACGAAAAGGTCATCGTTGATGACTTTTCTATACGAAAAGGTCATCGTTGATGACTTTTCTATACGAAAAGGTCATTGTTGATGACTTTTCTATACGAAAAGGTCATCGTTGATGACTTTTCTATACGAAAAGGTCATCGTTGATGACTTTTCTATACGAAAAGGTCATCGTTGATGACTTTTCTAAACGAAAAGGTCATCGTTGATGACTTTTCTATACGAATAGGCCATCGTTGATGACTTTTCTATACGAAAAGTTCATCGTTGATGATTTTTCTATACGAAAAGGTCATCATTGATGACTTTTCCATACGAAAAGGTTATCGTTGATGACTTTTCTATTAAAAAAGGTCATAGCTGATGAATCAGTAATAAAATGTCGGATTTGATGTCTTTTCTATACGACAATATAATGGTTGATAATTAATCTTTAAGAAAATGCCGTCTTTGACGACTTTATTATATGAAAAAGTAAACGTCGATGACTTCCCTTCTCTTGTTCTCATCCAGCTGATGATTTTTTTATAAGAAAATGTCATTGTTCATGACTTTTATATAAGAAAAGGTTTTTGCTGACGTCTTTTCTATAAGAAAAGGTCAACGATTATGAATTTTCCTTTGCACTGTCACAAGGCTTTTCCCTCTACGGGTAGATATGAGCAAACTAAATCCGTGAAGAAAATAGGATTTCATTTATTTTCAAATCATTTTGTTCGTCACTAATAAATTGGGGTAATCAAAACTTCTACTGTTTTGCTATATGATCTTTTACATGAATATCATCTGATTTTCATGAGATTTTTTATCAACTTCCGAGGAAATTTGTTCAAAGAAAAAAAGCTCCAGCAACGAGTAGGGTTCGCCTCTTTTGCTAATCATACATACAATTATTATTGTTTTATTTTTTTTATTAGTATTTATTTATTCATGCAGTGGTGTTCCATTCATCTCAATTCCCACGCGTTCTAGACTATTTTTCCTTATGCAGTTTCTCGGGGGAGATGGTATATTCTGCTGTTACAGCTCCATTCTCCTTATGGAGTTTCTTTTGGGATCTTTTGTTGCATGCATCATGCCATCTTCCATGACGACAGAGGTGCCACGAAGTGGCAACATACTCCTCGTTGCACGATATGATGCAGTGGCCATGCGGCCACACTTGACATGACCGTTTCATGCAATAAATATGAAAATTATTTTCTTTGACTGCAATTTTTCAGGTGGAAACACACTTAGAACTGCCGATGGCGACCATGTGAATTTTTGTGTATTTGTTAAAAAAAAACATTTGGAGTTTGAAAGTTTCTTTCCAGTTTCCTATGTGATGTGTGTAGCAAATGTATAATCAGCTGCTGTGTTTGGAGATAATTTGCATTTGCTTTCTCAAACAGCTGTTCTAAGTTGGGAAAGCGATAGGAGCGGCTTTCAGTTCTCATTTTATGAAAGTTTGTGAAAAATTGCAGATGATTTAACGTTGGTATCAAAAAAGGTAGTATCAAAATTAAGCTTGGAATCTAAGAAAATGCAGTAGGTATGTATATATGTATATATGTATACGTACAATTTTCGATTTTCTATGGCCCATTTCAATGTAAGATTATTAGTATTTCTTTCTACGATTTTTCTATTATTTACCTAATGATATGAAACTAATTTTCTAAATTCACCGGCCTCATATACACTAGTCGTTCGTATGTATAAAAACAAAAGACTTAAGGCACAAACAATTTCTTTTGCGAAACAATCTAAAATATATAAAACTTCGACGAATCATTCTAATTTTTTTTAATTTAGCTAATTCATTCTTAATTATCCGCCAAAAATCATTGATGGAGACTTTGCTACACGAACGATGACCCGTGTTTTTCAATAAGAAAAAATAGCAATGTTTCCATTTCTCATGAAACGGATATGACTTTTCTTTTCTACAGGACTTAGTTCAAGACTATCCTGTAAGTAAACGTTCGTTTTTATACCTTTTACATAGATGGTCATTGTTTATTATTTTTTATTAGAGAAGGACTTGTCTATTATAAAAGATCCACGTTAAGAAAAATTAAACATTGATGACTTTTATTAAAGAAAAAAACAATAGTTGGTGACGTTTCTATGCGAAAAGGTCATAGTTGATCACACAGAGATCATTGTTGATTACTTTTCTGTTAGAAAAGATCATCGTTCATAAATTGTCTATAAAAAAAGTCACCGTTGCTTACTTTTGTATAAGATGATTTTTTAAAAAAAAAGGTTATCGATGATGACTTTCCTATAAACAAACGTAGTCGTTGAAGACCTTTCTATAGTTTCTATAAGAAAAGGTCATCGTCTACAAGTTTTCTATAAAAAATGGTCATCGTTGATTACTTTTTATAAGAAAAGGTCTTCGTTGATGACTTTTCTATACGAAAAGGTCATCGTTGATGACTTTTCTATACAAAAAGGTCATCGTTGATGACTTTTCTATACGAAAAGGTCATCGTTGGGAAAAGTCATCAAAGTCATCTATACGAAAAGGTCATCGTTGATGACTTTCCTATACGAAAAGGTCATCGTTGATGACTTTTCTATACAAAAAGGTCATCGTTGATGACTTTTCTATACAAAAAGGTCACCTTTGATGACTTTTCTATACAAAAAGGTCATCTTTGATCACTTTTCTATACAAAAAGGTCATCTTTGATCACTTTTCTATACAAAAAGGTCATCGATGATGACTTTTCTATGCAAAAAGGTCATCGTTGATGACTTTTCTATACAAAAAGGTCATCGTTGATGACTTTTCTATACAAAAAGGTCATCTTTGAGAACTTTTCTATACAAAAAGGTCATCTTTGATCACTTTTCTATACAAAAAGGTCATCGATGATGACTTTTCTATGCAAAAAGGTAATCGTTGATGACTTTTCTATACGAAAAGGTCATCGTTGATGACTTTTCTATACGAAAAGGTCATCGTTGATGACTTTTCTATACGAAAAGGTCGTCGTTGATGACTTTTCTATACGAAAAGGTCATCGTTGATCACCTTTCTATACGAAAAGGTCATCGTTGATGACTCTCCTTATACGAAAAGGTCATCGTTGATGACTCTTCTATACGAAAATGTCATCGTTGATGACTTTTCTATACGAAAAGGTCATCGTTGATGGCTTTTCTATTCGAAAATGTCATCGTTGATGACTTTTCTATACGAAAAGGTCATCGTTGATGGCTTTTCTATTCGAAAAGGTCATAGTTAATTAATATTTGTATATGAAAAGGTCATCTTTGATGACTTTTCTGTACGAAAAGGTCATCGTTGATGACTTTTCTATACGAAAAGGTCATCGTTGATGACTTTTCTATACGAAAAGGTCATCGTTGATGACTTTTCTATACGAAAAGGTAATCGTTGATGACTTTTCTATGCGAAAAGGTAATCGTTGATGACTTTTCTATGCGAAAAGGTCATCGTTGATGACTTTTCTATGCGAAAAGGTCATCGTTGATGAATGTCATCGTTGATGACTTTTCTATACGAAAAGGTCATCGTTGATGGCTTTTCTATTCGAAAAGGTCATAGTTAATTAATATTTGTATATGAAAAGGTCATCTTTGATGACTTTTCTGTACGAAAAGGTCATCGTTGATGACTTTTCTATACGAAAAGGTCATCGTTGATGACTTTTCTATACGAAAAGGTCATCGTTGATGACTTTTCTATACGAAAAGGTAATCGTTGATGACTTTTCTATGCGAAAAGGTAATCGTTGATGACTTTTCTATGCGAAAAGGTCATCGTTGATGACTTTTCTATGCGAAAAGGTCATCGTTGATGACTCTCCTTATACGAAAAGGTCATCGTTGATGACTCTTCTATACGAAAATGTCATCGTTGATGACTTTTCTATACCAAAAAGTCATCAACGATGGCTTTTCTATTCGAAAATGTCATCGTTGATGACTTTTCTATACGAAAAGGTCAACGATGGCTTTTCTATTCGAAAATGTCATCGTTGATGACTTTTCTATACGAAAAGGTCATCGTTGATGACTTTTCTATACGAAAAGGTCATCGTTGATGACTTTTCTATTCGAAAAAGGTCATAGTCATCGTTGATGACTTTTCTATACGATGGTCATCGTTGATGACTTTTCTATACGAAAAGGTCATCGTTGATGACTTTTCTATACGAAAAGGTCATCGTTGATGACTTTCCTATACGAAAAGGTCATCGTTGATGATTTTCTAAACGAAAAGGTCATCGTAGATGACTTTTCTATACGAAAAGGTCATCGTAGATGACTTTTCTATACGAAAAGGTCATCGTAGATGACTTTTCTATACAAAAAGGTCATCGTTGATGACTTTTCTAAACGAAAAGGTCATCGTAGATGACTTTTCTAAACGAAAAGGTCATCGTAGATGACTTTTCTATACGAAAAGGTCATCGTTGATGACTTTTCTATACGAAAAGGTCATCGTTGATGACTTCTCTATACGAAAAGGTCATCGTTGATGACTTTTCTATGCGAAAAGGTCATCGTTGATGACTTTTCTATACGAAAAGGTCATCGGTGATGACTTTTCTATACGAAAAGGTCATCGTTGATGACTTTTCTATACGAAAAGGTCATCGTTGATGACTTTTCTATACGAAAAGGTCATCGTTGATGACTTTTCTATACGAAATGGTCATCGTTGATGACTTTTCTATACGAAAAGGTCATCGTTGATGACTTTTCTATACGAAAAGGTCATCGTTGATGACTTTCCTATACGAAAAGGTCATCGTTGATGATTTTCTAAACGAAAAGGTCATCGTAGATGGCTTTTCTAAACGAAAAGGTCATCGTAGATGACTTTTCTATACGAAAAGGTCATCGTAGATGACTTTTCTATACAAAAAGGTCATCGTTGATGACTTTTCTAAACGAAAAGGTCATCGTTGATGACTTTTCTAAACGAAAAGGTCATCGTAGATGACTTTTCTAAACGAAAAGGCCATCGTAGATGACTTTTCTATACGAAAAGGTCATCGTTGATGACTTTTCTATACGAAAAGGTCATCGTTGATGACTTCTCTATACGAAAAGGTCATCGTTGATGACTTTTCTATACGAAAAGGTCATCGTTGATGACTTTTCTATAAGAAAAGGTCATCGTTGATGACTTTTCTATACGAAAAGGTCATCGTTGGTTACTTTTCTATACGAAAAGGCCATCGTTGATGGCTTTTTCAAACGAAAAGGTCATCGTTGATGACTCATCTCTATGAAAAGATCATGGTTAGTCTCATTTATTTTTTAATTATTTTGCGCAAGTTTATACGATTTTCATCACATTATTTTAAACCAAAATCCCTGACTTTGAATATTTTGTATAATTTAATACTCAGGTGTCATCAACGCTTTTAAAAAACATCAAGCATTTTAACGAGCAGTGACAGGTACACATCTATCTTTGCCACCTGTAGACAACAACAAGAAAAAAACTGAAAAACAGTGTTATTTCCTACATGAAACAAAATCCAAACCGACATACATTTAAGGAAAATAACAAGAAACTACAATGAGAAAAAAACGTTATTTTAAAAGACAAGAAAATTAATTTCGAAAAACATCTTAGGTCAGCAAAAAAAGCCCACGGCAATAAAGACACCCCAAATACAAGCAGTAAAGACACCCGCACTTGACTGACTGAGTGATTGCCAACACTTTAATGACAACAACAAAAACTACCAAAAAAGGCCTAAGGGCTTGAATTGAGAAAATGAAATAAAAAACGGCATACAATTAAAAACAGAAACAAATAAAACCAAGTTAAAATTAATGAAATAAAAATCCAAAAGATAAGTAAGTTTAACGATCAGGTAAGAAGTTAAAGAAAACTTGTTGGGATCCGAACAACCCCTCTTATTTTTTTAATTCTTCTCTGTAGTGAGAATCTTGAGAAGGTTTCTGTTTCTCTTCTTTAATTTGGGAATTCTAAAGTTCATGTGCTGGTTGTGGACAAAGGAAGCAAGGCCTCAGCGCCACCGCCACGACGACGACAACGACGACGTGGACGCGAATGAAGATCATGAATGAATGAATGGTTGAGTCAGATGCAATGTTTTGATTTGGGAAAATCATATTCCCATGAAACTATTACGTGTAAACTTGGCTCATACAATTTGGCTCATTTTTCCATCAGTCACTCACTGGAGTTTCCGTAGCGGAAGATATGTCTGTTGCGGTCTGTCTAAGTTGGTACGTTGCTCGTACAACATTGGGTTATACCGAAACAGGTACTAACAATTTTTATTTTTATTTTTTACAAATTTTTATAAATTCGGATCCGGCCGTCTGTTGCCCTACTTTTCTGTTATTCTATATGAGCCGATTTTCACTGACTTCAATAGGTCGTATTGTCCTGAGAGCCAAAGAGATTAATTAAACCAAATTTCGTTATAGTTATGACGGACACAGCTAAATCAGCGGAGATAGGGATTTAAAGTCGGCGGAATAATAAACTGTTCTCCTTTTGTGAGAAATGTGGCAGAATAATAAACTATTCTTCACAATATCATTTGTTGCAAGATTGTCAAATCTGAAAATTAAGGAAATTTTATACAAATAAAATTTAAACCTTCTATGTAAAAATAGTTGGTACTAATTAAAGCATGAAATAGTTTTAGCGGAACGAGAGAGTATCTCAGTTTAAATTGGAAAGCCAAATATAAATGTCTTCTTCAAGAATATGCTAAGTTCTGGAACATTCCACTTTCATTAATTTTTGAAATTCTTATAATGTTCAACATTCTATATCTTACCTACCATTTCACATCCCCTTTAAAACTGCGGCTTAACCTAATATCGCCAATGTGACTGGCATGTATTTGATTTAATTTAGACTAACAACAGCAACAACTGATGTTTTTCCATAAAAACAGACAGTTTTCCAATTAATAATAAATTCCTAATTCTCACGTGTTTACAACACGAATAGTTACTACTCCAAATGAATATATGATCTAGAAAAAAATACAGATTCATAATATTTCAAATGTAAAAAAGCCTAGCGCCATGCGAAAGGGAAAAATCGCCCTTTCGTCATCTCATCATTTCCCTACAATTATGTATGTAGATTTACAATCAAGTACAACATGTTTATGCTAATAATGATGAAATATACTCGTACAACATGAAATGTGTGTTTTTATTATTAGTTTTTTTTTCCAGAATTTCGGATGAGAAATAAAATCGTACAACTCACCTGTACAGCACAGTTGAGAAAGCAATTATTTTGACCTGGTCCATTTAGAAGGCCTTTCGATGATGGTTCAATGGTGGGCGAAGTGAGGATATTCGGGGCCCTCAGCAGTTCAATGAGACGGGTGCGTTCATTCATATTTTGTACGGTGCCCGCGTGATAATTTCGGGATGCCGTTTGTTGCTGTGCATAAACGTTGTGGTTCTGCGCCAGAGAAGGAGGTCCCGTCTGGGGTCCTCCGTTTTGTCGATATATATTGGTTGGTGTCATGGGTGAAGCCATTTTCAGTTTGTCCAAACAGAGAAAATGTTTTCGTGAATGGTGGGTAGGTAAGTGTGGTTATATTGAAGAGAACATATCTGGAATGAAAAAAAGAATAAATTAAAATAAAATAAAGTAAAACAAAACAAAATAAAACCAGCAAGGAAAGGCAAAAGTCGGGCGGGCCGGCTTTATAATACCCTAGTATCCAGGTTATACTTCAGATACAAATTGTTTAGACAAATTTACTTTTGTGAAATACGAGGGCGGTCCCAAAATTATCAGACCTAACAAAATAAAACACAATAAATTTGGGAATTTTTTCTTTATTTCTCAACATAATTTCCTTTTAGCTTGATACACTTTTTCCAGCGATTTTCAAAAGCTTCGATATCCTGTTTATAGTAAGAACGATATAGCTCTTCAAAATAGCCATCAACGGCAACCTCCACCTCTTCTAGAGCTACATCATGTGAAAAAGGTGCGTGCTGAAGCAATTCAAAATGTAATCCATTGAGTTTAGTCATCGCAATTATGGATGTATGAACTGGTGCATTGTCTTGATTGTGAGCAAACGCGGCACCCACTTTGCGCACAGCTATATCATCATCAAATTTTCCCTCAATATGCGATGTATGGCACTTTTTTAAATGCCTATGACTTCAGCTAGCTCGCGAACCTTCAACCGACGGCCATCCAATACCATTTTGTGGATTTTTTTAACCATTTCTGGCGTGGACATCTCAATAGGTCGACCACTATGGTGTTCGTCTTGGCAGCTCGTACGACCCCGTTTAAACTCTGCCACCCAATATTTTATAGTTGTAAACGTAGGAGCAGACTCCCCCAAAGTAGAATATAGCTCGGCTTTAATATTGGTCGGACTGAGATCTTTCAAATGAAAGTATTGTACAACATATCGGTGACCAATTTTTCCATGTTTACAAATTCACTGAGATTGTTTATTTTACGTTTACTAAACAATGTTTTGCCTTACAACTTAAAACATATGTTTGAGAAGGTTTCCACTTTTCACGAAAGTAATTTTTTCAAACTACTACCGCCAGTATGTTAGGCGGATATGCGTTTAAGTCATTTGAGCAATGTTCGTCTCTCCATCTGTCTATCTGGCTGGTGCGAAAACTCCCGAAAGGAGTAAAGAATTGACTTCAAATTTTGTATGCGGTAATAATTTTCTCCATCTCAGGCCTCCACTCCTTCTAGTACCTCCCCCGCAAAGGGTTAAAATTAAGAGAAATATTGAGTCTTTCATAACTTCTATACTACTTATTCGAATAAGGAATATATGGATAAATTGCGGGTCCCACGACATAAAAATAAGAGACAGAGTAGCACAGGGAACACGACAGGGCAGTATATTATCACCACTCCTGTGGGTCACTACTATAAATAGTCTCCTAAGGATCCTAACGGATGAAGAACTTAAAGCAGTGTGTTACAGCAGTCTGGGACAGTATCCTAATCAACTTTGTAGAAGGGCCGAAACGGATCTAAAAATTGCATATGATTGGGCTCGACCGAGGGGTCTAAATGTAAACCCAGAAAAAACTGAGATATGTCTGTTCACAAGGAAAACGATGATTGGTCAATATGATGATCCACTTTTCCTTAACAAAACAATTCCAGTATCCAACAGGGTTAAATACTTAGGTGTAATCCTGGACAGGAAACTAAATTGGAAGTGCCACATAAAAGAACGAGAAAACAAAGCTCACATATGCTGAGCGTTATGTAGAAGAGCCATTGGCTCAAAATGGGGCCGTAATCCAAGTATGACACACTGGCTCTACAAGACCGTTATCAGACCCATTCTAACTTACGCATTAGTAGTGTGGTGGACATCAATGAAAAATAAGTGCAAAATAATAATATTACAAAAGGTCCATCGAATGTGTTGTCTCGGCGTAAGCGGGGCAATGAGGACCACATCCATTAGGGCATTGGAGACGATCTTAAATATCCAACCAATAGAAATACAGATTAGATATGAAGCAGCCCTCACGGCGACGAGACTCAAAGTGATGGGCGAATGGATCAAAAGGGATCAAATAATATTACAAAAGGTCCATCGAATGTGTTGTCTCGGCGTAAGCGGGGCAATGAGGATCACATCCATTAGGGCATTGGAGACGATCTTAAATATCCAACCAATAGAAATACAGATTAGATATGAAGCAGCCCTCACGGCGACGAGATTCAAAGTGATGGGCGAATGGATCAAAGGCGATCACAAGTCATATCATTAAAAGATAGCTGAGGTAGTGACGGTGGATTTAACTGACATAGCATCAGTATCCAACAGAATACCTGAAAAATATAGTTGCTGAGTGTGAGACCATTATACCAGACAGACAATCTTGGATTGATGGAACCGTAGTGCAGAGTTTCCACCAAACACAGGAAGTATATGTACCAAATTTCAGCCACCTAGCTCAAGAATTATAGATTGTAGCGTGATTACAACAGACGGACGGATGGAGGGACATGGCTAAATCGTCTTAGAATTTTAAGACGATTAAGAATATACTTAAGTATATACTTTATTGGGTCTCAGATCAATATTTAGAGGTTTTAAAAACGGAGTGACAAAATGAATATACCCCCAATTCTATGGTGGAGGGTATAAAAATATAACAGAACAATTTATAAAAATAGAAACTATTAGTGCCCTTAGTTTAGATTAAGGCTTCTGAAGTGGTGGTTCGCTGCCGTAGCGGTATATCTTGGGGGACGTGACGCCTTTATGACAATGGTTCACATTTGTTGTTATTACAAAGGAATTGAAATACGAAATCTGTGTGATTCACGAAAAAAGGGAAATTGCTAAATCCGAATCCGCAAAGATGTAATAGAGATGCAATACAGGTATTCCTGTAATGCGATCTTTATCAATATGGCAAATCTCTCTCGTTTCAATGTATGGAACAGAAAAAGTAACCTGAGGCAGTTATGAACTCATCTAGATCATACGACAGTTCTTTTGGTCAAAATTTAGCTATTTCTGAACAAACTTATTTGCTACAAGTTTCGCGCCAAAAACTTATGAAATATTTCTTGAAATGAGCCAACAAGATATTCGACAATTTAATGTCTGGTGGGCTCAAACATTCCACAATTCTCTACTATCTTCATAGCTTCAACGTTTCTATCGGTTGCAATTTAAATGTACATTATAGTATTTATTGTATAAGTTGGCGTGTAATTTTGCTAATTAAGTGTAAAGAGCTATATTTACAACTTTAGTGCCTTGGGCGACCGCCACTGACATTTTCCTGCAAAAATGTTTGTAGAATATTTTAAACCTTAAATGTTCTTTTTGAAAGGACTTGTTTTTTTTCGAAAAAACGGCCAAATTGACCCATTAAGAGGGGAGCTAGAGGGTTAAGATCTTCCACAAAAATTATCCTCATAAAATTCCTCTATATAACTCTGACAATGAGAAATCTCTCAGACATTAACTTACATCATTTGTTTCATTTAGTATAATTCTCCCTAAAAAACTCACACCAGCTGGACCATAAGTTTACTCTACAAAAATAATCTACTCAACATGCCCTTTCAAATTATAGAGTCGTTTTTCTGCTCCAAAAGTGCTGTTGGACAGTGCAATTAGAAAATAATAGCCAGAAATTCAGCCAGATACATTGAAAAATATGTCCTCTCGAGTGCCAAGATATAGCCCCCATATAAAGGTGGGGACCATTATATGGGGGCTATAACAAAACATGGACCGATATGTCCCATTTCAATAGGGATAGTCCCTAGTATTAGGAATGCCTCTGTACAAATTTTCGTAAAGATATAGTTTCATATTTGCGACCTGCACTTTGATCACAACAATACAAGGACAGACAGACAGACATGGCTAAATCGACTGAAAAAGTGATTCTATGCCGATCGGTATAATAAAACATGGGTCTATCTTTTTGCTTTTTAGGCGTTACAAACAAATGCACAAAGTCAAAACCCCCGGTAGTGAAAACCCCCGCCTATCAACGACCCCCACAATTTGTCACGTATAATTATTCCCACCGATTTTGGCACAAAATTCTTACTTGTTTTCATGTACTTTTTAAATGCCACTCGAAAATTTGAGATTTGTCTAAAACTTTAATTCACCCTCTAAAGTTGTTGTTCATAAAATTGCTTTGCCCCCTCCGTGGCAATATTCAACAGTTGTTATATTTGTCATTTTTTTAAGTATTCGTATATGGGTCAATACTCTTGTCAGCTTAGCTAATGACAATATAATTACACACCAAATACGATTTAATTTCAAGTATCCACATCCGAAAGTCACATTGAAGTAAGTTCATATCTTGTTAAATGTTTAGCCAAAACAATTTATAATTGAAAAGGGGTTCAATTGAAGGAACAAATGTGTGAACAAATTTGATAACAATGTGCTTGAAATAATTTTAATTTAAAACTGAAATTTAATTGTTATTTCGGAGCAAAAGTTAAGGAGGTCTGTCATAATTAATATAACCTATTTTAAGTGTTGACCTGACTTTCATGAAAGGAAGTCTTCGTTTATTATTATGTATTTTTTTTTGTTGACCCAAAACGTTGACATATTTTATTCGATAGAAATGGCATTTTAATTATTTGCTCTTGCTAAGCAAACGTAATTACAAAACATTACAAATAGAACACTGTCAGTTAATGTGGCGGGCATTTTGCAATTATCTGTGGCTAGAGAAGAATAAACTTGTTTCATTCAATTTAAAATTCAGACTTTATAATGACCCATGTTTAACTGCATTTATTCATTCGATCATTCATTCAGTTGCTACAATTTACTCATTCCTTACAATCATTCAGTACTGAGTCAGAAGATGAATGACGCTCGAAAAAATAAATACAACACTTGTGCCTTATGGACAATCGACATCAGTTGATTGGACGACAGCAATTGCTGTGATTTCTCTCTGTTGTTTTTTGCTTGTTTCAAGTATTGGCAATCATTGATTAACATTTTCTTTGAAAATTTTAAATAACACTTGTCAATGATTTGATAAACGTTTTGAAACAGGATTTTCAAGTATAACTATGTTTTTATTATCGCTCAAAGATGTTTTGTTCTATCTATGTTATGAGTTTAATTAGAGCTTTGCACGAATCAGAAGAACAAATCAAAAGACTTAAGACACAAACGTTTGAATGACTAGAACCTGTAGATGTCACTATTCTCGAGAGAGATAAACACAAGATGTCAAATTCAACCTGACCTCTCTAATCACATATTCAGAGTTCAACTGAAATTCCTGGCATAGAAAGACAATATAAAAATTAAAAAAAAAAACATTGAAGTTCTCAGCTACAGCTAATGTCATAGAACAGAATTTTATTTAAAAAAACTGTATTTTCCTCTCCTACATAGTAATAAAATAAATCTCACGGTCTTTAACCTCATTTTCCCATAAGGAAAACATCACTTTTTGTATATCATCGCTTCAGAAAAAAAAAAACAAAAGACTAAAGCAACAAACTCACAAACACACAAATGAAAATGATTATTAATCACCTTATAAATCTAATCAGATTGTCATTAATTGCCGCATGTAAAAATCAGTCAACTTGTTAATGCCCATTATTTCCCCTCTACAAAATGACCATCAATCATATGCATTAGTGATGAAATGCTAACTGATGTTGTCACATAACTGCATCAAATTACCATAAATTTTTATTCATTCATATATTTGTAATTCATAGACAATAAGACGCAATTTCTCTTAAAGACGTAATGCCAAGAATGTGCAGCTGTACGAGTAAATGTGGATAAATAATTTACTAGTAAACCATATCTGTGCAGAACTTTGCAACATGTTTTGCCACCTAGACGCAGATGCAGTTCAGTGTACTGAAAAATAAAATCTACATCAACTGATTTGAATAGTATTTATACGGATTATGGAAAAATAGAATCCATTTCGAGGTTCCCTACTTTTTTAAAGAAAAAAAACACAGAAAATTCAAAATTGAATGGGGAATGGGGAATGTTTATTATCATTTCAAAGAACATTCTTTGGCATTTATTTTTTGAAGATTATGTCTATCAAATGTTGGCCGCGGCTACGTCTCAGATGGTCCATCCGTTGAGTCCAATTTTCGAAGACTCGTTCGAGCATTTCGACTGGTAACTGGCGAATGACACGCGTGATTTTTTGCTCCAAGGCCTGAATCGAAGCGGGTTTGTCCGCATAAACTTTAGACTTTACAAATCCCCACATGAAAAAGTCTAACGGTATGATATCACACGATCTTGGTGGCCAATCGACCGGCCCAAAACGTGAAATTATCTGCTCACCGAAGTGTTCTCTCAATAAATCCATTGATTGATGCGATGTGTGGGAAGTGGCGCCGTCTTGTTGAAACCAAATGTCGCCGAGATCACGAGCTTCAATTTCAGGCATCAAATTTTCGGTTATCATGGCACGATAACGGTCGCCATTGACGGTTAAGGTCTCACCGGGATCATTTTTGAAGAAGTGTCAAGGTCGTAGGTCGACTGGAAAGTGTTTTTTTTTTTTTTGGGATTTAAAAAAAATGGACTTAGCGCAATTGGCGAACGATTATTTTCATAATAAACTGAATAATTTGCAAACGTTGTTCAGGTGTAAGTCTTTCCATGATGAAATGCCAAACAATACTTAACAAAAATAACATGACAGCATGACACGACTCACACGTGATCTGTCAAAAAAAGGCTATTGAAAAAAGTATATCTACTTAGATCACACTATATAATAATATAGAAACAAAATGGTCTTGATGCCGGAAGAATATCCTAGATAGAATCTCAAAGAATGTATAAAATATTTGTTTCTATAATAATACGAGTATAGTCTTGAAGCCTGGAGAATAATATAACTAACTCAAATTTTTTGTTGCGCCCTTGGATTGGGGGAGATAATTGAAGTGTATAGCGAATATACATATATCACTGATATATGCAGTTTCTCCACTTCAACTGGCAAGCTCACCCACTGGCAAGCTCGCCCGACCATGAACGGTATAATCTTAACACACGCATGGGGGAAATCACAAACGTGAAGCCTAATTGAAGACTATGTTGGCAGTAGGCTGTCCAAAACCGGGACCGGTTATTCGGTTAACCGGTTTAGCAACCCAAACCCGTAACCGGTTTCTTAAAAAATGTCATTTTCGGCTAACCGAGAAAGCCGGTTTTTTCATGTCGGTTAACCGGTTTTTTTATTTATTGTTTAAAACAAAAATTAAAGTATTGATCTATTTTTTCCTCTCGTTGTGGATACCATTTATACAAGATGTAACAAATATCAACGATGAGGTGGATAATTCTTACAGTTGTTCTAAATATTCTAAAAGTGAATATGAATTCACTGATCTTAAAAATGATTTTTGCTTTATACCTGATATCCATGGTGTAATAAATAAAGTCAGGAAGTACAGCGAAGCATTCAATAAGTCTTCCATGAAGCACAGAACACTTCAAGCATACGTTCAAGAACGGAAAGTCAAATAGCTTCGGCTTTTTTGCGATATTAAATCCCGACGGTTTGATATATAAGTTGTTATATTGATGAGTCAAATCATTTAATTTTGGATTTATGCCACACACCGAATCGAAAAACGAATAGCAAGTAACATTGTATGATGACTTTGCTTTTTTTTGAAAAGTTTCACAAGAAAACGGAGAAGCTGTGTTACTTATACAATGCTTTAATGACTATCGGACTAATATTGACTACATCAACGTTTGTGAGCTTTTTCAACGTCAAGTTACATAAAAAATTAAAAGAAAAATCATTTAAAAATAATCATTTCAATTGTATTCCATTTTTAAGATATTATTATAGAAAAACAAAACATTCTAAATGTCTTATTATTATTTTTATAAGGTAATTACAGAAATATAATACTTTCTATTTAAAGTAGACCACAAAATTAAAACTGTAATAAACGAAATAATAATCTATTTTTGTTTACTAATTTTTACTACATATGATTGTTAGTTGTTTTTTGTTTTACAGTAAACATTTAATGACATATTAATCACTTTCGTATATTATTTAAAAACCGGTTAACCGGTTTCGACAAAAAATAATAACCGAAAACCGGGTTTTAAAAAAAGTAATATTTCGGTTAAACAGGAAACCGTTTTTCGAAATAACCGGTTTTTTGGACACCCTAGTTGGCAGCCCCAAAGTCAGGCTCGGATGCGGTATCCTAATTAGTTACATATCCTAAATATGCGATTACTGAAACTACAACAAATTTATTAATAGGCCAATTCTCCACACAGGAACGAAGGAAATAAATATATATATTGTCACCAGGATGGATGGATTTTTAAATCCCCACTTTAGTATAGAAGGAAATATTTTATTGCTGCAAACCAAAATTGTAGTCATCGAATTTTAATTCATAAGACCTACATAATGGTTAGTTCTTTCTCAGATATCACAGGGCAAAAAATAGATCTTTCTCAAATTTTCAGAATTATGGCCCCAGTATGTCGGATTGATGTCCGACAATATTAAATAATTTAACTGAAAATTGAGGGGAGGAGGCTAGGTCAAAGTTAAAAAAAAAAAACATGGACCAGTTTTCAAAAAAAATGTTGATCGATTCAGAGAAAAAAAATGTCGGCTAAAATTAGCATGTTTACGAAAAGTCCACGGAAAATGCTTTAGGGAACCATATTTTCTGTTCTCAATTTCAAACATGTTGTAGCATTAAAATTAACTTGAAAAAACTATTACAGGGGGAACTTTCTAGCTTGTTCGCCAATCAAGCAATGTCCCGTCAGAACTGACACTAACGAATAAAGTCTTTTCCTCCCTATTTTGACCTTCTTAAGTCTATTTTGGTCAGATTTGTCTAGCTACCCTCTATGTGTCGATTTCTGTCTACCTAAGACAAAGCTTGCATGTGGACAGTGGCTCGCAGAGATATTTTGGATGGAAAAAAGCAATTTTTCGACAATTACTTTTCAAAAATCGATTGATGCAGTTCTATAGATAAGAGTTTCAATAAGAAAAATCCATAATTTGTTTTCGTATAAAATAATGTTTTGTAATAGGATATATAGTGTGAAATCACTTAAATATTGTAAAGTGAAAACTAATGACAATTTGCATGAAACTCAGTAGCTTAAGCATGTACAATATTTTCACTGCCAAAATTTAAATGTCGGTATTATAAAAATAAAGAAATTAATTTTTAAATAAAACAAAAGTTATTTGGATTTCATATATAGTTTAGTAGATATGAAAGAATTACAATGGCTTTATTTACTTCAAAGTTTGCAGTTTTCCTTGGTATAAAAAGAAATTGGCTCGATCGAGCTCGGTCTTCTTACTGCACCGAAATGTAGGGCAAGATAATATTCTTTAAATTTATGCAAAAAAAATCCACCGTCTTTCACCGTTCACTGAACAAACTTAAGCATTTTCTGAAGGAGGTGTATGTAGTATATAAAATCCATTCCACTGTGTGGCGCACCAATATATGAAAAATCTTCGAAAATCTTTAATGTCGTCCCTTTCCTAACAATTTCATTGGCTTTGCAATTCCCCGGGATATCCCCATCCCTAAGTACCTATATAGGTATATGCTATATATAGGTATAGCAGGAACCGAAACATAGCAGAAAACAGGAACGTTGCAGGAAAAAGGAACGTAACAGGAAACAGAAACGTAGCAGGAACATGACTGATCTGCCAACCATGTATTAAAATAAGCCGAGATAACGAACGTCAATTACAAAAAAGAACAATAGTTTACGGAATTACAATTAAATTAATGATTAGACTCAAGGACTTCTCATTTTATCTTTGAAATCGAGTCGGAAGTTGAAACAAGTAAAAGCGTTAAGTTCGGCCATGCCGAATCCTCCACCATGGATAGCATGTGACCTCACAAAATAACTCAAACCTAAAGAAAATAACACCGAAAACACAAAAAATATAATACATGAGAACAGTAGGAATCACAACAAGTTAGATGCTATATATGGGAGCTATATCTAAATATGGACCGATATGGCCCATTTGCAATCCCAAACAACCTGCAACTGTAAGAAGTATTTGTACCAAATTTGATCAACCTAGCTCTATTTTTGCGGACTGTAGCGTGGTTACCACAGACGGACGGACAGACGGACAGACGGACATGGCTAAATTGTCTTAGAATTTTACGACGATTAAGAATATATATACTTTATTGATCTGAAACAATATTTAGAGGTGTTACAAACGGAGTGACAAAATGATTATTAAAGGAAAATAACTTCATAAATTATTTGGTCTTACTACAATTTGGCTAAAATGTTTAATACGTATGCATTTACATTACATACTTTACGAGTAGTTTTTGAAAATAAGTTGCAGTCTGTTTGCTTTCTGATACTTCATAAACTATTTTATGGATGATGGCGGCGGCGCCGGCGCACTGAGGATCTTTACCACCTTAACACAGTGGCGCCCAAATCATCATTATTTCTTGATTATTTGCCAACAAATTTGTAAACGTGACATAATTTTATGCTATTTTGTAGCTCTACTGTGAAACTGCAATTTATGAAGATTATGAAATTTGTTGGTTTTTCATGATACCATCATCAGCAAAATTACATAGAAAATTATGAGAAGTGATATGCCAGAACGGGCTGACGGGCAGACGGACGGCTGCATCACCACCGAGTTGTTGTAGCAATTACGTGGAAAGCATTTTGTCTTACACCGAAACGAAAACTACTGTTCGGCCTTTCTTGGTGTCTTGATATTTATATAATGATAATAAATTACGTTTGGAAAAAATTACAATATAAAACGTGATTTGTTTTCAACCAGGAATTGTGGAAAATTCTCCTGAAGAACATGGGTGGCACAAACAATAAGCATGGTCATTTAAAAATGGCGGTCATTTGAAATGGCATAAGAGTTCTATTTTCATATCCATTCCAAAAATGTTAGTCTGAAATGCATTTTAGTTCAAATAATTTAATGTCAATATTTTCGAACATTGGTGATTAACACCCTGAATGACATACATACATATTTATAAAATTGTCAGTAACACATTTCGTCACACCGACACCCTCAATAAATATTTCAAACAAAAAATATGGAATTATTTATTTAGTATTTTGTTGTTGATTTAATCCAAAAGCAAATGTTTCTGTTGTGGCAATGAAACAAACAAAAAAACAATCAATCGAATATTTCCAGCAAGAATAAGACAGGCCTTAAGTTAACGACAGCGACGTAGTTCAGAAGGGGAGTTTCATCAAAAAATTTAAATAAATCCCTACCTGATGTACTCGTACATATGCAAACGCCAGTTTGTCCTAATGTTTTAACCTATTTTCTTAATATATTTTTTCACTTCATAAGACTCTAGGGAATATTAAGAACTGGCAGTATTAAATATACTTTTTTTCTGTTGCCTAGCATTAAGAGTTAATGCTTTAGGACCCTACTCCCCTTTACTCAAATAGGTGGAATTTAACCATGTCTCTGTTTTAAAATGACAGTGTCCAGCAATGGAAAAGTGCTTGGAGCGTAGGCGTTTTATTTTTTTACGTTCACTTTGTTTAAAGCATTTTATGTTGATAAACAACGACTTTTATTTAAACAAAAAAAAAACTCAGTCATAAATTGTTGTAGGAAAGATGACCCGCCAAAGATACAAATGTATATATTTACTTTAAGTCTACAATAAAATTATCAGAAAAAACTCATAAACTTTAGCTTTATTATAGCTCATGAATTTTTTAACATTTCTTTTTGGTGTTGCTTAAAAATTCCAAAATATTTTGCACGATAATTTTCATTAAAATCCACGTGCTGCTTTTTTTCTCCTGTCTAAACTAAACATAATAAAATGAAGCGTAAAGAAAAGATAAAAACACGCCTATAAACAATTCTGCATTAATAACGATTTTTTATAATTTATGCAGAATCGAAAAACAAAAATTAACATTTTTATTGATTTTTAGGGAATGTGGAAGACTGGATGGTAGATATGAGGTAATATCAGAACATTCGGGTATTGAAAACAGAATTGTCAAATGTAGTTGAGAAACGGAAGATAGGCAGTAATGTCCAAATATAGGTATTTTTCAAAATCTTTTATCACAAATTAAATTTTTACGGTAGATTAAAGTAACTGGACTGAAATTTACAGAAAGCTTTCTTTAAGATAAAAATAAAACATGTAAATACAGTAAATATCTATTGCGATCATCTTTACCCCATTCACCACATCACCACTCAAATGATGCACTTAATTAGTTAAACTATACAGGTGATGAACAATTTACTTTGGTACTTCGTAGTGAGCAACATATTAGTTTTAATATTCTATAATATACAGGCAAATAGGTAATAAATGTTCCTTGTAGTATACGTCTAATTTGGTAATTTAATTACCTAATCTGAAGAATTGGGTCACCCCATCTATAGTAGACAACCAATTGTATCATGAATTTATAGCAGCTGACCAATTAGGTAATATACTCCACATAAGACGAACTATTAAGTTTAAAATTAGGGTCATCTGCTTTGTAGATAAGAACCAATGGTGTCATTTTTTCTATAATATTAAAATTGGGTTATATGTATACTCAATATCAGATGAGAAATTGGGCATATACTTTAAGTGGATAACCAATTATGCCATTTATTCAATAGTATAGCACAAATTGGGTCATCTAATTTGTAGTAGTATACCGAATTGATAGTCTATTCGATAGCAAAAGACGCATTGAGCTCCATAGTAAAATACCAATTGGATTAGATGTGCTGCAACAGATTCAAATTTTGGTGAACGACCAATTATATCATGCAATTTATTTATGCACAACAAATTTGGTTATTTATTCTGAAGAATTGGGTTACCCCATCAATATAAGACAACCAATTGTGTCATCTACTTTATAGCAGCTGGTAAATTATATAACATACTCTACATAAGACGACCTATTTTGAAATCTGCTCTCGAATGGATAACCAATTGGGTCATCTGTTCGGTATATAAGAACCAATTGAGTCATGCTCTCTATAATATAAGACAAATTGGGTTATGCACTCAATATTCGATGAACTATTTTGATATTCGTTTTATAGTAGACATCCAATAGACGACGACAAATTGGGTCAGCTACTTTGTAGTAGAAGGCCGATTTGGTTATCTATTCGACAGCAAAAGACGCCATTGGATCTATTCTGCAACAAATGATCAAAATAACAATAAACGACCAATCCTATTTATCTGTATAACTTAAGCTACACTCGGTTGTCAGATCTTACAATATTGTCAGCAAAATGCCGAAAAATGCAACCCTACACGGGGCAAAATCGCGTTTTTGGATATGTTTGAATCGAAAGAAAAAATTTTTGGAAATTAAATTTTTAAATATTATATATTTCTTAGCAAATTAATTTTATTTGAAAATCAATAAAATATATTTGGAACGTATATATTAATATATTACAACAAATTATATTTGCAAACTAAATTTCTCAAATATAGTATGTGTTCAAGTACAAATAAAATGATTGTTTAGGAATTTCTCCAAATATATTTTATTTAAAAAAGATTATCAAAACTTTGGCTGCCTTTTTAGAATTTCAGTTTAAATTTTTCCTTAGTTTCGAATTTTACCTTCAAGTTACAATACCATATGTTGCATTAACTTCTTTTTAAATCATTTCAAATTTCTGAGTTAGTATTCCAAGTCATCATGTTTTGTCAACCCTTCAAGTAATTTATATTGATCCATGATTATATTAGGCGTGTTTTCGTTACACCATAAGTGCTTAATTTGTATGGGGAGCTAAGCACTTTTAAGCACTATTAGTTCCCGATGAAGATTGGTGCTTGTGTTCATGTCTTAATCGAGTATGATGTTGCCAGATTGGGCACCCTATAGTTAGCAATATGGCATCCCATTTTTGGAGAGATTTTATCAATTATTGTGTATTAACGGGAAGAAGAAGAACACAAATGGGAAATTATTTTAATATTTGCAAAAAGAGTGTAAACAATTGAACATAGAATAGTAAATATATGTTTTATAAATACTTTTCACGAATTTTTTGTCTGTTTCGCACTGTTCTTTCTTCGCAACTCATGACACCATTGCTACCAGATAGTGAAAATCCGCCACTTATTGCTTATGTGCCAGTTAGGGGAAGTCAGTTGTTTTCGTTGCAAAGTGCTAAACTAAAAGTGCTAGCTTGTAACGAAAACATGCCTATTATATATTATATATATATTTCATTTATTTTTATTTGTATTTTTACAAACATTAAAAATTACAAAAAAATAACTTTGAATTAGTAAAAAATTTAACACAACTAACGTATTTTCTGAATTCTTAAGTGCAAATATATATTTGTTTCGGAAATAATAGTCCCAAATAAAAACATATTGGGATGCAAACAAAGATTTGTTTAGAATAACATTTTCCCAAATATATACATTATGTGTGTACCCAGTATTATATGTTTAGAGAGTACCCTAAACATATATATGTTTCAAGTCGAATATGTTTGGGACAATATACTACAGAAGCGATTTTTTTGCAGCGTGTATGCACTTAAAAACATGTGAACTTACAATTTTGCAATTCTGCAACGTTGGCACAAAACGCATCATATATAAATTGTAAGACATTGTAAGATGTGTGAAGTTTATGCATCTGACAATTGCGCCATTGTGAGAGAATTATTTAATTGGCAACACTGTCTATAAAATATTGGCAATCCTACATATAAATATTTACAAAATATTTTGTAAATGAAGGTTTTCTTGCAATCATCTGAACTGTCAATTCAGCTTTTCCAAACAATCTGTCATTGTCAGTACATTAGCAGCACTTTAACAAGGTTGCTTAGGTTGTCCGATCTGACAATTGTGTGTACATAGTATAAGGGCATCTACTCTATAGTAGACGAATAAATTATTATCTATTGTTGAGTCATCTGTTCTAACTAGAAGACCAACTGAGTCATATATGCCGTAGTTGGGTCATCTACTCTATTCCATATGACTATACCATTTTCAACTGTAATTCGAAAAAAATCTATTGAAATTCGAAAACCATCAATTGAAATTCGGTCTTATACTTATAGTATAGAGTATATCGTATATTCTAGAGCAAGCAGATGAGCCAACTGAAGGCATAATATTGATCAGATTACCCGACTGTTAGACAAGTATGGATTAGAGGACCCATCTAAACAATTTTCAACTGTAATTCGAAAAAAATCAATTGAAATTCGAAAAACATTAATTGAAATTCGAAAAACATCAATTGAAATTCGTAATACATCAATTGAAGTTCGAAAAATATCAATTGAAATTCAAATGGAAAAATTCGAATTACAATAGATATATTACGAATTTCAATTGATGTTTTTCGAATTTCAATTAATGTTTTTCGAATTCCAATTGATATTTTTCGAATTACATTTGAAAATGGTTTAGATGGGTCCTCTAACCCATACTTTTCTAACAGTCGGGTAATCTGATCAATATTATGCCTTCAGTTGGCTCATCTGCTTGCTCTAGAATATACGATATACTCTATACTATAAGTATAAGACCACTTGGTTCATCTACTCTATATTATACCACCAGTTGGGTCATCAGCTCTATATTATAATACCAGTTAGTTCCTCTACCTATAATATTCTAACAGTTGGGACATTTGTTCTATATTGTTTCATAATCTATGTATATGTCCTACATGTCTATACTATCTACTCTATACTATATTACTATTTGGGCTATCTGCTTTATAGTACACCCGTGGTGTCATATCATCAATTATATAGGACTAGATTTGCTACGAGCCAAAAGTGTAACACATCGAAGGAGTGGCATAAAACACTAAGTATGGTTGGTGGAAATTCGATTTGGGTCATTTTAAGTCATTTGAGCAATGCCCGTCCGTCTTTTGGTATGTGTGCCTGTCTGCATACTAGTGCGCATGATAACTCTCGAAAGTAGTAACCGATTGACTGTCCATCTCAGGATGAGGATGGGTCATAGTTGTCCACTCCATCTAGTACCTCCCCTTAACTTCTATTCTATTTTTCGAATCTTCTGAAATTTCACACATACGTAGTAATAGGTTTTCCAACAAGAGGTGTTATTTTGAATCACCCTGTATTTCGGTAGCTGTCTCTTTAGAAGCTTTTATTCTTTGACATTTGACAAGACTACGCCATTACTACAAATTGAACGATACACGATCATCGAACGATACAAAACGATCAAAAAACGATACGAACGATTCAAAAATCATCTTGACTGATGAGGCCCATTTCCACCTCGGTGGCTACGTCCACAAGCAAAATTGTCGCATCTGGGGCTCGGAAAACCCAAGAGTTATTGTTGAGAAACCTCTCAATCCTCAACGTGTGACTGTTTGGTGCGGTTTATGGTCCGGCGGGGTCATTGGACCTTACTTTTTCGAAAATGAGGTTGGATCAACAGTTACGGTGAATGGATTGCGCTATCGATGATTAATGATTTTTTATGGTCTGAGTTGGATGGTATTGATCTGGACAACGTTTACTTTCAACAAGACGGCGCTACGTGCCACACAAGCAACGAAACCATTGCTCTGTTACGGAAAAGTTTCCGGACCGTGTTATCTCTCGAAGAGGTGATCACAATTGGCCACCGAGATCTTGTGATTTAACACCTTGCAACTTCTTCATTTGGGGACACGTGAAAGATAAGGTCTACGCCAACAGTCCAGCATCGATTCAAGACCTCAAAGATAGAATTCGTGAGGCTATCGAGGACATAGGGCAGCCACTCAGCTCCAAAACATGGTTTTTGAACGCTTCAACAGCTGCTTCAGGCGTCGAAAACCGTTGACCAAGCAGTTTTTTCTTGATGTGAGTGAATAAGAAGAAGTCATTGGGTGTCAAATCAGGGCTGTACGGCGGATGACCCATCAATTCGACGTTTTGGCCGGTCAAAAATGCGCTTGTTTGAGCCGATGTGTGAGAGCTCGCATTGTCATGGTGCACAATGATTCGTCTTCTCTTATTCGTTCTTCGAATTTCTCCGAAGACTTCAGGCAAACAAATTGTGGTGTACCACTCAGAATCGACAGTCCTACGTTGCTGAAGCGAAACAGTCGCCACATGACCAGTTTTGCCGAAGAAACAGGCGACCATTTGCTTCGAAGTGCTTCTTCCACGAACAACTTTCATTGGATTTGGCTCGTCTTCGAAGACCCAACCGGTCGATTGCTGTTTTGTTTCTGGCTCATACGCATAGATCCAAGATTCGTCACCAGTGACGATCTTATAAAGGTCTTTTGAAGCACAGCGATCGTATTTTTTCAAAATTTCTTTGCACCAATCGACACGAGCCTTTTTTGAGCGATTGTCAACTTGTGCGGGATCCAACGAGAACAAACCTTTTTTTACGGCCAGGTGTTCATGCAATATCGAATGTATGCTGTTGGAAGAAATGCCCAAGGATGCCTCTATCTCACGGTGTGTCACATGACGATCTTGCATTATCAGTTCACGCACGGCATTAATGTTCTCTGGCACAACGGCCGTTTTATGACGACCTTCACGACCTTCGTCTTTGAGCGAGCGTCGGCCACGATTGAATTCATTAAACCATTTTCACAGTGCTATAGGATGGTGCTTCATCCCCATACAAAGATTTAAGTTCATCGATACACACTTGTCGTGATAATCCACGTCGACAGTTGTGAAAAATGATCCACGAAAATGTTCACGAGTTAATTAAATTTTTTTGCCAAATTAATTTTTTTCAAGTCACTGTAAACAACACAAATAATGGTCATACGTCAAAACGTTCTGAGTACGTTTATGCTAAAAAATGTCAAACTTTCCAATGGAAATGTCAGATAGCGCCAAATGGAAATGGAAATGTCAGCAACACTAAGTGTTGCCTTGGCCAGAAATATATATACTTCAACATTTATTTTTAATCCGAAATGAATGAACTGTGTGGAATCTTCCTTCAACCAGTTAAATTCATATGTAGAGCTTAAAATGATTTCTTGCAAAATTTGTAGCATTGACAGTTTATAATTATTTTTATTGTTTTGCACAATAAATTTATGGTAATCAAATTCAAATCAAAAATTCAATCATTTCCGAAGAATTTGTATAAGGTGATTTGTTCATAATCTTCCTATTGATTAGAAGGCGTAGGTGTTTCAAGATTATACATCACAAACGTTTTGTACCAAAATAAGTCATTACTAATCTAGCTTCTTAAATGCATAATTGTTAAAATATACGAGCCAAACTTCTTAACATTTGAATATGAAATACTTTTTGAATTTCTACAAGTTATTTTTATTAGCTTAATATTATGTAAATAAGTTGCTAATGACATTCTACAATTAATTGACGTCAATGGCTTATAATGACATTAATTTTATTTTACTACTGCCATTTTCGGCGTAGGAAGAATATGTACAAAGTGAATATTAATTGGGCCATAGGTGCTCGAATGCACCTCACAATTACCGACACCTCATTACTATTTATCCATAACAAATTTCGAGAAGAAAAAATACAGAAACAAAATTATTTTGTAGGTGTTGTGATGCCTATAAATAGGAGAAGAGTGACGGCCTCAGTTATGGCTCATGAAGAAGCTAATGGTGATGATTTCTGGGAAGGCGTAACAAATCATCACCATCCAGCCATTCATCCATCCAGCCAAGCAACCAACTCACGTCGTGCCCCATCGTCATGCAACTTTGTTAAGAACATCAAACATACGTATAGAAGTATTTCATAGAACGAACAATCAATTGTTGCGACATGCAACGTCAGTTTTCCCACTGTGTTTGGGCATTGATATACATATCAAATTAAATGATATCAATTAAAATTCTTTTAACAAAACCAAAGCAATTTTCCTCTGTAAAAAATGCAACAACAACAACAACATAATTGATATTGTTCCATTTCGTGGAAATAAACCCGTTCTACGGCGTTCGAATCAATTTTCGATTCAAAATTCTTTTTTGAATCGGAGTAGCATGCGTACACGCACAGTGCTCTTCCACGATTTCAACTTACAACAAGACAACAAACAACATGTTCGTTTTCAGAGTGACAAGAGAAAATTGTCTTTGGCAAAGAAGACGAAGAAAAAACAAGTTGTTTTTTTTTGTTAAATATGAATTATGCAAATGAAAAATCGTATATCAGTGATATCATAAATATACAATACAATTTACGAGGCTTGTATGAATAATTCGGTAAACTTAAAAACAAAATATATTTCTATGTTTGAGACTTGAGTGGTTCTAATATTTTTATTTCTTTAAAAAAATGTCTGTTCAATATAAACACCACAAATACAGGGAAATAACGCCCATTTTTCGCTAGACTATAAGTACTGCAAAGGCATAAAACGGCAGATAATTTGAAGTATTTTTATGTACTGGTATTAAAGTTATAAGCTGTTAATATCCCTGCAGCCAAAATGACTAGTTTGTATATAGAAATATACTATTTGCTTTTTACTTCAAACTAGTAATATTATCTGTCCTTTTTTCATATAACGAACTATCGATTTTAACATTGGCTTGTCATAGGCACCCAACTAGTTCATTTGTTTACAATTGAGCACTAGTTAATATCTAGTTCAGTTGTTACTATATTTGAGAATAAAAGAGTACAAGATAATGGTGGTGCGAGAGAGACACATTTACTCTGCCGCCACCAAGCGAGTACTTGCTCATAAAGCAGTTCAGCAATCGTTTTTGCTTATTTATCTGCTGCTGGCGGCAGAGAGACGAACGTGTCGATCTGCAACCACCATGTAGGTACCATGCAAGTACTGTAAAGCAGCTCAAACAATCGTTTTTGCTGACAGAGATGCGAATGGGTTTGCATAGGTCACATTGCAACTAGCTTATGACTGGTTCAATACGCAACTAGAAATGATTTTAGCTGCAGGGATGTTGTAAAAAATGCTCCCTTTGTGTGGAAGAAATCAAAAGGGGTGGGACAACCACGCAGATTTTTCTCACGGTGATAGAAGGAGTTGACCTAATATATGGACCATCTCCAAACATAGCCAAAGATAAAAAAATATTTCCGCATACCAAATGTGAACTCAGTCGGTACTCCTTTCGAGAGTTATAGTGCGCACCAATCAGACAGACGGACGGATGGACATTGTTCTGTGAGTTAAAATTTTCTAATATAGATTACTGCCAAATATACATACTACAGTAGTTCACCATGTCTTTTTTCTTCAACAATGTCATTTCGTTCTCTCTTCCCAGCTGTTATGTGTGGTTGGAACTTTTTATGTCATCATGAATGCAGGATTGTCCATGTACAATCCATTTATGTTCCAATCCAATTTCTTTAATTGTGAATTAAATTGATCTGTTGAACTAAAGTGAGCTGGTCAACTGAAGTGTGTTGGTAAACAAAGTAGGCGTTGAAGTAAAGTGAGCTGGTGAACTAAGATGAGCTGGTGAACTATGATGAGCTGGTGAACTAAGATGAGCTGGTGAACTAAAATGAACTGGTGAACTGAAGTGTGCTGGTAAACTAAAGTGAGCTGATGAACTAAAGTAAGCTGGTGATCTAAAGTGAGCTGGTTAACTGAAGTGAGCTGGTTAACTAAAGTGAGCTGGTAATCTAAAGTTAGTTGATGAACAAAAGTGAGCTGGTAAACAAAACGGAGCTGATGAACTAAAGTGTGCTGGTGAACTCAACTGAGCTGGTGCACTAAAGTGAACTAGTGAAATGAATTGAACTGGTGAACTGAAGTAAGCTGTTAAACTAAAGAGAGCTGGTGAACTAAATTGATCTGGTGAATTAAAATGAGCTGGTTAACTAAAGTGAGCTGGTGAACTAAATTGAGCTGGTGAACTAAAGTGAGCTGTTGAACTAAAGTGAGCTGGTGAACTGAAGTGAGCTGGTAAACTAAAGTCAGCTGGTACACTTAATTAATCTAGTGAACTAAAGTGAGCGGGTGATCTAACTAAATGAACGAACTAGTTCACTCAATTGATTAGACTTCTTTGCGCTCTTGGGGCCGCATTTTTTTTACCGATCATGCTGAAATTGAAATATTTGTAAAATCTTAAGATTTATCTTCTTCCCTCTTTAAGTAGTGAAGACATTGTGGCAGCCAGCCTTGAGGTATAAGACTCTTATGTTTGGGTGACATAATGGCACTGAGACGCCACCCTGTGAATTGAAATCACTGGTAGGAGCGGCAAACCATGTGATTTGTAATAGAGGACATGAACCCAACTTCATTACTAGAAACAGACGATGGCACCTTGTCTCCGAGAATTTAAGTCGAAGGATTTCTGTTTGTAAAGTTTTGGACGCTCAAAAAAAGTTTTGGACGGTGGAAAGAGTCACTTAAACCCTAAATGGCTCGTTACAATCTTCACTTCCCAAACTAAAGCGAAAGCGAAGCCCAAAAAAGGACCGCCATGGTGGTTGTCTATATTAGTTACGCTAAGGAAGTGCTGCAGAAAGTTCTATAATTAGGCGAAGGCCACAAGAGACTGGAGGACTGGAAGAAGTCAAGCAGTACAAACAAGAGTTGAGGAAGGCTCAAAATAAATTCTGGAAGGTTAGGGATAATGTTAGCCTCAACACCTTGTTATATTGGCTACATCAATATGATAGTTCGTGGACTACGTCTAGTGAGGAATATACTTGGGCCGAACTCGTTCACTTCATCTCGAACTCGTTCACTAGTTCCCGAACTCGAACTTTAGGATGACCAGTCATGACCTTCACGAACTATGTGACATTTGCAATGTGATAATTATGTTTATAATTAGTGAACGAGTTCAACACAACCCTAGTGAGGAACCTCTTTGTGAGGTATGGGACTTTCAAAATCTTTAAACCTTTTAAAGTTTCAGGACCAGACAATGTCTCGCCGGCGGAGGCTGTTACAATTGCTCCCTGGCTCCGAGAGATTTGCAATCAGGCATATGTACCATCAAAATTGAAAGAGCTAAGGATTTCCGGCCGATTTGTCTATCTCCTTAAAACTCTGGAGAAATTAATATATAGTTACCTTAGGACTAAAATTTATCACAGGCTACTGGCCTGTGCGATGTAGTCAGCTTTATTAAATGTTCTCTCTCTAAAGGGGGTCTTTAATAACATAAATTCAGCATCTATAATTACTGCTGGGTTGATAGCAGTATACGTTTAACGCATTTCAGCTAGCTTACGGTCAACTGACCTCCAAAGATCTGTCAGCAGAAGAATGCCCCAAGGGGTTGCTCTGTCTCCTCTGCTATGAAATTTCTCCGTAAACAATATTCTGCTTTTTCTGGAGATGATGAGTATTAAGGTTATTGTCTATGCAGATGGCGTGGCAGTATCTGTTACAGCGAAGTTTCGGCGTACTCTTAGAGAAATTCTACTGCAGGCCCCTAATACAATCGCAAGATGGGCTTCCGATAACGACCATGTTAACCCGTCAGAACTAGTTATTTTCACCAGGAGATATAAGGTACCAACAGTTGAACCTGTCTCCTTTTGGGGATTGAAATTCCTTTTCCTCGAAAGTGCAAAATATTTACGTATTTTTCTAGAAGGATGTTGAACTTTAAACCCAACTGTGGTAGCACAGTAGACTATATAGTCTACATGAGTCTGTGGAGGGTATTAGTACAGTTGGCCTCGTCCGACTTTAGCCTTTCCTTATTGGTTTTGTGTATAGTAGATGTTGTTGTACATAGCACTATGAGGACGCTGAGGTGATAAACCTTAAGTATATTTTTGTTACAGACTTCGTTCCGGCTCAATGTTGTCCAGATGTTAATTAGCACTTTTTTTATGCCATCAGAGAATTCGTGTTACGGGTATTTGAGTTTACCGTTTCTATTCTTCACTAGAAAGTGCACTGGCTGGAAATCGAACCCAGCCCTTTCGTAATTCAAGTCTAACGCACTAACCACTGCGGTACGAGGATCACTTTGGGTAGAGTTTTGTAGAGTAAACAAATTTTTATGAAAAGCTACTTCTCTCAGTGTACATTTGAAATGTGACCAAAATTCCCATATAACCCTCTAAAAACTAGTCCACCTGAATTTATGCATACTTAAACTCGGTTTTTGCGTTCAATGCATGCAGTAAGAGAAAAACAGCAGTTTTTAAAGGTTTGGTCAATTGCTAAGAGTACGATCGTCCATAAATTGTTAAAAGTATCGTTGGATTTGAAACCAAACATTTTTCGCCTCAAAGAGTTGGCCAGGAAACAGGTGAATGTGTGCGATGGATGGCCAAGTCAGTCTCAATCCCAGGCCCCAATTGCCAGTGGAAACTTTTGGAGTAAAGTGCGTGTTTTTTGTGAGCGTGTTCGTTTGGGATAGCCGTAATTGGAGCAATCGTTATTCTATTACGAGCGGCATAATAATTCTGGTTTTACTACATTCTTTCTATGTTTACTGCACATAGAAAGAAAAACAAAGATATATTAAAATAGATTAATTTTGGTTTTTATCCCGGATCTCTAACAATTTTTTCTCATTCTCATCTAATTCTTCTAATGCAGCTTCTGATGTTAGCTTTTTCCGTTGCTAAGGTTTTTTCCTTTTTGGGGAAGAAATAAGGTTAATTTAAAAATCTGTTTGTCAGATAATTTTCATAAATTATAAGGCCACACATCAGCAGACTTTCTCTTTAAGAATTCTCTGTTTTATATATTTTATTAAAATTTTAACATTTCTTGAAAGGCGGTTAAGAGAAAACCAGAAAAAAGGTTGTAAACATGTTTTATATGTCGTGTTTTGTGTGAAAGAAATGATTGAGGGTCTTGATATGGGAGAGAGTGTGGAAATTAAATAGACAAAGAAATTATTAATTAATTTATTGTACATGCATTAAAATACCTAATCACATTCAATTTAACAAAACTATACAACTACACTATACATATTTGTGTGTGCCCTACAACACACTGTGTTACTGGGTTAATGAGTTTGTTTTGTGTCGGATGCTTGTAGCACCTCAAAAATAATGATGCTAGACCCAGCTTAAGGCAAAGTATAAATATAAGTATATCACTAATATGAACTACATATGTGCATCACTATTCAAAATGCCTTCCTTCACTTAGAAGGAACTTCAGCTCAACTCTCCGGTGAGAAGACCATAAAATAAAATCATAACAGATCAACCCCGCATAGGGAAACATCAAAGTACCCATATATGCAAAACAGTGGCAAATTTTAAGAAAAATAGTTCAGATTAAGACACAGCCCCCATGCATACTTATATCCCGATTTTGGACCTCAGCGCTATCAAATCCGCTTTTCTGAGCTGATCTTTATAAAATTTAGCTGATAACAGGTTTTCGAGCAAACAAACTTGTCAAATTTAAAAACAATGAGCTTAGACAGCCTCGTATGTATCTATATCCCGAAATAAGAAATAAGAAAAACAACACTTTGACTTTGAGGTACCCGAAGGAGCCGAGCAATATGGTCCACTTTCGAACATAGCCCGAGATAGATAAAATTAATACTAGTAACGTCCTCATAATGCTATGTACAACAACAACAACTCTACACAAAACCAATAAGGCAGGACTATAGTCGGACGGGGCCAACTGTACTAATACCCTCCACAGACTCTTGTAGACTATATAGTCCATTGTGCTACCGTACCGGCGTAAGGTAAACCTTCCCTACGGTAGCCCTTCCCGTTGAACCAATTTGATTGCTTTAAAAAGCTCGGAAGTTGGCGTATTTTAACATCAGCAAAGTTAGCCCTAAAGAAAGCAGAACCTCTGCATATAAATGGAAGCATGTCCACTTCTATAGAGAGCAGGGCACAGGCGCAGCATTATGTGCTGTCGTTCATAGCGAACCAGTGATACATTTAGCAGCCATTCGCTGAACTTCGATTAGTATCGCCCAAAAGGTGGATTTCTGCAGAGCTGCCCACAGGACGGCAATGCCGCAAAGCATTTTCGGTCTGACTTCTACCTTTTACAACAAAAAAACTATACGCGAGTTCAGACCCCAGGTGTTTCCTATTGCCTTTCTACAGGTACATATTTCTACCTCAGCCTTCTTTGCTCTTTCCAGGATGAAAACCTTATAATTTCATATATTTACAGAATAATTTGTAAATATTTATATGCAGGATTGCAATAAATAAAAAAATATTTTATAGACAGTGTTGCCAATAAAATGTTTCTCTGACAAGTCTTACAATTTATTGACGATGACTTTTCTGCCATCGTTGCAAGACAACTATTGTAAGTTCACAGGGTTGCATTTGTTTACATTTTGCTGACAATATTGTAAGATCTGATTACCGTGTATACTTAGCTTAAGTAATGTGGACCAGTGGAACCGAAATACACAAAAGCACTAATCGAAATTAGAGAGCGGAAATGGCACTGAATAGGTCACATACTTCGAAGACCCTGCCAAAATATAGCACGACAAGCATTAAGGTGGAACCCATAAGATTGTCGTCGTCCCGGTGCTTCCGCTAAGAGCTGGAGGAGAACCATCGACGATGAGCTAAACTCAGCAAATTATAATTGAATATACTTGAAGTGACCAATAACAGAGATATATACAGAATAGTAGTAAATGGGAGAGAAGGATGGCAAAAGAAGATGTGCACTGAGGTATTAAATTTTCGTATTATTCTGCCATTTTGTGTGGGAGGTACCAAAATGGACGTGGCAACAACGCAAGTCGAAACAAAGCCGTTACTTCTTTCGAGAGTTGTCGTGCGTATCAACCAGACAGACAGACATATGGACGGACAGACATTGCTCAAACGACTTTAAATTGAGGGTGATAACCGGAGTTACCAGCTCACATAGGCCAATTAAGGTGGCTGCTGCTACCACGGGCCTGTTACCCCTCATCCGAACACAAAGCAATCACTAATACGAATATCGGTATCGGAAAGATTTGTCAGACTTCCTAGAAAGGACAACAAACAGGGTATCCTGACGTGGTTTAATCATTGTGGGGACGGTAATAAAGCAGGTGCCCAATTCTCGCAACTACCTCCCCGTTACCACAGCATCAGCAGAAGTCATTGGAGTCAATTCGCAACCTCCTGGAGTGTGTACCGATCGGTCAATGTCCCATCAGAACTGACACAAAAGTAGACAGTATTTTTCCTCTCTAGTGGGAGAAGATATTTTGACCTCCTTAGGTCGAATTTTGACCAGATTTGTCCTTCAACAATGTCCGTCCGTCTGTCTGATTGGTGCGCACAATAACTCTCAAAAGGATTAACCGGTGGACTTCGTACATAGAATGTTGTAATATTTTTATACACTATACCAAAGTGTGCTACAGGATATTATAAGTTTGTTTCATTACAGATGTAACAAGTAGAAATACCACAGCCTTAAAGCCACCTTAAAGTATACCGATCTACTCAGAATCACTAGCAGAGTCGATTTAACCATTTCTGTCCGTCTGTCCATCTTATGTTGTTCGTTAAGTTAAGGTCGCATTTTCACCCCGATTGTGCTAAAATTTTGCAGTTAGGAGTCTTTCGTACCTATTGAATTTGAAGAAAATAGGTTCAGATTTAGCTGTAGGCCCCATATATATATTTCGTCAGATTTGGCCCTTTAGCTCTATAGAAGCTGTAGTATAAATATATCCAATTATTCTGCAATTTAGCATGGTAGAGTTTCTTGATCCAAGAACCAATATTGCAGCATTTTAGGAAAATCGGTTCAGATTTAGATGTTCCTCCCATATACATATATATTTAGTCCGATTTGGACCTTTAACCCTATAGAAGCTGTAGTTTACATCCATTCGTTTTGAAATTTAGCAAGTTGGAGTTTCTTGATCCACGCACCAACATTGCTGAATTTGAAGAAAATCGGTTGAGATTTAGCTATAGCCACCATATATACATTTCGTCCGATTTGGCCCTTTAGCTCTATAGAAACTGTATTTTACATCCAATTGTTTTGAAATTTAGTATAGTAGAGTTTATTGATATATTGACCAACATGGTTGAATTTGAAGAAAATCGATTCAGATTTAGATATAGCTCCCACTTTGACCCTTTAGCTCTATAGAAGCTGTAGTTTACATCCAATCGTTTTGAAATATAGTATGGTAGAATTTCTTGATCCATGGACCAATATTGAATTTGAAAAATCGGTACACACTGACAAAGAATGAGCAAAATGCTTCGACAATTCTGGCTCCCACACAAAGTACAATATTCCATATTATATTATTTACAAAGTTATCGAATACCTTAGCCCCTGTATTCGACTTATCAGTATTTTGCAATTCTTTTCGATTTCACACATTCTGTCTGCTTTTCAACAAATCATTAGTCTAATTTTTTTTGCAGAAATTCAAACATTCAACCCAAAATCTCTGAAAAAAATCATTTCCGCCAAAAGTTGTTAAATTCAAACAGTTCAGTCTACAACAACGAACCGTCGACTACAAGCAGAGTATTTTTTTCTCCATTAGCAACAAGTGGATTTTTGTTTGTTGATGTTTTTTAGTTTTTTTTTTGCTTAATTTATGGTGTAATTTAATAACAAAAAATAAACAACATTAAAGTAAATTAGTGTTTATGATAAATTATTTTTTACTTCTCTACACTTTTTGCCCCAATGAAACCAGTTAATGGAGTCGAACGACCCCATCGAATAGAGTTGATTTGATTGTAGACGAATTTTATCGCCACAGTTTCAGAGCCTCCAAAGCACGTACCTACGGACGGAAGAGTTAGAAGAGCGACCGACGACGTAAGTGTGTGGTTAACAGTGAGAAAAACAAACAAGAATTAAACTAAAGTCACGATTTTTGAGAAATTTTCCGCCAAAATTATATTGAAAAATATAAAAAATTATTAAAATGCAAAAAAAATCTTTAATATATATTGGAATTTTTACTCTGCCGAAAAATCTTTAATATATATGCATACATATATGTGGAATTGTTACACTATTGCCGAATATTTATAAAAAAAAACAAATGAACAAACAATATTAAAACCAAAATAAAAAATTTTCAGGGCAAAAAAAATACCCACAAGACGTAATCAATTATTCTGCTTGATTTTGTCTTGCTTAGAAATGTAATCAATTGCCTTAATAAATGCATATTTTCATTTTTCTTCCATTACCATTTATTTCCAATAGTTTGCTCTAGGTGTCTTTTATCTTTTTGTTCGCCTCTTATCGAATTTTGTTTTTATTTCATTTTGCGGCAAACAACTATCGAGTCTCAAGTGTATTCCAAATCAAACTGAACTCAGTAAAAGGCGGTTACTTTTGAAGCGCGCATGCGTCGCCCCTGTCATCCCATATCGTTTATTTGCTCCAATCGCAAAATTCTGTCAACAGTTCGTTCGAGCGATAAGCAAGGTTTATTGTCTTTTATTTTTGTTGGTAGTGACATAAACTTCGTTCTTTTCAGACACGGTCGGTAACTAAACGATTGTTTCCTACAATTTTGCTGTTTGATTTAGAAAACGGTTGTGACATTCACTTTCATCTTTGACCGCTTAAATGGACGGGCGAAATCGGAAGAAGTTTAAAAAATAAAAGCATATTCCGCAGTGGGTTTCCTCTACGTATACTAGAGTCGACCACAGTGGTCTTCCTCTATACTAGAGTCGACCATAGTGGTATTCCTCTATACTAGAGTCGACCACAGTGGTCTTCCTCTATACTTGAGTCGACCACAGTGGTCTTCCTCTATACTTGAGTCGACCACAGTGGTCTTCCTCTAAACTAGAGTCGACCACAGTGGTCTTCCTCTATACTTGAGTCGACCACAGTGGTCTTCCTCTATACTTGAGTCGACCACAGTGGTCTTCCTCTATACTTGAGTCGAGCACAGTGGTCTTCCTCTATACTAGAGTCGACCACAGTGGTCTTCCTCTATACTAGAGTCGACCACAGTGGTCTTCCTCTATACTAGAGTCGACCACAGTGGTCTTCCTCTATACTAGAGTCGACCACAGTGGTCTTCCTCTATACTTGAGTCGACCACAGTGGTCTTCCTCTATACTAGAGTCGACCACAGTGGTCTTCCTCTATACTTGAGTCGACCACAGTGGTCTTCCTCTAAACTAGAGTCGACCACAGTAGTCTTCCTCTATACTTGAGTCGACCACAGTGGTCTTCCTCTATACTTGAGTCGACCACAGTGGTCTTCCTCTATACTTGAGTCGACCACAGTGGTCTTCCTCTATACTTGAGTCGACCACAGTGGTCTTCCTCTATACTTGAGTCGACCACAGTGGTCTTCCTCTATACTTGAGTCGACCACAGTGGTCTTCCTCTATACTTGAGTCGACCACAGTGGTCTTCCTCTAAACTAGAGTCGACCACAGTGGTCTTCCTCTATACTTGAGTCGACCACAGTGGTCTTCCTCTATACTTGAGTCGACCACAGTGGTCTTCCTCTATACTTGAGTCGACCACAGTGGTCTTCCTCTATACTTGAGTCGACCACAGTGGTCTTCCTCTATACTTGAGTCGACCACAGTGGTCTTCCTCTATACTAGAGTCGACCACAGTGGTCTTCCTCTATACTAGAGTCGACCACAGTGGTCTTCCTCTATACTTGAGTCGACCACATTGGTCTTCCTCTATACTAGAGTCGACCCAGGGGTTTTCCTCTATATTTGAGTCGACCACAGTGGTCTTCCTCTATACTAGAGTCGACCACAGTGGTCTTCCTCTATACTAGAGTGGACCACAGTGGTCTTCCTCTATACTAGAGTGGACCACAGTGGTCCTCCTCTATACTAGAGTCGACCACAGTGGTCTTCCTCTATACTAGAGTCGACCACAGTGGTCTTCCTCTATACTAGAGTCGACCACAGTGGTCTTCCTCTATACTAGAGTCGACCACAGTGGTCTTCCTCTATACTAGAGTCGACCACAGTGGTCTTCCTCTATACTAGAGTCGACCACAGTGGTCTTCCTCTATACTAGAGTCGACCCAGGGGTTTTCCTCTATATTTGAGTCGACCACAGTGGTCTTCCTCTATACTAGAGTCGACCACAGTGGTCTTCCTCTATACTAGAGTCGACCACAGTGGTCTTCCTCTATACTAGAGTGGACCACAGTGGTCCTCCTCTATACTAGAGTCGACCACAGTGGTCTTCCTCTATACTAGAGTCGACCACAGTGGTCTTCCTCTATACTAGAGTCGACCACAGAGGTCTTCCTCTATACTAGAGTCGACCACAGTGGTCTTCCTCTATACTAGAGTCGACCACAGTGGTCTTCCTCTATACTAGAGTCGACCACAGTGGTCTTCCTCTATACTAGAGTCGACCACAGTGGTCTTCCTCTATACTAGAGTCGACCACAGTGGTCTTCCTCTATACTAGAGTCGACCACAGTGGTCTTCCTCTATACTAGAGTCGACCACAGTGGTCTTCCTCTATACTAGAGTCGACCACAGTGGTCTTCCTCTATACTAGAGTCGACCACAGTGGTCTTCCTCTATACTAGAGTCGACCACAGTGGTCTTCCTCTATACTAGAGTCGACCACAGTGGTCTTCCTCTATACTAGAGTCGACCACAGTGGTCTTCCTCTATACTAGAGTCGACCACAGTGGTCTTCCTCTATACTAGAGTCGACCACAGTGGTCTTCCTCTATACTAGAGTCGACCACAGTGGTCTTCCTCTATACTAGAGTCGACCACAGTGGTCTTTCTCTATACTAGAGTCGACCACAGTGGTCTTTCTCTATACTAGAGTCGACCACAGTGGTCTTCCTCTATATTAGACTGGACCACGGTGGTCTTCCTCCATACAAGAGTCGACCACAGTGGGATTCCTATATAAATGTTCAAGTATTTATATAAGGTATTAAAGAATCAATATTTCACTAAAAGTTAACCCTTGGTGGGGGAGGTACTAGAAAAAGTGGACCAATATGGTCCATCTTCCAACTTAGCCGGAGATAGAGAAAAATATTACCGCATACCAAATTTGAAGTCAATAGGTTACTCCTTTCGAGAGTTATCGTGCGCACCAGCCAGTAGACAGACACACAGACGGACGGACGGACATTGCTCAAATGACTTAAAATGACGCAAAACTGATTTCGGCCGAACATACTTAGGGTCTTAAGCTAAGTACACACGATTACCAGATCGGCTCGTAGCAAATTATATATATCCTCCTCTCCAAGGTGAGGGGATAAAAAACGGAGTAGAATCCGTGAAATAGCTATACGAGGAGCTGATCTGTCAAGTAATTGTAGTTGCTTCGCCGTTTTTAAAAAACTTTGCATTCTATAATACATAATAGAGGCAAAGATGGTCTAAAGCAGGAGAAAATACGAATGACAATTCAATTTAAAAAAAAATGTTAAAATTGAATTGCTAATACATCAACACCGATCACTGCACAATCATACGAATTTGGCGTTTTCTCTACCATTATTACATCTAATGACTCGATAAGAAAATAATTCGTTTGTGAAATATTTCCATTAAACCAGAAAACTAAAAAGAAACATAAAATGAAACCAAAGATAACAATTTCATTTCCATGAAATGTAAGTGAAATATATGCCTCATTGGAGAAAATTTATTGTACATATGATCTGATTTTTCTGTTGGTTTATAAAAATGAATCATTTTTTGAGTGCATTTTCCCAATAAATACTCGTACTTCTGTTACATGACATTCATCTACTCCCCTTACACAATATACGCCCCATAAATATTTGTTCTGTCGTTTCGACTGAAATCGATTCGATTTTATTTTAAGTGTTTGAGTTATTGAATGCATTTTATTGTGTAGAGAAATAAAAAATTATTGTTTTTTTTTCGTTAAAATGCTTCTAATTTTTCTATATACTAGTTTACAGAAAGAAATGTGTCTCAAACTGAAAAAGAATTAAGAACGGGAAGATATAGCTTTTAGAGCCGATCTTCGCCGTATTACTAATGCCGATCAAAATAGTATTGCTTTTAAATACGTGGGGACCTCTTTCCTAAAACTCATTGAAAACAGGGCGGTCCAAATACAGGTTTTTTTAATTAAAAAAAATTAACAGAAATCAATTTTTTTCGGCATATCATTGGTTTATTCGAAAGAGCAAACATTCATAAATTTCATTATTTATGGAACACATTTGACAGCCTCAAAAAGTAACGATTTTTAAAAAATTAATGATTCTTGGATTGTTGAATAGAGAACTATGAAATATTATTTATAGTAATTATTTTGAAAAACAAAATATGTATTGATTATACGAGTATTAGAAAAATATTTTTTCTTTCCAATCTATTAGACAATTTCCAAAAATAGAATTTAATCAGATATACAATTAGGCCCTAAATAAAATGTGTTTAAATGTTCCTTCCATACCCTGGGTGACCCACAACGTCTGACACGCTTTTGGGGGCAATTAAAAGTATATATTATGTACAGAACAAATCTGTTCTGTAGTCTTCTGGTTAATGTAAACAAAGTCCAGGGCAATGGAATATCGAAAATGTGTATCAAACCGTGTGTTTAAATATGTACATATGAGTTTATGCCCCGAAATCCCACAGTAAACGTAAGTACATACAGATGGACGTCAGCCAGTCCATGTGTAGCCGCCTTTCCAAACAAATTGTTTGGAGATTACAAAATGCACTTGTTTCATTTTTCTTTTGGGGGGAGGGATTCGAAAAGAATCGGATTTTGTTTGGCACAACTACATTCAGCATCCCGTGCAATCCCATATTGATTGTGGCTGACTTTTCTAAAAATAGTCAGAAAACAATGGAAATCTGCTTTTGCTGCTGCTGCTCCAACCAAAAAAAGCCCAAACACGTCTGGGTTTTTTGGAGCACGAGCGAGTGAGCGAGCGTATGGCATGTGCCACAAACACTTAAGGCTTTTTACGGAAACGTTTGCCTCGGTTAAGACTATTTATGGATATGAGAGCATTAGAGTGATTTTCAATGTAGTTCCACTGGCTGTACGACTAGGCGACTTTCTTACTCTGCGGTATTAGTGATGTCAATTCGGAAATCACGGAAATTTTGGGGAATTAAAAACAAAGTCGCAGAACGTCAGCCTTAAGGGCTCAGTGTGACAAAAGGTAGGGGTCAGTGCCCGACATGGGTTCTGACTACCGGGAAATGTTATACCGGTCAAAAGAAAGTTATACGTGTCCCGGCGTTTCGCTACGTCTAGTCTGGGAACTATATTAAAATTTTATTTTTAAAAAAAATATTTTTTCACAAAACTTTGTTATCAATTATTTTGTTACAAATACCAATTACAAATGTTTTATGTTATTTGAAAGTACACACAAATCCCACTAAACGCTATGTAAAAGTAGAAGTTATCTCTTTTGAAAGACAAAAAAAAATTAACATTTTTATCCCAAAACGCGTAGGAATGTAGCGTTCGTCATACAGGATTTGCCCATATTCCAGGTGCCAAATCCGGGGATTAAATCACTCCCGATCGACATCTCTATAAATAATACCAAATCAAGAGGGCATGATGATGAATGTGCCTTTTTCTTGAGAAAGGCAATCACTTTTTTATATTCCATTTCTTTTTTGATATTGGATTATATTTTTATGGAAAGAAAATGTATTCAGAAACAATTTTTATAGAGATTTACATATATATGAAACCACATATGCAACGAGTACTTTTTATATAAATCTTTATTGTAGAAATTTTTTATTAGTTTGTAGATGCTTTCATAATAACAAAAACTTTCAAAAAATTTTAATCATAAAATATAATTTAATTTAAAAAAAGTCTATTGCAATTTAAAACAACCTTTTAAAATTTAAAAAGATCAAATGAAAAAAAATCTATTTGAGATTCAAAATACATCAATTGTAGTTCAAGAACATAATATGAATGACATATAAAATAACAATTGAAAATAAATAAATTGATGAAACATTCAAGAGGACTACAGTATTCAATTAAACTTCTCCAAAATGTCCATCAATACAAAGTAAGTGTTAACATCAATTTCAAACTGAATTATTTCACTTCAAACTAAAATTCGTTTAAAAAATTACTCTCAATAAATATTAAACTTTATCTAGATCAGTTAACCAAAATCTCTAAGATATTCAATGCAAAAGTTTTATAAGCGTTTCCTCTATTTATTTTTTTTCCCCAAAAAGACAAGATTACTTTGCCATGTCTGAGGCGCCGAAATGTTTTAAGGCTATTTGGGCTAACATTAGGTACGGACAATCATTAAAACATCCATAAGCAAAATATGTTGTGCGGTTTTTGTTCGTCAAACGAATAATTACAAAAAAAATTAGATTTTGAAAGGCACCACTTTAAAATGAGAAATCATTTTCTCAAAAGCGGACGGGCAAAACATAAAATTGTGAACACAATTTGATCTACAAGACACACCTATGTTAGATTGTGGCGGTGGTTAAAGATAGATAGATCTAGTTTGAGTTACATTTTATGGGAAATGGGCAGAACAAAAAAAACTAATGAATGGTCAACTCTTAGCTTTTGACACTGTAATTGACCAGAATTTAAATATCTAAGGAGCAAGAGGAAAAACAAGTAACAACAATAGAGTATTTAGAGATATTTACGACTAAACGCTGCTCGACAATAAAGGGGAAGCTAACTGGAATGATTAAATTGCTCCACATATTAAAAACGTGTTAAAATATTAACGATAATGACATTAATTTGGAGTCAAAGGTAATACAACTTCCAAATAAGTAAATTTCATATTTAAACTAAAGACAAATTACTTAATACGTTTTAAATTATATTAATTTTATTTACAAAATAGGCTTATCGTAATGTTTTATTGTCGTTGGCATTAAATCAAAGCCAATCCTATTATCCTATTAACATTATAAAATCGTTGTTTGTCTTTTGACGCATCACGCCTAAAGGGCTGAGCCGATTTTCTGGCAACTTGCTGAACAGATAGACCAATAGCCGGAAATTAAAATAGGCTACTTCGATTTTCCGCCAAATGATTGTCGACCACTTGACCGATGAGGCTCCTGTTAGAGCTAGAAATCTGAAATTTTCCACACGCATAGACAGGTGTGGGTGTGGTGATAACGCTCATTTTTCATTGGACTATAGGCATTATAAAAGCATTACACTGTACAAAATTTCAAGTAATTGTATACACTGATATTAATGCTATAATCTGTTAACTTTTGGTGCAAAATGGTGCCTTTGTGGGAGAGGTAACAAAAGGGGCGTGACAATAACGCCCATTTTTCAATGGACTGTAGGCACTATAAAAACATTACGCTGTACAAAATTTCAAGTATTTTTATACACTGGTATTAATGTTATAAGCTGTTAACTTTTGGTGCAAAATGGTGCATTTGTGTGGGAGGTACCAAAAGGGGAGCGGCAATAAAGCCCATTTTCCTCGAGTTGATAGCGACTAACAAACTAATACTATGTGTGGAATTTCAAAAGATTCGAATACGTATAATAGCAGTTATTAAAGAATCAATATTTCACAACATTTTAACCCTTTGTGGGGGAGGTACCAGAAGGAGTGGACCAATATGGCCCATCTTCGAACTTAGCCGGAGATAGAAACAAATATTACCACATACGAAATTTGAAGTCAATCGGTTACTCCTTTCGAGAGTTATCGTGCGCACCAGCCAGCAGACAGACAGACACACAGACAGACAGACGGACGGACATTGCTCATTCTACTTAAAATTACCCAAAACGGATTTCCGCCGAACATATTTGGGTCTTAGGTCACTCCTTCGATGTGTTACAGTTTTTTCCGTAGCAAATGATAACAGGTGGTGCAAAAGTAATCCTCCTATCAGAAAATGCTATAAATTTTGCGATTGGCCCCTAATGTCAGTTCTGTTTTGACATTTGTGTAGTAAACACATGTGAAATACACGTTAATAAATAATGTTACGCTACACTGCTCCAGAACGCGGAATATTGCTGACTATTTATTTGACCAATAATCGGTCGGTGACTTTGGCACAGATTTCCTGGCCGTTCAACGCCTACTGGTGAAACACTGCGACGTTTAGCCGCCCGCCTCGAAGAGACTGGCACAACTCGAGATGCTGCCAGGCGTGGCAGACCCCGGAGTAGCCGTTCTGCAGAGAATATTGCTGCTGTAGCCGAGGATGTCATGGAAGCGCCGTCGACATCGACCAGACGACGTGCCACGAAAATGGGTATCAGTCGACGGTCTCTACAGCAAATTTTGGTACAAGATTTGAAGATGTTTCCGTACAAAGTCCAGACGGTGCATCAGCTGTTAGCTGCTGACCGCCAATCGCGTCTAACATAACATCGAAAGGTTACTTTTGCGCCACCTGTTATATACCCTCGTCACACTAAAGTGAGGGTATAAAAATGAATCGTGGTTTGTTCGACTGCTTAAAACATGAAAACTGCTGAACCAAATTGGATACATCCGATTTAGTCATAGCTCCCATATATATGTTTCGTCCGATTTGACTACAAAGGCAGAGACGGACCGTGTTATATCTCGAAGAGGTGATCACAATTGGCCACCGAGATCTTGTGATATAACACCTTGCGACTTCTTCCTTTGGGGCCACGTGAAAGATAAGGTCTACGCCAACAGCCCAGCGTCGATTCAAGACCTCAAAGATAGAATTCGTGAGGCTATCGAGGACTTAGGGCAGCCACTTTGCGATTTGGTTATGGAAAATTTCATGAAAATGATATGGTCCTGTAAGCGTGGTAGTGGTGGCAATTTGGCTGATGTTGTTTTTCATTATTAACGGCATACCTTCTTCTTTATTTATTATGAAATAAACATAGCATAGCATTGTAATAATATTAAAAATTATATTTAGGAGTATACGTACCATTGAAACAGATATAAACCTTTAATTCTAAATGGTGTTGTATATGTACCTGCAAGAAATATAAAGAAAATGTTAATAAAAATAAAATATTTATAACTAAGATTTCTATCTGGCGAACAAAAATTAAAACTCGATTCTATTACAAACATGACCAATTAAAATTTGTGTAATTTTTGGACCCGTAAGCTAAATTTCAACCTCGATTAATGAAATTAATTTTAATTGATTAACAGATTTTTGGTATCGACTAACAGTTTAATACAACCTCTTCCAGCTATAGAGATTTAAACTTGCACATACATATTCGCACGTTCTTTAATTTAGTAATAATTAATAGTAACAAAGCTCCAAATTAATGATAAATAAATGGCGTACTTAATTACACTGTTCAAAAACTGTTTGCGGCATAAGATATTGCAGTCAATTTGGATATATGGGCTAACACAGTTCTGAGACTAAAATGTGGTTTCTTTGAATCGACTCTAGTTCTCGCTATAGATGGATATATGTAAAAATAAAAAGGTTGAACCATATATTTTGGCAAAATTCAAAAACTATTTGGTTCGCAGAAGCTTCAAAGAGTTGAAATATACCGTCCGACTTCATCTAATACCATTTTTTCAATCGTCTAGGGGTTTGGAAGATATCTTCCAATATAGCTAAAAATCCTATTTTTTATACAAATTTAATATTAAAAAAAATCATAAAATTTTTCTTATTTTATCGTATTCTAATCGGAGTTAAAAAATAAAACAATTCCTAAGAAAATCGATGCATAATTTAAAAAAGTTGTAGCTAATTTATGGCAATTTCGTTTCTGGAAAAAAATTTGCCCTGTCAACGTGAAATATAAAAAAAAATATTTGCACTTTATAAGTCGAAATTATTTAGTCCCTCCAATTTTACTTAACTGAATTTTTAAATTTTCAAAATGTATTAGTACTCGGGAAAAGTGCAAATAAAATGTTGCACTTTTTCCAGGCACTAGGAGCAATCTGCTGCAGAATCTCTCAAAGCTTTATCCCAGCCAAAACATGTACCGGAACGGCATTCATCTTAGCAATGGATAAGTAATACATGCAACACATGATAAGCGTTCTGTCAAGTTGTTGAGACATCAGATTACTGACAAAAAGGTGGAAATAAAATAGGGTAGATTATTATCATAGTACCTGGAGATTCCAACATGGTAGGAATATTTCTTACAGCTGCAGATTGATGTTTTCTGCAGATCCACGTTTTCAATCCCCACATAAAGAAGCCTTTCGATTTTGAGTTTAACTTCAATTCGTAATAAAAAAATATTCATAGCTGGTCCACTTTCTGATATTTTTGCGAAAATGTAGTACGACCAGAGAATGAAGTCTAGCCACAATTGAGCGGCGGCTTTTAATATAATTGTAAGATATTGTTGAGGTGAAAAATGTAGTTTTCCACCCAAAGTATAATAAGTCATAATATTTACACTCGGCGACTTTACGATGGTCAATTTTGCACTTTACGAAGTGCTCGTATAGAAATATCAGCTTGAACATGAATATTAATGTCGGGATAATAAATGTACTCTTAAAAAATGGATATTTTTTAATTAAAATGTAAAAAATTTTGGTGGTAACGTTAGATTTCCAAAGAACATCAGGTCGAAACCGATAGTTTTTCAAGAGAGGCGAATCAACGTGTTAGGGAAATTTTAAATTTGTGTGGGACTCCCTTTTAACTTAAATCGAACAACCTCTACTATTTCGAGCTTTACTTTTGATTAGGTTGACGAATTTGACTGAAGATATGTTCGAATATTTAGCTAACTTTAAAATGGAGGTTTTGCCATTCTGCAATACTCCATGTATTTTTTTATATTTCTCAATACTTTTTGCCTGTTTATTCCAAAAAATGTTTTCTCTATATACATATTTTTTTATTTTCTTTAACAAATAATTTCACTATGCAAGCACAATTTTTTTTTTGTGTCCGAGACCAAACGACTTTTTTTGTTAGATTGATGCATACTTTGAGATCTTGAATCGACGCTTCAAAAAATATAGTTCAAATATAGGGTTTTCCAACAAGAGGTGTTATTTTGAATCACTTGGTATTTCGGTAACTGTCACTTTTGACGATTTTATTCGTTGACATTTTACAAGTAGAAACTACGCCATTACTAAAAATGGAACGCTACACGTTTCAACAACGCATTGAAATTATTAAAATTCACTACATAAATGGTGAAAATCTTGAATTCGTGAATATCTTGAAAATCCGGAATTCCATCGAAAAATCATCTTGACTGATGAGGCCCATTTCCACCTCGGTGGCTACGTCAACAAGCAAAATTGTCGCATCTGGGGCTCGGAAAACCCAAGAGTTATTGTTGAGAAGCCTATCAATCCTCAACGTGTGACTGTTTGGTGCGGTTTATGGTCCGGCGGGGCCATTGGACCTTACTTTTTGAAAATGAGGTTGGATCAACAGTTACGGTGAATGGATTGCGCTATCGAGGGATGATTAATGATTTTTGATGGTCTGAGTTGGATGGTATTGATCTGGACAACGTTTACTTTCAACAAGACGGCGCTACGTGCCGCACAAGCAACGAAACCATTGCTCTGTTACGGGAAAAGTTTCCGGACCGTGTTATCTCTCGTAGAGGAGATCACAATTGGCCACCGAGGTCTTGTGATTTAACACCCTGCGACTTCTTCCTTTGGGGCCACGTGAAAGATAAGGTCTACGCCAACAGCCCAGCGTCTATTCAAGACCTCAAAGATAGAATTCGTTAGGCTATCGAGGACATAGGGTAGCCACTTTGCGATTTGGGTATGGAAAATTTCATGAAAAGGATATGGTCCTGTAAGCGTGGTCGTGGTGGAAATTTGGCTAATGTTGTTCTTCATTATTAACGGCATACCTTCCTCTTTATTATGAAATAAACATCCGATCATTTATCTCAAAAAATGGCATTTTTCTTTGAATACCAATTGTTGGAAAATCCTTTATTATGGGTAATATAAAAATATTACACTGTACAAAATGGATAAAAACCAAACTTCTTTGAAATTCTCCAATAAAATTTATTCGTAGCAGCAAAATCGATTTTTTTTGAAAAAAATCTAATTTTTTCTAATTGGTTTAACGATAGTTACTATAATTAAGTTTCCGCATGAAAGTAACATTACTAGCATTTGTAGTTATCATAGTTTCCTTTAAATTAACGTGTATCATGGCATTATCGAGCATATAAAAAATATTGTCCACATATTAAAAGCACCTTCCAAGAAAATTGGAATTTTAAAGAAATTGTTTTTAAAAAAATTTACCGTAATTTTTTTTTATATTTTCTTCATGTTTATCACTCCTTATTACACTAGAAAATGTTATCTGATCAGCCCTTCGACAAAAATGTTGTTGCCTAGTGTTTTTGATAATTATTTTCTATTACTATCAAAATTGTTTTATTTTTTTCTTTTGAAATATGTTAATTTTATAAATCAATATTTTCAAAATTTTCCATCGGAGAGCGTCTGTTTCAGCCAATTTTAGCCGAAAAGACGGGAGCCACTTCGGTTGGTGAAAAAAGATCGGCGGCGGCCAAAAATCGGCGCGTCGACTTCGTATTCTGGGTATGACCACCGCAAAAATATTATTTTGAGATGTAACACCTTTTCACTAAATAAGCGACATGCTTCGCATATAATTAAGCGAACATTTTAGCCAAATAAAACACACCCAAAGCGAGCCAATAAAATTTTGTTTGTTAGCCAAAAACTTATTTATTTCCTGCAATTTAGTGGTGTTTATTTAAAAAGGTGTCTATTACATGTTCCCATGTTTAAATATACGTATTTGTCATAGAAAAATATTTGTTTTATAATTATTATTTCTAAACATTAAATCGTTGCCGCCTTTAAAATCTACAATAGCCACAGCGGCAAAAACTAAACGAAGCACAGTGAAGGAATTACGAAAAAATGTTCATAAATCTAACGTTTGTTAATCACTCAATTGATTACAAGTAAACTTGGCACGCTTTGGATTTAGATTTGGCGCTCCTACTCGTATACCAAGGTGCTACAGTGTCTCGAAGAGGGCCACTTCCGGTATATGTTTATACTATCTCTTCATTGGTGGAGGATTTTTGATACAGCCAACATTTTTACACTTAGAAGGAGAGACCTAAGACTCGAAGTATGTTCGGCGGGCATCCGTTTTGGGACATTTTAGGACATTGATTCATGTTTGTCCGTCCCATTGCCTTTCTGTCTGTGCGAACGATAACTCTCAAAAGGAGTAGCCGATTAACTTAAAATTAAGGATGCGGTAATATTTTTTCTAACTCAGACTAAGCTCGTTGATGGGCCATATTGGTCCATTCCTTCTGCTATCTTCCACACATTTAATTTAGTTAACATTTAGTGAAAATTAAATATTTTATTACTTCAATACTGCTTTTACAAATCTTTTGAAATTCCACACATAGTAATAGTTTATCTGTCGCTATGATCTTGAGAAAAATTCAAATTTAAATGGACATAACCTTTGTCTGAGTGGTTGGGTGGATTTTGCCATTTCTTCTCCAATATAACAAATTGCTTCGTTATATCAGTTATAACGTGAAAAGGAAGCAGTACATACATGGCTTCGATATTAGCAAAATTCCAGACCTCGTTAGGGAAAATTGTAAAAAATTCTATTCCAAATGATGATATCTCAGGAACTACTCAAGGTAATGTATTGACTTAGAATATTTTTCTGTATGCCTCGACTAGTAGAATACTCACAGATAGATTTAAAAGTACTAAAAGTAAGACGCATTTAAAATGTTTCCTTACTCGTGGTGGCCCACTCTGTAGCTCCGTCCGTATAAGGTATAGCAGGGGCCACTTTAACCCTTTGACGACCCTAAGGATTGAAAAAAAAGACTTAAGCTCCTTAAGATCTCTACAATAAACATAGCAAGTAGATTTATTTCCATTTTTAGTCACCTACTGTGCGTCGTCATAATCAAGTCGAACCATTGGCTATTGTTCATGCCGCCAGAGAAGCTTGGTGGAGCATGCAGTACCCACAGTACGTACTGTGGTTCGGCTCATATGTAATCCATGTTAGAAGGCGTGGGAATTCATTACTTAACCAATGTCGATTTTCCTTTTTTCATTTTATTTTCTAAAATTAAAAAACAAAAGCGATGCTATCAATGATAAAGAAAATAAATACTCGTACATACATATATATATTCTATTGGATAATATATATATGCTTGTTTTTTTGTTTTAAATCGCAATTTAAGCGTTGTCGTCATCGATCGTGTTTGTTGTCGTTGTATCAACTGTTTTCATTGCAATGTTGTTGTTATTGTGGTTGTTGATGGTTTCGAATTTGTGGTTTGTTGTATTTTAATTGAAAACCAATTAAATATTGTTCAAACAGACAAGAATGGAGGGGGAGGGAGTGACACAACATAGGGAAGGAATTGGAAAACCAATTGGGTTTTTATAAACACAAATTCAGTTTTTTTATAAAACAAAATCAATTGAATTGAAAAAAAAAACAAATTGCATTGCTATTAAAACGAACAACAAGATATCACCGATCTGTGATCTGAGCATTGAGAACTGAGAACTAAGCGCTGAGCTCTAAGTCTGATGTTCATTGCCTTTTTGTGTATAGAATTTCAATGACAAAGTCATGGCTTATTGCTTTGGTTTTGAGGGAGTAATTGTGACAAAATCGTGGTCATAAAGATTAATGATGTGTAGCCATAGCGAGGGTGATGACGACTACAACGGTGGCGGCAGTTCACAAGGGTTTTCATGTATCGTTCGTTCTTCCATGGAAATTGGAAATTGATTTCCAGCTAGCTACATTTGAAAATGTCCACCCCTTTTAGATTGGAATTTTCAATTATTTCGGAAAGAAAACTTCAATGATATGCACTTTTCCAAAAAAAAAATATTTTTTATATCCTAAACCGCTCTGCACGTGGGAGAATTTCTCAACCGATTGCAATGAAACCTCCTACACTTATAGAAGAGGTTCTGGGGAGCCATCCCCCAACATACAGGAACGGAACTGTGTATTTTACAAATCGCGGTCTACAAATAAATCGTTTGCATCATTGGGTTATCTTGTATAATGCCGGAGATATCAGCATTCGAAAATAAAACATAATAAGAGGAAACTTCAAGGAGAGCATATGAAATATAACATTGACTATAGTTTTATTAGTATTGGCCCTATGCTCTGCCCAATTTAAAATTGTTTACGTAAATACATATAAAAAATTTGCCACATTCGGATCGGTTGCAAATTTTGACTTCCAGAACCAGACGTCCACATAAAAACTTGGACTGAAATCGACAATTTTGTCCAGAAAGTCAAAATGTTTCGAGTTCTGCTACCGCAACTAAACCAATTGTATCATTAATCGGAACAAAGAAAATTTCGTTAAAATCCCTTTTTTAAAATTTGGTTCAAATTCTATTTCTATCGAATTATTGTAATAACTTCCTCTTTTATAGACAATTTAGTCGAAATTACACTTTTGTAGTCAAATCCAAATCCCATTTTTATAGAACATTCCAAATTCCATTTTTATGAAAATTTTATGAAAATTTTATAAAAATTCTATTTATAAGAAATTTTTTTCTAAATTTCATTTCATTGTAAATTTTCTTTTTTTTATATTTTTATCAAAAAATTTTTCAAAAATCCATTTTTATAGAAAATGTTGTCGAAATCATATATTTATAGAAAATTTTATCTGAAATCCATTTATAAGAAATTTTTTTTATAAAATCCTGTTTATAAGATAATTTTGAAAACTGAATTTTAATACAAAATTTCTTCAAAATTCAATTTGTAAGAAAATTTTTTCAAAATTCCATTTCTATAAAAAATGTCGAGTAATTCCAATTTTAGAGAAAATACTGTCCAAATTTCATTTTTATAGAAAATTTCGTCGAAATTCTGTTTTTATAGAAAATTTCGTCGAAATTCTATTTTTATAGAAAATTTCATCGAAATTCAATTTTTATTGAAAAATATGGTCGAAATTAAATTTGTCGAAATTCAATTTTTATAGAAAAATTCGCGAAATTCTATTTTTATAGAAAATTTCGTCGAAATTCTATTTTTATAGAAAATTTCGTCGAAATTCTATTTTTATAGAAAATTTCGTCGAAATTCTATTTTTATAGAAAATTTCGTCGAAATTCTATTTTTATAGAAAATTTCATCGAAATTCTATTTTTATAGAAAATTTCGTCGAAATTCTATTTTTATAGAAAATTTCGTCGAAATTCTATTTTTATAGAAAATTTCGTCGAAATTCTATTTTTATAGAAAATTTCGTCGAAATTCTATTTTTATAGAAAATTTTGTCGAAATTCTATTTTTTAAAAAATTTCGTCGAAATTCTATTTTTTAGAAAATTTCGTCGAAATTCTATTTTTTAGAAAATTTTCTCAATATTCTATTTTATAGAAAATTTTCTCAATATTCTATTTTATAGAAAATTTTCTCAATATACTATTTTATAGAAAATTAGCTCAAAATTCTATTTTATAGAAAATTTTTTCAAAATTCTATTTTATAGACAATTTTGTCAAAACTGTAGTTGTTTTATACAAATAAGAGTATTTTTTATAAATTTTGCCTAAATTTTATTTTTATAGAAAATTTCGTCGAAATTCCATTTTTATAGAAAATTTCGTCGAAATTAAATTTTTATGGAAAATTTTGTCGAAATTCCACTTTTAAGGAAACTTTCACTTTAATAGATTTTTTTTTGAAATTTTGATTTTATGACTTTTGCAGAAGCTGCGGAGACGAAGAGAAGGGGGAATCAATAGAACACCTTCTGTGTCTGTACCACGCTCTCTCACTATTAGGCTTTAACAGGGGGTTTTAACGAGGTTTAAAATTTCTTAAACCAGAGATGACCCACTACTTGACTCTGTAACTCTTCCCCATTATGGCAGGTCCAAACGTAAAACTTTACTACCTCACTACCTCATACCTCCAGCGTAAGTTAAAAAATTAAAATGTATTTAATTTTTTCCGAAAATTCCACATTTTGCGTCTTTTCAAGCAGACGTAGATGTATTATTCTAATTAATGAGCAGTATGCAATTATGGTTCATTCATAATGAAATTTATAAGACCCCTGTTTTATCCAAGAAGCCTATAGAATTTAGAAAAAAATTGTTATAGGGTGTTGCAATTGGACCGGGTAGTTATTCTGTCCCCGCATCATAGTTTTGTCACTGATGCGAATTAAAAATGTCAAGATATACGATAAGGCACCATTCCCAAATGATAAGTAAGTATACGAAATAAAAACAAGTAAGAAAGTTTCAGTCGGGTAAACCGACTAAGGTATACCCTCACTTTGTGAGTAATGTAATATATAACTTTACACTAATAAATCTGTCAATTTGTGTGGGAGGTACCAGAAGGGGTTTTCCAAATACACATATTTTTCGGTAAACAGTACATTCTGAAATACATTGCATTGTGCTGAACTATAAGCGTTTATGTGCACTGGTATATTAAAGTTACGAGCTATGTAATTTTGGTATGATTTGGTCATTTTGTGTGGGATGTACAAAAAGGGGCGGGGTGATAACGCCCACTTTTTACAGGACTATAGGCCTAAAACAGCATTACACTGTACAAAATTTCAAGTATTTGTATGCACTGGTATTAAAGTTACAAGCCGTTTACTTTTGGTACGAAACGGTCCATTTGTGTGGGAGGTACCAAAAGGGGCTGTACAATAATGCCCATTTTTTACCGGACTATAGGCGCTACAAAAACATTATACTGTAGAAAATTTCAAGCATTTTTATGCACTTGTATTAACGTTATAAGCAGATAAATTTTGATGCAAAATGGTCCATTTGTGTGGGAGGTACCAAAAGGGGCATGCCAACTTCACTCATTTTTCTCGAGTTAATAGCGACTAATATACTAATATTATGTGCAGAATTTCAAAAGATTCGAATAAGTAGTATAGAAGTTATTAAAGAATCAATATTTCACTAAATTTTAACCCTTTGTGTGGGAGGTACCAGAAGGAGTAGACCAATATGGCCCATCTTCGAACTCATCCGGAGATAGATCAAAATATTACCACATACTAAATTTGAAGTCAATCGGTTAATCCTTTCGAGAGTTATCGTGCGCACCAGCCAGCAGACAGACAGACAGACAGACAGACAGACAGACAGACAGACAGACAGACAGACGGACGGACATTGCTCATTCGACTTAAAATGACCCAAAACGGATTTCCTCCCAACATACTTAGGGTCTTAGATCACTCCTTCGATGTGTTACACTTTTTTCCGTAGCAAATGATATATACCCTCGTCACACTAAAGTGAGGGTATAATCAGCAAGTAAGAAACGTAGATTGCATTCAATTCTATAATCGGAAAATCTTTGAAGTGGAAAAGATGTAAATCATAGGAGTTTCAAAACATAATAAAATTATTTTCCAAAATTTTCAAATATTTTCAAAATATCCCACAAAAATTCCATGACTCTGCACCTACACTTGTGGAGGCTGATGCCCTCACACGCCAACGCCAATGATCTTTCGTTGCCATCACCGGCTATTGTGAAAAATTTATTTCCGTAATTGGAAGAAAATCGATCAATTTTCCGAGACATGCATATGAAGAAATTGCGATTATTTGTTCACACCGTGGCTGATAATGTTGGCGTAATTAGCGGCAACAGCAGCGGCAGCAGCAACATTACGGCAGCTGTCCGTCCGTCTGGTCGCTGAATGATTTCCAAACAATTTGTAATGTTTTGCAAGATTAAGACAAAAATGTTCTTCTCATGCTTTGAGGTCCGGAGACTGCCAAGCAAAGCTGGTAAATGTTTTTGATTTGCTCCATGGTGTATGGACGGACAAGGACAGATGGACTGGTTACTTGACGCGATAGAGTTGGTCGAGCCGTTGACGTTGATGGTGGTTTGAGTCATAACAAACGCCACTTTTGTTAGACACCGCAATTCGTTTCCATCGACAAATATTCATTCATCATTTTGTTGTCAGGTCTTTTTAATTTTGTTTTTCTCCGTCTTCCACTGGTTGTGTTTCTTTGAGCCGGCAATAACAGTAATTGGCGAAATGTTGGTAAAACATAGGTAAGAAAGAATGGGTAAAATCAAGCGGGACCGAATATATCAGACCCTAACAGTCGAAACTATAAAGGGTTGTATGGACAACATTGGGGGATTACAGCTAAAACACGAAGTCTATAGATGGAGAAATCCGATGGATAGACGGACGCAGAATACATGAAAATTAAGACCCAAGGACAGATAAATTGTAGAAGGAACTAAACGATAGATACGAGTAGAAGGAAAAAAGGGGGAAACAAATTATAAAGGTTGGACGAATGGAAAAAGTCTCATGGACAGTTGTGAGAGCAAAAGATAACCCAAAGTACACACGTAAGGCTAATCATGCGGATGAATGGACAGATATAACGATGGACAGGCTCAGTTGAAAATATATAAGTAGATAATCGAAAAATAATACACGTAGTAGGGAAAGACGAAGAACAGAAGGATAGAAGGACGAGTAGATAGTCAGATGGATGGAAAACAATCGCGCGGACCAATGAAACAGCTGAACTGACATCAGAATGGAAATAGTGATAAAAAAAACCAATGGCTCACTGAAAATAGTTGATCGAACTGATGAAATAGTGTAGAAATAGATAGCCAGATAAACAGACTGAAAGACGAGCAACTTAAATAGATTTGTGGGCAGGCTAGGTAGTATAGAAATAGGAACCAGTAAGGATAGTCGGGCGGTACCGACTATATGACACCCTAAACCATTCTAAAATATTGAAAAAAAATTGCGAGGTAGGTTTGTTCCTCATTTTTTCTCCTATTCAATATCTACAACTTTGCTTCAGACACAAAAGAGATATTCCGTACGGTATACCGAGAAAAAAAGCTGCTAAAAATCCCTTGAGCAAAAAAATGTTATGGCCATTATATTTTTAATTGAGCAAATTTGACTAAACGAATGATGCAGAAGTTTTTATTTTCGGGGCTACGTTCAATTCTCAGAACTGAGTCCCAAAATCAATGAGCTGAAAAATGCTGTACTGTGTAATATAATAATAGGGCTAAAGTGCCAAATCGGATGAATCAGCTAGCTAGTCGATCGGTATACTTTAAGATGGGTCTAGTTGTAGTATTTCTAGGTGCTACAAACATCTGCCATGAAACAAACTTGTAATACCCTGTACCACAGTGATGTGTAGGGTATACAAACTTTGGACTGCTAAAAAAACAGACGACGAATGGTCGGCAGGATGAAAGGGTAGATAGAATTACAGTTTAGGAGATAGGCCCTCGATCATTGGAACATAGAGGCGTTGGAGATAGACGGAGGTAAAACTAGAAAGGGCGAGCGAGAGGACCTACGGAAAGTGAAAAGATATAAGTTAAAACAGAGATGAAAGAAATAATGGGTCGAAAAAAGGACGAAAATAAGGACAAACGGAAGGAAAACAGAAAAACAGTGGGAATAATTAGGAGATAGAAAGTAAAACGGTAGGACCCGAAAAATCTACTAAAAGAATAAATATTTAAATAGAAGGATACATGGAATGATGGAACAATGGACGAAAGGGTGGATGAGATTGATGACAGAAGAACGCCGAACAGAAGTATGGATGAACGATCAACAGATGAGTCAACAGACACAGAGGAAGAATTTATGGAAGGAGGATGGACTAAGCAACGGATAGAAGATGTAATGTTACCGAATCCCATGCAGAGAGTCCACGTTAAAATCAAAGACTAAACCATTGCATTTTTCATCGGTAGGATGGTAATTCTTTATATTGTCCATATCGTCGTAAATATGAACTTTTGCTTTCGATTCAAACATTACGATAAACTTTGCACAAACTATTTGATGACATAGAGTGTTCACCAAAGTTTTTGATTTTCGAGTTAACATCTTCACATGTGAATTGTTGGTGTTTTGTTTTTTTTTGTTTGCTCTTCGCTCGCTGGGTGTAAAGATTACGTTTGATGATTGTTTTTCGGTTTTGAGGTCAACACCAGCAACATACATAGAGTTTGAAATTTAAAAAAGAACAGAAAAAGTAACAATTCCGTCAAGAAGTCGTAGAAGCGGCATAATCATCTTCGACCTCAGTGAAGCATTATTACTCGTATCTTCAGCATCAACATCCCGGGCAACATCACCATCGCAGCCATTCATAATGATTGGCATCAACGAAACAAAAAGCTTGTTAAAAGTATGCTGCCGCCTGAACACCTCACATGAAGCCGAAGCAATAGACAGTGGGGAATTTCTTCTATGTTTTACTTTGTTTTTTTTCGGTACACTGAAAAAAGCGCACTTAGAATCAATGAAATTATCCTAACTTATGATACAAATCATTACACCTTGTACTTCAGTTAGAGACATAAAACGACATTAAATCAATTACATCTTGTACTTCAATTATAGGCATGAAATGTCCTTAAATCTGTAACATGTTGTAATTTATTCAAGTGCATGTTATATTTCTCATCAAACCACCCTTATTGGGCTTTTCAATTTCCTAATTTGTTATACACACGCGAACGAACAGACCGGTCCTCTACCATCGATTCACAAGAACTGATTCAAAAAACTCTAACAAACTTCACTGGCAAACTCATTTTTACGATTAACGATACTCTCAATTGTCTTCTCGCAAATAAAAACGAGATCATCCTAAAAATAAAATCGCATCTATATATTATACAACGGGTTTTCCAATAGGGATGATATGATTTTGAAGTGACGTTTCGGCCATTCGTAATATGTCATGATCCGTCATTTGTTTTTCATTGTATTCAGTAGTGTATACAATTTCTTCGTGGAGAGTATACGCAAGAACAACGTTTTTAAATTATTCAGTTTATTTTATAGCTCTCGTTAAGAGCTATCTTTTGCCATTGACCGATTCCCGATCCGACGTACCGTTGAGGAGTTAGAGCAAAAATAAACTTTCTGTTCACATTTGAAAATGACGCTAAGTCCATTTTTTTAAAAATCAAAAAAAAACACTTTCATTCGACCTACGAACTTGACGCCCATGAGCAATATTTTAGCTCTCGATAAGAGCTATCGTGTGCCTACATGCCACACAGCAAATGAAACAATTGAATTGTTGCGAGAAAAGTTTGGAGATTCGATTATTTCAAGAAATTGTGATAATGAATGGCCTCCAGGAAGTTTTGATTTAACACCATTAGACTATTACTTGTGGGGTTATTTGAAGGCATAGGTCTTTCGAAATAAACCAGACTTGTTGCTTCAAGCTTTACAAGTCAATATTGAACGTGCCATTCATGACATACTATTTAGTGGAAAAAGTGCTCGAAAATTGGGTTCATCGAATCCGTTCCTGCAGAAGAAGTCGTGGAGGCCATTTGAATGGCGTTTTATTTAGAACTTAATTGTATCGATTGTACTTCACATTAAATAAAAAACTGTTGAATTTGCTTAACAATAAGTGTTTTTTTTTTCAAAGAAATCATATCACTCTTATTGGAAAACCCTGTATAAAAATAGCATTCTTTCAAAGGCAACTGATCCTTAACTCAAAGCCAGCAAAGACGATAAATATCTAAGGGCTTAAAATGAAGGGCATGTTGTCTTTAACAATCGGACATGTAAATGTGTATAATTTTCTGTCCAAAATCATTAAAACTATTTGCATTTAACCTCCTTGATTCTTGACTTTTTTCAACTTGAATTGATCTTGCGATCGTGCGATTCTCCACGTGTACAATGATTGCCTGCCTGTAGCTACATATCTTTATCTCATAATACTAAACCACTCTGTCAGTGGTTAACATTCTCAAAACATCTAAACAAATGACAATACTCAGCATTTCTCTTGGTCCTCAAAGCATTGCCAATGTTAATTATTGTGTACCATTTGCTAGTGATGGGGCTTTTTCAGTTGTTAGATATTGGTCAATGCCAGTCCTCAGAATGTGTGAAAAATAATCACACGCTTAATTGCTGATTTCCTCTGACAGTCTTGAGAAGAATTTACTGCCTAACAAAAAAAAAACAACTTTCTAGTTTTTCTTAGATAGCAGGAGAAGACTTTCCACACAGTATCCCCTCTAACTACCAAATGAAAGTAACATTCGACCTAGAAACAAATGGATGAACTGACCCATCTACAAAATTAAACCAATTTAAGTTAAGGTTATTTTTGGAAATTTTGCAGACCAAACCGAATATGTTACTTGAATTAAGTTTTCAACTACCAAACGAATGGCAAGCGATCGTCTGTCTGTCCGGCAAGACAAGACACAAATCATAATGATGATGACAACTTTCCGGTTGAGCTCAGTGGGGGAGTTAACGCTTTTCGAGTTGAAGTTGGAGTACCTTAACAATGTTTACCTTGACTTGAATGTTGTTACACTGCGAGTGAATGCGAGCATCTATCTATCTTGGCATGGAATCACATAATCATCACAACAGTTTCAATTATAAACGTGACAATAAAACACTTGAGTGATTTTTTTTAATGCTCGCATTGAATTTTTTAAATGAAGTACGAGTATATATATGAAGTACGAGTATGTACCTGAATCGGACCGCGAAATGTCATTAACACTTTCTGTGTTACTTTTCAGCATTACTCGCAAAATTACATAAACATTTTATATAATAATGTTTATGGAGCAGATCACTCTTTTAATCGGGTTTCATATAAAACTGAAGACTGAAAGATAAACGAACAAGAAGTTTCTCTCCTAAATGGAAATAGCAATGGTCAAAAATTGTTCCCATAGTTTAGGTATGAAATGTACTTATTGTCTTTGGAAAAAAATTTCAAAATTGTCTGCAGATAAATCTTGAGAATTAATTAATTATTTGAGAGACAATTCGCATTCAACCATCAGCTTTCAATTAAAGTAGGGCTTGTGCTAGACGAGCGTAACACTTAACTCATCTCATTTCTATGATGAGTGAGTCGAGAGTGGCGAAGAATATCCTAAAAATACACTGCAGCCGGAGAGTTGCAGTGTTACTATCGTGACTACCTGCAGAAGCAACGCTGATTCCCAGCAAAAAATAAAAGAAGTACTTCCAAAAGAATAACATTATAAGTACTTCCAATTCATAAGTATGAGCATTTTTTCGGCATTTAATGAAGTTCTTCTAAATAACTAACCAAAATGTGATTTCGGAATATAAATTATTAACCCAAGAATGCATAATTTCAAAACGATTGGATGTAAAATGAATCTTGTGAAGTGATAAAAGTCCAGATCAGAAGGAACATATGTATGAGGGCTATGATATATATGTAAAATACTGCGTCTATAGTGCTAAAGGGAAGAAATATATATTTATATGGCGGCTATATCAGAATTAGTGAATGGTTCTGGAAGCTAGTCGACTTTTTCATCAATTAAATTTCGTTTCAGTCGACTAGGTCGATAAATCGGACCTACAAGTCGACTTTTTCATAGCCAATTAAAATAACATAAAGTCATTTCAAAGTATGCAGATTTTCTTCGAAATATGTTAAATTTTGGAATTGTAGTACATTGGATTGCGATAAAAACTGAATTTATTAACAACACTTTATACTTTCCAAAAATGTTAATATAGCGTCACCAGAAGTGCCCAAGAGCCTAACCCTCAAAAAATGAAAATTCGTTTTTAGTCAAAAAATTACGATTTTATTCAAGAAAAAAAGACGTAACATCAAGTGCTCGTTTTTGATAAAGAACAAAAGGCGTAACTCACATTGTATTAGACAGAACGTACTGTATTCATCTATTTAACCTTTGTAAAGGGTGTCCCAAGAATCTCGCAACATTCGAAGTGACATTGTTTGACATTTGAATAATTGTTATTGTTTGTTAGTAGAAGGTACGAGGTTAGTAAAAATGGAGAAGGACAGCGAAGGGAGTTCGTTAATTGGGTATTGGAGAGACAACATGAAAATGCTGATTTTGCCGATAAAATCATCTTCAGTGACGAGGCCCATTTTCATCTTGATGGCTTCGTCAATAGGCGGAATTGTCGCATTTGGGGTGCGGAAAATCCTCGAGTGATTCACGAGAAGCAAATGCATCCTCAACGTGTCACTGTGTGGTGTGGTTTTTGGGCTGGAGGAATCATTGGACCTTTTTTTTATGACAATGAGGCAGGTCAAGCGCAAACAGTCAATCGTGAAATGATAACCAGTTTTTTCTTGCCTAGAATTGAAGAAATTAATGTGGAGGGCATGTGGTTCCAACAAGACGGCGCCACATGTCATACAGCCAGAGAAACAATTCAATTGCTGCATCAGTAATTAAAAAATTGAGCTCTTCTTGGGACACCCTTTAGTTGTTCTCTTGTTGCTGTTTTGATTTTTGTAAATCGTGTTTGACACCTATTTTAGATGCAAAATTCTATATGGGTCTGTATTTAAATTTGGCCTTTATCTGAAGGGTATCCATTTTTTTTTATCAAATTTCGCAGTGTTCGTGATTCTATAAACTAATCTCTGCCAAATTTAATAATGCTCTGATGTAAAACATGAAAACACACTTTTCCATCCTTGCTAGTGACCGTTTATTCTCGGATTAAAAAATCCTTTGTGCAAAATATAGTTAGTACATTTGACTAAAATATGACTTCTATGCAGCTTAGATGCTAAATCTGAAGGTACACATCCATGCGAGTATGTGGAGCTATATGTAAATTTGAACCGATATTGTTCACACAGATATTAACTGTTAAAATAAGACACTCTTTGCCAAATTTCATGAACATCGAAAGGAAATTGTATCTTCTATAGAGGGTATAAGATAAATCGAAGGTACATTCATATATATTACGATATCTGGTTCTAAACTGATATTTAAATAGTTAAGAGATTTTTGATCGTTCGCCGTAGACGAAAGAAATACGGATTGTCTTTCAATTTCAATACGAATTGTCTTGTCCCAAAATAAAGATATGTACAAAATTTCTTTGAGATCGGACTATATTTGTGACCTGCACATAGATTACAAGAACGCATGCACAAAATGACATAGCTAAATCGGTTCAGAAAGTGATTCTAAGTCGATCGGTATAATAAACGATGGTTCTATATATCTCTTCTCATTTTTGGTGTTAGAAACAAATGCATAAAATCATAATAAATTGTACCACCGTGTGGTGTAGGTTATAATTAAATAATTTTAAAAGAAATTGTGGTAATTAAATATACCATACCATACATACTGTACCACACTGTGGTACTTTACTACTCTCTGAACCGGGGCTACGGAAAACCTTTTTTTTGTGAGAATGTTAAATACACTATGGGGTCACACTTTTCAAGAGCCATCTACACCATACAGATTACAGACATCTTCAAATGTCCTAAACATACATACATATATATGATCGTTGATCTCTTTGGCCAATAGTATATTATTTATACGTTCCCTTCCCTATGTCAACATTTGTATTCCATTAAAATATGAAATCTCTGGACCCAAAGATGTTAATAAGATCGACATACATTCATCAAATAAATACAACACCAAAAAAGCAAATCTTACGGTGCTTTAAAAGAATTGTGCAAAAGTGGTGACAAAGAAGTACTTCCCCGGCGCGACAACCCATTGTTAAATTCATTGGTGAAAATCCAAATTAGAACAACTTCCGGATCATAAGTTGGGTATTTTTATTGCTTCTTTGGATGCTCTTTTTTTGCTGGGTTGTGGAAGGAGATGCCTCTACTTAATGCTCACCTCCATCAGTTATAATTTTCTGGTCTTCACCTAGGCGCTCAAAACGAGTTGCTTCTTTTTAGGCAATTTCTCCCCTCACACGTAAGATTTAATGGAAGAGGGAGAGAGAGAGAGAGACCGATCAGCACTGATTTTTAAAGGGGTTATCCCGACGACAGATTTTTTTGTTAAAATCTTTTGATTATAACCAATGGTATATAATAATATAACTTTCGAAGTAAATTGGGTAAAAATTTCATGAAAAAATCTGTATATATAAAAATGGAAAAATGTTTGTTTGTATGTATGTATGTATGTGTTTTATAGTCGCTTAAACTACTGGACCGATTTTAAAAATTTTTCTTTTGTTTGAAAGCTATTTTGTCTGAGATGGTTTTGGAAAAAAATTTTTTGCAAAAAGTGGGCGGGGAAAATGTGGGCGTCGCAAATCGTTTGTTTGTCTGTCTGTTTATGTGTTTGTTCCAGCATAACGCCTAAACTACTGAACCGATTTTTTGAAATTTGGTGGACAGATAGACCAATGCCTGGGAAGTGACATAGGCTACTTTGATTTTCGATTTACCGCCGAGTGATTTTCGTTCATTTGACCGCTGAGGCTCCTGTTAGAGCTAGAGAGCTGAAAGTTTGAATACACATAGACAGCAGTGTTGTATAAACCACGTGCTACTCACTTAATCATTTTTCGGCCTGTGGTCAGTTCAAGCGCTATCAAAAAATTTAGGTTTGTTTTTGTTCTTTCAAAAGCCTCTTTGAAAAAACAAAGTTAAAACTTTGCATATATGAAGTACTATAACCGGAAATATATGCGCGAAAAATAATGTTGAGTTCTCTGAATGTGGTCAATGTAGCAGTGACCAGAACAATTTTCATAAAACCGGACATAAAACGGCGTTTTAAAAATAGTAAAGCCTTTTCAAAATATATCGCTCACCACTTACTGTGGTGGTGAGCGATTCGGTCAATTCTCAGACTGTAGTCAGTGTAGCAGTGACCAACGGATTTTTCAATCTTTCTGTACTTTAAAAGTCCTTTAAGAGCTATGATCCTACTACTTTATGTGTGTATACTGATCTCCAAGGGATGCGATTTTACACCAAGCGACTTTTGACCGCTGGACCGCTGGACCGTTGTGGCTCCTATAAGAGGTAGGATGCTATAAATTTTGTTTATGTATAGACTCGGATTTTGTATACCCTACGGACTATTCAGAAAGTCGTTTTTGGTCCGTTGTCAGTTCACCCGCTATCAAATTCTATCTATTTATATAAAAATGGAAAAATGTTTGTATGTATGTATGTATGTATGTGTTTTATAGACGCTTAAACCACTGGACCGATTTTAAAATGTTTTCTTTTGTTTGAAAGCTATTTGGTCTGAGAGGGTTTTGGAAAAAACAATTTTGCAAAAAGTGGGCGGGGCAAATGTGGGCGTTGCAAATCTTTTTTTTGTCTGTCTGTTTGTTCCAGCATCACGCCTAAACTACTGAACCAATTGTTTTGAAACTTGGTGGACAGATAGACCAATGCCTGGGAATTGCCATAGGCTACTTTGATTATCAATTTTCATCCGAGTGATTTCGACCACTTGACCGCTGAGGCTCCTGTTAGAGCTAAAGAGCTGAAATTTTGCATACATATAGACAGGAGTGTTTTATAAACCACGTGATATTCACTTAAATCGGCCTGTGGTCAATTCTAGCTCTATCAAAAACTTGAGTTTTGTTTTTGTTCTTTCAGAAGCCTCTTAGAAAATACAAAGTTAAGGCTTTGCATATAAATAAAGTACTATTAACGGAAAATATATGCGCGAAAAAAAATTTGAGTTCTCTGAATGTGGTGAAAGATATATTGCACAATTTGTTAGCGAGAGTGCTGTAATTTTGTGTATATATATATGCTGGCAGTCTACGTCAGTGGTCCAAAAATGGACGGTATCGGAAATATGGGGCAACGAAGTGGACCGGGTCCAGCTAGTATTATATAAAATTATTGGGAGTGAAAAAATGAGCTTTGTTTGTTTTAGCAGCTTAAAGATGCTGCCGACCCTAGTATATCCAGATGTCGTTTACTCAATGCGGGACAATAGCAAAGCAGGTACTCAATGCTCCCCACTTCTTCCTCATTTTCCCAACGTCTGCAAAATTCATTGGACTCAATTCCCAAACTCATGGCATGTTCGCCAATCAGGCAGTGTCCCGTCAGAACTGACACTAACGTAGACAGCATTTTCTTCTATAGTGCGAGGAGATATTTAGACTTTCTCAGGTCATATCTTGGCCAGATTTGTCTAGCCACCCTGCAGGTGCCGATTCCTGAGCATCTTTCATTCGACCGCCTATGGCAAAGCTTGTAAGTGGACAGGGGTACACCAACATATGCAAATTCTTCGAGAATTTGCAATGTCGTCCCTCAAAATCATCGTCTTTGCAGTTCGCCGGATATCTTTATGTCCAGGCAACCATATGGGGTGTATATTAAACTGATCAGCCATATCCTTAAGAGATCTGCAGCAGTCGAGGGCTGTTTATGAATTTAGGGATGTTGCCTCCAGAGATTTAATAGCCGCATCGTTGTCGGAGTAAATAACGACTACAGTGTTGTTCACTATGTTGCGACTCAGCCTCTTGGCGACTTATTGCCATTATTCAATACTAAGTTCTTTACTCTTGTATATAAGTAGAGATACTTTCTATTACCTGGCATTCTGCCAAACCATTCCTCCGTGTTATTTGTACCTGCACATTGATGACAATTCAATCATAATGATGATCTGGTTACTACTTCTATAGCCACAATATCAATCGGCAGTACTTAGATGGAGTAGAACTTGAAGAGGCTCCGTTGCTATAGTCCTTAAGGCTCCGCTGATGCTCACGCAGGCAGTTCTCTTAATTTTTGACAATTGTTTTGTAATGGATAGTTCCTCAGTTGCCGTCCACAATACCATAATGCCATGCAACAGTATTGGACAAAGTACTGCTAAATATATCCAATGGACGATTTTAAGATAGAGGCCCTCACTGCGACTCTACAGCTATCCTGCAGGAATATGTATAAAGCGACGTTGACCTTCACTCCACGTTCCGGAACGCTAAGTCTGACTAACAGTTTCCTAACTATAATTATTCCTAGATATTTTGCTCTTTCAGAAAAGGTTAGATCTAGAGTCGGATAAACAAACCCATTCTGTTTTGTTTGGGTTAACTCCCAAATCGCTACTTCTGGCCTAGCTAATTTGTTCTGAGCTACCTGTAGGATGTCTTCGAGGACGTTTTCGAATTTGACCGTTTCTGCGATTGCCACGTCGCACGATGGGAAAATATGATGAAATATGCGCGCATAGGACTTTGAAAACATCTTCCAAAAATCATTTTTTTGGGAGTGTTATTTTATTGTGGATAACATTCAATGAAAATATCTTAAAATTTCATTAAAATTTCTCCAGGCGATTTCGAGTTATGACCATTCAAAGTTAGCCTTTTTTACTAATAAATGCAAATAACATTGCGATAATAAAATTCATATACGTTTATTGGTGAAATGCGATAGGACTTGTAATATATTATAAGGTTATATTCATCTTAAGTTCTGTTTATACGACGTATTTTTAACGTCTTCCAATAAAGAGATATTTCAAAGTAAAACAGCATTTTTTTTGTTTTTCGAAAAAATTATCCACAGTAAATGGAATACAACCTTTTGGGTCACGTGGGATCACTACCATATAACATAGATAAGAGAGGTGACTTATGGATGAATCCAACGGTACCTAATCTATCTGCGACTTTTTGCGATTATGGCAAATTTTTGTACTTTACATATGTGCTTTTTTTTATTTAAATATACTGAATATGTGTATGAGCTATACCAATCTATGAACCGATTTTCCCGAAACATATGGACCGATTTTCTTCGACTTTTCTTTTATTATCTGTCTACGACACATTGTGTAAAGTGCTTTAGTGAAAAATTCCAGCTTTCAAAAATATTTCAGCCCACAATTTTATCCTATTTAAGTTGTCTTAGTTTAAATTTTAAAAACATGGCAGGTTTTGTAGACTCTTATCGCAATGTTGACCAAAATATTTTTTAACTTCAATGGTCTGTATATTTAAAACGCAGCAACATACAATCAAGAACCTGAAACAGATTTTAAACTAAATTTTGTCAGCTTTAATTTAAAATCAAGATCACTGAAGTTGGCACGATATTCGGGGCTTTACACCAATTTCCACAAAGTCGCTTTTGAAGCCCCACTGTGCGATAAATGGTAACAGTAAGAAAAATCTGTCTACACCAAATTATTCTCCAAAGAATTCTCCTGAAGATTGTCCAAACTGTAGGACTCTATCTCTAACGGTATAGTCGTGAGATAAAAAATACTGCTTTTTCCCATTGTGCGTCGTCCGGATTTCATTCACCGCTAGGTTCAAAATTAGTATCAGTGTACAAACCTTGTTAGAGTTGTGGACCCAAGACATGCGCCCAATAAGTCTTTGAATTAGTCTAGCCAGAATTCAGCTTTAGATGTGAAAGCGCCGCAAATACCGCATCAGAGTGATTGTTGTTAAAGCCCCTTCTATGTCAAGAAATGCCACAATAGCGGATTACTTGAAATCGAGGGACGATTCTATAGTGCCCAGAAGTTCGTGCAGGGCAGATTCTGTAGACTTTCCCTAGTTGTAAGCATGTTAGTTCCCCGACAGGAGTTTTGTATCCAGGGTTTCCCTAATTAACGAATCTAAAAATCTTTCCAGACCTTTCAATAGGAAGGTGGACAGACTAATTGGTCTAAAGTATTTTAGCTTAGTGTGCGATATCCTTCCCGCTTTGGGTATGAATACCACTTTGGAATCCCCCCATCGATTGGGAATGTATGAGAGCCTTATACAGCTTTCACAAATTTATCTTAAAGTGCCATTTTTGCCTGAGATTGACATTCGTGCGCCATCGTTTGTTGGAACTTTGTCGGCTCAGCCGATTGTTGAAATTTGATCGGCTAAGCTGATCAGCCGCCGCCGCCGATCGGTATTTTTCAATGCGCCGCCGCCGCCAATAATTTTGGTCGGCTTCATTGCCTGGCCTCATCCTGGAAATAACCCATTGTAGAGGAGGCAGTGGATAATATCGTAAGTAGCCTTGCGGCATCATCGACCTATTTCCACTTCTCTACAGAATGTATGCCAAAAATGCCTCTGCGCTTTTCTAAGCTCCTTCTTATAGATTTTGAGTTGATCTTTATAGGCATTCCACGTCATTGGTGACCCCAGTAGAGTTTGCCTTGTTGAATAGCTTGTTGCAGGTCTTCTTCCTAGCCTTTAGCTCAGAAGTCCACAATGGGGTGACAACGCTGCAATTACCACATCTCAGTGAATGCTTTTAAAAGCCCCTTCAATTTCAAGAAAGGCCCCCCGAGTGAATCCCTTGAAATATAGGGACGATTCAATGGTGCCCACCAGCTCATGCTGGACCTATTCTGTAGACTTGTTATTGTGGTAATCTTATTGGTTTCCGAGAGTTTTTATCCAAGGTTTCTCTTCAAACATATCTAAGAGCCTTTCCAGAGATTTTAGCGGGAATGAGGATAGACTAATTGTCCTGAAGTTCATAGGCCTAATGCGTGCTATCTTTTCCGCTTTAGGTATAAACCACTTTGATATCCCCCATCGATTGAGGATGTACGAGAGCATAATGCAGCATGCATAAATCAAACAGGAGATAATGTACTTTTTCATCTTCTAAACGTCTACTGGTGAAATGCCAATTGATCCAAGTGATTTGAAAGGCTAACAGTTGTTAATCATCCATATATTCGTAAATCTGCATTTAGCACTCAACAATTTGGCGACATTTACAGTCCACTCACATTCTTGTTGGTCCTGCCAGATCTCGAGATCTGGTATTATTTGATTCAATGTTTTTAGAAGAAAGAGAAATATTTGAGAGAAAAATTCTTCTTAAGATAGACCTAGATTGATATATGTAGCGAAAAGTATTTACATGATTAACAGTTCTGCTCTGAAGAGATAATAAGGACATATCGAGGTATGTTCTGGAATTAAACTAATTTAATTTTTTGGAATTCTAGGGAAATAAAGCCGGCGGTTTTTTTATGAGACGCCAGTATTAATCTTTTTACGAAATCGTAATGATTCCTTTTAGAAAATATTCCCTTGCTATCTAACTTCGTGGACTTCTACATGCAAAGAAAAAATTCGTTCCTGTGAAAAGAAATATTAGACAACTACAATTCTCTTTTGCCGGAACTGAAATTTCGTTTGTTGTGACAGAAACTTATTTCGCGTAAGTAATTGTTTGTTCTGACCAAAAGAATTTCAGTCGTCGTAAAGGAGAATTTTAGTTTTCTAATATTTCGTTTCACAGAAACGATTTTTTTCTTTGCGTGTATACTCTGTGTCATCACAAACAATAATGTTACTTACATTATTGACCGGAATAATCAATCAATTAAAAATATTTATTATGGAATAGTAAAATCATATTTACACATTGAGATTGTAGGTAGCATTTCAAAGTACGTATTTGCATACATCTACTGTCTAACCCTTAAACATATCGCTCACTTACTTCAAGACTGTTATATTTCAAAATTAAAAATGTTTAAGGTTGTCTTGCAGAACTGCGAATTTTGTAAATATCCATAAATTAATCTCAACGAAATTTACTTTATAAGTAAACAATCATATTTCGGATTATTACACCATTTTTAAACATCCTATTTCATCTTATTTACCTTTTTTACGGACTTAAAGTTACACATCTAGACAATTTTCAATTTTGAGTTACGACAGTCTTGAAGTAAGTGAGCAATAATATCATGCATGTCGCTTCTTATCAAACTTGATGTCTGGTTAACTGCTGAGATACTTGAAAAGTATTTAAAAAAATTTTGGATTAAATTTTTGTATAAAATTAAAAGTTAAAAAAACACTAAATATACGCTGATCACTGTAAAGGGTGTTTTTTGTGAACTTTAAATTTGCAAAATTGTAATGCTATTAAAATATGTTTTTTTATTTATTTTATGTGTTATCCGCCTCCAGCAACATACACATCACATATGTATAAGTATGCATAGAGACAGGTCTTTCTGTCAAGTAAACTGAGGCGGCCTAAACGCTTAACTATGAACCAATGGCAAATGTATGTAAAAACTAATGAAAAAAACCTAATTCAATTTCGACTTTTTCAATGTCAAAACAAACCATAAGTATTCATATGGAGTATAATCATCCATTCATACATACATAGGGGCTGGATGGAATGTTTTAGGCTATATTTATGAATAAAAAGAGTATCCACTGTTTCACTACCAGACACCTTCAATCACTTCCATGGTACTGGCTTACCCCCGCTTCTGCAAAAAAAAAGAAACATTCATTGTTCAGTGGTTACACCGCTAAACTTTGCAGGTACTCAACTTACGGGGAACTAAAGTACATTTACCCGTTTGTTCGCAATGTAGGTAAAGACATATTCAAATTGTCGACAAAGCCGCTGGCGCACCAGCATTGACGACGACGACAATGACGATGAGACACTTTGAAATTGTGAAAGTCAATCTATGAAATTTCAATTGCCCGTCGTAGTACTCGTGTTTCGTGTCTGCCACAGTCAAGGTTTTGCTGATGATTAGATTTCAGTTTTGGTTAATTTCAAAATATATTGAATTACTTTTAAACCCAGAAACCGAAAGCAGCTCTGATTAAAATTTTGCAAAATGGTTTTTGAGAATTTTAACAATAAAGAATTCATGTGTGGGAATTTGAATAGGTGGATTAAGGGAAATGGCAATGATCTACAAGGAAGGACGTAATTTTTGTTAAATTCAGCAAAATTACATATCCAGCTATTATATCGATACCTACATTCTACAACATGCTAAGTCGACTTAGCATGGTTTTAGAGAGATTGCATTTTTATTACATTTTTTTTAATATTCCAAATTATATTCCGTAAAAATTTGGTATTTATCCGTCGACCCAATTTCTATATTCACAATATTCACAAATCAGTACAGGTCTTTCGATTTTAATTATAAAGGAATTTCACACAAATTTAAAATATTCATCAAACTTTGATCGCCTCTCCTGAAAAACTACATTTTTGCACTTAGCATAGTTTAGAATGGAGGTATCGATATAGAGACTAAGGTTGTCTTCATTCCAAAAGCGGCAAAGCCGTCCAACACAGGGCCTAAGGATTTCCGGTCGACTAGTCTATCGTCATGTCTCCTTAAAAGCTTGGACAGTTAAATCGATAGTTGTCTTAGAACTAAAATTGATCTCAGGCAGGCCGTTTTTGAAAGGACTTTTTTTGATTTTTTCGAAAAAAGAGCCAAATTGACCCAATAAGAGGGGAGCTAGAGGGTTAAGATCTTCCACATAAATGATCCTCCTAAAATTCCACTATATAACTCTGGCAATAAGAAATCTCTCAGACATTAACTTAAAGCATTTTTTCATTTTGTATATAGTTATAATGCTCCCTTCGACAAAAAAATGAAAACTTTGACCCACAAAATGAAAACTTTGATTTTTTCGAAAAAAAGATCAAAATTGGCCCAATAAGAGGGGAGCTAGAGGGTTAAGATCTTTCACAAAAATGATCCTAATAAAATTCCACTATATAACTCTGACAATAAGAAATCTCTTAGACATTAACTTACAGCATTTTTTCATTTAGTATAACGCTCCCTGCGACCAAAAATTTAAAACTATGACCCACTGTAAAAAAACTCAGACCAGCTGAATCATAAGTTTATTCTAAATTATCAAAAATTATCTACTCAATATGCCCTTTCAGAATTATAGGGTCGCTGCTCTGTTCCAAAAATGCTGTTGGACAGTGCTATTAAAGAGACATTGGAATGGCTGAAAATTAATGTTCTGACCAAAGTCGGTATAAATGTTTTCTCTGGTAGTCAGACTACTATCAAGTCCCTGGAAACTATATTCCTGAATCCAAGAACTGACCTCGACTGTAGTAGATCTCTTAACGAGATGGCTGAACAGTTTTATATTTACCTGCTATAGGTGCCGGGCCACAGGGACATACTAGAACTACAAGACAGATTGACTGTATGTATGGGCATGCCTTTAGCGACCTGCAAACTCTTCTTAAGAGATAGTACTCTTACGGCAACAAATGACAGGTGGTCACTAGTACGGAACTGCACCCTGCTATGGGTGCCGGGCCACTGGGATATACTAGGGAACTACAAGACAGATGAACTTTTGTATGTGTGGACATGCCTTTAGCGACCTGCAAGATCTTCTTGAGAGATATGACACATACGGAACCAAATGACAGGTGGTCACTAGTCAGGAACTTCATTCATTCCAGGATATTGTGGCCCGGCCTAAACTCAAAAAGCACTGCTGTCGTTGTCGAGACCGTACACGCAAAGAAACAATTCGTTTCTGCGAAACGAAATATTAGACAACTACAATTCTCGTTTACGACGACTGAAATTCTTTTGGTCAGAACAAACAATTGCTAACGCGAAATAAGTTCCTGTCACGACAAACGAAATTTCAGTTCCGGCAAACGAGAATTGTAGTTGCCTAACATTTCGTTTCGCAGAAACGAATTTTTTCTTTGCGTTTATGTCTCACTTATCGTGTCTGTCATGATGGGTCACTGTCTTATTGGACGGCACGCAGAGGGCTTGAAGGTCATAAAAAATGACTTTTGCAAATGCAATGGAGAAGAAGAGGAGAAGGAATCATTAGCACACCTTCTGGGTCTGTGCCCCGCTCTGTCTAGAAAGCGGCATACAACCTTAGGCTCCTTTTCTTTGGATAGTTAGCTAACTTGGCAGATATTGTAATCCGCCAACTTTTCAGCTTTTAAAAGCAATCAAATTGGTTCAACGGGAGGAGCTAGGGATAACTTATGTATTCACATACTTCCCTGTGGTAACAAAATGGTTCAACGGGAGGAGCTAGGGATAACTTATGTATTCACATACTTCCCTGTGGTAACAAAATGGACTGTATAGTCTAAGTGAGTCTGTTTTACATGCTGTCACGATTAACCTAACCTAGTGCTTATCAAAAAGAAATCTTAGCTATTAGAGAGGTAGCATAATGGCTGAGAATTTATTTTCTGACTAAAACCGGTATCAATATTTTCTTTGATAGTCCGGCTGCTATAAAATACCTGAAACATGTCTTCCTCAATTCAAAAACTGTGCTCAGATGCTGTCGTTATTGAGGTCGGACTTCGCATTTATCGTGTTCGTCATGACGGGTCACTGCCTTATTGAACGGCACTCAGACAGACTAAAGGTCTTGCGAAATGACTTTTGCAGGAAGTGCAGAGCTGTCGTTATTGAGGTCGAATGTCGCATTTATCGTGTCTATCATGACGGGTCACTGCCGAGGGAAGACTGGGGCTAGGGAAGACTGGGGCTAGGGAAGACCTATATTTTTCCTTACGCTTCCTGTGGCAGCACAATGAACTTCCTTTCGATGGCTTATAACCAAGAGCTGCTATATTAAAAAACCCAATTTATCAAGAGAGCGATAAAACTATTGAATTGCAGTTTTCGGGAAAAGGGCAATGAAAATGTTGCACTTTTTTGCAGAATCGAATTCGCCATAAGATATTGTTATAAAACCAATATTGTATTATTTCCTTGAAATTTGCAGGATTTTTCATAATCTCACATGTAGGTGACCCCAAAATCATGCCCAGACCGTGGTTTTGGTTTGTGTCTTTATTGATCATATTCTAATTTAATTTTACGTACTTAATTTTTGGAATTTTCGAAATTTCCTCTAAAATAAAATCACAAATAAAAAATAATTTTAGTGTAGGCTTTTTGTGCAAAAAAATCTTCGACCAATATTAAATTGTGATCCTAAACAAATCATCGCAAAATTCAAAAAATTATCAATCTATTTTTGGAATCTGAAAAAAATCTACTTGATTTATAGCGTGTTAAAATGCTCGATTCAAGCTTTTTCTGGCTTGGTTTATACTACATACCTACTCGTATACCTCCATTCTGTACTATGCTAAGTGCAAAAAGATAGTTTTTGAGGAGAGTCGATCAAAGTTTGAGGATTTTTTAAATGTGTGTGGAATTCCTTTATATAATCGTATAACAGGTACTATTTTGTGAATAACTTTTGATTGGGTTGACGGATAAGCGCCACTTTTTTACTGAATATAATTTGAAATATTTAGAAATTAAAGATGCAATCTCCCTAAAAACATGCTAGCTCGACTTAGCATGTTTTAGAATGTTTGTATCGATATGTATAAACTAAATAATTATCAATATAATTTTCGAATCTGAAAAAAGAAAAACGACTTGATTTACAGCGTATTAAAGGGCTCGATTCAAGCTTATTTTATACTATCGTTCAGGCTTGATTAATACTATACACCAGCTAGAAGTTTCTAATTTTCCGCTTTTTATTTTATTGCAAATCTGAAAATTGTACTGTTCGTGATTACCCAAACCATGTGCATTTTTTGAGTTGAATTCGCTTGAAGATATATTGGAGATTTCAGAATTGGTTTAAGAAATTAATTTTGAAGACAATATCCTTCTGTCTGGGAAAGCAACGACTAATTAAGATATTTGATTTCAAAAGATTTAAAACTTGAACAGACCCTTGTACATAATTGATAGGACATTTTGAGCAATTGTGATTAATAGAATTCTATATAATAAAATGTTTCGGAGTCTATTGGAAAAACAGTTTCTCTTCTGTATTTTCGTAAGCATTTTTTTTTTATTTTGTCAAGTGTGTCTAAGGATTGGTGTTTCCATTTCTCTCACACAAAAACCACTTTGCTAAAATGTGCATAGTTCGACAAGCGGATATTGCCAAAAGTGTTGATGACAAACTTTCTTTAATTGAACTGAGGCTTCGACATAAACCGTTTGAGTTTCAAACCGCCGCCATCCACACCCAATCATGATGGCTATCTATGATTGCTAGCCTGTCATGATCGTTCACATTACACCGTGCGCAAAAAAATATTGTCCCCAATAACAGACTACCGAAACAGCTTTTCAGAAAAGCGACTCAATTACAGATTCGCATAGACTCATATCTTTTGGGAAGGCAAAAAAAACATAGCATGTTTTTCCAGACATTTTGTTTTTTTTTTTTTGTTTGCTTGTTGTTTCTCTGTTGTGGTAATAATACTTGTGATAGGTACACATCCGTACATTATCCATGCATCCATAATGGCCCAAACAAACAGGTATTACACGCATGAAGAAAACGCATTTTCACCTGTTGCAAGCAACGTTCGCAGTGGTGCGCGATCAATGATCGCTTGGACACACCAACCACCACAATCCGAAATTACACGAGAAGACAACATAAGACGGACATTTGGTTGGACGGACAGACCGCCGTCTAACGCTCAATTATCGCTGTTATGTTGTCTGTGGGTTGATAGACCCACCAAAAAACAAAGCGCTCTCAATTTATGCGTCCAACCAAATGGAATGGCATGGACGGACGATGTTGATGTAGTGGTGGTAACTGCTGTCTTGAGAAAAACCACGAATTCAGATCGATTCATTACTAATTTCGAAAGTTTTAGAAGAAATACACCATTTTTTTGATATGGGAGTACCCATTTAGACATGTGAATCATAATTGATGACACTAAAATATTCCAACTTCAAGTCGTGTTTTGAAAATATTTAAATTTGTCAATGATACTTGAGAAGGGGAAATTTTTTCGGTTCTATTTAATTAATGTTCATACTCTGTCTGAAATGAGTTTAAGACAGAAGTATTCCAATTCAAAATTACCAAACTACCGATGGCTTACCAACGTAATTGCTTATGACATCTTAGTCGCCTATTTTCAATCATTGGGACTTCAGCATACAGTGTCGTATGCACAAGAAAGCAACCGGCACCAGCAGACATTTTACTGAAACCATACATGATAAGGCAGCCGGTACTGAAGGATTAAATTCTATCAGAGATGTAATCCCGATGTATTGCAGACATTAACGGGTATCGTTGAATTGCCCTCTGAACTATTCTGAAGTCACTTTCGGAGTTGTCACACAAAAAAGTAATTGGTTCGAATGAATTACCCCGTAAGCAGCTTTCAAGGCAGTTACGAGGGCGGTCCCAAAATTAGCCGACTTGACATATATGGATGGCGGTAGTGGTTTGTAAAAAATTACATTCCTGAAAAGTGGCAACCTTCTAAACCATATGTTTTAAGTATCAAGGCGCCATGATGTTTATTTTTTTTTTGAGCACTCAAAAGTAAACGATCTCAGTGAATTTGTAAACATGGAAAAATTGGTCACTGAGCTGCCAAGACGAACGCTGTAGTGGTCGACCAATTCAGGTGTCCACACCAGAAATGGTTAAAAAAATTTAGAAAAATGCTACACGTCGCATATTGGCGGAGAATTTGATGATGAGAAAACTGTCCGCAAAATGGGTGCCGCGTTTGCTCACAATCAAAACAATGCACCAGTTTGATTGTGAAAAATTCAAATTTTTCAGATAAATGATCGGATGTTTATTTCATAATAATGAGGAAGGTATGCCGTTAATACTGAAAAAAAACATCAGCCAAATGGCTACCACGACCACGATTACAGGGCCATATCCTTTTCATGAAATTTTCCATAACCAAATCGCAAAGTGGCTGCCCTATGTCCTCGATAGCCTCACGAATTCTATCTTTAAGGATTTGAATCGACGCTGAGCTGTTGGCGTAGACCTTATCTTTCACGTGGCCCCATAGGAAGAAGTCGCAAGGTGTAAATCACAAGATCTCGTGGCCAATTGTGATCACCTCTTCGAGAGATTCGAGAGTCCGTAAACTTTTCCCGTAACAGAGCAATGGTTGCGTTGCATGTGTGGCACGTAGCGCCGTCTTGTTGAAAGTAAACGTTGTCCAGATCAATACCATCCAACTCCGACCATAAAACATCATTAATCATCTTTCGATAGCGCAATCCATTCACCGTAACTGTTGATCCAACCTCATTTTCGAAAAAGTAAAGCCCAATGACCCCGCCGGACCATAAACCACACCAGTCACAGTCACACATGAGTCACACGTTGAGGATGGAGAGCCTTCTCAATAATAACTCTTGGGCTTTCCGAGCCCCAGATGCGACAATTTTGCTTGTTAACGTAGCCACCGAGGTGGAAATGGGCCTCATCAGTCAAGATGATTTTGTATTGTTCGTATCGTTTTTTTTTGTTCGATCGTTTTTTGATCGTTTTGTATCGTTCGATGATCGTGTGTCGTTCCATTTTAAGTAATGGCGTAGTTTCTACTTGTCAAATGTCAAAGAATAAAAGCTTCAAAAGTGACAGCTACCGAAATACCGGATGATTCAAAATAACACCTCTTGTTGGAAAACCCTGTACAAAATTTCAAAGAGGCGTGGCAACTTAGCCAATTTTTCTCAATGTGATAGCGACCACGAAACTAATACTATGTGTAGAATTTTTAAGATTCTGAGTAGTAATACAGAAGTTATGAGATAATCAATATTTCACTAAATTTTGACCTGAGATAGAAAAGAAATATTAACACTTACATACACATTTGGAAGAAATCGGTTACTCCTATCGAAAGTTATCGTGCGCACAAGCCAGACAGACAAACGGACGGACATTGCTGAAATTACTTAAAATGGTCCAAACGGATTTTCGCCAAATATTCTTAGGGTACCTTGGGTCACCCCTCCGATGTGTTACATTTTTGGCCCGCAGCATCTGATATACGCCCTCGTTCACAATCGTGGAAATTTAATACAACCAGATTATGTGAAAATTCTCTAATTTCTATATTTATCCATAGATTTTCTTCAAATAGGCATTTCTTCGTTAAGATGCTAATTCGATCAAACAAATTTTTTCCCATTCTTTTCTATATTTTATGTTTTTTTTCATGCCCTTATTACAACGGAAAATGTTATACACAGCCCTTCGACAAAAAATTTGTTGCATAGTGCTATTGAGCTTTTAAAAGCAATCAAATTTGTTCACGGGAGAGGCCAGGGATAACATATTTCCCTTACTTCCCTGTAGGAGCACAATGTACTATAGGTTGGGCCATTGGCCAAACATTGGGCCAAATGTTGACTTTGACTTATGATTTGAGCCCTTTGGATTATTTTCTTTGGGGAGCCATTAAGGATAATATTTTCTTTGGGGAGCCATTATGGATAAATGTTACCCAAAGCATCCCGAGACAATTGCAGCGTTGAAACATGAAATCGATGTTGCCATTAAACAGATTCGACCCGAAACAATCGTAAATGTATTTAAAAATTGGGTTGATCGGACAAGGTACTGTCGAGCCACTCGTGGTAGTCATATGAATGATGTTGTGTTCCATTATTAAATGACAATAAAACCAGAAATTTGAAAAAATTATCAGTACTATTTTTTATAGCCGATTCAAATTTAAAATTGTAAATAGCCCACCCTGTATATAGTCTATATGAGGCTGTTATACAGGTTGCCCCTCTTAAACTAAGCTAACCTAAGTACAAAATGCACTTAATTGAAACTAATCTAAAGGGTCCGCCAAATAATTTTTTTTTTGAAAATGCAAAAAAAAAAACCAGTAAGGAAAGGCTAAAGTCGGGCGGGGCCGACTATATAATACCCTACACCACTCTCGTAATATTGAATAACTCTGAAATATAAATTTTGTAATTCATGTATAAATTGTTTACATAAATTTACTTTTGAGTCATTTTATACTTAAATCATACCCTGTACCACAGTGTGGTGTAGGGTATAAAAACGATTGGATGTAAAATACAGCTTCTACAGGACTAAAGAGCCAAATCGGATGCAACATATATATGGGAGCTATAGCTAAATCTTAACCGATTTTCTTCAAATTCGGCAATGTTGGTTCGTGGATCAAGAAACTCTACCATTCTAAATTTCAAAACGATTGTATGTAAAATACAGCTTCTGTAGAACTAAAGGGCCAAATCGGACGAAACATATATATGGGAGCTATAGCTAAATCTTAACCGATTTTCTTCAAATTCGGTAGTGTTGGTTCATGGATCCAGAAACTCTACCATTCTAAATTTCAAAACGATTGGATGTAAAATACAGCTTTTATAGGACTAAAGGGCCAAATCGGACTAAACATATATATGGGAGCTATAGCTAATTCTTAACCGATTTTCTTCAAATTCGGTAGTGTTGGTTCATGGATCAATAAACTCTACCATTCTAAATTTCAAAAGGATTGGATGTAAAATACAGCTTCTATAGAACTAAAGGGCCAAATCGGACGAAACATATATATGGGAGCTATAGCTAAATCTAAACCGATTTTCTTCAAATTCGGTAGTGTTGGTTCATGGATCAAGAAACTCTACTATTCTAAATTGCAAAACGATTGGATGTAAAATACAGCTTCTATAGGACTAAAGGGCCAAATCGGACGATAGATATATATGGAAGCTATATCTAAATCTGAACCGATTTCAACCAAATTCAATAGCGATCTTAATAGCCGCGAAATACTCTAAACTGCAAAATTTCAGAATGATCGGAGTGAAATTGCGACCTGTAGTCGACGAACAACTTTACATGGACAGACGGACGGACGGACAGACATCGTTAAATCGACTCAGCTAGTGATTCTGAGTCGATCGGTATACTTTAAGGTGGGTCTAGCTGTGTTATTTTCAGGTGTTACAAACATCTGCCGTGAAACAAACTTATAATACCCTGTACCACAGTGTGGTGTAGGGTATAAATACTGAATATTTTCTCAAATTTCTTTTTTTATTTGAAAGTACAATCCTTCCGGTTAATAATGGAAAATAATTTCGTTCAAATGGCTGCCTCGGCTGGCCATGCAGTAGCCTACACGATCGGTCAAATTTTTAAGCACATTATCGATTGTGTGCAGCTGTATTTCAGCAATGGCTTCAAGAATATTGTCCTTTAAAGCGTCAATTGTCTCTGGCTTGTCGGCGTAACACTTATCTTTGAGGGCACCCCACAAATAATAGTCCAACGGTGTCAAATCGCAGCTCCGAGGTGGCCAAACGACATCAGCTCTGCGGCTGATAATGCGATCTTCAAAAATAGGGCGCAAAACATCGAGTGTAGCTTCGGCTGTGTGGCACGTAGCGCCGTCCTGTTGAAACCAAATGATGCCAATATCCTCCTCTTCAATTTTTGTGAACAAAAATTCGTTCAACATGGCCCGATAACGATCGCCATTGACTGTAACGGCCACTCCTTGCTCATTTTCGAAGAAAAATGGCCCAATTATGCCACTGAACCAAAATCCGCACCAAACAGTTACTCGTTTTGGGTGTATCGGCTTTTCAATGAATGCGTGCGGGTTTTCTGTGCCCCAAATGCGACAATTTTGCTTGTTTACATACCCGCCAAGATCAAAATGAGCTTCATCTGAAAAGATGATTTTTTTTGGCAAAATCGGCATCTTCTTCTTCGGCATATTTCCCAGCGTTGTTGAAGCGTATACACAACCATATTCGTTCAGCGGAAGGATAAAACTAATTATCTGTCAAATCAGACATCAGCTAAGTGTTACCATTCACGAAATAAGCACTAGTTGAATTGCGTTAGATTGCGGACCCTTTATATAGAATGTCGTAATTTTTAAATAGCCCCAATGATTTTTCAACATTTTCCAGTAAAAAATATTTAAAATTACGAACACTTGTTTCCCCAGTTTACTACCAAAACTGTTTCAGCTGTTCTCCAATTCCAGCTGCTTTTTGAATGTTTTATTCCTCAATAAATTACAATAATATCGATAAATTGGCAAAACTCACCTTTTATTTCCTTTTGAAAAAAAGCAACAGACAAAAATATTTAATCCTTTAATAAAATTGGACGATTGAAGCAAAAAACCGCAAAAGGGTAAAGTTGTAAGACTGAGTTGATTGTCGTCAGTGGTGGTGGTGGTTTCAGCACAGGATGTAACAGGTTAATTGACGGTCAAATATAACCGGATGGAATACGAAGGATTCACACAAACACAGGCACAAAAAGTGGTTTATATTCTTTTGGCGATGGGAATATTGTACAATTTATTTAGTTGCAAAAAAAAGTGGTAATATTTAAATAGTAAATATGTAAAATCTTAAATCATATTTTTTTCATAAAACACTTGTGTTATAATTCACTTTAACTCGTTTAAATTTAAATTTCATAAATAAATCTGAGAAGCTTGTTATAGGTACACAGTTTACACTGATTTTTTGATACAATTTCTAAAGATTTTTCTTTATTTTTTAAATATCTTGAAAATCCGGATATGTACTCTATCGGATTCTTTATTAAATTTGTAGGTATGTTTTAAGTTTCAAATATTTCGTCACCGATTTTAACTCACAAATCGATTGCCAACTCTATTATTATTAGATGATGATTAATTGACAACGTTTTTGGACAATGCAATATGGGTTTTGTTTTCATTGAATTTAAATTTTTTTTCTGCTCGTTGTGGTTTCCAATTAAATTTTATTTCGAAATGCCACACTGCAGTTTTAAGCTTTCATAATTGTTGGTTAACTTCCGCATTTAATATGAACGACAATGATTTGTTGTTGTTGCTTTTTTTAATTATTTGTTAAATTTTTCTCTTCTTCTTTTATTCTTATTGTCAGCTTTAAAACAATAATAAAATGTAATAATAAAAACAACAATTCCGCATATGTTTCACTTTGAATTCTTGCAGATAGGTATGTAGTTGCCCTTTAAGAAATTCGCAATATTTTCACACGCTTTCACTTTGACGACGGCGGCAGCTTTGTTAAAACATTTTTTTTGCCAAACTCACAGACATAAACTTTTTTTCTCGCTTAAACCATAAAAAGTGGTTTAGTTATAACTATTATCTGGTGTTATTACAAATTTTCTTTATGTTGTTTTATTGTTAACTTTTTGTGTAATCCAATTTTTCTCGGCAATTTCTCGTTTTATGTTGTTATTTTCTCATTCAAAACATACAATACTGCGGCGTTCGGTCTTCGAAACCAGTTGAAATTTTCAATTTTCCATTTGTTTTTGTTTATTTGTGTAAATGTCACACATCGATACATACGCGTAGTATGCGTGTGTCTCTCACTAACATATCAATTGCATATCAATAGAAAGTTTTTTCCATCTTTATTTTGGTTGGCTTAACCACACTTTTTTGTCGCTTTTTCACTAGTTTTTTGTTTTTGTTTACGCACAACGGCTTAACGCGATCATGGCTCTGTTCGAACAATACCAAAATATTTCCACACACACACGAAAACCTTCAAAACAAAAGAGATTCCGTAAGAAAACCCGCTAAGACTAACGAAAGACGTTGAACAATACAGAACGAAAAAAGTCGAAAATTCGTTTGCGTTTTGCGTTAGCGCGGCCTCAACGTGTTCGCCTTTGAACGTATCGGCATAAAATGTAAACAATCCAGTGGATGACGTCGAAAATACCGTCAGCAAATACAACTGATCTGGTTTTGTTGTGCGCCACATTAATGCCGTATTGTTCTCTTTCTCTCTCACCAGTGCTCTTAAAGTGAAACAATTCACAATAACGTTTGTAAGTCTTTTAACATAATCATTTAACATAGCATAGCTCTTTTAACATTAACTGTTGCTTTATTATACGAGTATGTACCAGGGATGGAAAATTCAACTTTTTAAAAAGTACTAAAATTGTATTTTTTAAGCTAATAAGGTACTTTACTATTTTTTTTATTTTTCAGGTGAAAGAGATAGAATAAAATTGCTCCATTTTTTTTATAAATTTTTTTAACGATGTATTAAATGATGGCTGAAGTATTTGTCCATGGACATGAGACATTAAAACGGCTACGCTCTTTCAAGCTATCTAACATAAACTATTAATAATTTTTCCTATATATATATTAAAATTTGGCCATTCCGCTAAAACTTCATTTTAGAACTGTTAAACAATACTTTTAGAAAATGCTACAATAAATACCATTAACAATCGCATCTAATACATACCGTCGACATATACTTTTTCCAAACGCTTTTAAAACTTCCTATCCCCGAAATGGTAGGGAACAAGTAAAATTTGCATTGATTGGTCAATTTATTGACATATAAAGAGCTAGAAGAGATATGCGCTTTGTCGTGGGAATGTTTTATATGTATGACTTGACCAGATTTGACAATTTTATTTGATGTTTTTTTTTAAAGCGAAATTTTTATGTATACAATTTTGATAGAAATCGTACGTCGAGTGTGTGAAAAATGTCGTTTGTCAGAATAAATCGATAAAAGAAAATAGTACTGAAACGGTCGCGGGGGTACTTCGGTACTTTTGAGAGTGGAAAAGTACTGAAAAAAGTACTAATGTACTAAATTTTCCATCCCTGGTATGTACTCGTATGCTTTATTCGAATATAGAGCGCATTTTTGGAGTTCGACAATTGTGAAGGATGGCATGGGGGATGGTTGGTGATCAACTGCTGTTGGATCGCTCCTAAAATATGTAGTTAGATACAATCGCAAAGCTTGAATATAAAAACCTTTACCATTTGTACATGTACATGGTGGGCCATTTAAAATTTTAAATTAGAATTGGCTAATAAAAGTACTGATTATTTTTTCAAATTTCTGTTTTTTTTTTTTGGAAAAGGTTGAACTTCGTCATTTAAAGCTAAGTACATACGATTGCCAGATCGGACAATGACAGATTGTAACGCAAAAGTGAATTGACAGTTCAGAAGATTGCAAGAAACCTTTCAATTTCATATATTTACACTATGTTTTGTAAATATTTATATGCAGGATTGCCAATAAAATATTATGTAGACAGTGTTGCCAATAAATGTTTTTGCACAAACAATCTGCAAATTAACTCACAATGACTTTTCTGCCAACGTTGCAAGACAAAAATTGTATGTTCACACACTTGTACGTTCAAAGGGTTGCATTTTTCTGACAATATTGTCCGATCTGGCAATCGTGTGTACTTAGCTTAATAATGGAACACAAACTGACTACAACGACTGGCTCGGCAATTGAGCATTTTCGGGATGGTACGGGTGGGCCATTTTAAATTTGAAGCGGCTATAAAAAAAGTACTGATAACACAGCTCAACAAAAAAATCTTTTTTTGCTGCGGCACAGGTTATCGCAGCTGATTTGGATATTTGAGATAATACAGTTCTTGGCCTAAAAGGTAGTTTCTTTGAATTAGCTCTAGTTCTCGCGATAAATTGCGATTTGCAAAAATAAAGAGAAACATTTAAAGGAACCCAAAATTAAGCAGTCTTCAACTTCTTTCGATACCATTTTTTCATCCGTTCAGCGGTTTCGGAGAAATCTTACAAGATAGTGCTAAAAAATCCTATTTTTTGAGAAAATTTTAATAATTTTCAAATAAACACGCAACAAAAACATAGAAATATTCTCAATTATAAAATTTTTATTATTTTACCATAAAGTCTGATCGGTCATGAATAAAATGAGACCAATCCGAAGAAAATCAATGCATAACGTAATAAGTTTTAGCGAAATTATCAAATCTTCCCCGAAATAATTTTCACCTTAACTGGTATCGAAGCAATTGTCTCGATCAACAATTTCGATGAAAATCCCATAAAATAACCCTTCTTTTTTATTTCTAATTTAGCTGTAACTTTTGAAGTTGTTCGTCGATATCTTTCAGAATGATTTCATTTCATTCGTGGCCGATCAGACTTTATGATAATATAATAACACTTTAATAATTGAGCATACTTCTATGTTTTTGTTGTGTTTTTATTTAAAAATGATTTACATTTCCTCAAAAAATATAATTTTTTAGCACTATCTTTTAAGATATCGTCCAGATCGTTGAAGAAATTAAATAAATATTAAATAAAGTTGAAGGCCACTTAATTTTGGATTCTTTGAAACTTTCTCGAACTAATTCGGAAAAATGGTTCTAGACTTATGCTATAATATGTGTCTCAACCTTTCTATTTTCGCAAATCGCGAATTATCGCGAAAACTAGAGCTAATTCAAAGAAACTACCTTTTAGGCCAAGAACTGTATTATCTCACATATCGAAATCAGCTGCAGTGTTGAGCAGTGTAATTATTTCAAATTTCTGGTTTTATAGGAAAGGTTGAACTTTGTCATTTAATAATGGAACACAATCCAGCCACTATAATTACGGCATTAGAGCAGTTAGCAGTATACTCGTACGTATGTTCATTCATAACCTTCTAATTAAGAGACGGATTTCAGCTAGTTTAGGGTCAACTGACTTCCATAGATTTGTCAGCAGGGGAATCTCTCGAGAACAAAATGTCAGAGTTGTTGCCTATGCAGATAACGTGGCAATAGCTGTTTCTAGAGAGGAAGTTTCTGGATACTCTCAGAGACATCCTACCAAGACGGAACTAATTCTTTTCACCAGGAGATTTAAGGTGCCACAGGTTAAACCTGTCTCCTTGGGGGTATTGAAATTCCCTTCTCTGACAGCAAAATATACTTAGGTATTTTACTCGTACTAGACAGGAAGTTGCACTTCAAACCCAACATTTTGGAAAGAGCAAATAAGGCTGTGATAGCGCTATATACCTGTAAAAGAGCAATAGGAAAACGCTGGGGTCTGAACCCGCGTATAGTATATTGGTTGTATACGGGGCAGCTCTGCAGAAATCGACCTTCTGTGCAATACTAAACAAGGTTCAGCGAATGGCTGCTGATAACGACACCAACTGCGGCACTAAATGTTATACTACATTTAATGCCGCTAGATATTAGGCGTGTTTTCGTTACACCATAGGTACTTAATTTGTATGGGGAGCTAAGCACTTTTAGGCATTATTTGTTCCCCATGAAGTTTGGTGCTTGTGTTCCTGTCTTAATCGAGTACGGTGTTGCCAGATTGGACATCCTATATTTCGCAGTATGGCATCTCATTTTTGGAGAGATTGTTGTCAATTATTTTGAATTAACTGGAAGAAGAAGAACAAAAATGGAAAATTATTTTAATATTTGCAAAAAAAGTGTAAACAATTGAACATAGAATAGTAAATTTATGTTTTATAAATACATTGCACGATTTTTTTGTCTGTTTCGCACTTTTCTTTCTTCGCAACTCATGACACCATTGCTACCAGATACTGGAAATCCGCCACTTACTGCTTATGCGCCAGTTAGTGGAAGTCAGTTGTTTTCGTTGCAAAGTGCTAAACTAAAATCGCTAGCTTATAACGAAAACATGCCTATTATAGCAGTGCAATATGCCGCATGCAGGGTTACCGTTGAGAATTTCGAAAAAGTTGCACAAAAAGTCGTTTTTTAAAAATAAAGTCTCACAAAAAAGTCGGAATTGAATAAAAAAGAGTCACCCTTTTTATGAACATTTTTTCCATAAAACCACATAAGATATTAGAAATTGATAATTGCACAAGGGTCAGATTTTTTAACATTAAACTATGAATTTTATTTTTGCCTACAAAGTTTATAAAAAGTTGCTAAGTGGTAAAGTAAAATCACGCTATAATTTATTTTTTGAAAAAAAAAATTGAAATTTAAGGGGTTTGAAATTTTGAAAATATGAGAAAATGTTTTACGAAATTTTCACAAAGTTCAGATTGTTTGAAATAGTACATAACAGGCCATTGTTTTGACGTTTTGTTTTTTACATTTATAATTTTTTGCAATTTTTTAAACACACTACTTTTAAAAGAAATTCGGCAGAAATTTTTTTTAATTAAAGACCCACAACATTTTGGAAAAAAAAAATTAAAAAAATAAATGATATTGATATCTTATTTTACCATTTGTAGTCAAAACTAAAATTCATAAGTTACTTTTAAAAAATTCCGACTCATGAATGAAAGAGTTTAAAGAATAATTTTTGATAGAAAATCATTTGTAATTTACTGTCCAATTAAAAGGATAAATTTTAATAAATTTTGGTTTTAAATAATTTACTACAGTTAAAACCAGTAAGGAAAGGCAGAAAGTCGGGCGGAGCCGACTATATAATACCCTACACCTCCCTAACAATGCTATAAGGGTCATTGCAATAATAATTTGGAATAATTGTTAAATGGGTAGAAACATATTATCTAATTCTGAAACGATAATCGCTAAATTAAGCAATATTCGCTCTTAAATTGAGAAACATCTTTCTGGAAAATTTTAATGATCGGAAGTAAAATACAACTTCTATAGCGGTTTGATACCAAATCAGGAGGAACATATATATGGAGCTTTAATATAAATCTGAACCGATCTTCCCTGAATACTCATTCATGTAAAAAGACCTCATTCTGTCGAATTTCGTACTGATCGGATATAAAATACAGTCTCTACAGCGCTTACATGTCAAATCGGGGGTAACATATATATGGGAGCTATATCTAAATCTGAACCGATTTTCTCCGAATTTGGCAGTATTCCTTCATGTAATAAGAAACCTCTTTCTGCCGAATTTCGCACTGATCGGAAATAAAATACAGTTTTTACAGCGCTTACAGGTCAAATCGGAGGTAACATATATATGGGTGTTATATCTAAATCTGAACCGATTTCTTCCAAATTTAACAGTGTTCATTCATATAATAAGATACCTCTTTCTGCCAAATTTCATACTGATCGGATATAAAATAAAGTTTTTACAGCGCTTACATGTCAAATCGGGGCTAATATATATATGGGGGCTATATCTAAATCTGAACCGATTTCCCTCAAATTTGGCAGTGTTAATTCACGTAATGAGAAACCTCTTTCTACCAAGGCGGACGGACGGACATTGCTTAAATGTCCCAAATCGAATTTCCCTAAAACATACTTGGGGTCTTACGTCACTCCTTCGATGGGTTTCACTTTTGGTTTGTAGCAAATGATGCTCGTATATACCCTCCTCTGTAAGGTGAGGGGATAATTATGGATAAATGAGCGCCCCAGTAGGTGAGTTGGTAGTGTGCTCGCCTATGAGTTTGGGGGTCGTGGTTTCGAAATATCTATAATGTCTGTCGCTTCAAAAATACCTGGACCTTAAAATTTGAATATAAATTTACTTTGTATTGTAAATCATATCAATAAATAAAATAATACTATGCAACTGCATTTTTGTGGAATTTCTTCAAAAATTAAGCCGGCTATAATGTTACAGTCAATGGGGAACGCTATAGAGCCATGATTAGTGACATTTTTGTACTTGAATTGGAGGATGTTGATGTGGACGACCTTTGGTTCCAACAAGACGGCGCTACATGCCATACCGCCAACGAAACAATCAATTTATTGAAGGAAACTTTTGGTGAGTGGATTAGAAGAGAATATTCGACGCGTCATTTCTGACATACAGCCCCAAATGCTGCAAAAAGTGGTCGAAAATTGGGCCTCTCGGCTGGAATTTATTCAAGCCGTCCGCGGCGGCCACTTGCCCGAAATCATTTTTAAAACATAATGGCAAACCATTAGCTTTATAATGAAAAATTATATGCGTTTTATTTCTTCCTGAAAACCACACGCTAAAAAAACACCCGCTAGTAGTACATACCAGTGCATATTTACATTTCTCACAAAGTGAGAATCCAAACAGAATACATTTGGGATGCCTCAACCGAATTATTTGCCAATTTTTGTAGTTCTGTCTACTATCATGCGATTCCATCAGGACAACCAACATTTTGGTTGTGGTATACTTCTGCTTCCATGTTGACAACAATCATATTTGGTTGCGCCAACTACGAAAATGGTGCCTAAAATTATCTGTTGTATGTTGCCACAACCAACTGTTTATAAAAATTGGTTGTTCTGAGAATGTGTCAGTCATATACTACCGACAATCAATTAAAAAAAGTTTTATTACTTTTTATTTTATTTGTTGAACAAAAAACCAAACAATTCATAAAAAATTAAAAATCCCATATTACAAATTCATCACTATTATGAGATGTGGAAATATTTGACATAATTTGTAGTATACGAGAATACAAATCTTTTTATTTTATTTATTGAACGAAAAACCAAACAAGTCATAACAAAATTAAAAATCCCATATTACAAATTCATCACTATTATGAGACGTGGAAATATTTGACACAATTTTTAGTGCACGAGAGTACAAAACTTGTATGCAAATATCGCTTAACCCTGTGCTTTCAATTCCATTATTGTTGCTTTTATTTTTATTTATATAAAACATTTTGCACAAAATATTCTGCATTCCACACATTATTATCCACACGAGATTATATTTGACTACATAACCCGTTCTTGAACAAAATGTTAAAGATTTATTTATGTCGAATAATTTTATTTTTTGTTTGTCATGTATCAGCAAAAGAACAGCAACCAATCTTTCGGTTGTATTTCCCAAAATATATTTAATTATTCTAAATTAGAAAAATTATTGGGATAACCAAAAAACGATTATTTATTAATATTTTTTCTGTTGTAGTAACCAATTATTCGTTGCAATAATAATCTTTGGTCTATTGAGACAATTTCTGTTGTCAAGAATAAAACATTGGTTGCCACAACTAAATATCGATCATATGTTACTATAATGAAAGTTTAAAAGTTGAAAGTTTTAAACAACAAGTAACCGAGTGTCAATGAAAAAACAATCTTAGTTCGATTGATATAACAATCGATTTTGTTGCAAGCATTTTTATTTGATCGTATCCATGTTATTATTGTTGTTTCAACTATTTATATATAAATACAACGGGCACACGGTGTATGCAATAGAATTTTTGTTGCTAGTAGTATTTTTTTATTGTTACTATCGAATTCCAACCAATTATTTTCCTGGGACTACTATAATAAATCTGTTGCATTTTAATTTAGCACTAGTGGAATGTTATTGTATTTTCCCTTAAATTAATAAAAATTAAAAAACAACTATTCCTATATTTAAAAACAATAAAAATCTGTTTATAAGAAAATATGGTAAGACGACAAAAAAATTGAAATCATAAAAAGCGAATATGCTAATCCCAAAAACATCAAATTACTTCACTCGTGTATTTAAATTTAATCAGGCGATTATTGGTACTTAAGCAGAGCAAATAAAAGAAGATTCCTGATTAGAAACTTGTTTCTTCCGTCTGAACAATTTTTACAACTGGAATTAGCATATTTGCACGCGTAGCTAACGATATATCCTGTGGGATTTGTTTCCTTTTGTTAAAAAACAGTTGGCGTCATGAAACAATTTTTTGCTGTTCAAAAGTGATTAAAGATCATTTTTGGCGATTCAATCAAACATATTGAGCTTTTTGGAAAATACTGGACCAAACCTGTCTTAACGATTTAAGTCTACATATATCAAGATAGACCAAAAAAGCCATCTTGGAACATAAACTATTTTTTAGACGACAATTTGCATTCAATTTAAAAATAAATAAAATATAAAAATTTAGGAGGGAATTAAAAAAAATAATTTTAATATACATAATTATTTTTTTAAAATTTTGGAAAAAGATTCTCTTTAAATTAGTTTTTTATTTTTTATTAAATATTTACTAACATTTTGCCAAACGTTCCATATTGAAAGATTTTAGTTTTACGTTTATTTCTCAAGATTCGCAATTTTGAAAAATTGTAAATTTTCATAGTAAGCCCTTTTTATTTTTTTATTTAAAATATTTTGAGTGGGTTGTTGACAACACTTATGGCGTTTTCGTTTCTGCAAGAAAAAAAATTCTAGTCGACGGGGCAGCATTGTTTTAGAATCCAAATCACCATTAATACAGGGTGGAGCTCGGTAATTTGCTTATTTGGGAATGAAATAAAAAAGTTATGAACCTTAGACAAATTTATTATATATTTTAATTATATTGATCAGTAAGGGAGTTTGTAAATTACATGGTTTTAAATAGTTTATCTGGCAAATGTCGACCTTCGATATCCACACACTGCTGCATACGTTTTCTGAAGTTTTCATGAACTATAAGAAGCATGTCGACTGTTATTCTGCCAATTTCAGCCTCAACATTGTTAATTAGGTCTTCCATGGTGTTGGGACGGTTGATATACACCTTCGAATGGAAAAAATCGCATGAGGCTAAATCTGGTGAGCGTGCCGGCCAGTTCACATCACCTCGAGTGATTCACATCACCCCGAGCGAGTGCGCAGTAGAAAAATACGCTCCAACACAAAATGACCTCTACTCACGCGTCCAATGCATGATGGCACCTGAAAGGCAGACGAATACAAATCTCCCGTCAGCCACTATAAGCCACGCACACTCTCCACTCTCTTCGACCAATAGTGCCGCCACAGCATGCAGTGCAAAAAAGCAAATTCCCGCGATCCACCCTGTATAATCTGAAATGAGCCTAAAATACTGTGATCAGTTAACATGGAAATGGATAACCATGTAAGTTTTCGTTATTAAAATCTTTTAAAGTGTAGTGATAACACTTAACAGAAATGTTAACTGGAATCTGTTAATGTATTCGTTCATAATATATTCGAATTATCTCTCTGAGTATTTTCTGGCTTCATTCACAGTAATGACTCTCAGAAATAATTACGTACATATATGTATGTAACAATTTGTATACGAATGTCTTGTTTACGTTAGCCGGAACTTACGCACACTAAAGTTTAAAAAAAAAACAACCGTATTTGAAAATGTTCAATGATCGACCATTTTAAATTTTTTAAAACAAAATTCTCCAACTGAAAAGAATAAGTTATACAGCTTTTATTAAAATTTATTAATCTCTTTATTTAAGTCTTACCTAGTAACCACAAGGCAAAAAAATACGAAGTATGCATTTGCAATTAAAAAGCAATTCCGACTCAATCTCAACGCTCATCAATGTATCCAAAATTTTTCAAATGTTATTTTCAATACACATCTGATTTTCAAATTGCTTTCCACTTGCTATACTTCAATTGTTGAAATGTATGAATGTATTTCTCTTTTTGTTGTTGTGACTGCTATGTATTTATATTTCTCAATAGCACAGTACAACATTTTTCAACAACAACTTCTGCATCATTCGTTTAGTCAAATAATTTAATGGCCATACGAATTTTAGTGCTCAAGTCGGATTTTTAGCACATTTTATATATTTTTTCTCGGTATACCGTACGGAATATCTTTTTTGTGTCTGAAAAAGTTGTAGATATTGAATCGGAGAAAAAAAATGTAGAACAAAACTACCCGAAAAAAGTGCATCCAGTGCCTTAAAAGCGCAAAAATGTACCGTTTTAATGTTCTGTTTTATACGTACTACGTATTACGTAACGTATTTTTAAATACCACATTTTTAAAGCAATTTAGCAGAAACTTTGCAGTTTGTATTCTACTTTGACAAGAATTCATCACAGTAAACATTTTACAAATCGGTTCATATTTTGTTATCGTCACCCTATAGAGTTCGCTCCAAAATATATGTATTAAGCTATAAGTACAATATTTTTTAAGCCTTTTAACTGAATCTTTGCAGTTTGTATTTAATTAAGACAAGAATTCATCGCAGTAAGCATTTTTTAAATCAGTTCATATTTTGTTATAGTCCACCTATAGATGTCGCTCCCAAAAAGGCTTATTTAAGCCATAAACACCACATTTTCTAAGAAATTTTAGCTGAAACTTTGCAGTTTATATTCTATTTTTGCAAGAATACATGTCAATAAAATTTATACAAATTGGTTTATATTTTGTTGGTTGTAGTCCCCGTGTAGAGGTAGCCCTCAAATGTGTTAATTATCCCCTCACCTTAGAGAGGAGGGTATATATCATTTGCTACGTGCCAAAAGTGTAACACATCGAAGGAGTGACCTAAGACCCTAAGTATGTTCGGCGGATATCCGTTTTGGGTAATTTTAAGTCGAATGAGCAATGTCCGTCCGTCTGTCTGTCTGTCTACTGGCTGGTGCGCACGATAACTCTCGAAAGGAGTAACCGATTGACTTAAAATTTGGTATGTGGTAATATTTTCTTCTATCTCCGGCTAAGTTCGAAGATGGGCCATATTGATCCACTCCTTCTAGTACCTCGACCACAAAGGGTTAACATTTAGTAAAATATTGATTATTTAATAACTTCAATACTACTTATTTGAATCCTCTGAAATTCTACACGTAGTATTACTTTATTAGTCACTATTACCTCGAGAAAAATGGGCCAAATTGTCACGCCCCTTTTAGTACCTCCCACACAAATGAACTATTTTGAACAAAAAGTTAAAATCTTATAACTTTATTACCATTGCCTACAATGACTTGAGATTTTGTACAGTGTAATGCTTTTATAGTACCTAGTGTCCAGAGAAAAATGTGCATTATTGCCACGCTCCTTTTGGTCCCTGCCACACAAATGGACCTTTTTGTACCAAAAGTTACCAGCTAATAACTTTAATACCAGTGCATACAAATACTTGAAATTTTTTACAGTACAATGCCTTTTTAGTACCTGGAGTCTAGAGAAAAGTGGCCGTAATTGGCACGCCCCTTTTGGTACCTCCAACACAAATGGACTATTTTACACCAAAAGTTAACAGCTTATAACTTTAATACCAGTGCATATAAATACTTGAAAGTTTGTACAGTGTAATGCTTTTATAGTACCAAGAGTCCAGAGAAAAATGGGCATTATTAGCACGAACCTCTTGGTACCTCCCACACAAATGGACCAGTTTGTACCAAAAGTATACAGCCTTTAACTTGAATACCAGTACATACTTTAAAATTAATAACTTTAGCAATTTATATTATTATAATAATATAATTAAAACAAAAAAATAAATAAATTTACTAATATTTTTTTTTGGACTCAAGGTGAGGGAATTCATAAGTCGGTTTACCCGACTGAACTTTCTTACTTGTTTAAGCCTAAAATACCACATTTTTCAGGTGAAGAGTTTCGCTTAAGAATTTGAGCCAAAAATTTGGACTACAAATTGGAGCGATCGTTTTTTTTAATAATATGCTTAAACAAAAACCATCCAAGATTTGTTCCATATCCAAAGATTTTTCCAATAATAGAATTGAATGCAATTCCATGGTGGATGGTATACTCGTATAAGATGCGGCAAGGCCGAACTTAATGCTTTTACTTATTTTTAAATTATTTATTCTTTATAATTAAATAAATTATTGAATGAATAAGAACATATATTATTCTGAAAATAATATTAAATATGAATTTACTCGTATTCAAATAAACAATTATAAATTTTCCTCAAAATATGCAAAGTTTTTTAATTTTCAACTGACTTTTTTCTGTGGAGTATAAAATAAAAAACCTAAACTAAATTTCCCAAAATCCCCGTTTTTTTCTTAAGAAAAAAAATCCAATTGGGATTGCCTTATGGTTTAACGTAAACAATTTAAAATGCTCATATAAATACTGATAATTCCTCAAAAGGCGGCCATATTTGTTTACGAATTTCTCAAGCAAAAGCAAATAAACAAGGAGAGGCAGTGAGCAGAGCAACATCACTTAGTCCCCATTTACATGGTACTTTTTTTTAAGTAACTTATCGGCTTATTCTCTTTTGAAAAAGTATTTACGTTCACACGCGTACTTTTTTTCAATACTTAACTTATTTTCATTTGTTTTGTTTCGGCTTTTCCTGTGTGAATTGTTGTTGTTTCCAAGTGCGAACGAAAAACACAAAACGATGAGTACGAGTACGGCATACTTTTTTCCCCCGTTTCCGACTGCCTCTCTCGCCCACAAAACGCCGATAAGTATGCTTAATACTTAAAAAAAAGTATCATGTAAATGCAGACTTATACTTACTTATATCACCACTGATCGTGCGTCAAACGTAGCCAAGTCGTATGTATCCGAATATTCAAATAAACCGAAGACAGAAAATGCGATTTCAATTCGAAAGAATTTTCGTAGTTTGATTTTTCGAGTTTTATTTGTTATAAAGATAATGTCGGAATTTTCTGGTAATTTGAAGGAACCCGTTGGTTCAAAATGAAACATTAATTGTAATTTGATCTAGTTGAGTGTGGTATATTATTAATCAGATATATAATATTCGATATGTCAGATATATGTACTGCGATGATGGATAGCTGCGTTACCGTTGGAAAATTTCAAAAAGGGGCACAAAAATGGGATTTTTTTGAAAAAAGGGGCAACTGATCATTAAAATGGGTGATCAATTTTAAGGTTTTTATTTAAAGAAAACAACAATAAAAAAACAAAGTTTAACATAAAAAATAAGTAGGTAACATTAAAAAATTCATTCATTTACACGAAAACTAAACAAAAAATACAATGTTATAGAAAACTTATAATGATGTATACTAAATATATTTTATCACATACATTTCTTTATTTATAGTTACTTTTTTGTAACTTCTTTTTTATACTTTCTAATTAGATCTGTGCTTGGGACAGATGTGTTTTTTATTGAGTTTTTTTGATCTCATAATAAATCTGTTTACAAAAAAACTTATATGTTTATGTACATCAACCTAATGAAAAATACTTATCCATATATTTGTTACATTTAAGAAACCACAAGCAAAACAAATTGGATATTTTTATAAACGCTGACTGATTCGAAAAAAAACTATTTTCTCCATGTATTGTTACATTTAAGAAATCACTCAAATTATTTGTATTGTTGCATAGACGCCGACCTATTCGCAGAATTTTCACCAATAAGATGAAACGGAGGAAATAAATTCTCATACGCATACACATACAAAAAATAAATGTAAATCGTTTTAGCATATGCGTATATCCCATTAAATAACCTAATTCAGAAAGTAGCGCGTGAGGCATTTCCGTACGTTAGTACGAAAGTGTTGTTATAAGAGTATAAAAAGCAGATTTTCTAAAACAGCCAAAAAATGGCACAAAAAATCGAAAAGGGGCACATTTAGTATAAAAAAATAAAAGGGGCGCGAAAGTAGCACGGCTGAAAAAAAGGGGCAAATATGCCACTTTAGTCGCACAACGGTAACGCTGATGGAGAGGCTTCTCAACAATAACTCTTGGGTTTTCCGAGCCCCAGATGCGACAATTTTTCTTGTTGACGTAGCCACCGAGGTGGAAATGGGCCTCATAAGTCAAGATGATTTTTCGATGGAATTCCTTTTCATGCATTTCAAGGACCCAATCAGCAAAGACACGACGTTGTTGATGATCGGCCAGCTTGAGTTCTTGTTTATAAGCCTTAAGATCTAAATCTTTATGCAAGATACGGTGTAATGACGTTTGTGGAATGCCCAATTCCACAGAACGACGAGGAATGGACAAACCTGGGTTTTCTTCAACACTTTGGGCTGCAGCAGCAATATTTTCAGTTGCTCTTGAGCGACGTGCACGGGTTTTATTCTTCACATCACTAACTAGTCCCAACAGCTTGAATTTTTCCACCTATTTCTGTATTGCGCACCGACAAGGTGCTTCACGACGACCCAAAAATGATTTGGTTTTGCGAACTGTGATTGCAAGATTTTCTACATTTTTGTAGTGAATTTTAATAATTTCAATGCGTTGTTGAATCGTATATCGTTCCATTTTTATACCCTCCACCATAGGATGGGGGGTATATTCATTTTGTCACTCCGTTTGTAACACCTATAATACACAATATTGATCTGAGACCCCATAAAGTATATATATTCTTAATCGTCTTAAAATTCTAAGAAGATTTGGCCCTGTCCGTCTGTTGTAATCACGCTACAATCTATATAATATCGGTCCATATTTAGATATAGCTCCCATATATAGCATCTAACTTGTTATTGTGATTCCTACTGTTCTGTTCTACTATATTTTTTTTTGGTGTTTTTCGGTGTTATTTTCTTTATGTTTGAGTTATTTTGTGAGGTCACATGCTATCCATGGTGGAGGGTATATAAGATTCAGCATTGCCGAACTTACCGCTTTTGCTTGTTAGCAATGGCGTAGTTTCTACTTGTCAAATATGTATATATGTATATGTGCATCCAAATTTGGCATCTATGCTGTTTTGAAGTCATATCTTGCCTCAAATATTTACGAAATTTGATACAGAAAACAATAAACCTTGCCAAATTTTAAGAAAATCAGTTCAGTTTTAGTTGTGCTACCAGAATGCGTGATGAAACGATGATTTAAAAATAAATGCCCAAATATACATTTTTGAACATTATTTCTCCAAAAATGAAATTCTGGGCAAAGATATTTCTATACAGAGCCGCCAAGTGTTAATTTTATGTCGGTTTAGCCGCCTAACAGCCGCCGACAATTTTGGCTCGGCTTCATTCTCTGTCCCTAACTATATAATGTGTCAAATACATATATACCAAACAAATGTGTCTTCAATTATTTTTTTTAGAATAGGTTCTCAAATTCTATCATCTGGCAAAGAATGATTCGGGCATCTGCCACACAAAGTACCAAATTTCAATTTATATTAATCCAAAATTAAGGGTATACTTTTCTTACTTGTTATACCCTACACCACATTGTGTTACAGGGTATTACTACTTTGTGCATTTGTTTGTAACGCACAAAAGGAGAAGAAGAGAAGAACCATAGTTTATTATACCGATCGACATAGAATCACTTTTTGAGTCGATTTAGTCATGCCCGTCTGTCCATGTATTCTTGTAATCAAAGTGCAGATCGTATTTATGGTCCGATTGTAATGAAATTCAGCACAGTGCCATTTTTTGACCCAAGGACGATCCCTATTGAAATTGGTCAAAATCGGTTCTGATTTAGATATTGTCCCCATATATATATCTCACCCGATTTGACATGTAAGCGCTGTAGAAACTGTTTATACTACACCACACTGTGGTACAGGGTATTATAACTTTGTGCATTTGTTTGTAACACCCAAAAGGAGAAAAAATAGACCCATCGTTTATTATACCGATCGACTTAGAATCACTTTCTTAGTTGATTTACCTATGTCCGTCTGTCTGTCCGTCTGTATGTATTTCATATCTATTTTTTGGCTCAAGGACGATCCCTATTGAATTTGGTTAAAATCGGTTCAGATAGCCCCCATATTAGGGCGGGTCGATTTAAAAATCGCCCATTGCTCAGTGAAAATCGTATTCTAGGGATCAAAATAAGAAACTTTGCCGAAGGAACCATACCTCTAAAACGAATTCTGATGTCCCGGAAAAAATCCCACTTTGACCCATTTAGAGTGCTCCAATCGAGTCCAAATGTATGGAACCCCCAGGGGGTGTGCCACTGGCATGGGTGGGTCGGGCCTCCAAAGTTAGTGGGGGTCGGTCATACATTTGGACTCGATTGGAGCACTCTAAATGGGTCAAAGTGGGATTTTTCAAAATTTGCCCCTACCCAAAAGTTCGACCCAAATTCCGGGACTTCAGAATTCGTTTTAGAGGTATGGTTCCTTCGGCAAAGTTTCTTATTTTGATCCCTAGAATACGATTTTCACTGAACAATGTTGACTTTTTTTTTGCCTCCCCACAAATCGATCCGGCCTACCCCATATATATGTTAGCCCCGATGTAAGCGCTGTAAAAACTTTATTTTATATCCGATCAGTATGAAATTCGGCAGAAAGAGGTTTCTTATTATATGAATGAACACTGTTAAATTGGGAAGAAATCGATCCAGATTTAGATATAGTCTCCATATATACGTTACCCCCGATTTGACATGTAAGCGCTGTAAAAATGTTTTTTTATATCCGATCAGTGCGAAATTCGGCAAAAAGAGGTTTCTTATTACATGAAGGAATACTCCTAATTTCGGAGCAAATCGGTTCAGATTTAGATATAGCCTTCATATATATGTTAGCCCCGATTTGACATGTAAGCGCTATATAAACTGAATTTTATATCCGATCAGTATGAAATTCGGCAGAAAGAGGTTTCTTATTATATGAATGAACACTTTTAAATTTGGAAGAAATCGGTTCAGATTTAGATATAGCCCCCATATATACGTTACCCCCGAGTTGACATGTAAGCGGTGTACAAATGTTATATTATATTCGATCAGTGCGACATTCGGCAAAAACAGGTTTCTTTCTACATGAAGGAATACTGCAAAATTCGGAGAAAATCGGTTCAGATTTAGATATAGCCCCCATATATATAAGTTACTCCCGATTTGACATGTAAGCGCTGTAGAAACTGTATTTTATATCCGATCATGAGTGAGTATTCAGCGAAAATCGGCCCAGATTTATATATAACCTCCATATATACGTTCCTGCTGATTTGGTATCAAAGCGATATAGAAGTTGTACATTACTTCCGATCATTAAAATTTTCCAGAAAGATGTTTCTCAATTTAGGAACGAATATTGCTTAATTTAGCGATTATCGGCTCAGAATTAGATAATATGTTCCCATCCATTTACCAATTATTCCAAATTATTATCGCAATGATCCTTATCGCATTGTTAGGGAGGTTAAGGGTATTATATAGTCGACCCCGCCTGCCTTTCTGCCTTTCCTTACTGGTTTTTATATCAGATCAGTACGAAATTTGGCATAGAGAGCTGCTTATTACATGAATGAACACTGCTAAATTCGCAGAAAATCGGTTCACATTTAGATATAGTCCCCATATATATGTTACACCCGATTTGACTTATAAGCGCTGTAGAAAGCGTATTTTATATCCGATAAGTACGAAATTCAACAGATACAGTTTTTTACTACATGTATGAGCACTGCCAAATTCGGGGAAAATCGGTTCAGATTTAAACATAGTCCCAATATATATTACACCCGATTTGATATGTAAGCGCTGTAGAAACCGTATTTTATATCCGATCCGTAAGAAATTCGGCAGAGAGAATTTTCTTATTACATATATGTATGAACCAGGGACGTATCCAGGATTTTGGTTCGGGGGGGAGGGCCAACCTTTTTTTCCATAACAAAGATAAACAATTAAAAAATTGCGTTTATTGTGTAGGTAATGGAAGCAGGGACGTATCCAGGATTTTGGTTCGGGGAGGGGGGGGGCAACCTTTTTTTCCATAACAAAGATAAACAATTAAAAAATTGCGTTTATTGTGTAGGTAATGGAAGTTAAGTTACTTAGTTTTTTATTCGAATTTTATTCCTAAATATAAATGTGTACTTTAGTACGAGATCAGTAAAACTTTTTATAATAAAATCCTTAAGAGTTAAAAATGTAATCTTCGATTTTTTTAAAGAAATATATCAATTATTTAATCGATTTTGACTTCATCTTTGTATTTATATAGACATCAAAGCCAGATAAGATAGCCTTTCTCCTTCCATTCAGTTCCGGAGATAAGTTTTTATTCTTCTTAACGTTGAGAAACTTCGCTCAGCAGATGCCGTTGTCACTGGTATTGTGGCCAGTATCTGCGATAGGGTAAAAACGCTTGGGAACATGTCCTCATCACAAACTGAAATAGCATCTAATGCATTTGATGGCTTATCATTCTTCTGCTTCCAATAATCAATCCATATACTTATTTCAGCTAAAACAGATTTTGCTGAATTTTTTAAATCGTTTTTGTAAAAATGTGTGACTTCTTCGATATTTTCCTTTATTAGATTTACAACTCGTATCGGAACGATATTAAACAGACATGTAATTATAGCTTCATGTTCGGAAAATCTATTATTTAAATGTGATATTACTTCGTCCAGGTAGTTTAGGAACAATGTTGTCCTAAACTACGCCTTGACATCTGAACCAGGAATATTAGCCCTATACTTTTGAGTGCCTACACTTCTTGGTACTGCAGCTTCAATTCCAAAACTTCTTGCAAGTTATGTGGATTCTTCAAACAGTTTATCAAACGCCACATCTGAATTTCTACGCATGTCACTTAATTTAGTCGTTGCCAATTTTATGATTTCGTAAGCCTTTATTATATCTAGGTTAATCGTTTGCAAATACCGTGATAAGTTCTGTGTAATGGCCAAAACTGTACTACTTATTACCACACCCAATATAAAGTCAAATTTACACACACGGTTGTGCAAACTCATTACATCACTGCAACCTACATGTTAAAAAGGTAGATAGATAAGAAATCATAAATGTAATTTTAACTTAATTTTCGCCATATCTGGTTATCATAAATTTAAAGTCAACCAATATTACACCGGTCGACAAAAACAACATTTTTTTTGGGTTTCTGTTTTAATGCATAGATTCTGATTCTAGACGTCAAAAAACTTCAAAATCTCCAATCTTAGCTTTTAAAGTATGTTTTTGTAAATTTTACATCGATAAGAAAGTTTTAAAGTTAAAACCTTACTAAATTAGCTATAACTTTTTAAATTATGCATCGATTTTCTTCGGAATGGGCTCGTTTAATTCATGACCGAACAGACTTTACGATAAAATCATAAAAATATAACATTTGTTAATTTTTAGATTGTTTTATAGGAGGTTTATTTTAAAAATATTAAAATTTTATTACAAAATCGATTTTTTTGCAATATTTTGTAATACTCGTATATTTTCGAAACCTCTGAACGGATGGAGAATGGTATTATATGAAGTTGAAGGCTACTTAATATTTAATTTTTTAAAACTTTCCTCAACCAAATCGGATAAATGGTTCTCGAGTTGTGCCACTATATGTGGTTCAACCACTAATTTCTTTCCATATCACAGCTTATCGCGAGAATTTAAAGAGACAACCCTTTAGGCAAAGAAAAAAGAGAGGTTGAACCACATATTATGGCATAACTAGAGAACCATTCATCCGATTTGGTTCAGGTAAGCTTTACAAACTTCAGAATTAAGTAGTCTTCAACTTCGCACAATACAATTTTCCATCCGTTCAGCGGTTTCGACGATATCTTACAAAGTATTGCAAAAAATCATATTTTTTGAGAAAATTTTAATAATTTTTAAATAAAAGCCTCATAAAAACATCTAGAAACGCATAATTGTCATATTTTTGTGATTTTATCGTAAACTCTGAAAGGTTGTGAATAAATTGAGACCATTCCGAAGAAAATCGATGCATAATATAAAAAGTTTTAGCGAGGAAACCATGCAGTTTTCTTATTTTTAGTTGTTATTACTTTTGCTGTTACCATTTTTACGCTTTTGTATTGTTTTTTTTAACGGCCTTCCAAATATTTTTCGTGTTTTTTTTGAGTGATTTTGAAAATTGTAAACAGTTTATGCCTATGCAGGGGGGCCCGGGCCCCTGGGCCCCCCTGCTGTATACGTCCCTGGTATGAACACTGCCAAATTCTTACCGTAATGCCCATTTTCGCATTATTAGGGAGGTGTTGGCTATTATATAGTCGGCCCCGCCCGAATTTCTGTTTCTCTTCACTTGTTATACCCTCACTTTAGTGTGACGAGGGTATATATCATTTGCTACGGAAAAAAGTGTAACACGCCGAAGGAGTGACCTAAGACCCCAAGTATGTTCGGAGGAAATCCGTTTTGGGTCATTTTAAGTCGAATGAGCAATGTCCGTCCGTCTGTCTGTCTGTCTGTCTGTCTGCTGGCTGGTGCGCACGATAACTCTCGAAAGGAGTAACCGATTGACCTCAAATTTGGTATGTGGTAATATTTTTTTCTATCTCCGGCTAAGTTCGAAGATGGGCCATATTGGTCCACTCCTTCTAGTACCTCCCCCACAAAGTGTTAAAATGTTGTGAATTATTGATTCTTTAATAACTGCTATACTACTTATTCGAATCTTTTGAAATTCCACACATAGTATTAGCTTATTAGTCGTTATCAACTCGAGAAAAATGGGCGAAGTCGCCACGTCCCTTTTGGTACCTCCCACACAAATGCACCATTTTGTACCAAAAGTTAACAGCTTATAACATTAATAACAGTGTTTAAAAATACTTGAAATTTTGTACAGTATTATGCTTTTATATTGCCTACAGTCCAGGGGAAAATGGGTGTTGTTGTCACGCCCCTTTTGGTACCTCCCACACGAAGGTACCCTTTTGCACCAAAATTTAACAGCTTATAACATTAAAACCAGTGTATAAAAATACTTGAAATTTTGTACAGTGTATTGTTTTTATAGTGTTTAAAGCCCTGTGAAAAATGGGCGTTATTGCCACGCCCCTCTTTGTACCTCCCACACAAAATGCCCAAATCATACCACAATTTAATGTCTCATAACGTTTATACCAGCGCACATAAATGCTTATAAGTCGGCACAGTGCAATGAATTTAAAGTATCTAATGTTCCGCAAAAAAAAAAGGTGTATTTGATAAACCCCTTCTGGTACCTCCCACACAAATTGACAGAATAATTCGAGTAATATTCAATATTACATTACTCACAAAGTGAGGGTATACCTTAGTCGGTTTACCCGACTGAAACTTTCTTACTTGTTTTTATATATAATTGTTCCCAAACAGTTTTAACAATGAATCTAAAAAATAATATATAAGTTACTAGTTTTAGTAATAACTAGCTGGACCCGGTCCAGCTAGTTATTACGTAGACTGCCAGCAGAACTGCAGTGGAACAAACACACAAACAAACGATTTGCCACGCCCACATTTTCCCCGCCCACTATTTGCAAATTTTTTTTTCCAAAACCATCTCAGACCAAATAGCTTTCTAACAAAAGAAAACATTTTAAAATCGGTCCAGTGGTTTAAGCGTCTATAAAACACATACATACATACATACAAACATTTTTCCATTTTTATATATATAGAAAAGTTCGAGAATACTTTGAAATAATGTGAATAAATTACTTACAAATCTTGAGTGAATAATCTTCTTATTAATGCATTGCATCTTAATTGTACATCAGCAACGGCTTTGACTGATATTCAGTTAACCACTTAATTTCTAATAACTTTTCCGGTTATTTCCTTTGTCGGCAATAATTTGTTTTATTTTGTTTAGAAAAGATAGTCTCAACCAAATTTGCCCTAAATCCACGTGTAGACATGGGAGACAGACAGACCGACAGACACATGGCACACGAATTAAGACCAGTAGCCCAAACCAATCAAACTCCGGCGAACGAAGTTCAACAAATTAAAAACAAATAAGGTTTGGTCGTAATTTTTATTGCCTTCTTTTTCTGTTGGCCTTAACTCTGAGGCTGACTTGGTTAATTGTGGGGATGGTGGCGGCACATGAATCACGACATGGACCCCAAGCCCCTAAATCCATTTACAATGCTAATGGAGAATGAATACAAATGCCGTGGCAAGGAGAAGGAAAGTAATACTCTTCTGAAGTGAGAAGAGTAATCTGTCAATCCATCGAGGAGGGGCAGTAGAGCAACCGGAGGAGATGTTTAATTTAGTGTAAATGCAAAAAGGATTACTTAACCACCTCTGGCAAAAATGCGGAAAAAATCAGCATAAAACATTTTGATTTTATTAACGCCTTTGCTGTGGGTGTTCACTTCGTTTATGGCTTTATGGTTGTAAAATTGTAATCTAGTTTATTTATTTATTCATTCATTCATTCTCAGTCATGAACATAAAATTATGTTTTGCTTTGGCTTGGTGTTTGTTATTGGTGGGTACTCTGGAGTATTTTTTGTCATAAATATGAGTTCAAATGAATTGCTCGAAAAAGGAGTGGTATAATTCGTTGAATGTATATTTCTTAATGTGTGTAAACAAACGTATATTAGGGTTTGCCGGAGCTATTTATTAAGCAAGGGATAGAAATCATTTCTGAGATTAAAAGAAGTATAATCATAGAAAACCCGACATAATCTGAATGTAATATGATATCGATGTATTTCAGCCAACGGCATTTTGTGTGCAGTAGTAACATATCGATAGCTACAATCTCCCTAAAACTATGCTAAGTCGACTTAGCACAGTTTTAGGGAGATTGCATTTTTAATTTCTAAATATTCCAAATTATATTCAGTCAAAATTTGGTGTTTATCCGTCAACCCAATCAAAAGTTATTCACAAAACAGTACAGGTCATTCGATTCCCATTACAAAGAAATTTCACACAAATTTAAAAAATTCATCAAACTTTGATCGCCTCTCCTGAAAAACTACACAGAAAGAAAAATGCCATTCTAAATTCAAGTAAAAAATTTTTAATTTAAGCTGAAATCGTACTTAAAAATTTAAGTATGTTCGTACTAAGTTTTTCTTAAAACAGGTATAAATCGGCTTAAAATGAAAAAATCAAGCGCTGAAAGGCTTACAATAAGCATTTAATGCTTGAAATCAAGTAAACATTTCTTGTAAAGGAAAATTAAGCCTAATATGGCTTAAAGTAAGAAAAAAGCTTACTTTAATCTCTGAGAGACAGAACCATTATACTCGTAGAGCACAATAAAATTACCCTCTCAGCCACTCTCATGCAAGTGGTTGATTTTGGCTGACGCAACATCAAACACACATGCATATAGATTGTCGATGTATAAATATTTGTGCGCGACCATATCCAATTCGTTTCTCGTTCAAGCAGTGTTTGCAAATACATTACATGGCGTGATTTTTTATGATTTTAGTTTTTTGAAGTTGTTAATAATTCTTATTCATTTCGTTGATGCTATTCCTTATATGTTTCATATTTCAATCGAATAAATGCAGCAAAACTTTTACTTTTGCTATCAAGCAATTGTATTTTGACATACCATTTTAAAAAATTGCATTCTTTGCAATACAGTGGAAAAAATGGTATAATTAATATAAATGGTATATAGGTGTAAAACGAACGAAAGCACAATAAATCTAGTATGACCAGGCTTAAATCCAGAACTTATCTGGCTTAAATCAAGTATTGGATAGGATTAAATCAAGAACTGATCAGGATTAAATCAAGTATTATCAGACTTAAATCAAGTATTGGGCGGGCTTAATTCAATCAAAAATTTCTTCATTGAAGCCCGTTTCGCACTCAAATTAATCCGATAAAATTCTTAAATCAATCGCTTTATGCTTAAAATAAGAATTTTTCGGCTTAAAATCAAGCCTAATCAGGCTTAATAAGTGCTAATATTAAGAATTCAGGGCTTAAAAATCCGTACTTGATTCAAGTATTTTGTACTTGGTTTAAGAAAATCCGTACTTAACGTACTTTTGACACCGCTACGGCTTGATTCAAGTACGGATTACTCAATTTTTGCTTTCTGTGTACCTTTTTGCACTTAGCATAGTTTAGAATGGAGGTATAGATACGATACGGAACCTGAGTTTCGAGGGCTTTCCTGACTCCCGTAGTACCAGATTAAGTGCTCTGGTCAGACTGCGTAGCAGAAGATACTACTAGTTAGACTCCAGAAAATCTATGTATGACTGGTGACCAGTCTAGGATTACTGTATACTACCCATCCTAGGAATAGATGGGAACTATAAGATTCGTAAATCCCCCATACATTGTCAGACACAGTCAGAACCGTGGTAATATTTCCCCCCTTCATTTTCACTCTGTAGAGGAATTGAATATTTTAACTGGGGATTCCTTTAAAGAACAGCCATCAGAAATCGGCAGCGAAATTTCAACCGAATCAAGTATTCTTTGGTCTATCAAAAGTTTTTAACTTTTTTGTGTCTCCAGGACCAGACATGTTCCTCCGGTGAAGCTACACAGGCAGTGGCTGATACAATTGCTCCCTAGCTCACAGATATATAATTGTTCTATCAATTACACTTACATACCACGATAATGGAGAAAATCCAAGGATGTTTTCATCCAAGAAACGGGAAAGCCGTCCCATACCAGAGCTAAAGATTTCTGGTCAAATGGCATATCGTCATTTCTCCCTAAAATCCTGGGTAGATTAATAAATAATTACCTTAGGACTATAATTCATATCAGAGGACATATCATATCATTCTGATCAGAGGCTACTGTCCAATTAACAGCATACCTACAGCAAGGGCAAAACAAACGAAGCTGACTAGATCATGCTGGGCACTGCATGTAAAGGAATATACTATAGCTATCATAGATATAGAGGAGGGGGCTTCAATAACGTAAATCCAGTCTATCAACCGGCTTTCCGTGTAGATAAAAGAACTAAAGAGTACTTTTATATACTCGGAAACTCACTACACTAAAAAAAAGGCGTACTGAAAATCAATGAATTTTTCGTAAAGTTTAAGATTTCGGCAATGATTTCGAGCCAAAGACAATCGCTATAAAAATAAGAAGGTTTTATAGTTAATTTAAAGACGTGAATAGTATTTGTTTTGAGGATGCATTTCATAGAATTAAGATTTTTGGGTAATAAAACTAATTAAGTTTGGTCTTAAAATAAGCACATTTTTGCGTAAATTTAAGTATGGCGCGTGCTTATTTTTAGTAAAATATCATATAATTTAAAACATTATCGTAATAAAATTTAAAATGTTTGTCCTTGATATAAGAATATACTGGTAATTAATTTAAGGCATACATGAATTTAAATACAGTTTTTTTTAAATACACGCTGAAAAAAAATCGCTTCTGTAGTATATTGTCCCAAACATATTCGGCTTGAAACATGTATATATTCAGGGTACACTCTAAACATATAGTATTTGGTATATACAAAAATTATATACTTGGGAAGATGTCGTTCTAAACAAATCTTTGTTTACATCCCAATATGTTATTATTTGGGACTATTATTTCCGAAACAAATATTTATTTGCATTTAAGTATTCGGAAAATACATAACGTACAAATATTTATTTGCATTTAAGTATTCGGAAAATACATAAATTGTGTTAAATTTTTCAGTAATTCAAAGTTAATTTTTTAGAAATGTTAAATGTTCGTAAAATAATGGATTGGATTTAAATGGATTTAAATGATTGATTTAAAACGGAAGTTAATATGGTATCATAACTGGGAGGTCTAATTCGAAAACAAGGAAAAATTAAAACTGAATTTCGAAAAAGTCAGTAAATGTTTTGAAAATTTTTTTAAATAAAATATATTTGGAAAAAATCCTAAACAATAATTTTGTTTGTATTTAAACACATATTTTATTTGAGAAATTTAGTTTGCAAATAAATTTTGTTGTAATATATTAATATATGCGTTCCAAATACATTTTATTGATTTTCAAATAAAATTTATTTGCTCAGAAATATATAATATTTAAAAATTTGTGTTCCAAATATATTTTCTTTCGATTCAAACATATCAAAAAAGGTGATTTTGCCCCGTGTATGTATGGAAAATTCGTTACATTATATTGATTATAATGTTACTCTTTTAAATTAATCATTTTCTTTGAAATCATTTACTATTCATAGAAAATTCAATAACACAACACTTTATCTTTCTAAAAAAATATTTTATTTGTTATATTTTATATTGGAAAATACAAAAAAATATAATACATATTACGGATAACCTTGAACATTTTAAAACTTAAAACAATATGTAATTGTATAAAGACAAATCGGCCAACACACTATGAAGTTTGACTTTTATTCGAATATTGTATTGTTATGTATCGATTCGCGGGATTCGTTTCTCTATTTGTTGTCCATGAACAATTTTTATCAGAACCGACCTTAATGATTTTTAACCTAGAATTTGACTGGAATTTAAATAGAAATTATACAAAACAAATATTATATTATTATATCATTTGGATGCTCACTCATTTCCTGCAATTTGTAAATTTTTATTCCCCACTGCATTTTTCATATATCCAAATAAAGTTGAATTGCGCGAACTAAAATAAAAATAATTTGAATAGAAATCAAACAGAATGTTTTATATACGATAAAGTATTAAAATAAATTTTATCATATAACTGTCACAAAATGTTGAAAGATAAGAGATATATTAAAATCTTTGGAATATACTTACTTACACTGAAATATTTAGTCACTCTTCTACGACACAAATTCTCATAATAGATCCATACAAAATTTGCTGTACTAAAAGTTAAAAAAAATATTTATGTAAGATATTATTAATAATAGAAACTGATTGTTTTGAAAGGGGCGAAAGTGACATTTTTCATATAAATTGAGTTATCAAAAATAATTTTCTCAAAAAAATCAATCGTGACTTAGATTTTAAAATCTTAAGTTTTGTTAGCAAACAAAACTACAAAAACGTATTTAAAATTACTTCTGTAAAACAAAAGCTAATGCTGCTTATGACATTCTTAACCCTGGTGTTAGATTAGAAAATCTGTACGAATCCTAGATTAGGAGTCCATTTGGTCAACATTACATTTTTCATATAAAATGAATATGATATGATGAAGACAATATTTTATATTTATTTTTATTCAATACTTCGTGAAAAGAAAACAGCTTATTTACAATTAATTTTGAGCAAAAACGCTTATTATTTTGATTTTAGTAAAACAAAAATATCCCTTGGACAAAATTATAAGGCAATATATATACATACATATATTACCGTTTATAAAGGAAACGATACAAAAATTAGACCAAATGGGCCTAATCTAACAGCAGGTTTAATTATGAAGTACTTATGAAGCAATTATGAACACGAAATCAAGGAAAAATTTAAACTAAAATTAAAAAAAGGAAAAAATTTTTTTAAATAAATTATATTTGGAAAACTTTTTAACAATAACTTTGTTTGTGTGAAAACACGTATTTTATATGTAAACGTCAGTTCGCAAATATATTCTGTTCTAATACATTAATATATGCGTTCCAAATTAAATTTCTTGATTTTCAAATAAAATATATTTGTTCAGAAATACATAATACGTACAAATATTGTTTCCAAATCTATTTCCTTTTAATTCAAACATTCCCATGTAGGTGTATGCTCACTTATTTTTTGCAAGTTATAAATGGCATTCAGCACTGCATTTTTCATATATCCATCACATTTATCTTTAAATATTGCGTGATCTAAAATTAAAATAATTAAATTTTTTCTGAAAATAAATGAAATAAAATTATCTATAAACAAAAAATATGCAAATAAATTTTATCATATCACAATTGGAAAACGTTCATATATTACGTTGAAATATTCTAAAATTGTTTTACTAAAAAATTAAAAAAGATAGTTATATGTATAACATATTATTAATAATAAATTTCTATATTGCACAAATAATTTTACATTTCTGCATTATGCGCTGGTATTTTTAATAAATAAATACTTTCAATTAAAATGTGTTTTGTTAATTTTGTAATTGCCAATAAGATGTTTATTTCAGGATAATAATATTATTTTTCACGTACCTAAACTAAAATTGTTCCCATTGTCTCTTTCAGTATTACAAAATCTATTACTCACATTTTTCTCATCCATTTGGCACAAATCTCTACACAGGACTAACAAACAAGATCTCCTTCAAAAACGCATGTACATCGCCATAAATAACATACAGCAAAAATAACTATGACACACGCACTCGCTTATCACAGAGATCGATGGTGACGCCGACGGCATAACCACATACATACATACATGTACACGACGGTTTCATTTGTTGTTGTTGCTATGCTTTAGCAAAAATAACTGTTAACAGTCCATATTAAAATTATTTTCGGTGCAATATGCACGTATGTATGCACGTATACTTACATATTCACAGCAATCAAATTTTTTCACAATCCGCGTCCCGAAAACAGGCAACCGTTTCCTTCCATCGCTTGTAAATAACTGACGATTTAGAAGAAAACGAACAGAACTGTTCTCTATTTTCTCTTCTAGCATTCCATAACAATTCTTGATTCACACATTACCAAATAAAACTGATTCTCCGAGCGAGAGAGGGAGGGAGAGATTGTATAATTCTCTCGTATGTATTCTTAAAAATAATGACAATAGTCATAAAATTTATTACCAATACAGCCTTTCCTTTAAGGGGAGCATAGCCTTAAATTTATTACTCAAATAAATCATACTGTTAATTAAGTCCGATTCGGCATTAAAACTATGACATGTCTACGTCGTAGTGTTAATGTAGAAAATCCTTAAAAATATTGAAATATTACTTAAAATAATGCGGATTCTCACAAAAATAATGATTTTTTTCTTTAATTTAAATGCGTACATTTAAAGAAGCGCGTACACAAAACTAATGATTAGATCGACATTAATTCAAATTCAAAAAACTTTATATTAAGGAAAATTTCGTAAAAAACGTGTAAATTTTCATTCTTTTAATGGAAATTTTCATTGAATTGATGCCGAGGTAGCATACTTAATATAAGAATGTGTCATCATTAGTTTTATTACTATTTTTTTTTTCAGTGTAATCATACATCCTACAGCAGGCCCTTCCCAATATCTTTTTGCACAGCATTTCATTTCGGGGGGAATAATGTTTAAAAATGTATATTTCGGCATTTATTTTTAAATCATCGTTTCATCACGCATTCTGGTAGCTGCCATACAAATGCCGAAATTTAACAACTTGGAAAGTGGACAATGGGTAGCCATATAAATGAGAGCCGATATTCTTAAAATTTGTCAGGTAACGATCTTGGTTCAAGAAACTGTTATCTGTTAAATTTTGTAAAGTTCTCTTCAGAAATGCAGATTCTATAGCTCTTATATGCAAAATCGAGACATATGTATACATCGGGGAGCATATCTAAAATTGAACCGACTTACCTAACATTTTGCAAGGTTTATTGTTTTCTGTATCAAATTTCGTAAATATTTGAGTCAAAATATGACTTCAGAACCGCGTAGATGTCAAATTGGGATGCACATATACATACCTACATTTATGGGAGCTATATACAAATCTGAACCGATTTTTATGAAATTTGGAAGCGGTATTTACTGCCTCATAAAACTTCCCTTTGCTAAATATCACAAAGATCTGCCAGAAAACAAGGCTTTTATAATGATTAAATTCCAAATCGGTATGTACATATATAAGTATATGGGGCTATATATAAATCTGAACCGATTATGACCAATTTCGCTAGACTTCGTTCTTAATGCAAGAAAGTACTCTGTACTAAATTTCGCGAAGATCGGAGTTAAATTGCCACCTGTACCTTGAGTACAAGCTTAACATGGACGGACGGACGGACACGGTTAGATCGGATCTGATATTGATTCTGAGTCGATCGGTATACTTTAAGGAGGGTCTAGCTCCAATATTATGGGGCGTTAAAAGCATCTGGGCCAAAACAAACTTACTATACCCTATAGAGTATACAAATATTTGATTAATTCATACACGATTTTTTGTAATATTTCCTTGAAATTAAGAATTTTTTCTGCATATTAAAAGGCCATGCTATGACAATGTAAAATTGGGATTTTCGGCTTTGAAAGAAGAGAGTTCTCTTAGATTTGGAATAGATTTTTCGGAAAGTAATATTAACACCATTATCATGAAATGGAATAAATTGTCGGCTTATTTGTACAAACAACCTTGTAATATGTACTCCTTTTTAAATGTTTGTTTATAAATATTAATTTATTCCCCATAAAAAAATATATTTTTCAAGCAATCTCAGATATGGCTTCTTTGTCTGTTTCTTTTCTATGGACCTGTAATGCTAACAGGGAAAAACTAGTAAAATTCTTAAAAAAATTATGTTTTTTAGTTAATGAGCTATTAAGATCAAAATTCCTATGTTTTAAGCCATAAATCATGTTGACCGATATCTTGTGACGATAAAAAGAATTATTTCCCATATGTTGGCTGTATGTATATGGCGGTGGGTAGACCTATAATAATATGTGACATTCTCGTCTGGTGGATATTAAACTAAACAAAGTTACGCGATTGTCTGCTGTGTGTCTCAGTGGTGAACTGTGGCCTTCGGTAGCTCAGTAGTTGGTGTGTTATACTTGGATTCCGAAGGTGCTGCGTTCGATTCCCAGCCAGGGCACGGGAAAATTTAACATCAACAGTTCATGTTTTCATTATAATTCGAGTTTCTGCAGCTAAAATAATCAGCGGACACACTACCACTACAACAACATCTGATCGCCCAAGTCAGCAGGGAAGCTAAAAATAGACATAACTCCATGACAACTGTTAACAGAAATGCAGCGCTTCTAGTGGAGAATAGAAACGGCAACAAAACTCAAATAACATCCATTCCCTGAAATTAACAGACAAAATGTTAATTAATATCCGGACAATATTCCCACGATAATTGGATATATGCCGGAACGAAGTCTGTAGTAGAAATAAACTTAAGGATTATTAACTCAGCGTCTCCAAGACACTACAACAACAATAGATGATGCGCTGAGAACGACAAGAACTGAGGCACTAAATGATATAGTACTCTTAATGCCGCGGAATTGTCACGATGACCAGGAAATGTCTACGGACATAGTGTCATTCTTGATTACACAATGTCTGAACCACTTTTAGACGAAAAGTATCACATTATTATACCTGATAGATCAGAATGGAAGGATCGTATGCCAGGACATAGGAGATTCGTGATCTTCTATACAGGCGGTTCCAAACTCAACACCCATTTGGGCTTAGGTGTCTTTTCTGAGGACCTTGAGTTATCCATTGCAGAACGACTAACTGACAATTGTAGTGTTTACCAGGCATCAATCATAGATATTACAAAGGTAGCAGATTGGCTGAAAATAAATGTTGGGACCAAAGTCGGTATCAATATTTTCTCTGATAGTCAGGCTGCTATCAAGTCCGTGGAAACTATATTCCTGAATTCAGAGCCGAGGGATTGAAGGTCTTGCGAAATGCATTTTGGATAAGCTGTGTAGACGAAGACCCTAGGCTATCTTTTATTTGGAGAGATAGCAGGCTTGGCTGATGTTAAAATCCGGCAACTTTTGAGCTGTATTATGAAACAAAACTGATACAACGGAAGGTGCTAGGGATAACTTATGTTTTTCCTTACGTCCCTGTAGTAGCACAATGGAATATATAATCTAAGTGATTCTGTTCTACAGGCTTTCACTCTTATCCTAACCTAACCTTGGTCAGAACCTTAATTTTCAACCATTCTGCTACCTATTAAATTCCGTACTATATTTCGCTGATGGTGTCGACTTACTAGACTGAAATATTCTTATTTCTTTTTATATGTGCCTTCATTACGAGAGAAATATGTTACTTGGACGCAAACATACTTTCTCAATTGTGCTCCAGAAAGAAATTGCCTTTTTATTGAAGAAAATTACAACAAATTATGTCGGAAAACATGTGTCGTCATGACGAACACATCACACAGAACAGAGTGAAAACTCCACAACAAAAGTCAACAATTTTTTGCCCCAAATGTTCGGCGGCGGCAATCGCTGATGTTCTTTCTTAATTAATTAAATGCACTTTTTCACATTGCATGTATGTGTCTATGTATGTACGAGTATAGGGGAAATTATCCAATGGGACTAATGAAAATAAAACATGCATTTGCTACAAGTAAAGTATGTTAATCAAATGAACTAAAACAAATACATACAGCCTAAACAATAACAACAAAGACATCAAATCGTATTTTTGAAAACTATTTGACCTACAATACATAGTGCGAAATATACTTCATTGGAGCTCCGCCACACAATGGGAGGAATATAAGAGAAAAATAAAAACAAGTAAAAGCGTAAAGTTCGACCATGCCGAATCTTATATGTATACAAGGTGGCGCAAAAGTAATCCTCCTATCAGAAAATGCTATAAATTTTGCGAGGCCCCTAATGTCAGTTCTGTTTTGACATTTGTGTAGTAAACACATGCGAAATACACGTTAATAAACAATGTTACGCTACACTGCTCCAGAACGCGGATCCACAAGAAGAATCAAAGTTTTTCATTTTTTTTAAATTACAGCCAAAAAACATCGAAAGGTTACTTTTGCGCCACCTTGTACATATATAAGTATACCCTCCACCATGGATTGCATTGCATGGATATGGAGAAAACGATACTGTTCGTTTAAGTAAATTATTAACAAATAAGAAAGTTCAGTCGGGTAAACCGACTAATGAATCCCCTCACCTTGAGTCTCCAAAAATATTATTAAATTTATTTTTTTTTTGTTTTATTTAAATTATTATCACTTTAAACAGCATTTAATAACTTTAGAGTATGTACTGGTAATAAAGTTAAATGCTGCTTACTTTTGGTACAAAATGGTCCATTTGTGTGAAAGGTACCTAAAGGGGCAAACCAATAACGGTCACTTTTCTCTGGACTCTATGTACTATAAAAGCATTACACTGCACAACATTTCAAGAATTTGTATACACTGGTATTAAAGTTATAAGCTGGTAACTTTTGGTACAAAATGGTCCATATGTGTGGGAGGTACCAAAAGGAGCGTGGAAAAAATGCCCATTTTCACTGTATTGTAGGTACTATTGTACAAAATTTCAAGTCTTTAAATTAACTGGTAATAAAGATATGAGCTATTAATTTTTGGTTACAAAATTGTACATTTGCGAAGGAGGTACCAAAAGGGGCGTGGCAACTTCGCCCATTTTTCTCGAGGTAATAGTGACTACTAAACTAATACTATGTGTAGAATTTCAGAGGATTCAAATCAGTAGTATAGAAGTTGTTAAATAACCATTATTTCACTAAATTTTAACCCTTTGTGGGGGAGGCACTAGAAGGAGTGGACCAATATGACCCATCTTCGAACTTAGCCGGAGATAGAAGAAAATATTACCACATACCAAATTGGAAGTCAATCGGTTACTCCTTTCGAGAGTTATCGTGCGCACCAGCCAGCAGACAGACGGGCGGACGGACATTGCTCATTCGACTTAAAATGACCCAAAACGTATATCCGCCGAACATACTTAGGGTCTTAGGTCACTCCTTCGATGTGTTACACTTTTGGTTCGTAGCAAATGATATATACCTTCCTCTCTAAGGTGAGGGGATAAAAAGAATGAACGCTGCAATTTTTAACCAAATTTTAGGCCGCACATTTTTTAGTCAAACTCTTCAACTGAAAATGTGGTATTTATGGCTTAAAATAGCATTTTTGAGAGCTATATCTACACGGGCACTACAACAAAATAAAATTTGATTTGTATAAATTTTATTCAGATGAATTCTTACCAAAATAGAATACAAACTGCAAAATTTCAGATATAGGTGAACTATAACAAAATATGAATTGATTTAAAAAATTTAACTGCCATTAATTCTTGTCTTAATAAAATACAAACTGCGAAGATTCTGGTAAAATGCTTAGAAAACAAGTAGGAAAGTTTCAGTCAGGTAAACCGACTAAGGCATACATACCCTCACTTTGTGAGTACTGTAATATGAAATGTTACACGAATAATCTGTCAATTTGTATGTGAGGTACCAGAGAGGGTTTAACAAATACTATTTTTCGATAAACGGTAGATACTTCAAATATATTGCACTGTATCGAATTGTAAGCGTTTACGTGTACTGGTATATTAATGTTATGATCTATTCAATTTTGGTATGATTTGGCCATTATTTGTAGGAGGTACAAAAAGGAGCGTGTTGATAGCGCCTATTTTTCATATAGCTATATGTACTTTAAAAATATTATACTGTGCAATTTTTTTTTGTATTTTCGTGCATTGGTACTCCTGCTATAAGCTCTTAACTTTTTGTATAAAATGGTACATTTGTGTGGGAGGTACCAAAAGGGGCGTGGCAATAATCCCCGTTTTTCACTGTACTGTTGGTACTATAAAAGCATTACACTGTACAAAGTTTAAAGTATTTTAATGCACTGGTATTAAAGTTATAAGCTGTTAAATTTTGTTGCAAAATGGTCCATTTGTGTGGATTGTAGTTACTATAAAACCATTACACTGTACAAAATTTCAAGTCTTTGTAAGCACAGGTATTCAAGTTATAAGCAGTTAACTTTATGTGCAAAATAGTACATTTGTGTGGGAGGTACCGAAAGGGGCATTCAAATTACGGCCACTTTTTACTGGACTATAGGTACTATAAAATCATTACACTGTACACAATTTCAAGTATTTGCATGAAGTGATATTATTGTTATAAGCAGTTAAATTTATGTGCAAAATGGTCCATTTGTGTGGGAGGTACCAAAAGGGTCGGCCCAACATCGCTCATTTTTCTAGAGGTGATAGTGACTAATAAGCTAATATTATGTGCAGAATTTCAGGGGATTCGTATAAGTAGTATAGAAGTTATTAAAGAATGAATATTTCACTAAATATTAACCCTTTGTGTGGGAGGTACCAGAAGGAGTGGACCAAAATGGCCCATCTTCGAACTTAGCCGGAGATAGAAAAAAATATTACCGCATACCAAATTTAAGGTCAATCGGTTACTCCTTTCGAGAGTTATCGTGCGCACCAGCCAGCAGACAGATAGACGGACATTTCTCATTCGACTTAAAATGACCTAAAACGAATATCCGCCGAACATACTTAGGGTCTTAGATCACTCCTTCGATGTGTTACACTTTTGGGCCGTAGCAAATGATATATTTATACCCTCGTCACACTAAAGTGAGGGTTAATGAGGTATTTATGGCTTAAATACGTATATTTCACATTTCAAGGGCAATACACACAGAATACAGTGTTGATGCCTCAACCGAATTATTTGCCAACCGAATTTTGGTAGTTCTGTCTACTATCATGCGCTAAGAACCATAATTTTTGTTGTGGTATACTTCTGCTTCGATGTTGACAACAATCATATTTGGTTGCGCCAACTACGAAAATGCTGGCTAAAATTTTCTATTGTATGTTGCCACAACCAACTGTTTTAAAAAATTGGTTGTTGTGATAATTTGTCCGTCATATACTACCGACAATTAATTAAAAACAGTTTCCATTAATTTTTATTTTATTTATTGAACAAAAAACCAAACAATTCATAACAAAATTAAAAATCCCATATTACAAATTCATCACTATTATGAGATGTGGAAATATTTGACACAAATTTTAGTACACGAAAAAAAACACAAAACTTTAATGCAAATATCGCTTAACTCTGTGCTTTAAATTTCATGATTGTTGCTCTTATTTTTTATTTATGTAAAACATATTGCACAACATATTCTGCATTCCACACATTACATATTATCCACACGAGATTATTTTTGACTACATATACCCTCCTGAACAAAATGTTGAAGATTTATTTATGTCGAGTAATTTTATTTGTTGTTTGAACAGCAAACAATCTTTCGGTTGTATTTCCCAAAATACATTTAATTATTCTAAATTTGGGAAACTATTGGGATAACCAAAAAACGATTATTTATTAATATTTTTCTGTTGTAGTAACCAATTATTCGTTGCAATAATAATCTTTGGTCTATTGTTACAATTTCTGTTGTCAAGAATAAAACATTGGTTGTCACAACCAAAAATCGATCATATGTTTAAAAGTTGAAAGTTTTAAGCAACAACTAACCGAGTGTCAATGAAAAAACAATCTTAATTCAATTGATACAAACATCGATTTGGTTGCAAGCATTTTCATTTGGTCGTATCCATGTTATTATTGTTGTTTCAACTATTTATATATAATTACAACCGACACACGGTGTTGTTGCTAGTACTTTTTTTATTGTTACAATCGAATTCCAACCAATTATTTTCCTGGGTGTACTTCCATGGAGTATAGTAATAGTGATGAATCTTGACTTCGTTTCAATATCTACATATATATCGTGACTCGTCAGAACTTTTTTATATTCGAGACGTCCCATTGCTAATTTAGTAGAACTTCAAGATATTTGAAACTCTGCACTCTTTCGATACAAGAGTTTTTTATTTGTAAGGCAGTCCCGTGTTGTATGTATTTCTCCTACTGATAACACTTTGCTAGTCCAAAAGTGTAACAGAAAGGGGACCGTATAGATCGACCTATTTAGGCCATGCTGAATCTAGTGGCATTAGCCGTTTTTCTATGTTAGCTCTTATTTTCGCGATATTCGACCACAAAGTTTGTTGTGAAATCAGAGAGCATACCTATCTCTTTGGTGATTTTCAAGTGGAAGACTTCGAAATATATGCTTCAGTCCAAAGATCGCAATAAAGGGAACATTTGGAGAATTATTTCTCTCAAAACAGTCGTCAACGCTTCTCACCCCCTTACCTCTGAAAAAGTGCAATGAAATCTTATCATATGTTCAAAATCATTGATCAAAAATCATTGAGTATATATTTATATTTAGTTTGTCGTGCTGTACATTGTCTGGAGGCTACATCCCTAAATTCACAAACAGCCCCGGACTGTCGCATATCTCTCAATTAGAAGGCTGAGCAGTCTAACATATACCTCCTATGGGTACCTGTACATTGGGAGGTACAGGTGCCTAGGGGAACTTCAAAGGCGATGAACTTGCAAGGGAAGACATTACAGTTTCTCGAGGAATTTGCATGTACGATACGTATTGGTGCGACATTGTCCACATTCATGATTTGGCTTAGGACAGATGGACAGAAATCGACACCTGTAGGGTAGCTAGCCAAATCTGACAACAATGTTTCCTCGCACTAGAGAGGAAAATACTGTCTACGTTGGTGTCAGTTCTGAAGGGATACTGTCTGATCGGCGAACGCGCTATGTGGCTGGGAATTAAGTCCAATGGCTACTACAGAAGCTTTGGAGATGAGGAAGAAGTGGAGAGCATTGAGCACTTGCTTTGTTACTGCCCCGCGTTGAATAAACGACGCACTGTGGGGCCTTTGCTCGAAATCCGTGGCAAAAATAAAAAAATTGATAAAGGCTGTTGGTACAATTGATGATTCTGTTCGATAGAGAACATTCTAAGGACCACATATCCGAAAACCTTTTCAAAATTGAAGAAATATCAAAGTTGATTATTTCTCATCTTTGAAGAAAAAAACAAAATGCGAATGAAATGTAAAGTTTTAAAATTGAGTTATAGACACACTATAAAGGGTTTTCCAACCAAAATGCCATTTTTTGAGATAAATGATCGGATGTTTATTTCATAATAAAGAGGAAGATATGCCGTTCATAATGAAAAATAACATCAGCCAAATGGACACCACGACCACGCTTACCGGACCATATCCTTTTGACGAAATTTTCCATAACCAAATCGCAAAGTGGCTGCCCTATGTCCTCGATAGCCTCATGAATTTTATCTTTGAGGTCTTGAATCGACGCTGGTCTGTTGGCGTAGACCTTATCCTTCACGTGGCCCCAAAGGAAGAAGTCGCAAGGTGTTATATCACAAGATCTCGGTGGCCAATTGTGATCACCTCTTCGAGAGATAACACGGTGCGGAAACTTTTCCCGTAACAGAGCAATGGTTTCGTTGCTTGTGTGGCACGTAGCGCCGTCTTGTTGAAAGTAAACATTGTCCAGATCAATACCATCCAACTCCGAGGATGGAGAGGCTTCTCAACAATTACTCTTGGGTTTTCCGAGCCCCAGATGCGACAATTTTGCTTGTTGACGTAAACCGTTACCGAAATATTGCTTTTGGAAAAATCACAATATCCGGATCGGTTTTCAACTTAGAATATAGTAGAGTATAACTAAACAAGTAAGAAAGTTTCAGTCGGGTAAACCGACTAAGGTATACCCTCACTTTGTGAGTAATGTAATATTGAATATTACTCGAATTATTCTGTCAATTTGTGTGGGAGGTACCAGAAGGGGTTTATCAAATACACCTTTTTTTTGCTGAACATTAGATACTTTAAATTCATTGCACTGTGCCGACTTATAAGCATTTATGTGCACTGGTATAAACGTTATGAGACATTAAATTGTGGTATGATTTGGGCATTTTGTGTGGGTGGTATAAAGAGGGGCGTGGCAATAACGCCCATTTTTCACAGGGCTATAGACACTATAAAAACATTACACTGTACAAAATTTCAAGTATTTTTATACACTGGTTTTAATGTTATAAGCTGTTAACTTTTGGTGCAAAAAGGTACCTTTGTGTGGGAGGTACCAAAAGGGGCGTGACAACAACACCCATTTTTCCCTGGACTGTAGGCAATATAAAAGCATAATACTGTACAAAATTTCAAGTATTTTTATACACTGTTATTAATGTTATAAGCTGTTAACTTTTGGTGCAAAATGGTGCATTTGTGTGGGAGGTACCAAAAGGGACGTGGCGACTTCGCCCATTTTTCTCGAGTTGATAGCGACTAATAAGCTAATACTATGTGTGGAATTTTAAAAGATTTGAATAAGTAGTATAGCAGTTACTAAAGAATCAATATTTCACAACATTTTAACCCTTTGTGGGGGAGGTACTAGAAGGAGTGGACCAATACGGCCCATCTTCGAACTTAGCCGGAGATAGAAAAAAATATTACCACATACCAAATTTGAGGTCAATCGGTTACTCCTTTCGAGAGTTATCGTGCGCACCAGCCAGCATACAGACAGACACACAGACAGACAGACGGACGGACATTGCTCATTCGACTTAAAATGACCTAAAACGAATTTCCTCCGAACATACTTGGGGTCTTAGGTCACTCCTTCGACGTGTTACACTTTTTTCCGTAGCAAATGATATATACCCTCGTCACAATAAAGTGAGGGTATAAAAATGTTCGAATAGTTTCGGAAGTTGTCACTTTAGGGTGAATAAATACTTATTGCTTTACCATATTCAATTGAAGTTTGCTGCCCATTTTTGCCCATTTACATGTAATTACAATTAATGTACGACAACCTTGCAATAATAATACATTGCAGGCAAATACATAGAAATAAAATACAGCCAAAATTTTAAAATTTTTTGTCGTGTTTTTATACCCTCCACCATAAGATGGGTATTAAATCCGAAAAAAACACTTTCCAGTCGACCCACGACCTTGACACCCATGAGCAATATTTTAGCTGTCGTTAAGAGCTATCTTTGCCATTGACCGATTCCCGATTGATAGACATAATCTTCAAAAAATAAATGCTAAAGAATGTTCTTTCAAATGATAATAAACATTCCCCATTCAATTTGAATTTTCTGTGTTTTTTCTTTAAAAAAGTAGGGAACCTCGAAATGGATCACCCTATACTTATATTAATTTTGTCATCCGTGACACGCATATAGTACTTATATATATACAGGGTGGCTGATATGTAATGCAACAGAGTAAAGCGCTATATTTTTTTATTTTTTTTTTTAAATTTTATTGTTCAAAAGCAAAAAATGTTGGAAATAACATAAAATTTTAGAAACAGTTTAGATTTGTTCGAATTGGCCACCTTTGGCACGAATTATGCATTTCACACGGCCGACATCACACGCTGCACGAAAGTGGCTCTGCGGTATTTTGGCCCATTCCCGGCGAAGCGCCGTCTTGAGATGATCGATACTTTGGTATTTTTTAGTGCGAACCTTACTCTCTAAAATGCCCCAGGCGCAAAAGTCCAACGGATTGAGATCCGGAGATCTTGGTGGCCATTGTGCTGTAGAAATGATGCGAGGAACCTCCTTTTTAAGCCATTTTTGTCTGCCCAGGGCTTCAATACTGTCTTTAGGACATTTTCCCGATAATATTCGGCATTTATTTTGATCCCATGGTCGATGAATACGAGCGCGGAGCGACCATCGGCCGTTACGGCGGCCCACACCATTACCATCGGCGGCGCTTGAGTTCTTGTGGCCAATCGAAGGTGTAAATTTTCAGCTGACCTCTTTGGCAAGTAAACCCGATCATTTTGTTTGTTCACAAACTGCTCAATTTGGAATGGCTTCTCATCGGAGAAAACCAAATTCGGTAACTGGCCACTTTCGTGCAAGCGAAGCAACTCCTTGGCTCTTTCCAGTCTAACTTTTTTTGTGCATCGGTGAGCTCTTGCACTTTTTGGAACTTCAATGGCTTTAGTCCAAGCTCATGTTCAGCTCACGAGCAATTTTTCTACCACTGGCCTTCACTTTTCGGATCATTTCTGGTGTTGTTACCGTTTTTTTCGTCCACTTTTTGGAAGCGATGCAACACTGCCAGTATCACGGTAACGAGCAATGGTACGAGAAACAAAAGATTTATTCACATTTAAATGCTGGAGGGCTCTAACGATAGCCACTTGTGTTTTTCCACCCAAATATAAAGCAAACACACTATCACGCTTGAATTCCATCACGAATAACTTTTTTTCTAAATCTGAAGATCAAAATGCTTTTGTAAGCTTGTAAACAATAAAATGAACTGTCACTTAAATAAATCTGTCAGCTATAAGACTGGCGGTTTAGAAATGATAGCAACCTGAAGTTGGTTGCAATACATATCACCCACCCGGTAGATTTGGCAGGGCCGAACTTAATCCCTCTTTACTTGTTAATGTCAAAAACAGTTAACACTTTTTTTGTTGTACAAAATATTGTTTTTCGCAAGTCCAAGTCGCAAGGCCAAATCGACTTTATATGATAAAAGAGAGTATTCTGACACCACCTTACACCGCCTTACGTTCGAAATATAGGGTGAGAATATTTAATATCGATCTTTGAATTTTTTTTGGCTAAAATGTTTATAAGCAGTTACAAATAGGTAAAATCAGATCTCGCTATAATTTTTTCTTAAATTTTTGTTTTTTAAATTTTGTGGGCATTTTAATATTTGAACAAGTAAGAAAGTTTCAGTCGGGTAAACCGACTAAGGTATACCCTCACTTTGTGAGTAATGTAATATATAACATTACACCAATAAATCTGTCAATTTGTGTGAGAGGTACCAGAAGGGGTTTTCCAAAAACACGTATTTTTCGGTAAATACATTGCATTGTGCTGAACTATAAGCGTTTATGTGCACTGGTATATTAAAGTTACGAGCTATGTAATTTTGGTATGATTTGGTCATTTTGTGTGGGAGGTACAAAAAGGGGCGGGGTGATATCGCCCACTTTTTACAGGACTATAGGCACTATAACAGCATTACACTGTACAAAATTTCAAGTATTTGTATGCACTGGTATTAAAGTTACAAGCCGTTTACTTTTGGTACGAAATGGTCCATTTGTGTGGGAGGTACCAAAAGGGGCTGTACAATAATGCCCATTTTTTACCGGACTATAGGCGCTACAAAAACATTATACTGTAGAAAATTTCAAGCATTTTTATGCACTTGTGTTAAAGTTATAAGCAGTTAAATTTTGATGCAAAATGGTCCATTTGTGTGGGAGGTACCAAAAGGGGCATGCCAACTTCACCCATTTTTCTCGAGTTAATAGCGACTAATATACTAATATTATGTGCAGAATTTCAAAAGATTCGAGTAAGTAGTATAGAAGTTATTAAAGAATCAATATTTCACTAAATTTTAACCCTTTGTGTGGGAGGTACCAAAAGGAGTAGACCAATATGGCCCATCTTCGAACTCATCCGTAGATAGATCAAAATATTACCACATACCAAATTTGAAGTCAATCGGTTACTCCTTTCGAGAGTTATCGTGCGCACCAGCCAGCAGACACACAGACAGACAGACAGACAGACAGACAGACAGACAGACAGACGGACGGACATTGCTCATTCGACTTAAAATGACCCAAAACGGATTTCCTCCGAACATACTTAGGGTCTTAGATCACTCCTTCGATGTGTTACACTTTTTTCCGTAGCAAATGATATATACCCTCGTCACACTAAAGTGAGGGTATAAAAAATGTAAAAAATGAGTTTTTGTGTTTTACGAAATTTGTAATTGCTCTCGATCGGCTGATACGATTTTTGCAAAGTTTACTTTGTTTTAAAGGGACACAAAGCACCATTTTTGTAAAATTTTTGAAACATTTTTTTACGAAAGTTTATTTTTGAAAATACCTTTGTAGAAAAAATTCTTCAAATTGGTATTTCATATATTGTTATTTGGTATTTCATTTTCATGAAATGTTCCATAACTGGCCTATGTCCTCGATAGCCTCACGAATTCTATCTTTGAGGTCTTGAATCGACGCTGGGCTGTTGGCGTAGACCTTATGTTCCTTCTGATTTGGTTACAAAGCGCTATAGAAGTTGTACTTTACTTCCGATCAATACAAAATAACACCTCTTGTTGGAAAACCCTGTATATTTTTTTGAAAATAAAAAAAACCTTATTAGAACTATAGTTTTACAGCTTTTCGTGGTTCTAGCAACTAATGACTAGACGCATTTTAAAGACTACGATGTCTTTTTTACAAGACGTTCACAATTTTGTAAATATCTTTAATAGTTCATAAGTTATGATTTTTGGAACGAAAAAAGCCAAAAGGCCCCACTGTGCGACGTGTGGATGTCTTATGTTCGGTCTTTCTATGAAATCTGACAGATTTTGGCAATGTTCGTATTATTGATACATTTGTGTATCAAACAGATTGCTTCCGATTAGGTGCAACTGGGCCCAAGGTTGGACTTGGGACCTAAATTGGTTTATGTTCCAAGAGTTACCCTGACATCATGGAACAGTATTTATCCGTTTTCCCACAGTACCTCTGGACGTTGAAAAACTATTTTTTTGGTTCATACGTAGCAACTTTCCCCTTGTTTATGTTCCAATACCTACATTCACACCCTGGTACAATATAAAACCATGTTTGTCCCACTGTGTCTATAAAGGTTCGAATTTAAAAATCTAAAGTAAATCGCTCCCATGTACCAAATTTAACCTTTAGTGTGTCATAATTAACCACTTTGCACGATTGTACAATATTTTAAAATGATAATTGATATTTCAAGATCCAAATTCGCAAGCTTAGGCCGTATTTCATTTCATTTACATTTTTCATTACATTTTTGTCCCCTATCTGTGCCATTTATTTAACTTTTTCCCCACGGTTGAAGTAGAAGAACTTAATTGAAAAAAAAAAAAATTTCTTAGCTTTAGTTCATGCCCGTCGTGTCCCACGGTGCCTCTTAAAGTTAGAATTACTAAAAATCACTTCCAATCTCTAGTTTATGTTCCAAAAGTCACCCTGGAACTTTTTACCCCACTGTGTGCGTAAATGTTCGAATTTCGAAAAATCCTGCCAATTTCTGAGTCTACCTCCTAAGGGCTACCCTCATACCAAATTTCAAGATTCTAGCTCATTTCGTTTAGATTTGGCGGTGGTACCATATTTATCCTTTTTTGCCCCATTGTGCGGCTAATAGTACGAATTTCGAAAAATGCCGCCTTATTGCTCGTCTACGTCCCAAGGACTACCCTCCCACCAAATTTCATGATTCTAGCTTCAGCTGTTTGGCCTGGGCGATGATCAGTCAGTCAATCAGTCAGTCAGTCAGCCAGTCACGCAACAATTTTATATATGTATATAGATTTGCACAACACATGTAGTTTGTTAAAAGTTCATTTCTTAACATTCCGTTTAATGAAGTTTTTATTCACGTTTTTGTTGTTTATTAACTAAACACTAATGTAAATGTTGTAAAATCCTGACAAACCATATGTATGTATGAGTTTCTAGCTATGCTGTGATATTTCTAAATGCGCCCATCTAGAAACCAGCCAAAAAGTTTACTACGTGCGGGTGTTAAGAGGTCAGTGTGATATCTACTACCTGCACTGGGTGCAATATCGGTACTAATCGAAATTGAAATCGCAATACTCAAGTGAAAGGTGGTGTACCAAATATTCTGCATTAAAACCTACAAAAAAGTGTTTTCATGAATACAATAAGTATTCCACTGAAAGGTGCCCTAACTGAAGAAAATCAACCGTTACTCAGATTAATTAAGATTAATACACAAAGATTAATTAATAAATCAAAACCATGTTGTCTACTATTAGAATCTACATACTTTGCTGGTGATCGAAAATCAGCTCCCATAACATAGAACTAACGTCTTGCTCAAATCCGATCAGAACATTGCACATGTGAAGGTTCAATTCAATTAATTTCTCAGCCTTAAGTTCATCAACCACATCTCTGATACAGAATATGAACAGTAGGAGAAGTACATACGAAATTGCTTATACACTTAATCAATGTAATACAATAAAGTAATTTGATCTTAACTTCTTTGCCATTTTCTTTCGAAAGAGATTCCGTTCACGTAGTTCGGGTATCATTCATTCGTATGAACAGGTAAGTGTCGGACGACACGAATTAGTTTGCATGTAAAATAAGTCAGTGAAAAATAAATCTGATATTTATAGCTACTTAGCAAGAACTGCGGATTTTTGTTGATCAATATCCATGTATACTATGCGGCAAATAACCGCATAGTATACATAAATAATGCCGCATAGTAAAGGGTGGTTAAATTTTTGTTGATTTTGAATAAAACACAAATTATTTACAAAATATTGTCATTTCTTTTTATTATGACAATATTGGTATGGTTCAAATATGTATGGAACAAAATATCGGCCAAATGGCCGTCGCGACCTCGGCGGCACACCTCCATCCCATGGTCCAAATTTTCGTTGACGGTGATGCATAACTGAGGTTCTATACCGTTAATGTGTCGAATTTTCTCATCCTTTTGCTCTTGAATTTTTGCTACCTTATCGAGGTAGACCTTTTCTTTCAAATAACCCCAAAGAAAGATCTTGGCGGCCAATTGACATTGCCACGACGTGCGATACCACGGCCATTGAATTTGTTGCGCAAAAGAGCCATTGTTTCGTTAGCTGTGTGGCAAGTGGCACCATCCTGTTGAAACCACATATTGTTCATATCCATATCTTCCAACTCGGGCTATAAAACATTTGTTATCACACGATAGCGAAAATCATTCACTGCAACTGCCTGACCGGCCTCATTTCGAAGAAGTATGGCCCGATGACGTCGCCAGCCCATAAGCCGCACCAAACGAACTGGGCGAGCATGCACAGGTGTTTTTTCATATCTCCTACAGATCCGGTTTGCTAAAAGTTGCGCACAATTCTCCCGATTGTGGACACATTTGGCCGATTATGCTGATCAAAAAAGTGCACGAAAAGCATTTTGATTTGAACGCCCATTTTCGCAAAAGGCTTAAAAAACTTTAACGCGTTGCTCGATTGTGTATCTTTCCATATTTTAAATTGAGTTAGTCTGAAATTGAGAAATCTCAAATGAAATGCAGAAAAAACTTGACGTTTAGGTGTGGTTCACATTCAACATCGGCCCTTACAATTTAACCACCCTTTATATACCCTCGTTTTTCTAAAGTGACGGTATAAAATGCTTGCCTTAGGCAAGATGTATTCCAACGAGAGATGTACAGAAATCGCATCTGTAGGGCAGCTAGACAAATCTGGCCAAGATACGACCAGAACAGGTCAGAACATCTCCTCGCCCTAGTGAGGAAAATACATTCTACGTTAATGTCAGTTCTGACGGGACACTGTCTGATCGGTGAACACGCCAAGAATTCCCAACATGGGAATTGAGTCTAATGACTTCTGAAGAAGCTGTGGAGACGAGGAGGAATGTGAAGAGTATTGAGCACCTGCTCTGGGGTCGGCCTTTCTTGGAAGTCTGACAGATATTGCCGGTAGAGGTTGGTCCCGATGAGGGTTATCTGAGCCCCAGGTAGCACTAGGGGCCTCAATTGGTCTATTCGAGCTGGTAACACCGGCTGCTACCCTAACTTAAACTTAACATTGACAAATTGTGGTTTTTACGCCCTATAAGATCGCTGTTGCAGAACATATTATATTTGGGGGAAATTAGCTTTTTTCTATAATATTAAAGTTTTTTTTTACTTTTTCAGACTTCGAAAAATTAATATTAATAAAAGACATGTTTAACCAATCCTATTTTTATGTTTTTCTCCTTAGAGTCATCTGTACAGGGATGTTCTTTAAACATGTTCACCTACTCTTTTTCTTTCTTGTCGTCATCTTTCTTTTGTATATTTAGAATGTAAGTGGCGCAGAACTCCATTTTTCCTATGGATACAAGTATTATTAATAACTTTTTGTTTGCCTCATTATGATTCGAATGAATTAAGACCGATGTCTTGTGGGGATGTATTGTACATATACTCGTATGTATGTACGAGTATGTTTGAAAGTACCCACATATGAATACTGAAATTCCAGTTCATTGAAACTATTTCTTTACCGGTTCTCAATAAAACCGCAAAAGATCTTAGAAAGAAAAAAGAATCCAATTCATAGATGTTGTGTACTCCACTCGTATGTAAATCTTGTTAGTACAAAGTCTGTAACTACTGTTCGTTCTTTTGGTCTTAGTTCTTGCTGTCGCTTGTCATTGCCCAGAGTGTTCTCATTGTCTGCATTTCTATGCAGGAGGAGAAGGTGGAGGAAGAAATGATTGATGATATCAAATATCGGAGATGCTCAATAAATGTTCACATTCATCGAACAACCAAGAACAAACATAGTCGTATAGTAAAGTCTTAGAAATTCCATTGGGGTCCATTCACACCTCTGCCACTGGCCTGTCCACGGTTCATGGATAATTCTCAGCGAGATGTGGAATATACTCGTACATACAGTGTATTTACTTCAAACCATTGAAGATATGAATTTGACTGGTATTCGAATGTCTGTGATCCCATGAAGAGGACATTTGGAGATTTCAAAAATAAATGAAGCGAATAACATCACTTTTGAAACTCGGGATTTCATATCCTGGCGTTAGAGGATAATGTATGTACAATTTGCTTCAACCTAACGTGTTACACATCGAACGAGTGATCTAAGACCTTTTAAGTTTTTGAGCTTTATTTGGATGTTCACAATGATGAACATCTGAGCTACGGATTAGAAAAAAGACCTGCAGCAGGCTATGCAAAAAGGCCAGATCAACTGAGGTCACTAATGGCTGGGATGTCAAGAAAGAACAACTCAAAATATATAAACAGGAGATTAGGAAAGCACAAATGCGTTCTTAGTATACCTTCTGTGGAGAAGTGCGAAATGTATCAGGTACCGCTACGCGGCTTGAGATACCAACAACAAAGCACTGTACAGTAGGATATTTACAGCATAGGAATAACAATTGGACAAGAAAACAGCAAGCAGTCGCTCGAAATACTGCCCAATACACTCTTCCCGGGGTGAGCTCGACGATATCAACAGGAAGGCCGGGGGACTATTAACGTCACTGGTCTGTTGGCCCACAAATCCAGTCTAAGTCGGACGATTGCCAGCTTTAAACCGTTTAAATCACTTGGTCCAGAAATGCAGAACATTTTAAAGTACATCATGACCTGAGGGCATCTTTAAGCTCCCGTATATCGATGGAGGGACACCAAAGTGGTATTCATACACAAAGCGAGAAAGATATCATACGCTAGGACAAAGGACTTCAGTAAAAGAAGAGTAATAAACTTGGAAAATTGGAAACCTTTCGAAGCCACGAAGGATGAGTTGAAGCACTGGGCAGTGTTGGCTCTCAAAACTGTGTGGAATAGAGCAACTGTAGGAGCAACAGCAAAGATACTGTGGAGTGACCCAAATGAGAAGAAAACCAGTAGTTTTCTGAAACTAAACAAGATCGAGATTAGTAAGATGATAAGTGTTCTAACGTGACACTCAAGCTTACAGGCACATCTTCATCGCATAGGACTAGCAGAAAACGACGAGTGCAGGGCATGCAGGGAAAGCATCCAAATGATGGAACATTTTCTGTGTCACTGCCCAGCTTTCACACATGCAAGATCCCGATATTTCGGTTCCGACATATTGCCAGACTTGACTCATCTCAGAGGATATGGCAGGAACATACTGAGAAAATACGTGTCTAGTACCGATTTTCTGTAATCCGTGGCATATAAAAATCATAAAAATCATAAATAAGGAGCGCACAACAGGCCGAACCACTGGCTTAAGTGTATGTCCATGGACATGAGACGTTTAAACGTCTCCTCTATTCATCCTAACCTAACCTAAGGACTTCAGGGCAATTAGTCTATCCCCATTCGTATTAAAATTTCAAGACAGGCTCTTAGATTCTTTCATAAGAGAAAACCTGTATACAAAACTCTTGACGTGGAATCAACATGTTTACAGCAAGGGCAAGTCTACAGAATCGTCCCTGCATGAACTAGTGGGCACTACCGAAAAGGCCCTGCATGAACTAGTGGGTACTACCGAATCGACCCTAAGGAATTCACTATGGTGGCTTTTCTCGATAGGCTTTTAACAACATTCACTCAGATGCTGTAATTGCGGCGCTGTCGCATCTAAAGGTGAGCTGTAGCTTGATTAAGCTAAGCATACACGATTGCCAAATCGGACAATGTTATCAACCCTGTTAAAGTGCTGCAAATGTACAGACAATGACAGATTGTTAGGCAAATGTGAATTGACAGTTCAGACGATTGCAAGAAAACCTTACAATGTCATATATTTACAATATATTTTGTAAATATTTATATGCAGCATTGCCAATAAATATATTTTATAGAGAGTGTAGCCAACAAAAAGGGTTTTCTGAAAATGGCGCCGTTGCCACATGTATAAACCTCGCACATCTAACAATCTGCAAATTATCTCGCAAAGACTATTCTGCTAACGTTGCAAGACAAAAATTTTATGTTCACACGGTTGTAAATTCACAGGGTTGCATTTTTACGCCATTTTTCTGCCCGATCTGCAAATCGTGTGTACTTATCTTTAGACTAATTCAGCGTTGCTCACCAGCTACAACTCTACAAGATTTGTAAACAGAGGGACTGCACGCACTGTCTCCACCAATTCTACAAGATTTGTAGACAGAGGGACTCCACTGGGCAGGAGCACTGTCTCCAGTAATGTGGAATCTAGCGGTGGAAGGAATCCTGTTAGACCTAGAACGTTATGGATGCAAAGTCGTGGCATATGCAGACGGCGTAACTGGAAAATTCCCTAACGTTCCCAGTGATATTAAACAGATGGCTCTGAATTAATTAACTAGAAGTGCCAGAAGCAGTGGTTTGGGTATTAACCCAAACAAGACGGATTTGGTTCTCTTTACTAGGAAGTATAAGATTCCACATGTGCATCCCCCTTGACTAAATGGATCTGAGCTAGGATTTTCTAAAAGTGCCTAAATAGAAAATTTAGATTTCCTAGATAGAAAATATTCTTTCAGAAAGCTGTAGGGACATGTTGGGGGCTCTGTCCTAAAGTAGTCCACTAGATATACTTAGCAGTAGTTCCGGCCAATACTATGGTACGGCATTGTCATGTGGTGAACATCGACTGATAAGCGATCCATCACCAGTCAACTGATTAAAGTTAAGAGAACTGCATACCTGAGCCTCAGGTGAAGGTTTAAGAACTACAGCGACATAGTCCCTAAAAGTCCTTCCCTATCTATTGCCGATTGATATTGTGGCTATAGAAGATGCAACTCTATCAATGTAGAGGTACAAAAACTACGACCCCAAAAGCATATCACATTGTACTACGCAGGTAACCTTTCGAGGGGACTATATAGGGTGGCCCGAAATTACCGAAGGGGTTTTGAGTTCATTTTTTTATTTAAGATATACATATATATTTTTTGAAAACAGTTATTACATATTATTAATGTAAAAATATATATAATAATAATATAAAATATTAATATTAATGGAGAATATTTTTAATTTATTTATGAAAAATTATCTCGCAAGTGGTGATTCGCATATCAGTGCTAGTACTATTGTGTACTGTTCCAGTTTAAATCCCCCAAGTATTTTTTTACAAAATTCTGAAAAGATATAAAAAATATATTAAGAAAGTTATAAGGAATTCAAACCTCATCGGTCATTGGGCCACCCTGTATAAAAACGGTCTACACCTTGAGAAGAAATTTAGCACTAACATACCTGCCAGAGAGGAATACAATGGCAGAATATCAGGAAATAGAAACTACATATATCCATTTGTATATAGATGGTTCGAAGCTTGATGAGAAAGTTGTCTCCGTTACTGTAAATAACTTAGTCTTGATATAGCTCACAGACTATCAGATACTTGAAGTGTTTATCAAACCAAAGTAATGTTCCCCAATGAATTTACTACACCATTTTCAACAGTAATTCGAAAAAAAATCATTTCAATTTCGAAAAAGGTCAATTGAAATTCGAATATTCAATTTGTAATTCGAAGAACATCAATTGAAATTCGAAAAACATCACTTGAAATTTGGAACACATCAATTGAAATTCCAAACACATCAATTGAAATTCGAATTTTTCCATTTGAAATTCGTAATACACCAATTGAAGTTCGAAAAACATCAATTGATATTCGAAATACATCAATTGAAATTCTATACAAATCTGGCCACGTTATGTCCTGAGAAATTCCAAATATCTCCTCGCACTAGAGAGGGGTAAAAACTGTCTACGTTATTGTCAGTTCTGACGGGATTCAACCTAATCGGCGAACATGCCATGAGCTGGGGAATTGAATCCAATGACTTCTGAAGAAACTGTGGAAATTAGGAGGAAGTGGAGAGCATTGAACTACTGCTTCATTGCCGTTCCGCAATGAGTAATGAAAAGGTGGTGCCAGTAAATTTCGTGTAACTTTTTTCAAGACACCATGTAACAAAATGTTTGTTATTATCATGGTAGGTGGCATTGCGCCCTGGCGGCGGGTAGGAAAAGCAACGAAATTGTAAATACCAAATTTCTGGTTGATGTAGCAACTAAGGCACCACATTTGGTTTTTGGCAAGACTAAAGCTGTTATAACACATAAACTGGTATACGGGAAGTAAAGAGAAATCAAGGTCTTGTTATGGTAAGTACACACGATTTGCAGATCGGTAAACGTTATCAACCCTGTTAAAGTGCTGCAAATATACGGGCAATGTCAGATTGTTAGGCAAAGGTGAATTGACAGTTCAGACGATTGCAAGAAAACATTACAATTTCATATATTTACAATATATTTGTAAATATTTATATGCAGGATTGCCAATAAAAATACATTATAGACAGTGTTGCAAATAAAATGTTTTTCTGGCAATGGCGCCGTTGTCACATGCATAAACTTCGCACATATAACAATCAGCAAATTATCTCGCAATGACTTTTCTGCTAACGTTGCAAAACAAAAATTTTATGTTCACACGGTTGTAAATTCACAGGGTTGCATTTTTCCGCCATTTTTCTAGCAATGTTGTCCGATCTGCAAATCGTATGTACTTACCTTTACTCATATTAACAATACCCCAGAGGGAATGATGTAAACACGAACAGAACGGAGCTAATGTTTCAAAGAAAACACAGGTGCGTGCATTGAATACTGAACGAGTGCGATTGACTACGATGTGCCGAATTGCAGATAAAAAAGTTAGCAAATTCAGGTTAGTTAGTATTAAATCTTCACATACAGATGAAGCTAAACAACAAGCTACGACAAGAAGATACCTCAAATTTTATTCAAAGTTTGCAACACAAAAATGAATTATGTCAAAATGTTTTAAATTTTTGTGACAGATGTTAGTAACACCTACAAATACTACAGCTAGACCCACGTTAATCTACTCAGAATCGCTTACGAACTCAATTTAACCATGTCTGTCCGACCGTCTGTCTATCTTATGGTGTTTTCTTTTCCAAAAAAGATGTTGCCCTATCAGAGAGCAGCATTTTAATAGTGTCGCCTAAACCCTCTTGTACTGCTGCATTTTTTATGGTCAGAATCGAAAACAAAAATGTAAAAAGCTAGCCTTTTTTTAGTGAGTTACTAAAAAAGACTAAAAACAAAGAATACAAACAACAAAAATGTAAAAAGCTAGCCTTTTAACTCACTGAAAAAGACTAAAAACAAAGAATACTCCAAAGCATCCGTCCAAAACTCCATTAGAAGAAAACAATCCCATTCACACGCGGGTACTTAGGCTATTCCCTCGACGTTGAAAAACATCTGTTTTGTAGGACAGCGTCCAACCTTTCGATTAAATGCAGGGATGAAATGTTGCATTTTTGCATCGTGCAGATGCGATATTTTTTACAAATGAAAACGAAACCCTTTCACAGTGCAGATTTTTTTTTACAATCGAAAACAAAAAGGCCTTTTTTGGGCGAAAGGCAGAACAAATTTAGCATTTTTTAGCACAAAAGATCTTAATGAAATTTGGTATAAAGTAATCGTTCACATTAAGGACGAGGCCTATTGAATTTAGTACAAATCCTATCAGACATACAAATCCTAACATTACATAGATATAGCTCCGATATATGTACATGAACCTCCGATTTGGCATCTAATGGTGTTTTCTTTTCTAAAAAAAGATGTTGCCCTGTCAGAGAGCAGCATTTTAATAATGTCGCCTACACCCTCTTGTACTGCTGCATTTTAAATGGTCAGAATCGATAACAAAAATGCAAAAAACTAGCCTTTTAACTCACTAAAAGTAAACTAAAAACAAAGAATACTCCACGTTGCCGCCTAAATAAAGCATCTGACCAAACTTCATTATAAAAAAGCACGCACGGACACACTCGGTTATTTAGGCTATTCGCAGTGCAGCATTTATTTTGCAATCGAAGACAAAAAGGCATTGGCGAAAGGCATACAAAATGTAGCATTTTTTGGCAAAAGAAACACCAAACATTAGACTATGTAGGGAAAACTTTGCAGGAGATGTTGTGGAATTTCAAATCGTTTCATATTTATATATACCCTGCAGTCAGCCAGGGTATATGTCTCTATGTCACCACTTGTTCTATAGTGACAATTGAACAAGGTAAAAAGTCTACAACTTTACTTTTATGCGCGAGTAGAAATACCTTACAGACAACTGTTGTACAGTATTTATGGCGACATTGTCATTGCTTGTCTTTTTTGTTTGACTGCGCATTATAACTAATAGCTGCCTGCAGAATGCGCAGCTGCGCAGTCAGCAGGTAGAGATTTTTTGACAGTTGTTCTTTTTTCATTCCTTTATTTTCTTCTGTCAAGGAAGCACGCGTTCGTTTTGTGAAAATAATTTTTGTGTGTTAAAAAGATGATAACAATTATTTTATAAAAATAAAAAAATTAGTAAAAGAAATTATAAAAGACTTGTAAAAAAACAAACAATATCATATAAAAATAGAAGTTTGCAATGTGAGCAAGAAAACAGCGAAATGCATATTGTGGGAGAAAGTGAAGATTTTGTGGAGAATTTGGAAGATTTTGGCGTTCCGAAATTGACGTTGCGGGAGAAGTTAAAGCAGTGGTACATAGAAACAACTCCTTCTAGGAAGTGCTTGGAGAAACTATTGTCAAAATTAAATGCATTTAATTTTATGTACATTCCAGTATCTATTATTTTTTGTTAATTAAATGAATAAAAGGTTTAGCCAGCCTCGAAGAAAGTGAGCATATAAATATATGTGTTTTTGTGTACTGCGCCCACCTTTATAAAGATGTAGATCAGGGTTACTAAAGTTTACTACTGAATCTTTGGTTCAAATGTCTCTATATGAATTACTTTGACATTTAACATTTACTAGTGAATCTTTGTTCCAAATGTCTACATATGGTTAACTTTGACATTTAACATTTACTAGTGAATCTTTGGTTCAAATGTCTACATATGGTTTACTTTGACATTTAGCATTTACTGCTGAATCTTTGGTTCAAATGTCTACTGGTGGTTTTTCAATGACAGCTAATGTTAAATGTCTATAGGAGATTACATGGGCAGGGGCACATTTTGTCTGTAGTACTACTGACAATGTCACAAGTAAATCGCTGCAATTTTACTAATGGCATTTCCTACAGGGTAGCTTCATTGTGATTTGGCAGCTGTGTTTTAAATGCAATAACTGTGCACAAACACTGCTAAATTTGAAGGAAATCGGTTCAGATTTAGCTATATCCCCCATATATACGTCACATACCACATTTGTCTTATTATTTTTCTAGAATCATAGAGAAGAGTAAGGAGAAGTGGCAATAACGTTGGGTGACTTCTACAGGTTATGCGCAGACCAAACTACTTTGGGACGAAAAAGCAATGAGAAATTCCAAGTACCTGCTCATGATGAAGAGAGAGGAGTTGAGGGCAGTTTTTGGCATGATAACGGGACATACCATCCTTGGGAAACACATGATAAGAATCGGAGTCAGAAATGATGATATATGTAATTGGAGTGGTGAGGCTGACTATTCGGAAGATAGTTATCACTTCCTTTGTCAGCCCATGACAACACACGTAAGTTTCAGGCGTGGAAAAGAGATCTCGAGAATATAGCATCCCACTGGAATATCGGAAATTACAACTAATTAGCATTTCTGCGGTGATTAACTGAAGATGAATTAGTGGAAGAAGAGATAGAGAACAACTTGAGGTATACAATGGATCAAACATGGTCCACGTTTAAGACATCATACAAGTTATGGTGTCTTTCTCCTAACCTAACCATATGTATGTTCCATTCAATAATTTTGCAATTATGAAAAGTGAAGTTTATTGATCAAAGAAAAGACTATCGGTTCAGATTTATATACATATACCCCAATATATACTTATATCCCGATTCTGAGTCATATCGCTATAGAACTCCCATTTCTTTCTCATCAGATCTAAAAAAAATTTGGTTGACACTTTCTTCAATTAAGAACGAATCAATTTTGAAGAAAATCGTATCAGATTTTGATACTGACGAGAACCACTTTAATTGTTCATAAAAATTGCCTATGGTCTCCGATTTTGATGAAACTTGGTGGAAATGTTAAATATGGTGCTATAATATCGAATATAAAATTTTGTTGAAAAATCTTCAAAAATAAACACTTATACGAAACATAAGTGTATTTGTCAAACCCCTCTGGTACCTCCCACACAAATTTACAGATTAATTCGTGTAATATTCCAAATTACATTACCAAAAGGGGCGTGGTAATAAAGCCAATTTTTCACGGGACTATAGCTACTGTAAAAGCATTATACTCCAAAAAAACTTTAAGTATTTATATGGCCTAGAATCAAATAAGCCGTTAACACTATATGCAAAATGGTCTATTTGCATGGGAAGTACAAAAAGGGGCTTGGTAATAAAGCCAATTGTTCCCGGGGCTATAGGTACTGTAAAAGCATTATATTCCACAACATTTTAAGTACATATTTGTATGGACTGGACTCAACACCGTTAACTTTTTGTGTTAATGGTTGTATTGGAGGTACCAAAGGTGGCAACTTTGACTTCTCAAGGTGGTAGCGACAAGAAACTAATACTATGTGTGAAATTCGGAAGATTGTGATAAGTAGTATTGAATTTATTAAAGAATTAATATATCTCAAAATTTTTACCTTTTATGGGGGAGGTACTCGAAGGAGTGGACCAAGATAAATTAAAATTGGTATTTTAAAGTCAATAATAAGATATGATTATGGCATCTGTTGCTCATTTGCGGGTAATATCTGATGTTTCCCTACACTGGAAAAATCCACGGCAGTCATCAGTGAATAATCTGCAGAACTCATAAGTACTGGAAGGAATCTGCAGAACTCATAAGTACCACAGTGAAGGACATTGAAGAAGAAAGAAGCAAGATTAAGCCCACAGAGCTGCAAATATGGGAAGGAAAAAATATTAAATGTAGTTACGAGCTCCATCTGACAATAATGGTTGACGAAAAAGTCGTAAACAAACTGACAGGAACAACCTCAACATTGTCATGCCCGATTTGGAAATAAGTCAGAAGAACGTCGGTAATTTGAACGATTCTAACGGGTGATCCAAGTAGAAATACTTTTTTAATAGCCTTTTTTGACAGATCACGTGTGAGTCGTGTCATTCTGTCATGTTATTTTTTTAAGTATTGTTTGGCATTTCATCATGGAAAGATTTACGCCTGAACAACGTTTACAAATTGTTTTACTTTATTACGCAAATTCACGTTCTGTGAGGAATGTGTTCCGAGCAATTCGCTCAACTTATGGTCAGCATAATCGGCCTGCTGAACGTACTTTTCGCAACACCATCACCCATCTTGAGACCCAGCATTCATTATTGGATAATATTCGACCGAATAGACCACGTCCAGCACGCAGTGAAGAAAATGTAGCGGCCGTAGCTGAGAGTGCACACGAAGACCGTGGAGAGTCGATTCGGCGCCGTTCGCAGCAACTCGGACTGACGTATGGAACGACTTGGCGCATTTTACGTCGAGATCTTAAATTGAAAGCATACAAAATAAAGCTTGTGCAAGAACTGAAGACGCCGGACCTTCCAAAGCGACATCGCTTCGCTCTATAGGCTTTTGAAAAGTTCCAAGAAGATCCGACGTTTTAGAGCCAAATTTTGTTCAGCGATGAGGCCCATTTCTGGCTTTTGGGACGAAGAGCAACCTGAAGAGATTCAAGAGCTGCCACATCATCCTGAAAAAACAACGGTTTGGTGTGGTTTGTGGGCCGGTGGATTCATCGGTCCATATTTCTTTAAAAATGATGTCGGTGAGAACGTAAATGCCAAAGAATGTTCTTTCAAATGATAATAAACATTCCCCATTCAATTTGAATTTTCTGTGTTTTTTTTTCTTTAAAAAAGTAGGGAACCTCGAAATGGATCACGCTATAAAACGAGGAGAATTACGAATATTGAGTGTCAACAATGCACGCAAGGATAAGGTGTATGGAGTTCTTGCTAAAATTGGCGTATACCCTACCCCAAGAGGAGGAAAACTTCAATGAAAATACATAAACTAAGGACAAGGAAAATATCAGAAAGACGCAAATATAGGATGCTTTTTTTTAAATAACTTGGACTAAAAGTAGACTGTCACAAACACGGATATGGAAACTCAAACGATAGAAACACTTTTAGGAGATTTTTTTGAAAATTATGGCAAAGATATAATTGACTATCAGTCTTTGCCAATTGGAGAGCTTTCTAAAGATTTCTATAGATTGCAGAACATGTTAAAAGCATCACGGGTGAGGCATAATGAGGACCTCTTCAACATGTTGGCAGCATCTTCCGATCCACTTATTTCTTCCCTGCGGTATGTGAAGTCACGAAAAGATTTAGAAACTAATTATAGTTTAGAAATCATTAGTCTTTTAGATATACATACATTTCCTTACGAATTGTGATGAATATTTTACAGAAAATTTAAAAAATTAATTAAAAAAAATATTTTTATTTATTTGTTGGGTAACAATTTTAAAACATAAAAACCAAAATAAAGAACTAAAAAATCTAAAATTGGCAAACATTTTACTTTGATAACCCATAAATAAGCTATTTTTCAACTTTGACGGAAAATAACAATAATCTATATTATCTATATTTGTCATATTTTCAAAATATATTCTTTGATTATTCCTTTACATAATTCAAAAGGTTTTATCTGCCTCTAGGTACCACTTTGGCTTCTCGAGGTAAAAAAAGACATGGTTCCAGAAATGTAAAAAAATAAATTTAAGAAAAATTTTTTTCTGTTGGGTAAAATTTTTTAAGCGGACGGACGGACTTTGCTCAATTGACTTAAAATGACCCAAAACCGATTTCCGCCGAACATACTTAGGGTCTTAGGCCACTCCTTCGATGTGTTACAATTTTGGCTCGTAGCAAATGATATATGTATACCCTCCTCTCTAAGGTGAGGGGATAAAAATGTTATACTTGAAATTGTATAAGCCCCGTTAAAAGGACAAACTGTCACGAAATAAAATGTTGGAATATTATTTCACTTCTATATAGTCTCGTTCTTAGGAGGAAAGTCGGTTGCGGATGGTGTAATATTTAGGTATTATTGGACAACTTTACAATTCCAGAGTGGTTTACGGTTAATATATGATTGCAAAAAGCCATTTTCGGCTAACACCGGTTTTCGTAAAATATATTTATCGTCCACCGGTAAAACCTGAATTTTTAAAGCACCGTTTGTTATAACTCTTATGCGGTTGTATACGAAATGTTGTATTACACCTAATCCACAAGAGGGAAGACTCACAAAAAATGTTTCTGTTTAAACTTTACATACATAGGGAGTCAAACTACAAGCGACGACAAGAACCCAGCACAACTTCCGGTGGTGAGATTACATTTTGAAGTCCAAATTTTATCAACCTTATCATATTACACAGTAATTCAGAGTTAATGCTTTTTGTTTAAAAAAAATAATAATTAAATTCTAACGATACAACTGTTATTTAATAATCTTGTATGTTAATGAAATCACAAGAAAATTTTCAGTTCATAATTTTATGTCTTATCATTTGATGATTCTACATTTTTAAAAACTAAGGTACACTCATTACTGTCATATGAAATTGCGATGAAAATTTCAATTAATACATATCATTCATTAAAATTTAATTTTGTCTCGGGATATCCCCGAAATGTAAATGCAAAATTCAATTAGTCACATTAAGTTTAATATTAAAAACTGATATTAACTGGTCGAAAATGTGATGATTAAAACACGTATTTGGCGATTTAATAAATCGAGATAAACATTATTTGAATGCATGAGTAACACTGTGTGTGCAAACTGTTGTTTGAAATTGTATCCTCAATAAAACCAATAATTTCGATGCGAAAAGTCGAATGGAATTTTTCTCTATGACATGCTAAGAAATTTTGCAGGAACATCGAACAATTTTCTGAGAAAGAAATGTGGCAGCTCATTAACAATGACTGGTTCTAATTTTCTAATTAAATACAATGCAATAACACTGTGTCGTTTGAATTCGATTTCGTTAACTTTTTTAACAGCGGCATAAAACAATTTGCTTCTGTAGGTTTGTAAACAACAAAGCAGATTGACGCTTGTCAAAAAATCTGTAAAGAAGGGCTAAAGTTGGGGGGAGCCGATTATACGATACCCTACACCACGCAGTCGCAGCAGAATGAGTAGAAATGTTGCGAAGAGTTAACAGTACTATATCCCTAATGATAATGATCTGTAAAAGGAATATTGTATAGCGCTTAGATTCTAAAACCGGATGTAAGTATATACCGAGGCTATATCTAAATCTGAATCGATTTTCTTCAAATTTGGTAACGTTTATTCAAAAACCAAAATTTTCATTTTTCTAAAGATATGTTTAAAAACAGATTATATAGCCTTGGGTGCTAAATGGGGATGTAGTTATATATATGGGGCTATATCTAAATCTCAACCGATATTCTTATACCAAGTAACGATCTTGGTTCAAGAAACTGTTATCTGCTCAATTTTATAAAGTTATTTTCAGAAATGCGGATTCTATGGCCCTTATGTGCAAAATCAAGATATATAGGTACATATATATGAGGGCCATACATAGACTCATTTTCTTAAAATTTGGAATTGTTTATTGTTGGCACAAAAAACTTTTTATACCCTCACTTTAGTGTGAAGAGGGTATATATCATTTGCTACGAAAAAAAAGTGTAACACATCGAAGGAGTGGCCTAATACCCCAAGTATGTTCGGCGGAAATCCGTTTTGGGCCATTTTAAGTCGAATGAGCAATGTCCGTCCGTCCGTCTGTCTGTCTGCTGGCTGGTGCGCACGATAACTCTCGAAAGGAGTAACCGATTGACTTCAAATTTGGTACGTGGTAATATTTTTTTCTATCTCCGGCCAAGTTCGAAGATGGGCCATATTGGTCCACTCCTTCAAGTACCTCCCCCACAAAGGGTTAAAATCTTGTGAACTATTGTATTTTTAATAACTGCTGCACTACTTATTCGAATCTTCTGAAAGTGCCTACGCCTTTGAAGTGCATACAGCCCTGTAAAAAGTGGGCGTTATCACAATGCCCCTTTTTGTACCTCCCACACAAAATGGTAAAATCATCCCAAATTTAATATCTCATAACGTTAATATACCAGTGCACATAAATGTTTATAATTCGGCACAATGCAATGTATTTTAAGTATCTAGTGTTCAGCGAAAAATAGGTTTATTTGTTATGCTCCTTCTAGTACCTCCCACACAAATTGAAAGATTAATTTGTATAATATTCCATATTACATTCCTCAAAATGTGAGGGTATACTTTAGTCGGTTTACCCGACTGAAACGTTCGTTTTTTTGGACGACCTTTACGACTTTCGTCCTTGAGCGAACGTCGGCCACGATTGAATTCATTAAACCAGTTTTTCACAGTGCTATAGGATGGTGCTTCATCGCCATACAAAGATTTAAGTTCATCGATGCACTCTTGTCGTGATAATCCACGTCGAAAGTTGTGAAAAATTATCGCTCGAAAATGTTGACGAGTTCCATTCCATTTTTTTGCTAAATTGATTTTTTCAAGTCACTGTAAACAGCACAAATGATGGTCGTACGTCAAAACGTTCTGAGTACGTTTATGCTAAAAAATGTCAGATAGCGCCAGGCAACACTTAGTGTTGCCTATGCCAGAAATATATATAGCAACCCTCGTATTTGCGACTTAAATAAACTCTAAAAATCGGAGTTACAATTTTTAAATTTCAAATTATAATTTATAGTGAAAAAATTTTAAAAAGCATTCAAAATTTCATTATGGAGAATAACAAGTGACCGAAATTATATGTTTTTTGCAACGTTTGAGGTCATATCGTCCCAAAAATTGGAAATCAGAATCGAAAAATCGTTTTTACTAAAGAATTCAAAAATAACACTGAAATTGGTGGACACACTGAACAAAACATGAACTTGAATATTATGTCTAACTCGGATGACGATGCAGACTCAGAACATGAATATGAACAACCTACGAAGAAAACAAAATCATCAGAACCACAAGCGACCACTTCAACGAGGATGGATATTGACAATAATTGAAAATGTTCTAAATTTGGTTTCTATGCATAGATAACATATAAAAATCTCATATTTTCTGTGTAAGAATAGCTGTAATATGAATCGGAACTTTTATTTTCTTGCAAAATGAAGTTTATAAATAAGTTCTTGCGATGTTTTAGTACCGCATTTGACAAGGATTTTCAATTCTTTGGTAGATACGTGCACATACCCAGATATTTTGAAACTGCATAAGATCATACCCATACCAAAAATATCACAAGCGAATACATTAACACATTATAGACCTATAGCATTATTGTCTATTGTTGATAAAATATTTGAACGGGTTATGCATACGCAACTTTTGGATTTTATGGGAAGGGAATCGCTTTTAAGCAGGAATCAGTTTGGGTTTGTGAAGGGAGTTGGTACGAATGATGCGGTTGTCAAAGTAGTTAATATCATATGTGAAGGACTGGACAAGGGATTCAATGGCGTAGCGGGTATTTTTTATGATTTCAGCAAAGCCTTTGATCTGGTTGATCATAAGATTCTTCTCCAGAAACTTACGTACTATGGTTTAAGTGGAAATGCAGTGAAACTCATGGAAAGTTATTTAGCAGACAGAAGACAATACGTCCAAATTGGCGAGTATAAAAGTTCTATACTTCCCATAGATTGTGGAGTTCCACAGGGAAGCGTTTTGGGTCCTCTACTATTTACAATTTATTTGAATGACCTTAATAATCTTGGTTTGTTTGGCACCATTGTGATGTTTGCTGATGATGTTTCCATTTTTTACCCCTATAAGAATGATTTGGTTCTGAAAACGCAAATAGAAAGAGACGCATCATTAATAATCGAATATGCTAGAATAAACGGTCTTGTTCTGAACCCAGATAAGACTAAATTGTTACGATTTAGACCACATTCACCGTCAATAAACAGTGATTTCTCCATATATATCAATGGAAAATTAGTAAGAGAGGAACATGAAATCAAATATTTGGGAATTGTTCTAAAAAGCAATTTGTCTTGGGATGGTCACATTAAATCTTTAAGAGCAAAAATTTCATCTGCGTCCGGATTGCTATTCAAATTAAGTAGGAAACTGGCGACTAAAAATAAACTATTGATATATCAGTCTTTAATTCACAGCCATCTCGAGTATATGGCAATAGTTTATGCTTTCAAGAAAACTAATGAATTGAAAATTCTTCAATCAGCACAGAATAAAGCTTTGAAATGTGTTTTTAATTTGGATATCAGACATAATACGATAGGTTTATATAAAGATTATTGTAAAACTATAATGCCTATTTATGGATTATATAAGAAACAACTATTATTGTACGTATATAAATCAGTGCATAACATTGGATCTAGATTTATCAACTTATCGGTAAATCAGAATATTTGTAACACTAGAAACTCATCAAATCTTAGAATCGCAAGATGCAGGCTCGAAACTACTCGGCAGCGGATTGAATATGCTGGATGTGTAATTTTTAATAATTTGCCAAGTAATGTTAAAAATTGTACTTCAATATCTATTTTTAAAAGAACTGTGAAAGAGTATATTTTGCATAATATTGAAATTCTTCTTGATTACTGATTATATTCTATATAATATATTATTAATATATATATTTTTTTTTTTGTTTTTTTCCTCACCTAATACGAAATGAAGTAAACAATATTCTAAAAGAAAATATTAATATACATATGTACATATTTATTGTATATACGCATATGCATATTTCAGTATAAATATTCTTTGTCAACACGCCTCTTTAAGCCTACATAGGCGCGAGGCAACACATATTGTATTATATATATTATGAAATTTTCAATCTAATAAATAAAAAAAAAAAAAAAAAAAAAAGAAACAGCACATTTGTGGATTTGTAATCCAGTTATTGAGCAAATAAGGTGAAAATGGTAAAAAATGGGCATCTTTTCGATTTTTAAGGCACTGGATGCACCTTTTTGGGTAGGTTTGCATTTTGTTCCCTATTCAATATCTACAACTTTGCTTCAGACACAAAAGATATATTCCTTACGGTATACCGAGATATAACCATGTTAAAATATAAAAAAGTGGTAAAAATCCACCTTGAACCAAAAAATTCGTATGGCCATTAAATTATTAATTGAACCAACTTGACCAAACGAATGATGCAGAAATTCTTATATTTGTTGCAACTTTCACGTCCAATTCTCAGAATTGAGTCCCAAATCAATGAGCTGAAAAATTCTGTACTGTGATAAATGATACTAAAATTTGGTCAGTAGCCGAGACTGTCGGTGAAAAGCACTTGCACGCGTTTGCTCACTGCAACGTTTTTAATGTTCCTACATCGGCATTTTTTCTTGATTTTGGCAACTTTCAATTGGTCATATCTTTTGAAAAAAAAAATCGGTTTTCTTTTCGTCTTCTAAAAATCAAATATTTTATAGAGTTGAGTTATCCTATGATCGATATACTCGTATGTTATTAGAGAATTTTTATTTCATTACCATAGAAAATCCAATTAAGTGATGGTATAAATATGTACATTTTCATCGTTTCAAGTAGAGCTGCTTCTTCAATATTTTAGGAAAAACATGTACCGTTGTGTTTCTTTTTGAGAGCGACATCTATATGATGACTACACGCTGAAAAAAAATCGCTTCTGTAGTATATTGTCCCAAACATATTCGGCTTGAAACATATATATGTTTGGGGTAGACTCTAAGCATGTAATATTTGGTACACACAAAAATTGTGTATTTGGGAAGATGTTGTTCTAAACAAATATTTGTTTACATTCCAATATGTTTTTATTTGGGACCATTATTTCAGAAACAAATATTTATTTGCATTTCAGTATTCATTAAATACATAAATTGTCTCAATTTTTTCAGTAATTCAAAGTTAAATTTTTAGAAATTTTTAATGTTCGTAAAAAATAATAATTGAATAATAATAATCTTGGATCAATATAAAGTACTTAGAGGATTGACAACTAATGATGGCTTGGAATACTCAGAAATTTGAAATGATTGATTTAAAACAGAAGGTAATGCTGCATATGGTATCATAACTGGGAGGTACAATTCGAAACCCAAGAAAAATTGAAACTGAAATATGAAAAACTCAGCAAAAGTTTTGGAAATATTTTTTAAATAAAATATATTTGGAAAAATTCCTAAATAATAATTTTATTTGTATTTAAACACATATTTTATTTGAGAAATTTAGTTTGCAAATATAATTTGTTGTAATATATTAATATATGCGTTCCAAATATATTTTATTGATTTTCAAATAAAATTTATTTGCTAAGAAATATATAATATTTAAAAATTTGTGTTCCAAATATATTTTCTTTCGATTCAAACATATCAAAAAAGGCGATTTTGCCCCGTGTATATCAAAACATGGATCGATATGTTTTTTTGGGGTGAAGAATTCTAATAAAAATTTTTTTTAAGCATACGGCTTGGATAAAATTATTTAAGGGCGACCTCTGTAGGAGATCTGTATTAAAACATCATTGTGAAGAATTTTATAATATATAAAACACAAACTGAAAATTTCAGCTTCGTCGTCTGGAAAATATAGTATTAATGGCTTAAATAAAAATATTTGAGAGCGACGTCTATGTATATGTGGACTATACCAAAGTATGAACTGATTTGTGTTATTTTTAAATTTTTGTTAAATAGAAGCAAAGTTAAGTTGCAGCTATGAAGTTTTTATGGCTTACAGAAATTTATTTGGAAGCAATCTCTATAGGGCTGATCTATCAAAACATTTTTCATTTTCAACCCCAAAAGACCTGCAACTTCCAGAAATAGTTGTGTTAAATTTGATCAACCTATCTATGTTATTATGGAATGTATCGTAATAACAAACCAGAAGGACAGTGAACGTGGCTAAATCGTCTTAAAATGTTACGACGATCAAGAAAATAGAGTGTACCCACCCTAAGAAATACAGAAAATTATGAAGTACATAATGCACTGGCTGGAGAATATATATGAGAGCTGCATAAAGCTCTCGTATAGCCCCAATCGATGGAGGGCTACCAATGTGGTATTCATAGCCAAAGCGGGAATGCTATCATACACTAGGCCAAAGGACTTCAGGCCAAGTAGTCTATCCTGATTGTTATTAAAAGGTCTACAAGACTCTTTCAAGAAGGCTCTTTTTATTAGAGATAACATGTATACAAGTCTACAGAATCGGCCCTGCATGAACTGTTGGCCACTATCGAATCGTTCATACATTTCAAGGAATTTTCTATAGTGGCCTCTCTTGATATTGAATGGACTTTGAACAACAATCAATCAGATGGTCTAATTGGGGCGATATCGCAACTACAGAAGACGCATAACAGGAAGTCTAAGAAGCAACAACTCTAGCGAGATTTGTAAACAGATAGACCCCACACGAAGGAGTACTGTATCCATTAATTTGGAAATCTACGTTGTGGCTGCAAATTCCTGGCATATGCGGACGACGTTGCAATCGCAGTAGCTACACTTTAAAGAATTTTGTCTTCATATAGCTCACAGACTACCGAAATAATGACATTAAGGGAAGTCGCCAAGCGGCTGAGTTGCAACATAGTAACCAATACTGGCGTCTTCATTTACTCTGACAGCAAGGCTGTCATTCCTAAAATTACAAACAGCCACGGTCCAATTAGAGATGGACCGAAATTGACACCTGTAGGGTAGCTAGACAACTCTGACCAAAATACGACATAAGAAGGTGAAAATACAGGATTTTCCGATAAGAGTGATATGATTTCTTTGAAAAAAACACACTTATTGTTAAGGACATTCAAAACTTTTTTATTTAATGTGAAGTACAATCGATTCAATTAAGTTCTAAATAAAACGTCATTCAAATGGCCTCCACGACTTCTTCTGCGGGAACGAATTCGATGAACCCAATTTTCGAGCACTTTTTCCACTAAATCAAGACGTATGTCATGAATGGCACGTTCAATATTGACTTGTAAAGCATGAAGAGAGACTGGTTTATTTCGAAAGACCAATGACTTCAAATAACCCCACAAGAAATAGTCAAATGGTGTTAAATCACAACTTCTTGGAGGCCATTCAATATCACAATTTCTTGAAATAATCGAATCTCCAAATTTTCCCGCAACAATTCAATTGTTTCATTTGCTGTGTGGCACGTAGACACAATCGGTCAGTGACAAAAAGATAGCTCTTAACGAGAGCTAAAATATTGCTCATGGGTGTCAAGGTCGTAGGTCGATTGGAAAGTGTTTTTTTTTTGGATTTAAAAAAATGGACTTAGCATCATTTTCAAATGTGTACGGAAAGTGCTCTAGCTCCTTAACGGTACATCGGATCGGGAATCGCTCAATGGCAAAAAGATAGCTCTTAACGAGAGCTAAAATATTGCTCATAGGTTTCAAGGTCGTAGGTCGACTAGAAAGTGTTTTGATATTCTGGATTTAAAAAAAAATTGACTTAGCGTACGAAAAGTTGTAATTGGAGAACGATTATTTTGATAATAAAACTGAATAATTTGTAAACGTTGTTCTTGCGTATATCTCTCCATGATGAAATTGTAACACTACTGAATACAATGAAAAACTAATGACAGATCATGACATATTACAAATGGTCGAACGTCACTTCAAAATTATATCATCACTATTGAAAATCCCGTTATGAACTCGCACAAGAGAGAAAAAGACTGATCGGTGAATAGGCTTAGTTGGAGTTCGAAAATAAAATTGTTCCAGTAACACTGTGCATACCTTTACGCTTAGAAAGTTAACGGCAGAAAGTTCAATTATCGCGCAGACACTTTGGGCTTATATACGCTTATTATTAGCTTACTTGTCGTGGGGGATTTACCTACCACTCAGCAGGAAAGCGCAGGAATTAGAGAGAACTAAACCGCAGAACATGTGTTAATCTGCCATCCATTAACTTAAATCTTCGCCAGACATTTGTAAATATACCATGCACCAACCAGCCAAACCAGTCTTCACTCCCAGTGCCTCTAAAAATGTCATTCATAAAAACGATGAGTAATATTAAAATTAGTTTCCATTCAACAACATTTCCACACACGCGCCTTATAAAACTCCCCATCATTTCGTGCAATGGTTTAGTCAATCTTCAGAATTAAAACGATACATTTGAAATTCAGTGCGTTGTCGTCGTCAATTGAAATGATAAATATTTGCAAATTATTTGGGACGCTGTGCGCCTTCCTTTGTCTCGTGTATAGTGTGAGTGGTGGTGAAGCCGGAGGTTCAAATCCCGATTGTCCGCGTATAAAACTCAAACGTCAATGGGGCGGCAAATCGAGCAGCATTATTAATTATCGCCCCGTTCCGGTGAAATATGTAATTATACATCACACAGTGACCAAAGAGTGTACCTCATTCTTGGAATGCGCGGAAATTTTACAAAATATGCAACATCATCACATCAATAAACTGGATTTTGATGATATTGCCTACAAGTAAGTTTGCATTCGCGTACTGATATTGTCAGAATATGTAATAACATCAATCAGAGACGTAGTATTTAATTGTAAATTTTGTGATGGGGGAGGAATTTCCGATATAGCCCATTAACCAATCAGCCTTAAGACCCAATTTGTATACCATCCACCATAGGATGGGGGTATATTCATTTTGTCACTACGTTAGTAACACCTCTAAATATTGATCTGAGACCCCATTTTCTTAATCGTCGTAAAATTCGAAGACGATTTAGCCATGTCCGTCTATCTGTCCGTCCGCCTGTTGTAATGTCGATTCAGTCCGTAATAATAGAGATAGGTTGATCAAATTTGGTAGAAATATTTCTTAAGCTGAGTATAGACGATTGCCTGATCGGCAAACGTTATCAACCCTGTTAAAGTGCTGCAAATATACGGACAATGACAGATTTTTAGGCAAAGGTGAATTGACAGTTCAGACGATTGCAAGAAAACATTACAATTTCATATATTTACAATATATTTGTAAATATTTATATGCAGGATTGCCAATAAAAATACATTATAGACAGTGTTGCAAATAAAATGTTTTTCTGCCAATGGCGCCGTTATCACATGCATAAACTTCGCACATATAACAATCTGCAAATTATCTCGCAATGACTTTTCTGCTAACGTTGCAAAACAAAAATTGTGTGTTCACACGGTTGTAAATTCACAGGGTTGAATTTTTCCGCCATTTTTCTGGCAATGTTGTCCGATCAGCAAATCGTGTGTACTTACCTTTATAGTTGTAGTTTGTTTGGGATTGCAAATGGGCCATATCGGTCTATGTTTTGATATAGCTTCCCTACAGAGGTCGCTCCAAAATACTGTTTTTGAGCCATAGATACCACGTTTTTCAATCAGTTTAGCAGAAACTTTGTAGTGTGTATTCTAATTCGGCAAAACAGCAAAAATTTTCCAAATCGGTTCATATTTTTTTATAGTCACCCTATAGAGCTCGCTTAAAAATATACGTATTTAAGCCACTAAAATCTGAGAACTATAACAAAACATCTGGAAAAATTGCATTGTGCAGAATTTAAGTAGATATGCATCACAACCAGCAAAATTTCAGCCTAAGCGCCTGGAAAATATGTTATTTATAGATTACACAAAAATATTTGACAGAAGCCTCTATATGGGGACAACAAGAATATATGAACTGATTTCGGTATTTTTTGTTCTGATGAATACTTTTCAAAATACAATACTAATTTGTTCGGAAAATGTGGTTTTTATGCTATATTTCCCAACCCTTTCAACCATACGGCTCCCCACATGTAAAAAATCGTCATGCCCCGCCCGCAAAAACACCACTAAGACAATCAGTGAACTGACCAGAAATCCCTCGGATGGTGAGCGCAACATGCATAGTTATCCCCCCATCAAATAATCAATTTGAAGTGAATCAGTGACACAATTTACTTTGTGTTAGACTAATTCAAAAACTAGTTTAAAAAAAATTACGGTTTAAAATTTCTCGACAGACTTATAAAAATTTTTTTCTTTGTGTCCGAGAGCTTTTTTTGGGTAGATTGAAGCCTCCTATTTTATGAAACCAAAACAAAAATATTTTTCAAATTCAAATTTTCATTTAGTATTTGGATCATATTTTTAAGTGTAAACCCGATAGAGCTACAAATGTTGGGAATACCACTTTCACGCAGAGACAGTGGTTTAGTAGAAATTTTCTTGATTTATTTTAAATGTTTTCTATAACTTTAAATTTCAGTTTTCTCATCGGTAATGACGGCGTAATCTATGAAGGCACCGGTTGGTATGTGAGAGGTGCCCACACCTATGGCTATAATCAAAATGGCACTGGCATAGCTTTTATAGGAAATTTCATGGGTAAGTTGTGAAATTAGAAAAAAATACTAAATTTTGTTAATGCATTTATTTCAACCTTTTGTTGTTTAGGAAAATTGCCCTCACGCAAAGCTTTAAAAGTAGCCAAACATCTGTTGAAATGTGGCGTCGAGAGTGGCGCCTTGGATCCGCATTATGAACTTTTGGGTGCCACGCAAGTTTCTTCGACCAAAAGTCCGGGTTTAACGTTATACAATGAAATTCAGGAATGGGATCACTGGTCACCAGCTGTTACATCAGATTAAGATATAAATCAAAAGTATTATTATATAAGTAAAATGATGTGTTGATCGTAGAATTTTAGTAGAATATATGCAGCATGTTAAATATGCAAAGTAAAGTCTGAAAATTGGGATATAAAAATAAACTGAAAAATATTTTTTAATATAATTTATGATTATTGATTTTTGATATAAAATATGCTTTTTGATAGAATGATTTTTGATAGAATACAGAAGATATTCTAAGAAAAGTTTACAGCACTAAAACTTATGTCGCATATCGCTGTTCATGTTTGATAATTAAATTTTTTGCGAAATGCCTCCCACTGTATGCTGTTTTTATCCAATTAAAAGTCCTGTTTGTTAATTATTTTTGCAATATAACGTTTTAATCCCCGCAATATACAGTGGACCGGTTTAAATAATATTTAATGAATCTAACTATTCAAATCAATCAGTCACATCGTTTATCCACTATGTTCTAGACATCTGTACTTCATAATGTTCGGCATAACATGGGTGGTGTACTTTGACAGCCTGTATCGTCCTTGCAGCAGGGTAGTTCAAGTAAGCATTTCCTGAAAGCGTAACTCCTACCCTATACTGAAAAATGTTGTTCATTAAAACAACGAAAAACTTCTTTGATTCAAAGAATGTTGCATAGTACTTCAGCCAACCAAACATCTTTATATACAGGGTTTTCCCACAAGAGGTGTTATTTTGGTATTCAAAGAAAAATGCCATTTTTTGAGATAAATGATCGGATGTTTATTTCATAATAAAGAGGAAGGTATGCCGTTACGAGTAATAATGACGACCACGATTACAGGACCATATCCTTTTCACGAAATTTTCCATAACCAAATAGCAAAGTGGCTGCCCTATGTCCTCGATAGCCTCACGAATTCTATCTTTGGGGGTCTTGCATCGACGCTGGGCTGTTGGCGTAGACCTTATCTTTCACGTGGCCCCAAAGGAAGAAGTCGCAAGGTGTTAAATCACATGATAGGTGGCCAATTGTGATCACCTCTTCGAGAGATAACGCGGTCCGTAAACTTTTCCCGTAACAGAGCAATGATTTCGTTGCTTGTGTGGCACGTAGCGCCGTCTTGTTGAAAGTAAACGTTGTCCAGATCAATACCATCCAACTCCGACCATAAAAAATCGTTAATCATCTCTCGATAGCGCAATCCATTCACCGTAACTGTTGATCCAACCTCATTTTCGAAAAAGTAAGGTCCAATGGCCCCGCCGGACTATAAACCGCACCAAACAGCCACACGTTGAGGATGGAGAGGCTTCTCAACAATAACTCTTGGGTTTTCCGAGCATCAGATGCGACAATTTTGCTTGTTGACGTAGCCACCGAGGTTGAAATGGGCCTCATCAGTCAAGATGATTTTGTATCGTTCGTATCGTTTATTTACTCGATCGTTTTTTGGTCGTTTTGTATCGTTCGATGATCGTGTATCGTTCCATTTTTAGTAATGGCATAGTTTCCACTTGTCAAATGTCCGGGTGATTCAAAATAACACCTCTTGTTGGAAAACTCTTTATAAAATATAACCGAGACCATAAGAGCGAATGGGCTAAAAATTAAACAATAGGATCCGTTTTAGGTCATCTGGGTTTTCACCTATCTTAAAAATTTCTTTAGATGAAAACAAGTAAAAGCGTTAAGTTCGGCCATGTCCAATCTTATATACCCTCCACCATGGATTGCATTCAGTTTTATTACTGGAAAAATCTTTGGATATAGAGCAAATCATGCAATGATCCTTTTTGTTTTAGTAAATTATTAAGAAAACGAACGCTGCAATTTTTAGCCATATTATAGGCCACAAATTCTTTTGCCAAACTCTTCACCTGAAAATATGTGGTATTTAGGGCTTGAAATCGCATTATTGAGAGCTACATCTACACGGGGACTACAACAAAAACATTTTATTTGTATAAATTTTATTGAGATGAATTCTTTCCAAAATAGAATACAAACTGCAAAGTTTCAGCTAATTTTTTTAGAAAGTGTGGTGTTTTTGACTTAAATAAGCTCTTTTGGGAGCGACATGTATAGGTGGGCCATAACAAAATATAAACCGATTTAAAAAATTTTTACTGCGATGAATTCTTGTCTTAATTAAATACAAACTACAATGATTCTGTTAAAATGCTTAGAAAGTATGGTATTTAATATGGTAATAATATGGCACGGACAGACGGACATGGCTAAATCGTCTTAGAAATTATATCCCTTTTGTACCATGTTTCTTGCAGCGGTGAAGTCTGTTAGCCACATACCGTTATCGGACATTTTCCTCGAGTAGGTTAAATTTTCCCACCGTTGGACTAAAGTCCAACTGAAATATCCTAAGACAATATTAATGTTGTGGCCGGTCATATGTTTTGCTCATTAAATATGTCTTTGACCTGTCGTCTTTGTCTTTAGTCGGGGCATTGACACAGATACGTATTGCACAATGTGACAATGTGTCTAAGTCTCCGACTATCCACAAATCCGAAGGTAAATTCATGTCCACCGACGTGAATCTGGAGACAATGTGTCTCAGTCTCCGACTATCCACAAATCCGAAGGTAAATTCATGTCTTGTTCATGACAGCTCTATTACATTTCGTCACCTTTTGGTGTTGTTTTAAAGGCTTTCCCATTTAATCGCATTTCTTGTTTGACAGTAATGTCGGATCTGTACTTTTCAAGTACATCCGCTTGTGCAAAAACTGCACCTTCTACTCTTACATGGTGGGTTACTAGCCCGATGCCCTTACCCATTTTTTATCGTTCTTATGGGTGAACGCGCGTCACATGTTAAGAGCTACCTTCAACACCCAGGCAGCACAACGGGGAGGTCAGGGTCCACAATTGAGATAAAGGATGGACCAAGGTAAGTCAAGGTTTTGCCAAGTTAAAACCGATCAGCATCGCTGCTTGGTAGCCAACACTCCCTACACCACCAATTGAACAATTACCATTCGCCTCAAATTGTTGTCAAGATTAGATCATTATTCGTTAGATCGCAAACCGAATGGCAAACTGGGAACAGCTATGTAGTTTGAAAGATATTTTTATACCCTACACCACACTGTGGTACAGGGTATTATAAGTTTGTTTCACGGCAGATGTTTGTAACACCTGAAAATAACACAGCTAGACCCACCTTAAAGTATACCGATCGACTCAGAATCATTAGCTGAGTCGATTTAACCATGTCTGTCCGTCCGTCCGTCCGTCTGCCCATGTAAAGTTGTTCGTCGACTACAGGTCGCAATTTCACTCCGATCGTTCTGAAATTTTGCAGTTTAGAGTATTTCGCAGCTGTTAAGATCGCTATTGAATTTGGTTGAAATCGGATCAGATTTAGATATAGCTCCCATATATATCTTTCGTCCGATTTGGCCCTTTAGTCCTATAGAAGCTGTATTTTACATCCAATCATTTTGAAATTTGGAATGGAAGAGTTTCTTGATCCATGAGCCAACATTGCCGAATTTGAAGAAAATCGGTTAAGATTTAGCTATAGCTCCCATAGTCCTATAGAAGCTGTATTTTACATCCAATCATTTTGAAATTTGGAATGGTAAAGTTTCTTGATCCATGAACCAACACTACCGAATTTGAAGAAAATCGGTTAAGATTTAGCTATAGCTCCCATATATGTATATGTTTCGTCCGATTTTGGCCCTTTAGTTCTGTAGAAGCTGTATTTTACATCCAATCATTTTGAAATTTAGAATGGTAGAGTTTCTTGATCCATGAACCAACACTACCGAATTTGAAGAAAATCGGTTAAGATTAAACTATAGCTCCCATATATATGTTTCGTCCGATTTGGCCCTTTAGTTCTGTAGAAGCTGTATTTTACATCCATTCATTTTGAAATTTAGAATGGTAGAGTTTCTTGATCCATGAACCAACATTGCCGAATTTGAAGAAAATCGGTTAAGATTTAGCTATAGCTCCCATATATATGTTTCGTCCGATTTTGCTCTTTAGTCATGTAGAAGCTGTATTTTACATCCAATCATTTTGAAATTTAGAATGGTAGAGTTTCTTGATCCATGAACCTACACTACCGAATTTGAAGAAAATCGGTAAAGATTTAGCTATAGCTCCCATATATATGTTTCATCCGATTTGGCTCTTTAGATCCAATCGTTTTTATACCCTACACCACACTGTGGTACAGGGTATTATTTAAGTATAAAATGTCCCAAAAGTAAATTTATGTAAACAATTTATACATCACAAAATTTATATATCAGAGTTATTCAATATTACGAGAGTGGTGTAGGGTATTATATAGTCGGCCCCGCCGGACTTTAGCCTTTCTATACTGGCTATATTTAGAATGGTAGAGTTTCTTGATCCATGGACTAACATTGCCGAATTTGAAGAAAATTTATACATGAATTACAAAATTTATATTTCAGAGTTATTCAATATTACGAGAGTGGTGTAGGGTATTATATAGTCGTCCCCGACCGACACTAGCCTTTCCTTACTGGTTTTATTATTGGAAAAGTGCATCATTTCATGATGACGACGCAAATTTCATTCTGTATAAAATTCGGTTGAAATCGAATCGTTAGTTCAGTTTGAGATAATTGTTCAAAATGTTCAAATTATACCGCATATTGTTGTTAGTAGCTGTGATTTACCCACTTTACGGTATTTGTGGTGGCAAAGCCAGTGTCAAAGATGACATTATCCCCGATTGTCCGCCGATAAAACTCAAACGCCAATGGGGCAGTAAAACGACTGATAATGTCGTCTATCGTCGGATACCTGTGAAATATGTCATCGTTCATCACACCGTATCGCAAGAGTGCAACACTTTCGAAGAGTGTTCTAGAATTATACAAAATATACAAAACCATCATCTTAAAAAGTCAGAATTCAATGACATTGCCTATAAGTAAGTATATACACCTCATACATATAAGGTGATCCAAGTAGAGATACCTTTTTTATAATACGTAATTCTTTCCATGATGATATGTCAAACAATACTTAACAAAAATAACATGACAGCATGGCACGACACACGCATAATCTGTCAAAAAAAGGCTATTGAAAAAGTATCTCTACTTGGATCACCCATTATTTTTCTGTCAGGAAAATCAAGTGTATTGTTTGAAAAAAGTAACAATATGGGCAATTACTGAATTTCTTCTCTGAAATAAGATAAAAAAGAAATTGTGAAACTTGAAAGATTTTCTTACTTTTTCTCTGAGCATTAAACCTGCTAGGATGTAAGGAATAACATAAGTTATACTTAGCCCCACCCATTGAACCAAGTTGATTGTTTCAGAGAGCTCAAAAGTTGTCGGATTTAAATATCAGCCAAACCTGCTAACTCCCCAAAAAATTGAGAGCATATGCTAGCCTGCCGCCTTCTAGAGAGAGCGGGCACAGACACATATGTATACGTCTCCACAGCTTCTGCAAAAGTTATTTCGCAAGTCCTTCAATATCTCTCCGCGCCGTAAAATAAAGCAGGCACACATATAGATAAGTGAAACATCCGGTTTCGATAACGACAGATGAAGATGAAGGTACGTTTGGAGATTGAGCAGGGCCAAATCAGCCTGGAGAGTCTGCAGTTAATGACTAGTAACCACCTGCGCCCCTGCGGTATCCCTCAAGAAGATCTTGCAGATCGCTAGGGCCAATACCTCTGAAACACGGTAATTCCCAGTTTTGCTCATTCATATGCTTTGCAGTTCCCAGGTATATACCTGTGGCCCGGCATCCAAATCAGGTGAATATTGAACTGTTTAGCCATCTGATAGACAATGGCCGTTTTTGAATTCAATAATACAGTTTACGGGATCTTAATAGCAGTCTGGCTATCAGAGAAAATATTGATACCGACTTTAGCAGGAACATTAATTTTCAGCCATTCTGCTAGCTCTCTAATAGCCTGGTATACAGTAATCAGGTCTTTTTGATCCAGTTCCTCAGAAAAGACAACAAAGCCCACTTGGTTGTTGAGTTTGGCACCGTCTGTTCAGAAGTTCATAAATATAAGTTCAATGTCTAGCTGCTATAGGTTAGATTAGGTTGAAGAGAGGAGACGTTTAAACGTCTCATGTCCGTGGACAAACACTTAAGCCAGTGGTTCGGCCTGTTGTGCGCTCCTTATTTATGATCTTTTTATACCTCATGAGTTACAGAAAATCGGTACTAGACACGAATTTTCTCAGTATCTTCCAGTCATATCCTCTGAGATGAGTCAAGTCTGGTAATATGTCGGACCCGAAATGTTTGGATCTTGCATGTGTGAAAGCCGGGCAGTGACACAGAAAATGTTCCATCAATTCGATGTTTTCGATGCATGCCCTGCATTCGTCGTTTCCTGATAGTCCTATGCGATGAAGATGTGCTTGTAAGCTTGAGTGTCCCGTTAGAACACTCATCATCTTACTAGTATCGATCATGTTTAGTTTCAGAAGACACCTTGTTTTCTTTTTATTTGAGTCACCCCACAGTATCTTTGCAGTTGCTCCTACTGTTGCGCTATTCCACACAGTTTTGTGAGCCATCACTGCCCAGTGCTTCAACTCATTTTTCGTGGCTTCGAAAGGTTTCCAATTTTCCAAGTTTGTTACTCGAAGTTCTCAGCGCTTTGAAGCCAAGCTGTTTGCCCGTTCATTTCCAATCACACCGTTGTGTCCTGGTACCCAGCAAATACGCAATTGCATAATCATTTATCGTTCTTACACAGTTCTGGATTGACCCTTTCCGATGTTATCGTCATTTGGCTATCTGTGAAGATGTTGGCATATTTAAGCTTTGTGGTGTTACTGAGCCAGTTCACACACTCCGTGATTGCTCACTTCTGCTTGAAATACCGTGTTATGGTCAGGGAGGTGGAAGTGAAGTTCGACTTCTGGTTCATCAATAACAAGTCCCAGACCCGTCCTTCCTCCTCGCTTGGACCAATCCGTGTAGCAGCTGGTTCCCACTGGCATATGGGCCAAAGTTCCATTTTCCCAGGAGCGTCTGTCTGGCACAAACGAATCACAGGTAGCTGTAAGCCGCACTTCAGGAATGCGGTCGGAGATTTCTGGCGTTTGAATGTGACCAACTAGAGATTCTAAAATCTCCTGATGGTACGACTTGTGGTCTCGATTTATGCATTCACCCATCGCTTGTAGACGTCTTGCTGAGAGAGCTGCCTCATACTTTATACGGATGTCTATTGGTTGGAAGTGCAGTATAGTCTCCAACGCTTTTGTTGGTGCAGTTCTAAATGCCCCACTTTTGCCTAGACAGCACATACGTTGCAATTTTTGCAAAGGTATTACGTTGCACTTCTTGTCCATTGATGTCCACCACACTACACAGGCGTAGGTGATTATTGGTCTAATCACGCTCATGTAAAGCTAGTGAGACATATTTGGACGTAGTCCCCATTTTGAACCTATAGCTCTTCTGCACAACGACCAACATTTGTGGGCCTTTGTAATTCTTTCTTCAAGATGATCTTTCCAGTTCAGTTTCTGATCCAAGATTACTCTCAAGTATTTTACCTTTTTAGTTATAGCAATTGTCTTATTCAAACGTGGGATCGTTTTCCATGTAAATAGACATATTTCTGTCTTGTCTGGCTTAACATTTAATCCCCTTGGTTGTGCCCAGTTATATGCTATGTTAAGTGCCTCTTCAGCATTTCTGCATAATAGATTTGGATCAAAGCCCCTTAGAAGTATTACCACGTCGTATGCATAACAGACTGGTTTAAGTCCTTCATTGGTGAGGGCTTTTAGGAGACTGTGTATCGTCGTAACCCATAGAAGAGGCGATAAAATGCCCCCCTGAGGTATACCACGATTTACCTAGTCTCTAATTTTTACGTCATATGACCCACAAATAATCCACCTATTCCTTAGCATATTGTTGATCCAGTTTTTCAGCGCCCGGTCAACCTGAAACTCGTCTAAGGACTGGATAAGTGTACATTGTTAAATGCGCCCCCAATTTCTATGCAAACAGCAAGTGTATGTATACATTTCTTTACTGAAAGACTCTTCTATGTGGTGCACTACCTCATGCGGAGCTGTCTCCATTGATGTTACTTTGACATAGGCGTGCTGTTTGTCTATTTTACTTTTGACCATGTCATCAATTATTCGCTCCATTGTTTTTAACCGAAAAGAATTTAGGTTAATGGGTCGATAAGCCTTTGGGGGTCGTATATCTCGCCTTGCCAGGCTTTGGTATGAAGACCACCCTTGATTCCTGCCATTTTTTTGGAGTATAAGAATGGGTTAGGCATGCAGTGAACACTCCAACCAGATGAGTTAGTTGATACCAGATCTACCTCATTCTGCAGAAGTGCTGGAAATATTCTATCCGGTCCCGCAGCATTAAAGGGAGAGCAACTTTTTATCGCTTCTATAACCATACCATCCGTTATATCCGTAATAGGTACTTGATTCAATACATATTCATTCTGTAACTGTTCCTCTGTGGGTCCAGCATTACCAATCGTAAAATGAGTTTTCATTAAGAGCCCTACGGCTCATCCACCAGTGTTTCGGTTTGGACATGAGTTTTTGAGAGGAACTTTTTCATTTTAGACATGCTGTTAACGCTGTCTGCCTGTTCACAGAAGGAACCAGGAGTTACGTTTCGTCGATCTAATGATTTTATTGTATTCTTTGAGCCTTCTGTGGTAGTCGTCCCAATATACTGATGATTTTACAAGAGCCTCGGTAATCTTCTTCACATTGATATCAATGTCTTCTGCACATAAATAATCGCGTGTAGCCTGGCCCAATCGATTTTTAAGTAGATTTCCGAAATTAGTCCAGTCGGCCTTAGCCTTATTACGGAAACTTATTGGGTTTGGCGGTGGCCGTGCAATTTTAAACCTTATATAACGTTGGTCTGAATAGGAGTGTTCATCCGAAACCCTCCAATCATGGAGGGTATAAATGTACTATGTATAGCATTTAATGTCACAGGCAGAGTTGTTTTCAAAGCACCAGTGATACAACTAGCCATTCTCTGAACTTTATTTATCGCGCAGAACGTGAATTTCTGTAGAGCCATCCACCAGATGCCAATGCCATATAGCATTGTAGTCTAACTACGAGGGCGGTTCGGAAACTTCTTAGCCTATCAATGAAAGAGAATAGTTAGTTTTTCAGAAATATTTTTATTTTTCAATATAATCTCCTGAAACTTCAATACACTTAGTCCAACGCTTATCTAGCAATTCTATCCCTTGATTAAAATAGTTTTCCTCAAGGTCTTCAAAATAGTGGTTTACAACTGTAATTGCATCTTCATTTGAGGTAAAACGCTTGCCAGCAAGGATTTTTTTTAGATTTGGGAACAGGTAAAATTCACTGGGAGCTAAATCAGGAGAATAAGGTGGGTGGTCAAGCAACTCGTATTTTAATTCGTTGATTTTAGCCATTGTTAAAACACTCTTGTGCGCTGGTGCGTTGTCTTGATGAAAATTTTTTTCTGTTGTAAGCCAGGGCGTTTTTCTCGAATTTGTACATTTAATTGATCCAAAAGCTTGCAATAGTACTCTGAATTTATTGTTTTACCCTTTTGCAGATAGTCAATCAATAAAATACCTTTGAAGTCCCAAAAAACCGTTGCCATAACCTTACCAGCCGATTGAATTGTTATTGCCTTCTTTGGGGCACTTCCTTCAGCTTCAGTCCATTGTTTGGATTGTTCTTTTGTCTCTGGAGTATAGTGGTGGATCCATGTCTCATCAACAGTTATGAAACGACGCTTAAAATCCATTTTATTTCGCTTAAAACGATCCAAACAAGCTTGAGAAATGTTCATTCTTATGCGTTTTTGGTCGACTGTTAACAAGTGCGGCACGCATCTTGCAGAAAGCTTTTTCATCTGTAGTTCTTCATGCAAAATTAAATGGACTCGATCATTTGAGATGCCCATGATATTAGCTATTTCACGCACTTTTATTCGTCGATCATTTAATACCATATCATGCACTTTGGCTACAATTTCTGTTGTTGTTGCTGTTTTTGGACGTCCACTACGTGGTTCATCTTCAATGCTTGTACGACCACGTTTAAATTCAGTAACCCAATTTTTTACTGTTGCATATGAAGGAGCACTTTCACCTAACACATTCACCATATCATTATGAATTTCTTGTCCCGATAAACCTTTTTTATGTAAATATTTAATGACACCACGCATTTCTAATTTTTCCATTGTAAAAAAATCGCGGATGCCTCTTTTGTGAACACCTGTTTCTATATGAAGGAGTTACCAGATCGAAACAAAATTTAACATGTGTTCATAGCAGAGATGGAAGTTTCCAAAACACTTAACTTTTTTCTGTTTATACCGCGCTTTTTGTGCTAGGCTAAGAAGTTTCCGAACCGCCCGTACTACTAACTACAACCAATAATCTACTCGTGTAAGCGAGCTCTCGCTCCATGGTTTTTCTGCTACCACAAATATTTTTTCTTGTTCCACAATGTTGGCTTTGAAGTTTAACTTCCTTTTTAGTAACCTACCTAAGTACTTTCAGCGGAGGATATTTCAATTTCAATTTTAATTTCAATTTATTTATTTATAATCCAAAGCCAGCAGTATGGCCAAATCGATTATACAGAAAATATAATACAATGACACTTGTAGTAACATAAAATTATATATATATTTTTTGAAAATTCTTACAAACTAAAAGACAATATTTCAATACCTCCAAGGAGAGAGGTACAACAGATAATACCGTATACCTTGCTACAAAGAACTAGTTCTGTCTTGATCGGGTTTACACCAAGACCATTATCGGAAGTCCATCCATCAGATATATCAGATCAGATATATCCATCTTGTAGGATATATCTAACAGTACTCGGAAACGTTCTTTTAATCCATATTGCCACGTCATCTGCATAGTCAACACTCTTACACTCATCATCTCCATACAATTGCCATAGCATTTCAACTGGCATCCAAATCTATGGATGTCAGTTTATCATAAGCTAGCATAGATCCGTCTCTTAATGAAAAGGTTATAAATAAACCTTCGTGTGCTGCTATCAACCCCCAGGATTTCCAGAGCCATAACTATTGCGCTTGTATTTCCTTTTCTGAAAGCTCCCTCTATGTCTAAGAAAGCTACAAAGTTACCACAGTAGCCTGTTGCAAATTTTAATTCTAAGATAAAATATTAATCGATTAATATTTCTAGGATTTTTAGGAGAAGTTACGGCAGATGGAACTATAGGCAGTGGCTGGTACAATTGATCCCTGACTCAGAGAGATCTATAATTGTTGTATCAATCAGGCATATTTACCAACAAAATGGTTGTTGTCATTCCTAAATCGGGAAAGCCGACCCATACGCGAGCTAAGGATTTCCGGCCGATTAGTTTATCGGCATCTCTCCTTAATACCCTGGACAAAAATTGATCACAGGCTACTGTCCAATCAACAGCATACCTACATCAGGGGCAAGTTATTAAAGAATCCCTCTCTGAAAATAAGACACATTTTTAATAGCCTAGACAAATGTTTTAATTAAATCAAGTTTTGCGCTTGTTCTGTCTCTATTAATAACAAACTTTATTTTTTCGGTGTGAGCCTATCACAAATCCCACCACAATAAGGGGATTAAACAACACATCAAGCTTTAAACCATTTAGACTCTCTGAAGGAAAATACCAATCTTATCGCTCATTGAAGAATAGTTCGGGAATGCCAGCAATAATTATGCGTCCAGTAATTCAGTTCTGTTCAGTCAGTCAGTCTTGAGCTTCTCAGCAATAAACATCGAGACATTGTATTCAATTGCAAATTGAAATGTTTAAACTCGTCTGTGTGTGGCTCGTTTTCATTTGCATAGCTTTAAGCTTTGCTGCAGATTCAACAACAACCGATTGTCCGCGTATTAAACTCAAACGACAATGGGGCGGTAAACTTAGTCGGAATATTGACTATCGTCCGGTACCCGTAAAATATGTTATTATTCATCATACCGTGACGTCAGAGTGCTCCACCTTTCTGGAATGTGCAGAGATTTTGCAAAATATTCAAAATTATTTCCTCAATACATTGGAATACGACGATATAGGATATAAGTAAGTTGTGGTGTGAGATTTAAACAAAGAAAATCCAGGGTCGTACTGTGAGAAGTGGTTTTCAAACAAAATAGCTCTGTATATTAACTTATCGCAGACTGTTGCAATTTCCTAAATGATGCAGTCCTAATTGCTGTCGTAAATTCCCAAACATTTGAATGGGTTTATTAAGGCGGATAAACAATATGTTGCAGATTTTCGCACCTAAAAAGAAAGAATATTTTGTTATATATTATTATTTTGTATACTATCCTTATAACCTCCTTTTAGTGAGGAGGGTATGTATCATTTGCTATTGGCCTAGGTTGGGTTACAGTTACTTACGCCTATAGATCACTTGAGGTCATAATGCTACCACGGTCGCAGTTGTCCCTTATCGGAACCAAATTGTTTGATACACAATGTTATCAATAATACGAATATCGGTACCTGTCAGATCTATCTGATTTCCTAGAAAACCAGACCCCAGTGTATCCAGATGTCGTTTAGTCAATGTAGAAGTATGGAGATGATATCTATGGAGATGCTCAATGGTCTGGCAGAAGTCATTGGATTCTATTCCAAACCTCCTGCAGTTTCGCCATTCAGACATGCGTCAGAACTGACACTAACGTAGGCAGTTTTTTCCTTCTTAGTTCGTATCTAATCGCACAACAGGCCGTACCACTGGATTAAGTGTATGTCCATGGACATGAGACTTTTAAGCGTCTCCTCTCTTCAACTTAACCTAGTTCATAACGGCCAGATTTGTCGAGCTACCCTACATTTGTCGGTTTTGGTCCACCTATCATAGCCTAAATACTTTTGCCTAAGCCAAAGCTTGCATATGCATAGTGGCGCGCGCGCCATTATATGCAAATTCTTCGAGAATTTGTAATGTCGTCCCATTCCCAGAATGTTCATAGGAATTGCCATTGTCCGCGATATCCCTATTTCCAGGTACTCATAAGAGGTTTATGTTAGACTGCTAAGTTAAGAGATCTGCGGCAAGTCAGGTCTATTTGTTAATTGAGGGATCCAGCCTCCAGAGATTTGATGGCAGCCTGACAGTCCAAATAAATAACGAAGTCGGTCACTATATTGCGACTCAGCAACTTGGCGACTTCCCTTATCACAATTATTTCGGCTTGATAGACACTGCAAGTGTCTGGTAGTCTGTAAGCAATATCAAGACTGGGTTCTCCGTCTTCCTTCCTTTTTCCAAATGTTATTCCAACTCATTCCTCTCTGGCAGGTATCTTAGCGGTAAAGTTCTTGGTCGGTTACCATTGCACTACATACAACGTGATTCTTGTACCTCCACATTGATATCGGTAGTAGATGGAGAATATAGACTAAAAACTCCGCTTATGCTTAGGTTATGTTAGGTTAAGAGTGGCAGCCTGAATAACAGACTCACTTTAGTAAGCTCAAAAGTTGGCTGATTTCAACATCAGTCAAGACTGCTGTTATCTTCAAAAGATGGCGGAGCACAGATATAGAAAGTGTTTTATTGATTCCTCCTCCTCTGCAAGACTTTCAATCTCTCTACGTGCCGTCCAATAAGATAGTGACCCGTCATGACAGACACTATAAGTGAGACGTCCGGTCTCGATAACGACAGCAGTGCAATGGTGCGTTTGGTGTTTAAGCAGGGCCACATCAGCCTGAATTGTATGCAGTTCCCGACTAGTAACCATATATCATCTGTTGCCGCAAGGGTCAACCTCTCAAGAAGAGCTTGCAGGACGCTTGAAAGCAGCTTGGCTATCAGAGAAAATACTGATACCAACTTTGGTCAGAACATTAATGTTCAGTCATTCCGCTACCTCTTTAATACAGTGATCAGGCTGTCTTTTTGCAATGGATAGGTCATGTCAAGACACCTAAGCCCGCGGCTGGGATTATCTGTATATAAGTTAATGAATCTCCTAAGTCTGGCATACGACCATTTCATTGTGATCTATCAGGTATAAGAGGTCAGAACATTAGTGTTCAGCAATTCCGCTACCTCTTTAATACAGTGATCTGGCGGTCTTTTTGCTGGCGGTCCAATGCCCGGAAGGTCACACTATATCCGTATCCATTTCCTGATCATACTGGCAGTTCCCTAAATCTAATGGCGGCACATTCGGCATATTGCACTGATATAATGTTTAGAGGCATTAAATTTAGTCTAACATTTTGTGCCTCAGTTGGTGTCGTTCTCACCGCACCAGTGATACATATATCAGCCATTCGCTGAAACTGGTTTAGTATAGCGCAGAAGGTGGATTTATGCAGAGCTCTTCACAAGACGACAATGCTGTACAGCATTACACTCTAAGAGTACTCAGAAACTTCCATCCAACAGCTATTCATCTGCATAGGCAATAACCTTAACACTTATCATCTCCAGAGAAAGCAGAATATTGTTCATGGAGAGATTTCATAGCAAAGGGGACAGAACACCCCCTTGGGGCTTTCCCCTGCTGAGAAATCTATAGAGGTCAGTTGACCCTCAGCTAGCTGAAATACGTTTCTTAATCAGAAGGCTATGAATGAACCCACGTGTACTGCTATCAAGCGGCAGGATTTATGTTATTGAAGGCTCCCGCTATATCTAAGAAAGCTACCATAGTATATTCCATATCAGAGACAGATCCTTCAATAAAGCTAACTAGATCATGCAAGGCGTTTACGGTGGACATTTTTTCTCTCCAGAGTTTTGAGGAGAAATGACGATAGACTAATTGGCCGGAAATCCTTAGCTCTTGTGTGGGATGGCTTTCCATTTCTCTTCATTTTGTTGGTATATAGGCCCAATTGTATCAGCCACTACCTGTAGCTCCGCCATCGAGATATTGTCTGGTTCTGGTTTAAGGTTTAAAGCTTTTGATAGCAAAAATAATTCCAGATATGGTTACAATCTCGCTGATGAACTCTGATGGCTGCACTTCAAAGGAATTCCCAATTGAAGTATTCAATACCTCTGTAGAGTTGTCCGGGAAATGTGCATACATACACGAGCATTCCCAGCGATTCCTCACTGGACGTAGTCCAATAACTATCATTTTTCTTGATGTAGACAATAGTACCAAATTTCGTAGTGATTCGATGACAAGAATACATCTACCGACCGACGGACATAGATAACCAACTCGGAAAGTGATTTGAAATCGATCGGTATAATAAGAAATGGGTCTGTCTCTCTATCCTTTCTTGTCTTAGGTTAGTGATTCGATGACAAGAATACATCTACCGACAGACGGACATAGATAACCAATTCGGAAAGTGATTTCAAATCGATCGGTATTATAAGAAATGGGTCTGTCTCTATATTCCTTCTTGTTTTAGGTTAGGTTGGGTTGGAGAGAGGAGATGTTTAAACGGAGATGTCTCATGTCCATGGATATACACTTTTTATATCTCAACAGTTACAGAAAATCGGTACTAGACACGAATTTTCTCAGTATCTTCCAGTAGTATCCTCTGAGATGAGTCAAGTCTGGCAATATGTCGGACCCGAAATATCGCGATATTGCTTCTTGTTTTATGTGTTGCAAACAAATGCACTAATCTACACTGTGCCACAGTGCACCACTGTGTTACGGTATTTACAAAAGGCGTTTTTAAAAAAGCTAAGCTACCAACGGAAGTTTTTTTAAGCAAAATTTTTAAATCTAAAAACATTGCCCAATAATTTCGCTAATTAAAAGCTGCCTACCCAACTACGACACTGTTTACTAATACTTTGAATTTTATTGATAACATGTTCATGATTATCAGCAATCCATTGTACTGTGTGTACATACACAACTGGCAATTTTGAAACAAAAAATCCCCGTTTGTATTGCAAAGCTTGTCATGTGTCATCCATCGATCCATTAGATTCGCTTAATTACTTTCTATGAATTTCAATTTCAGCTTCCTTATCGGTAATGATGGTCTCGTCTATGAAGGCACCGGCTGGCATGTTGCGGGTGCCCATACATATGGCTACAACCGAAACGGTACTGGAATAGCATTTATTGGAAATTTTAGCGGTAAGTTGTGAAATACCAAATTGCAAATTACAAGAGAGCATCACAAATGATATTGGGATTTCGTTATAGCTAAACTACCCTCCCGCAAAGCTTTGAATGCTGCCAAACATCTGTTGAAATGTGGCGTCGAGAACGGGGCCTTGGATCCAAATTATGAACTATATGCTGGGTCGCAAGTCATTTCTACTCAGAGTCCAGGTTTGATTTTATACAATGAAATCCAAGAGTGGGATCATTGGTCACCGAATCCTTAGATAGAAGTAATTTTTATAAATTACATACTTGTATTCATAATTTCCAACACAATATGTACGAGTATGTAATTTACGGAAAAAATAAACAAATATGTTACTTTATTCTGTATTTAATTCATTAAAAAGGTTCGAGTTTTTGGTAAGTAAACTAGCACAACACGGTGTTGACTTCGGCAAGGCCGAATATTGCATTCGGCAATATAATAAGGAATGTTCGAAATTATATAAAATATTCAAATGAAGGAGGATCAATGGCTCCCTGGCTCAAAGATTTCTTTACTTGTTTTATCAAGCAGATCATCAAATTAATATTAGAAAGACGTCCCATACAGGACCAAAGGTGGCCGATTAGTCTGTCGTCATTTCTCAATTAAACCTTGGAGAGATTAACCGATAGATAGGTTTAGATTAGGGTGACAGCCGGAGTTACCAACTCACATAGACTATTGAGGTCCTTAGTGCTACCATAGGCGATGATGCCCCACATCGAAAGTAACCTGTTATGTTACACAAAGAAAAGGCCGACCCCGGTGTATCCAGATGAAGGTTACTCAATGCGGAACAGCAACAAAGCTGGTGGTAAATGCTCTCCTCTTCATCTCCACATCTTCGACAGAAGTCATTGGGCTCAATTCCCAAACTCATGGTGTTCGTTGATCAGGCAGTGTCTCGTCAAAACCGTCATCGTATCTTGGCCAGATTTGTCTAGCGATTTTGTCCATCTGTCATTGGTCTGTCCTTTCCTTGGCCTGAGCCAAAGCTTGCATGTCGACAGTGGCGTACCAATATATGCAAATTTTTCATCAGTTTTGCAGTACCTCGGGATATCCCCATGACCAGGTAACCATACGAGCTGCTCAGCCATCTCCCTAAGAGATCTTTGGCAGTCAAGGGCTGTTTGTGAATATAGGGTTGTAGCCTCCAGAGATTTAATGACCGCCTGGCTGTACGAGAAAATTACGTCACTACGTTGTGACTCAGCCACTTGGCGACTTCCCTTATTGTTATTATTTCGGCTTATTGGACGCTGCAATTGTGTGATAGTCTTTATATCCAGACGTCGTTTACTCAAAGCGGGACAGTAGCATAGCAGAGTGCTCAATGCTCTTCACTTCTTCCTCATCTCCACTGGTTCTGCAGAAGTCATTGGAGTCAATACCCAACGCTCTGGCGTGTTCGCCGATCAGGCAGTGTCCCGTCAGAACTGATACTAACGTAGACCATATTTTCGTCTCTAGTTCGAGGAGATATGTTGACCTTCCCAGGTCATATATTGGGCAGATTTGTCAAGCCAATTTCTTTCCATCTTACGTTGGACTGCTTGATCTCCTTTTCCCTAAGCTATCAATACCTCCATTCTTAACTATGCTAAGTGCAAAAAGGTAGTTTTTTGGGAGAGGCGATCAAAGTTTGATGATTTTTTTTAAATTTGTGTGGAATGTTTTGTGAGCAACTTTTGATTGGGTTGACGGATAAACATCAAATTTTGACTAAATATAATTTTGAATATTTGGAAATTAAAAATTCAATCTCCCTAAAAAAAATGCTCGACTTAGCATGTTTTAGAATGGAGATATCGATATACATACAAGTTCTTCGAGAATTTGTAATATAATGCTCAGCCACCTTGTTAAAAGATCTGCGACAGTCGACAGCTGCGTGTGAATTTAGGGATGTGACCTCCAGAGAATTGATGGCAGCCTGACTATCCGAATAAATGACAACGCCAGTGTTGCTCACTACGTTGCGACTCAGTTACTTGCGGACTTCTCATATTGCCATTATTTTGGCTACCAGATACTGCAGGTATCTGGTAGTCTGTGAGCTATATCAAGACTAAGTTCTTTACAGTATACTCCGAAGCCAAACTTATAATCAAGCTTCGAACAATCCGTATAGATGTGGAGATGGTTTCTATTACCCGGTATTCTGCCAACCCTTGGGTATCTAGTCCACTCTGTCGGTTACCATAGCCACTACACTTTGATATCCTCATGTGGTCAAAGTTCTTATACTTCCGCATTCAAAGGCAGTTTGATCTTTATCCCGCTTTTGCTGCATCTTATCTCGCCACAATATTAATTGGTATTAGATGGAGTAGGTAATTTCAATTTGTGGTTATTGCGATCGCCACGTCGTCCGCATATGCCACGACCTTGCAGCCACAACGTTCTAGATCTAGCAGGATTTCATTCACCGGTAGGTTCCAAATTAGTGGAGACAGTACTCCTCCTTGTGGGGACCCTCTGTTTACAAACCTTGTTAGAGTAGCGGTCCCAAGACTTGCTTTTATGCTTCTGTTAGGCAGGCTTTGAATTAGTCTAATCAAGCAAGAGTTCACATTTAGATATGACCGTGCCGCAGTTTCCGTATCTGAGACAATTTTGTTAAATGCCCCTTCTATGTCAAGTACGTAGAACGATTCTATAGTACCCACAAGTTCGTGCAGAATATGTAGACTTTCCCTTGTTGTATGCATGTTGGTTCCCCGACATACGTTTAGTATCCTGGTTTTCTCTAATGAAAGAATTTAAAAGTCTTTCCAGACCTTTCAATAGGAAGGCGGATTGGTCCGAAGTATGGGTTTAATGAAAATGGGGTTTAATGTAAAATGTAACAAAATGAACCGATTGCGCAAAATGCTGACTAGACAAGAAGTTAATCTTGAAATCCAACTCCAGAGCTCTTAACGAGATGGCTGAACAGTTTAACATTCGGCTGTCGGGCCACAGACACATATCAGGGATGTGCAAAGTAGATTAACTTGCAAGACTTCGAACTACCTTATCTGCTCCAAGAGAAGTGGAATATGTTGGCATACCCCTAGCGACCTACAAGCTTTTCTGCAGAGAAAAATTACAGGTGATCCTTAGTCAGGCAAAAATTACAGGTGGTCCTTAGTCAGGAACTACATACATTCGTGCCTAATGTGGTCCTGCCAAATGAAACATCGCTCAGCTATCGTTATCTAGACCGGATGTCTCAATTACCGTTTCTATAATGAATATCGTGTCACTACCTTACTAGACGACATGCAGAAAAATTGAAGATCTTGCGATATGTCTTTTGCAGAAGCTGCTCGATGAGGAGCAGCTGCCTGGGCAGACAAGAACTTCCGCCTTTAGAAAGCGGAAATTCTTGTCTGCCCAGGCAGCCCTAGGCTCTCATTTCTTTTTTGGAGTCAGTAAACTAAACTAATGTAAAAATCTGCCAGCTCTTGAGATATCTAAAGCAACAAAATTTGTTCAACAGGAGGGGCTAGGACAAATTCATGTTCTTCCCTGTTTCCCTCTGCTAGCACAGTGGACTACATAGTCTAAAAGAGGCTATGGGGGCAATATTAAAACATGGACCTAGGTCGACCGCAGTTCGTGTGAATGGTTCCGGGTATAAATTACTTCGATCTACCCAATTTCAGTCCGAATTCAGATAGAATTTGTGGTTTCTATGATATTAACAAGTGAAATCGGAAGGCTGCTTTATATAGGAGATATATAAAAAATTTACCGACATTACTTATACAAATTTACAATCCCAACTGGCCTGCATATATAAGTAGTACTTGTATCAAATATTTAGCAAACTCAATTATTTTAGATTGTAGCGGTATTACTATACGCGGAAAAACGGACATGGCTAAAGGCTGAGTTAGGCAGACGTAATCGTAACGCCCCCGTAGCTTAACGAATCAGGTGATTCAATCTGCCATACCGAAATCAGTTTTAACGATAAGCCAACGGAAGCGAAACGTAACCGGACTGCGGAATCTGCTGACATTTGATTTGGATTTTTGAATTTTGGAAATCAATGAAAGAAGAAGAAATGTATGCGAAACTTTTGTAACGGAGTAATAAAATGTTAAAATGAGAACAAATAAAAATAAAATTAAATTAAATTTTTGCTGTTTTTGTTGTGAATGTCACAGTCATATGGCACGTTTTTTAGGTTGTGGGTAATTGCTTCTGCGTACAACGTTACGGCTGTGCTACAGTTAAGTTACAGGTTCGTTTGCCTAACACGGCCTTGAATCGTTTTGGGATTTTTATTAATACATATAAATAAAATCCCCATACTATGGTGTAGGGTATTCAAAGTACAAAAATAGCAGATACCACGAAATAGAAAGGGAAAAGGTACATTTATGGTAAATAATCGCATGTAGAATTAATGTTAATTACGAAACATCACATACCAAAGCCTCACGATTAAGCTGAGGTTTGTTGTGTTTATAAGAATTTGTGATTTGGATTAATCACAGCTTTTGGTTGAGTATTTTATGAGAGCAATGAATCAATCGTCTTGTTTATATGACCGGCCACCACTGCTAATAACGCATATCAAATTCACGTTAAATTTAATTTTGCTTTATTGAGATGGGATTTTTCCTTCTGGTACTGCTTATAAAGACAAATGTCTGTGGTAAATATTGTACTTAATGTTATCAATTCTGAACTGAAACAAATAACAAATAAATAAATCGAGTTTGAAAAGAAATCGAAACTTTTGAATTATCATTTCTTTTCTTTGGAACCTTTTGGGATGTATACTAGTGCGGGTCGTATAATCTCTGATCGAATCGAAAGAACTATGCTAAATATTTTTTGATCGGACTTATGGGGATTTCGTTTCTGCCCTATTTCACCGAAAACTACACTTTTTATACCCTACACCACACTGTGGTACAGGGTATTATGACTTTGTGCATTTGTTTGTAACACCTAAAAGGAGAAGAGATAGACCCATTGTTTATTATACCGATCGACTCAGAATCACTTTCTGAGTCGATTTAGCCATGTCCGTCTGTCTGTCCGTCTGTCTGTCCGTATGTCCATGTATTCTTGTAATCAAAGTGCAGGTCGTATTTATGGTCCGATTGTGATGAAATTTAGCATAGTCCTCGTTTTTGGCCCAAGGACGATCCCTATTGAAATTGGTTAAAATCGGTTCAGATTTGGATATAGTCCCCATATATATGTTTCACCCGATTTGACATGCAAGCGCCGTAGAAACCACATTTTACATCCGATCTTTATGAAATTCGGCAGAGAGAGTTTTATTATTACGTGAATGAACACTACCAAATTCGGAGAAAATTCGATCAGATTTAGATATAGCCCCTATATATATGTTTCACCCGATTTGGCATGTAAGCGCTGTAGGAACTGTATTTTAAATCAGATCAATACGAAATTTGGCAGAGAGAGTTCTCTTATTACATGAATAAACACTGCCAAATTCGGGGAAAATCGGTTCAGATTTAGATATAGCCACCATATATATGTTTCACCCGATTTAACATTTAAGCGCTGTAGAAATCGTGTTTTATATCCGGTCAGTACGAAATTTAACAGAGAGAGTTCTTATATTACATGAATAAACACTGCCAAATTCGGGGAAAATCGGTTCAGATTTTGATATAGCCACCATATATATGTTTCACCCGATTTAACATTTAAGCGCTGTAGAAATCGTGTTTTATATCCGATCGGTACGAAATTTAACTGAGAGAGTTCTCTTATTACATGAATAAACACTGCCAAATTCGGGGAAAATCGGTTCAGATTTAGATATAGCCACCATATATATCTTTCACCCGATTTAACATTTAAGCGCTGTAGAAATCGTGTTTTATATCCGATCAGTACGAAATTTAACAGAGAGAGTTCTCTTATTACATGAATAAACACTGCCAAATTCGGGGAAAATCGGTTCAGATTAAGATATAGCCACCATATATATGTTTCACCCGATTTAACATTTAAGCGCTGTAGAAATCGTGTTTTATATCCGATCCGTACGAAATTTAACAGAGAGAGTTTTCTTATTACATGTATGAACACTGCCAAATTCTTTTCGCAATGCCCATTTTCGCATTGGTAGGTAGGTGTAGGGTATTATATAGTCGGCCCCGCCCGACTTTCTGTCTTTCCTTACTGGTTTTGAACTTATTTTTGAAGTTTAAAAATTGGAGTCAACTTAAATTCAAGGGACTATATCGATTATTACGACATAAAATGTGCAAATATGTTCTAGTATTTCACGTCGATGGGGCAACATTTTTTCCACAAACGAAATGATGTTAGTATAGGACTTCTGGTGCTATATGACTCTATTTTTCATTTAAGTTGGTGTCATTGATGTGTAGAATGCAGATTAAAGTTGCACATGCATCAGATGCATTTAAAAACGTTAAAGACGCGAGAATGAATCCATGTTATGATAAACGTGCCACCCTAAAAATGTGGCTTCATGGAAATCAAACGTGTGGAAATTATTAAAAAATATTATCGAAAACCCGTTAAATTTTAGAGATATCGCGGCTTGTTTCTCCACAACTTCAGTTGAAATTAGAGCGAGTAGAGGAACCCCTCAAGAGGGAGTTATTTCACAACTCTTGTGGATCCTAGTAAAGGGTGGTTAAATTGTAAGGGCCGTTGTTGAATGTGAACCACACCTAAACGTCAAGTTTTTTTTCTGCATTTCATTTGACATTTCTCAATTTCAGACTAACTCAATTTAAACCATGGAAAGATACACAATCGAGCAACGCGTTAATGTTTTTTAAGCCTTTTACGAAAATGGGCGTTCAAATCAAAATGCATTTCGTGCACTTCGTGATGTTTTTTTGATCAGCATAATCGACCAAATGTGACCACAATCGGGAGAATCGGAGCAGCTTATGGGCTGGCGACGTCATCGGGCCATACTTCTTCGAAATGAGGCCGGTCAGGCAGTTACTGTGAATGATGTTCGCTATCGTGAGATGATAACGAACTTTTTGGAAGATATGGATGTGTGCCACTTGCCACACAGCTAACGAAAAATAGCTCTTTTGCGCAACAAATTCAATGACCGTGTTATCTCATGTGATTTGACACCGTTGGACTTCTTTCATTGGGGTTATTTGAAAGAAAAGGTTTACGTCGATAAGCCAGCAACAGTTCAAGAGCTAAAGCATGAGTTAATTCGGCTCATTAACGCATAGAACCTCAATTATGCCTTAGCTCATCGAAAATTTGGACCATCGGATGGAGGTGTGCCGCCGACGTCGCGACTGCCATTTGACCGATATTTTGTTCCATACATAATTGAACCATTCCAATGTTATCATAATAGAAAGAAATGACAATAATTTCCTAAATAACACTATGCAACAAAAAAAATTGTTATTATTTTATTTTTTTTTGTATAGATTGTGGCATACTGTTATATAAAATCAAAACCAAAAACTAGTTTATGGACAATTTTTTTTTTTTAAAAAATTTTTATTAATAATACTATTATCATCGAAGGTACCCTTAGTATTTGCACTATAATTTTTGGAGTATATGCCCGATAAGGTCGACGTTAAATTGAAGCTTTCACTTAAAAAAAATTGTTTTTTTTTTTTCAAAAAAAAAAAACCTGTGGCGAAAAAAAACATAAAAAATAGAAAAAAAAATCGGTAAAAATATTTTATTTTAGTTTTTAAAAGTTTGCATCCTAGCGAAGAAAATAATGGCTATTTGAAAAAAATCTATAGATAAATGTAGAAATTACTCGTATAGCCCTTTTGGTAGGGGTAAGAGAATTTCAAAATATCTTTATTTTTAAATTTCAGTTTAAATATCGATGTTATTTGTTACTTTTATTTATATTATGTACATTTGAGTTTATTTACATGTACAAGTTTCATTAGAAGTAATTGTGAGTTCTTTGTTGACGTTTGTAGATTTCGGAATCGGTTTCTCTAATGAGGAACCAAATATAATCCCCCATAATTCTTTCATCCCAGTGCCATTGGTAACGCCGCTCGATGGACTTCATTTCTTGGAGAAACCTTTCGCCATGTTTGTCGCTTACGTCGGCAAGATTCTCGGGGCAAAAGTTTAAATGCGAATGCAAGAAATGAATTTTGAGGGACATATTTACACCTGTTGGAATACATAAAGCGAAAAATAAGTTAGAAGAATACATACATATGTATTTTATACATAAATAAAGAAAAATACATTTCTTACCAATTTTTTCATAATTTGTTAACAAATCAATCATTGTTTCATATTGCGGGCTTTTATTGGATCCAAAGAAATTTGAAACCACAAGCTTAAACGACCTCCATGCTGCAATTTCATCCGACGTCAAATATGATTCGAAATGTACATCTTTCATCAGTTTCCTTATTTTAGGCCCATCAAAAACGCCTTCTTCGATTTTTTGAAAATAAAGACTTTTAAATAAACTTTTTATACCCTACACCACACTGTGGTACAGGGTATTATAACTTTGTGCATTTGTTTGTAACACCCAAAAGGAGAAGAAATAGACCCATCGTTTATTATACCGATCGACTTAGAATTACTTTCTGAGTTGATTTAGCTATGTCCGTCTGTCCGTCTGTCTGTCCGTCTGTCCGTCTGTCTGTCTGTGCATGTATTTTTGTAATCAAAGTACAGGTCGCAATTATGGTCCAATCTCGACGAAACTTTACACATATGTTTTATTTGGCCCAAGAACGATCCCTATTGAATTTGGTTAAAATCGGTTCAGATTTAGATATAGCCCCCATATATATGTTACCCCAGATTTGACATGTAAGCGCTGTAAAAACTTTATTTTATATCCGATCAGTCTGAAATTCGGCAGAAAGAGTTTTCTTATCATATGAATGAACACTGTTAAATTTGGAATAAATCGGTTCAGATTTAAATATAGCCCACATATATACGTTACCCCCGATTTGTAGTGTAAGCACTGTAAAAATGTTATTTTATATCCGATCAGTATGAAATTCGGCAGAAAGAGATTTCTTACTATATGAATGAACACTGCTAAATTTGGAAGAAATCGGTTCAGATTTAGATATAGCCCCCATATATACGTTACCCCCGATTTGAAGTGTAAGCGCTGTAAAAATGTTATTATATATCCGATCAGTATGAAATTCGGCAGAAAGAGGTTGCTTATAATATGAATGAACACTGTTAAATTTGGAAGAAATCGGTACAGATTTAGATATAGCCCCCATATATACGTTACCCCCGATTTGAAGTGTAAGCACTGTAAACATGTTATTTTATATCCGATCAGTATGAAATTCGGCAGAAAGAGGTTTCCTATTACTTGAATGAACACTGTTAAATTTGGAAGAAATCGGTTCAGATTTAGATATAGCCCCCATATAAACGTTACCCCTGATTTCACATGTAAGCGCTGTAAAAATGTTATTTTATATCCGATCAGTGCGAATTTCGGCAAAAAGAGGTTTCCTTCTACATGAAGAAATACTGCCAAATTCGGAGAAAATCGGTTCAGATTTAGATATAGCCCCATATATATGTTACCCCCGATTGACATGTAAGCGCTGTAGAGATTGTATTTTATATCCGATCAGTACGAAATTCGACAGAAAGATGTCTTTTTACATGAATGAGTATTCAGGGAAAATCGGTTCAGATTTATATATAACATCCATACATATGTACCTCCTGATTTGGTATCAAAGCGCTATAAAAGTTGTACTTTACTTCCGATCATTAAAATTTTCCAGAAATATGTTTCTCAATTTAGGAACGAATATTGCTTAATTTAGCGATTATCGGTTCAGACTTAGATAATATGTTCCTACCCATTTACCAATCATTCCAAATTATTATCGCAATGACCCTTATCGCATTATTAGGGAGGTGTAGGGTATTATATAGTCGGCCCCGCCCGACTTTCTGCCTTTCCGTACTGGTTAAATATGAGAAAGAATTGCCATCTTTCCTTAAGGGTTTTACAAAATTTTTAAAGAGCCCCCCCAGCTTAATATGTAGTAGTGGCAAAATAATGTTTTTTTTTTGGATGAGAGGTGTGTATTTTATGTTGTTTTCAGCCAATGTAATGTGTTCTCTTGTTGGCCATTTATTTCTTCTGTAATGATCTTCGCGAGCACGGCTATCCCAGAGGCATAAAAAACACCAATATTTTATATATCCGCCTTTCATTCCACATGACATCCCAACTACTTTTAAATCGCAACAAATTTTCCAGTCATATTGTTCATATTTTATGTATTTTATCAATTTAGCCATTGTTTCGTATGATTCCTTAGTCTGGGGCCGTTGTGCAAAAGAAGTGCTTTCAAACTGTCTTTACTGCTGTCAACAAATAACCGTCATTCCTATGAATTGTATGTTTGATTAAGTTCCTCGAACAATCTGGGAATGTTCTTGCAAAAGCATATGGGCATTTCTCCAGTATCGAATGCGACATTCGTACGCATTCAAAGTGAAAAAAACATACGCCATAACATTATTTTATTTTGACAAAAGGAGAAACTTATGGCTCTTGATAAGCACTATAATTGGTGCTAAGGTTGATTTTGACCAATTGTTCGTTTTCAAGATAATTACCAAAAAACCAAGCCATTCGCACGCGACAAAAACAGAAGTCTCTTTCAAAGCAAACCAATCAAACACTGATTTCAGTGAAACCTGAAGGAATATTTTAATGCGACTAATTTTAAAATGTCATGGATTCATGTATCTTAATAATGTTTTTTATTTTATTCAAAAATATTAAGTAGTTTATTTTTTATTTAATTTTAATCACATTCGCACACGACATGTCGCATGCGACATTTTATTCCATCGTTATTTTTATGCTTATTTTTTACTTTTTATGCAACTAGACATCAAAAGGTTGATTTTAAATGATTTTTAATATATTCAGTATATTTATCTTCACAACAAAAATTATTTTTCTTATATATGTACCTTAAATATAAATCAAATTTTAAAAGAGATACCATTAATCAGAACATAAAACGCAATACAAATGTTTAAAACATAAATTTTGCAATTATTCGAATTTGCACTCAAATATTTTAAAACGTGTTATGAATAAATTTATTGTTTGAGAAAATTAGTTAAATTTGATAGACTAGACTAATTAAAAAATAGTAAAATAACATACTTTATAGACTTTCAATTTTTTGGCTGCGGTTGACATCTCGTTGGGAATGCCCATATGTTATCCACAGATGTATAAAATTGTTTGTAAGGTATATCACGGACTCTATAATATGATATGATTAACATCTGGGGCCAAAATATTGTACTGTTTCATCCGAGATGCAAATAGTTCTGCCTTATCTTTGGTCAGTTCCAAATCTCTCACTAGATCATTGAATTGAAACTGAGTTAAAGCCATGACTTCTGAATCAAACTTGAATCGCTCAGAGTTGAGTACTCAGTTGAACTTGATAATGCTTCCGTAATTAGGCTGTTAGCTATACTTGGACACTTGGAAATTGGTATTGTGTCCGAATGTGCAACTGGCATAGTGACAGATTTTACTTCAGCGTAATTCCACCGAATGCTCCTTCCTACTCCAAACTGTTTACATAGACAAAAATAGCAGTCCGTATTGTGAATGAATGCTTGTCTCCAAATCATTGGCATTCCAAATTGTACGTGATGTCTAAAATAAAAACGTTTTATTCCACAAAACATTGTAATACATTAATTGTAAAGTACTTACCGCATGCTTCCACTAGTCCATAGAGTAAGATTTACATGGCACGAATTACACAAAATACTAGGTGTCCACGGTTCGTTCATATTTTTAACTCGTATACCAAAGTATTACACATACATATGTTTCTTCTATTATTTTACTAAACGCACGTCGATTTTTTTAATTACATATTTTCCGAAGATGTAGCATAAATTGTCAGGATCATTTACACATTTAAAAGTTCTTTGCCTTTTACTCATACTTCGAAATATAACTTTGTAATATTTTTCAGAAAATCGACTTATCTCTTTAAGGCGTTGAATTACTCTAATTTATTAACAAGAAATTTCATTCATAAATTCCGGTTTTAAGGTTCATAAGTTGAAGCACCAGTAGCTGACATACGAGTATAGTTTGCTTCGAACGTAGAAACCCAATATTTTTAAGACTACCGCGTACTACTTTGTATTACGCACATATAAGTTTACTACCTGTATATACGACTGGGATGTCCATGCCCCTAAAAGGCGTAACTGAATGGAAACCTCATAAATAAAAAACCACAAATATTGTTGAATGACCCTCTAACTGGGCGAATCTCATCCAATATAGCTCTCACCAGGGCTGCGGAGTCGAGCCAAAACTATTCGAATCCCAGTAATTAAATAAAACTTTATTACTTATTTATCGACGCTTGACTTGCAACTATTACACCGTGCGACAAATTCGAACTTTTTTTCCCTCCCAAGAACGGGACTGTATAGAAATAAAACTATGGGCCAACAGTAGATAAACTGCATACTCAGTTTTTTTATTTCGTGATCGTTTGTCCTTTTTACAGGATTTTGAAAATTTCAACGATAACAATTTTAAAATATTTTTATTTGTACTTACAACAATGCGAATTTATAAATATGGGTATCCAATAAAAGGGGAGAATTCCCTGGTATTTAATAAAATTTTTGGAAAAAATTCCAAGGACGAAGGCTACAAAAAAATATTCTTTTTAAACTTTAATCCTTTAATATCCTTCAAAGTTGTGCAATTAAAAATCGTAAAAAATACATGTTACGGACACTGAACTGACACAACACATATTACAATTTCAGCCTTCTATATTTAACGGTTGAGGAATAACAATTATTTGAATTTCACAGCCTATATAGCAAATTTAGGACACCGATACAAAACAAAATATTTTATTCCCTCCCACGAAAGGCACTATATAAAAGTTCAAATATAGGGCACTAGTAGGAAAATGACGTACTAACTTCCTTATTTCGTGATCGTTTGTCCTTTTCACAGGACTTTTAAAAGTACAAGGTTAACAATTTTGATATGACTTGTTTACACATTTTAAAATGTGAATAACATCAATATGCATATCAAATGAAAGGGGAAAATTCCTGCTATTCACTAAAATTTTAGGAAAAATTTTCCAAGGACGAATAATATTTAAAAATGTCCTTTTAACTGTTATCCATTAATATCCTTTAAAGTTGTGAGTAGAACAATTTCATCAAACAAAATCAGCCTTCTATCAGTGTGAGTTAAGGAATGACAATTATTTTAAATTGGCAATCTTAAGACAAATATCGTAAAGAAAACGCAAAGGCTGAAATTTTAATATGTGTTGTGTCAGTTAGAGTTCTGTAGCATTTATTTTTTTACGATTTTTAATTGCATAACTTTGAAGGATATTAAAGGATTAAAGTTTAAAAGGACATTTTTTGTAGCCTTCGTCCTTGGATTTTTTTTCAAACATTTTATTAAATAGCGGGAATTCTCCCCTTTCATTTGATACCCATATTTATCAATTCGCATTGTTGTAAGTGCAAATAAAAAAAATTTAAAATTTTTATCCTTGAAATTTTCAAAGTCCTGTAAAAAGGACAAACGATCACGAAATAAAAAACAGTCCGTCTGTCTGCCCATCGTAAGTTGTTCGTTGAGTACAGGTTCAAATTACACTCCGATCCTGCTGAAATATGGCAATAAGAACTCCTTCACAACATGGAGGAAACCTATTGAAATCATTTGGTTCAGATCGATATTGCCCCCAGATATAAATGTTTCTTTAAATTTGGGCTTGTAGCGCTATGGGAGTTCCACATTCAATCATTTTTGAGCTTATTCTGCTCTGACAATGTGGTGAACGATATCATATAGTTGGCTTCGCCAGTCATTGTTGTTTCCTTACTGGTTTTTTACTCGCTTAGGAATGGCGAATAGTCTTGCAAAATTCTTATTTTGTTAGCAGCATATTCATCTTGCCAAATGGATCACATATATAAATAGAACTTTCCTAAAACTGTCTTTACATAAAAAGTCGATAATTTGGTTGACTTTATAGATATTTTGGACATACAAATTATTTGGTTAAAAGCTTCAAATGTTTTATCCTTCTTTTGTACCAGAATTGTATTTCCAAACATTGTTGAGTGCAAAAAGTCTATCGCATAAATGATACATTTTGCACAACCATAATTTTTCGACCATAATTTTTCGACTTCGGACTCCGGGCAAATTTCCCTGGCTCTCACATTGCATATAATGTTTTGTGAGGGTTACGAACGGCCATAAAACCTCGTCCTCTCTATAATTTTGTAATGTCTGACATCAGTCCTCATAAAATAAAATGCAAGTGCAATATCTCTTATATGACTCTCTCACATATGGCGAATTCAATATAAGCAAAAAAACACCACACCCAGAAAAATAATTGGTTGGAATTCGATTGTAACAATAAAAAAATAGTACTACCAACAAAAAGTATGTTGCATACACCGTGTGTCGGTTGTATTTATATATAAATAGTTGAAACAACTATAATAACATGGATACGATCAAATAAACATGCAACTAAATCGATGGTTGTATCAATCGAATTAAGATTGTATTTTCATTGACAGTTGTGGTAACCAATTTTAAACTTTCATTATAGTACCATATGATCGATTTTTGGTTGTGACAACCAATGTTTTATTCTTGACAACAGAAATTGTATCTATAGACCAAAGATTATTATTGCAACGAATAATTGGTTACTACAACAGAAAAAATATTAATAAATAATCGTTTTTTGGTTATCCCAATAATTTCCCAAATTTATTTTGGGAAATACAACCGAAAGATTGGTTGCTATTCTTTTGCTGATACATGACAAACAAAAAATAAAATTACTCGACATAAATAAATCTTCAACATTTTGTTCAAGACCGGTATATGTAGTCAAAAATAATCTCGTATGGATAATAATGTGTGGAATGCAGAATATGTTGTGCAAAATGTTTTACATAAATAAAAAATTAAAATGAAATGAAAGAAATTGAAAGCACAGGGTTAAGCGATATTTGCATAAAAGTTTTGTGTTTTTTTTCGTGTACTAAAATTTGTGTCAAATATTTCCACATCTCATAATAGTGATGAATTTGTAATATGGGATTTTTAATTTTGTTATGAATTGTTTGGTTTTTTGTTCAATAAATAAAATAAAAATTAATGAAAACTGTTTTTAATTAATTGTCGGTAGTATATGACGGACAAATTGTCACAAAAACCAATTTTTTAAAACAGTTGGTTGTGGCAACATTCAACAGATAATTTTAGCCACCATTTTCGTTGTTGGCGCAATCAAATATGATTGTTGTCAACATGAAAGCAGAAGTATACCACAACCAAAATGTTGGTTGTCCTGATGGAATCGCATGATAGTAGACAGAGCTACCAAAATTCGGTTGAGGCAACCAAACTGTATTCTGTGTGCATTTAAAAACGAAAAAATATGAAACAAGATTTTTTTGAATTTCCCTAACATTTACAAAATAGCTCATAACTTTTACATCTATCCATAGATTTTTTTCAAATATACAGTGTTTTCTTTGTTATCATACTTGCTTTTTAAAAATGTGATAAAATATTTTTTTCGACTTTTTTTGTACCAGAAAAAAGTGTTTTTTAAATACATTTGTTTCTCATATTTTTGACGACTGTTACTAAATAAAAGATTCTACGTGAAAGCGATATTTGCAGCATATGTAGCCCTCATTTAATTTAAGGCATAACACGTCTCAATCAGGCTTATAGTTGAAATTATGGTCCAAATACTAAATGTAATTTCCATGAAAGCTGGAATTTAAAACAAAAAATACCATAAACATTTGTTTTAATATTTTTTGTGTGTTTGTGACACCAAATTGCACCAGAAACTGTTATCCACATCCCTTGGACAAAATTTTTGTTGCATAGTGTAATTTGTGTTTTATTCAACATCAATATCGGCCCTCAAAATTTAACCACCCTTTTGTAAATAAAATTCTATTTAGATAGGAATAATCGATAGATGCTAATTCTTACCGTCAGTCACCTTCTGCAAATATCCTGCTGGGCAACGGTCTGTGATTTAAACTTCAACCTTACTAAGACCGAAATGGTGCTGTTTACAGGAAGACAAAAATACCAGGCTTTATATTACCGGCTCTACAAGGAACTGCTATCAAATTGTTTAAATCGGCAAATGTTTTAGGTGTGTGCAAGTTGAATACGATTCAGGATCACGCTTTGGCGGCCTTGTACTCATGTCAGAAGTTCGTGGGCCACAGATGTGGATTCAGACCTATGGTTGCCATACATGGTGGTAAATAACAAAGTGTGATACAGAAGTTAACGCACTGAGTAACCTGAATATGTATCCGGTGGCAGTCTACGTTATTGGTCCCAACAAATTATTAGCGAGAGTGCTGTAATTTTGTGTACATGTATCTGGTAGCAGTCTACATGTTTGGTCCAAAAATGGGCGGGGTCGGACTAATGGTCGTGGCCCTGCCCATATATGCCAAATTTTAGAATTGTGATATCTTGGACAATTTGTTAGCGTGAGTGCTGCAGTTTAGTTCATATGTATCCGGTGGCAGTCTACGTTATTGGTCCCAAAATGTGTGGGATCGGACCAATGGGCGTGGCCCCGCTCATATAAGCCAAATTTTATAATTGAGATATCTTACACGATTTGTTAGCGAGAGTGCTGAAATTTTGCGTATATGTATCTCGTGGTAGTCTACGTGACTGGTCCAAAAATGAGCGGGATCGGACTAATGGGCGTGGCACCGACCGAGTGAGTCAAATTTTGAAATTGGAATATCTTGCACAATTTGTTAGCGATAGTGCTGTCATTTTGTGTATATTTTTCTGGTGGTTGTGTACGTGATTGACCCAAAAATGAACAGGATATGACCAGTGGGCGTGGCCCCGGCCATATAAGTCAATATTTTAAATTGATATATCTTGCATAATTTGTTAGCGAGAGTGCTGTAATTTTGTGTTTGATATATCTTGAGCAATTTGTTAGAGAGATCAATGTAATTTTGTGCAAACATATTTGGTGTCAGTCTGCGTAATTACTCCAAAAATTAACGGGATTGGAAATCTGAAGTCTGGTGCAACGAAGTGGACCGGGTCCAGCTATTATCATAAGGTCAGGTAACGACCACTTTGTCGAATAATTTTCACTTAAATAACAAAAAACCTATTTTACTTAAAGAAAAATTAAAAAATATATACATTCTTTTAAATAAAATTCGCTAAAAAGAAAAAGTTCGATTCACATTGGGTCAGCATTTTTTAAAACTAAACTAAGAATTATATTTTTGCCTAAGAAGTTTATAAAAAGTTGCTAAAATGTAAAATAAGATATCGCTATAGTAAAATTTTTGAAAAAGAAAATTTTCCAAAATATTATGGGGATTCGAAATTTTCAAAATTTTAATTTCTTTTTGCAAGTTTTTAAAAAGAGTACGTCGTTTGAAAGAGAGCATTGCGGACCATTTGTTTTGTTTTTTTTTTAATTTATACACTTTTATGTTTTTTTTTAATCTTTGAAATTTTTCTTCCGTTCCTGCAAAACACTGCGTGTAAAATTTCATATAAATTTTAAATTTCATATGTATAGAAACAGAAGAAAAATATTAAAAATTGCCAGACCTGTCTTACTATATATACTCTTACTATTGAGTCCAAATACTGTTAAAGTCGAAGGGACGGCTACTCTTTTAAACAAGTTTTTAAAAACTAGTTTCTTAAAAAAATTATTGCTGCATAGTGTAATTTAATGACATTTTTCTTATTGTCTTTAAAAAAACATGCCTATAAAGGAAGAAATATTTCAAAACAAATCACAAATTCAAAATATTAAATTTATTTTCTTTAATAAATATTGCCCTATAAACGTTTCCATATCATTGAATCACAATTGTCCTTTTTTAGCCTTTTTCGTGGTGGGTGAAATCAGCCTTTACATGCAAAGCAACACCTGTTTGTGATAAACGCACTCAGGAGACCAAAAATGCCAACAACAACAGCAGTAATAGGGCAGGGAAATAAATTACACGGCTGATTGGTTACAACAACAACAACAAAAACAGCAATACGAAAACAATAATAATAATTTGGGTATGTGTAAGCGACACCCTGTATTACGATTACAAAGCATATGTTCCTCTAGCCAAACTATCGGTCTAAGGAGCAAGAATTTTTATACTCACCACATATATAGCCCTAGACGACGGGGTGACTGAAGACCAAATGGGAAAGAACGAAACAGATAGCGACTAAATGTTCGTGGAGAAAACGTCTAAAAGGAAAAACAGGGCCAGAATGTTGAGGAGGAAATTGGCTAAATGCTCAGGTTCACTGAGCATGTGTTCTCATCATTAGCCGCTCGCCAATGCACTGTGGTTGTGAACAAGAAACTGAGTTTTGAAATCACAAAATTTTTATTATTAAAATATTCGTTCTCCAATTGCAACTTTTCGTGCGCTAAGTCCATTCCAATGATCCAAACAAAAAACACTTTCCAGTCGACCTACGACCTTGACACCCTTGACCGATTCCCGATCCGACGTACCGTTAAGGAGCTAGAGCAAAAAAAAACTTTCAGTTCACATTTGAAAATGATGCTGAGTCCATTTTTTTTAAATCAAAAAAACATTTTCCAGTCGACCTACGACCTTGACACCCATGAGCAATATTTTAGCTCTCATTAAGAGCTATCTTTTTGCCATTGACCGATTGTGGCTACGTGCCACATTTTGAATGGCCTCCATGAAGTTGTGATTTAACACCACCAGACTATATCTTGTGGGGTTATTTGAAGTCATTGGTCTTTTGAAATAAACCAGACTCTCTTCAAGCTTTACAAGCCAATATTGAACGTGCCATTCATGACATACGACTTGATTTAGTGGAAAAGGTGCTCGAAAATTGGATTCATCGAATTCGTTCCTGCAGAAGAAGCCGTGAAGGCCATTTGAATGACGTTTTATTTAGAACTTAACTGTATCGATTGTACTTCACATTAAATAAACCAGTAAGGAAAGGCAGAAAGTCGGGCGGGGCCGACTATATAATACCCTACACCTCCCCAACAATGCGATAAGGGTCGTTGCCATAATAATTTGGTATAATTGGTAAATGGGTAGAAACATATTATCTAATTCTGAAACGATAATCGCTAAATTAAGCAATATTCGTTCCCAAATTGAGAAACATCTTTCTGGAAAATTTTAATGATCGGAAGTAAAATACAACTTCTATAGCGGTTTGATACCAAATCAGGAGGAACATATATATGGAGCTTTAATATAAATCTGAACCGATCTTCCCTGAATACTCATTAATGTAAAAAGACCTCCTTCTGTCAAATTTCGTACTGATCCGATATAAAATAAAGTCTCTACAGCGCTTACATGTCAAATCGGGGGTAATATATATATGCGAGCTATATCTAAATCTGAACCGATTTTCTCCGAATTTCGCAGTATTCCTTCATGTAATAATAAACCTCTTTCTGCCGAATTTCGCACTGATCGGATATAAAATACAGTTTTTACAGCGTTTACAGGTCAAATCGGGGGTAACATATATATGGGTGTTATATCTAAATCTAAACCGAGTTTCTCCGAATTTGGCAGTATTCCTTCATGTAGAAAGAAACCTCTTTTTGCCGACTTTCGCCTGATCGGATATAAAATAACATTTTTACAGCGCTCACATGTCAAATCGGGGGTAACGTATATATGGGGGCTATATCTAAATCTAAACCGATTTCTTCCAAATTTAAAAGTGTTCATTCATATAATAGGAAACCTCTTTCTGCCGAATTTCGCACTGATCGGATATAAAATCAGTTTTTACAGCGCTTACATGTCGAATCGGGGGTAACATATATATGGGGGCTACATCTAAAAGTATATATATTCTTAATCGTCGTAAAATTCTAAGACGATTTAGCAATGTCCGTCTGTCCGTCCGTCCATCCGTCCGTCTGTGGTAATCACGCTACAGTCCGCAATAATAGAGCTAGGTTGATCAAATTTGGTACAAATACTTCTTATAGTTGCAGGTTGTTTGGGATTGCAAATGGGCGATATCGGTCCATATTTAGATATATCTCCCCTATATATCATCTAACTTGTTGTGATTCCTACTGTTTTCATCTACTATATTTTTAATGTCTTTCGGTGTTATTTTTTTTAGGTTTGAGTTATTTTGTGAGGTCACATGCAATCCATGGTGGAGGGTATATAAGATTCGGCATGGCCGAACTTAACGCTTTTTTTTTGTTTTATTTCTTAATTTTTACTTGTTTTATTTCTTAATCGCCCAGCTTATTCTGGATTTCTCAGTCAACAAGCTAGCGACGCTAGCAGTCCACTCACTCTTTTATTGGCCCTGCTGATCCTCGGGTTCTGTCGGCGAGTTTCCCGGAATATGAGTGTAGAACAGTACATTTTACGAGTGCTCGTTGTTTTCTGCCCAGTTAGATTGTGATTTGCTCTTTATAGGCATCCCAGTCATTGGTGACCCCATTAAATTTGGCCTTGTTGAATAGCATGTTGCAGGTCTTTTTCCTAGCCTTTACCTCAGAATTCCACCATTGGGGTTTTGTTTGGTTTTGGTTAAAATATGTTACATTTGTTATTGACGTCCTAAATCGGAAGGTACCTTATATTATCAATCAAGTTTGCTATCCTACGAGTACCAAAGAAATGTGAGTCTAGCGCTGCTCTTCGCCCGCTTCAGAACACAAAAGGTGTTATATTGATTTCACCTCCTCTCTTCTTAAAACTTTAAGTGAGTGTCGTGCAACAAGACAATGCCCCATCATGGCAGACACGTCCTGTCTCGACAACGACAACAGGGCGGTGGGGCGTTTCGCATTTAGGCAGGACCACATTAGGTTGCAATGTACACAGTTGGCTACTAGTGAACATCTATCGTTTGGTTCCATAAAGGCACTATCAAGAAGAGATACAAGAAGAGATACAAGCTAGTTCCTAGCTTTGCAAACTCATCTGCTCTACAGTTACCTGGAATGTCGCTGTGATTCGGCACACCTATCAGTTTGATTTTGAACAGTTCAGACATCTCGTTCCGGCAACTGTGGGATATTTTTGAATCCATGAATACAGAATTCAGGGATTTAATGAATGTCTAGCTACCGGAGAATATGTATATGTATTCCAACATTTGCCAGAACGTTATATCTCAGTCATTCGGCTAGCTCCCTAATGGACAACATTTCAGCCTGACAACTATTAAAACAACGTTATGAACTAGTCCAATATCAAATTCCATATTTTATTTCTCTTAAGGTGAGAGTGTTCTTAACCCACATTTTTATATCCGACACCACACTGTGATATAGGGTATTATGACTTTGTGCATTTGTTTGTAAAGCCTAAAAAACAAAGAGATAAACCCATCGTTTATTATACCGATCGGCATAGAATCACTTTTTGAGTAGATTTAGCCATGTCCGTCTGTCTGTCCATGTATTCTTGTGATCAAAGTGCAGGTCGCAGATAAGTAGCGATCTTTACGAAAATTTGTACAGAAGCATTCCGTGGACTAGCGACGATCCCTATTGAAAATGGGGAACCTCGGTCTATGTTTTGGGATATCCTCCATATAAAGGTCCCACCTATGTCACTTCTTGACGCTCTACAGAGCGGATTCTTCAATTAATTTGGCTGAAATTTAAGAATTCGTACTATGTTTAGGTACATCCCCCATTTAAAGGCCACTTCTTGACGCTCTAGAGAACGGATTCTTCAATTGATCTGGCTTAAATTTGAGAATTCATACTTAATGTTGGACCTAAACGTCCCTAGTAAAAATGGGGAACATCGGTCCATGCTTTGTTATAGCCCCCATATAAAGGTTCCCACCGATGTCACTTCTTACCTCTAGAGCGTCACATATTTCAATGTGGCTGAAATTTAAGAATTTATACCCTACAGTGCACTTGATCGTTCCTAGTGAAAATGGGAAACAACGGTCCTTATTTTGATATTTCTTACATATAAAGGTCCCTTCCGATTAGACTAGTTCTCGAGGACGCATTTTTTAACCCATCACGCAGATGGGTTCGTTCTCATCGCTGTCGTTCGACACAGAACGACAGCGATGAGAACGAAAAACTGCTGACTTTAGATTTAAGATTTTGTACTTCATATTGATTTAAATCGTCTCTAGTGAAAATGGTGTGTATCGGACCGTGTTTTGATAAATATAAGGGCCTCATGAAGGTCAAGTTTTTTAACATGTGTGTCTAGAATTTAGAAATGTATACTATTTAACCTGCAACTGTTGGCAAACAATGGTGGAGGGTATTATACAGTCGGCCCAGCCCGACTTTAGTCTTTTCTTACTGTTTATATTTATCGATATGTATTTCATTCGCTCATTTTTGCTTTTTAGCTACAGTTCTCTAAAAATATTCTGTTTGTTTCCTTTCTATTCATTTTTTAATTTTGCATAATAAGACAACTTTGCGTCACGCGTTTTTCGTTCCGAGTCACTGTGCTGTGGTGGGAGAAAAGGGATATTGAAGAGAACCAAAAACGAACAGAGAGTAATTGCGCGAAATTAACGTTAAATGGAATTGATACGATACATTGACGATGACAACGATGTGAATGAAGTAGAAAAGGAAATTTTGAGGAAAAAGGATATTTCAGTTTGTTACGAACTCGCTAAATGCAAACAACAACTCTTCTCCTACGGTTGGGAGCAATTAACGGTTACTCCTCCCTGACTAAATTTGAAATGAAAATCTAAAATAATAGAATTCAAAGTGATAAGTGAAAAACTGTAAATTAATTAAAAGATTTTTGAAAATTCTTAAAAATCAATTCAATTTATTTTAAAAAACTTATTTAATTAGTGAAAGAAAAATGATTTTAAATATGCCCGTTGCAAACGGTGCACTAACTCCTGCAGTTACTTCTACCCAAAGTCAAAGTGAATTTTGTGATTTTCTAAAACGTAAATACCCCGATGACAATGACATTAGCCCAGTTCATCATAACACAGCATCGCCAACTACGAATTCCCCTTCATACCCTGAAAATCACAGCACTAGCAACTCAAATGCCTGGAAAAAGCCTCGACATATAGACGAGGGCAGTAGCTATGAAATACCTCCAGTCACCGTCACCTCCACAGACAGTTACAATAACCAAATTTCCCCATTATCAGAGGAATATCCTCCCATAAGCGGGAATTCACAAACGGCCATTGCCACCTCCACCACCGAAGTCACTACGGCCACCAGTACCGGTACCTTTAACATCATAGCCAACTCATCGGCTTTCATAAATGATCTATTTGCCTATGATGCCAACTTGTTGGTGCCTGTCTCCACCAGCGAAACTGGACTCTGTCATGGAGAGCCCACCTTTAGCACACCCTCCAACATTTGTGTGAATACTACCCATCAATTTGAGGAGGATAATGCCGACAATTGGCAGGCTACAGATCTTTTGGAATTGGATCATCGTTACAATTCCTCACTGCAAACGGAAATAACGCATTTGAATCCTACCGTCTCCCTAAAGCCCCATGAGGAGACCCTAGTCTCCTTGGCGGAGCATCATCACAATAGTCATACATCACCACCACAACCCCCAACAAGACAGTCACAATCGGATCAACAAACATCATTTCTGCAATCTGAAAAATCTTCAAAACACTTGCCCGAAGTGCTCAGCCAACCGGCCAACATGGATAGTGAAACAGACTTCGAGGATAAAAATTTGTCTTGGCTATTAAATTTTAAATTTGATGAATTTCCCCATCTGAATCCCGATGTAGCTGGTGGTCTGAGCAAATCGGGGAAAGTTCAACAAATTAATGGCTCATCCTCAACGACGACATCTTACAAATCGGTGACAGGATCTCCCCAAAACGCCACTCAGTCGAATGCCTCTTCTGTTGGCAGGGAACGTTCCAAATCACCTAAGCATTCCAATAAAACTGGCAAAAAATTCGAAGAACTTGTCATGGAAGTGACATCCGAAATGGACGGCTCCGATATGGTGGTGGCGGAAAATGTTGTCATTGAGGATACCTCGTCTACACTCAGGTAAGTTTTAGCTGGGAGCAGAAACTATACTATAACGGAAAGTGATTTAGTCTTTTGTCCAAGTTAAAAGATAACATATCCTGTAAGGACTGATATTATAGGTTAGGTTAGATTAAGAGCGACAGCCTGTAAAACAGACTCACTTAGACTATACAGTCCATTGCATTGCCACAGGGAGGTAAGGGAAAATATAAGTCATCCCTAGCCCATCCCGGTGAACCAAATTGATTGTTTTAAAAAGCTCAAAAGTTGGCGGATTTTAGCATCAGTCAATACTGCTAACTTCCCAAAGAAATGAGAGACTAATGTCAATGCCGCCTTCTAGAGATAGCAGGGCGCAGACACAGAAGGAGCTCTATTGTCTCCACTGCTTCTGCAAAAGTAATTATGCAAGACCTTCAATCTTTCTGCGTGCCGTCCAATAAGATAGTGACCCGTCATGACAGACACAATAAGTGAGATGTCCGATCTCGATAACGACAGCAGTGTGTTGGTGCGTTTTAATTTAAAAATTCCTTAATATCTTTAATGGTTTCCGATGGTGCGCAAAAATAATTGATCTTCGAACGTAAACTAAATCTGGAGAAAATATGTTAAATGACCGACAGACTAACAATGATCAAAAATACTTGAGCTTAGCTACCTAACTTTCATCTAGGTTATGGCTATGTTAAGAACAGAAGACATGTACTTATTTTCTTATTAATGGTCTGTAAAGCCTCAAGATTATACAAATTCGGTATTTGAAACGACTTTCCTTAGTCTTTACCGGTGAGAAACTCTAAGGCGAGTCAGATCTGGTAATGTGTCACACCTGAAGCATCAAGAACTTGCATGTGCGAAAGTTAGGCATTGACTTAAGAAATCGTTTCCATGTCTTCCCTACCCGTCCTGCATTCTGCCCGACCCATACGGTTCAGATGTGCTTTTAAGATTGAGGGTCTTGTTAGAAGATTAATCATATTACGGATCTCGACCATACTTAACTTCAATATATTTCTAGTTTTCTGCTCATTTGGGTCTCCCCACAATATCTTGGCAACATCTAACACTATTTCACTATCCCAAACAGTTTTGTGTACCATCATTGCCGGTGGTTTAACTCATTCTTCGGGTCATCGAAAGATTTCGATTATTTTAAGGTTACTACTTGAAATTATCTGCCCTTTGATGCCAAGTTGTTTCCCCGTTCATTTTCAATCACTCAGCTGTGTCCTGACACTCAAAATATACGCAGTTCACAATGTGGCTGAATAATCACTTATCGTTCTTTACAGTAAGGCTGAATAATCATTTCCTTATTTTACAGTCTAACACAGTTCTGGATTTGACCCTTTTGGAAACTATTGCTTTATTCGTCATTTTGCTATATTTGAAGATGTTAGCATTTTTAGGCTTTGTGAAATGCTAACATACTTCGTGATTGCTCGAATTTCGGCTTCAAATTCCGTGTTATGGTCTGGGAGGCGTAAGTAAAGTGCCAGCTTTGGTTCTTCAATAAAAACGGGACTGTTTATTTCCGTAGTTTGGATCCATCCGTGTAGCAGCGGGTTCCCACGGGCACATGCGCTAGTGTTCTGTTCCGACTTATGATCCTAATATCATCTGATGGTACGATTTGTGGGCTCTATTCACCCGTCATCGTCCTACCCATTCGGTTTTACATTGATTGAACCTAAAGTACATTATCGAACGCCCATGTTGATGACGTTCTAATTGGACCCGCATATACCTAGAAGGCACATTCGTTGAATGTTTGTGATACTTTACATTGCATTTCTTACCACACTACTAAGCGTGTCTTCCAATCGGTATATACTTGCACCAAGTTTAATCCTGTTGGATAGTAGATTTGACACCAAATTTCAACGAGATCGATTAAGGAATGTCCGAGTTGGATGGTGTTGAAATTTTGGTCAAACGGACCTTTTTTCCTATCCAAATAACTAATTACAAATTGTATTTAGAAAATTTTACCCAAAGCGTTTTCGATAGATTTTTCTTTAATTTTTTTTAGAAAAATAAAAAAAATAACAGATAAACAAGTTCAATCCTACTAATAAGCCATAAAGCTCTTAAAGGAAATGACCTAAGTTTTCTTTTGAGCCAAAAAATCAAAAGTTAAAATATGGGTTTTGACAAAACATTAAAAAAAGCGCTAATTTCGACAAAAAAAATCAGAAACAAAAAGTTTTGACAATTTTTTTTTTAAGATTGTAGAAAAATCTGTCGATAGCTCTGATCAAAATATTCTAAATTTTATTTTTTTCTTTATAAAAAATTAAAATAATCGTAAAATTACGACTTCAAATCGTGAACAACTTTGGTTCTATCAGCGCCAGAATCATAATATTGGGCTGTTTTAGGCAGAATAGCGAGTTCTAGCTGCACATACGAAAAATGTCGCGCTTTAGTCCAAGATGTCCGATATTTGCAAGAAAAACATGAATTTTTGAGGTTATGTAATATCGCTCTAGCTCACTGGCGGCTCAGAATATAGCCGAAATATTTTGGCGATATTCACTACACAAAACAAGCTTTCATTAGATTTTGTATGTTTTCACATTCGAATTGTTCTGCTTTTTCGATCAACTCTTCCTTTCGAAAGAGAGGTTTTACTGTGGTGTATTGGAAAAGATAAGACACTGCGCTCTGGAAGCCATGTAAACACATACCCTTATACGTATTTCAATCCTGTGCGGGGATATCATCAGATGGACTTATACATGACACAGTGTGAGCTTGTAGTTGTGTCGATCATCACTTGTATATATGTATACCAATCTACAAAGAAATGTGCATATGTGAATTATATAACTACGAAGAATGCTTACAAGTCACACAGACAAAGCTGCAAGAGAGAGTGTCAGCTTGTAGTTGTGGCGATCATCACTTCGATACCTCCATTCTAAAACATGCTAGGTCGACTTAGCATGTTTTTAGGGAGATTGCATTTTTAAATTAAATATTTCAAATAATATTCAGTCAAAATTTGGTCCATCCGTCTACCCAATCAAAAGTTATTCACAAAAGGAATTCCACACAAATTTAAAAAATGCATCAAACTTTGATCGCCTCTCCTAAAAAACTACCTTTTTGCACTTAGCATTGTTTAGAATGGAGTTATCGACTTGTATATATACCAATCTACAAAGAAATTTGCATATGGGAATTATATACCTACGAAGAAAGTTTACCAGTCACACAGCCAAAGCTCCAAGCGAGAGCTCATTTGAGATGCGGACAACCACGATATAATTTTTTGACCCAGCCTAATGTACATCTGTTTTGCCTCGGTTAACGTTTATTCGCATAGCCCTGCTATATATGCTATGTGTCCAGTTATATGCCATGTGCCTACTCAGCCCTTCGACATATTTGGTTTCGATTGTCGTTGTACAACTGTGTGTCTAGCAGACTGGTTTAACTCATTCATGGGAAATCTTAACAGAGACGACAAAAGACCAATTGTTTTGTACCTCGATTGATTCACGTGGTCTCTAATTTTGACATCATATGGTCCACCTATTCGTCCATCATATGGTCCATTTTTCGGTGCGTGTTTTAGACACGCATTGAAAACTGCAGCCAGGTGAGTTGGTACAAGATTTACCTCGCTGCCTTTGAAAGTGATAAGCTTTTCATCGCATCTTTGGATACTTAATATGAATAAGCTAGCGTCAGTTAGCGTAAGCAACTGTTTGTTTGCAACTTATTGTGAATTAACGGGAAGAAGAAGAACAGAAATGGGAAATTATTTTAATATTTGCAAAAGAGTGTAAACAATTGAACATAGAATAGTAAATATATGTTTTATAAATACTTTTCACGAATTTTTTGTCTGTTTCGCACTGTTCTTTCTTCGCAACTCATGACACCATTGCTACCAGATAGTGAAAATCCGCCACTTATTGCTTATGTGCCAGTTAGTGGAAGTCAGTTGTTTTCGTTGCAAAGTGCTAAACTAAAAGTGCTAGCTTGTAACGAAAACATGCCTATTATGGCCAAAGTGTATCGTTTAGTCTCTATCTTCTCTTTGTCAAATAGTTATGAGTCCTCCATTCAGATTAACAGTATGTCCAAGCTCTATGAAGTGTTACACCAAAGCAGTCATTATTTTGCATTTTGTCTAACACGGGAATCAGCCAAATTAGTTCAGATTCACACAAGACAATTTTTCCAAGCTCTTTCCGCCTGCCTCTCTCTCCTACAAACTTTGACACTAGCTTGGAAAAAAATTAGATAGTGTAAATCAGACTTAGTAACAAAAATGTATTTTTATTTATTCATCGTTAGGAGTAAGAATTTATTTCTCTTCCTCAGAAAAAGTAAAAAAATACACAAAAATCTTAAAAAACAACTGTAATTTAGAAACCTCAAATCCGCATAAAAAGAGTTGTAGGTTAGGTTAGACTGGCTGTCGGAGTTACGGTCGGAGGTCCCAGTTTTACCCTATTGGGAACCAAACTGTTTGACACACAACGTAATCAACAATACAGAGTGGGCCAGTTAAAATTACAAATTTGAGCTACCGATTACTTTGACTTGTGATTTGAGCCCTTTTGTATTATTTTCTGTGGGGAGCCGTTAAGGATAAATGTTACGCAAAGCATCCAGAGACAATTGAAGCGTTGAGACATGAAATCGAAGTTGCCATTTGTTATTAAATAACAAAGTTCAGCCTTTCCAATAAAACCAGAAATTTGAAAAAATTATCAATACTTTTTGTATAGCCGATTCAAATTTTAAATGGCGCACCCGTACCTGAGTCCATCCCTACAATTCTCAATTGCCGAACCAGTCGTGATAGTCATATACATGATATTGTGTTTCATTATTAAATGACAAAGTTCAACTTTTCCAATAAAACCAGAAATATGAAAAATAAATATCAGTACTTTTTTATAGCCGATTCAAATTTTAAATGACCTAACCTTTACGAATATAGGTAACGACAAAATCTATTAGACTTCTTAAAAGCCGATCCAAGTAGGAGGGCTGTTTGTGAATTTATGGTTGTAGCCTAAGAATCCTAAGTGTATTATGAAAATGTTTCCCAATAGTTAGGACCACTCTAATATACTGTTATTATATTATATATGAGTTATATACTCGTATTGTAAAAAAGTATTAAAAAAATGTCTCACAAATCATTTAATTTCATATTTTTTTCTCTTTCCATCATTTCACGAAAATAAAACCATCCCCACTGCCATCACCACCACAACTATGCCTTTTGGGTTATTCTGAACTGAATGACGATTATTACTATGGTGGTGCTATGCGTGTGGCCGGGTGGCATAAACCACAAAACGACAAAATAAACCTGGAAGGCTCAAGAAACCACCATTCACATACACCGAACTCATCGAATACGCCCTTGAGGATAAGGGTGAGCTGACGGTCTCTGGTATATACACATGGATATCGTAAGTAATTGTAGTTCATAGTAGAATACCAACGCCATTTTGTACTTGTTCTTCGTGTGTACTGCTCCTGCTGCTCCACCTCCTCCGCCACCACCCAGTGGGAATAAGTGGCTGAATGGGTGGTTGGTTGGCTGGTGTGAGGAACAAAGTTTAAAGGAAATCTATCTTGACTTGATCAGTTAACAAATCTTTTAAGTGCTTCTTCTTCCTACGGCTTTCAGCGGCAGTAAGGTTAAGGAATTTTAATTGGAATTTATTTTGCATACTTACATTTCATGTTTATGTTGGTTTTGTTGCTGTTGTTGTTAAGATTTCACTTTTGTTTACAAAACAACTAAGTTTTGTTGTTTTCCACATGATGATATTTGTTATTGCAACGCGCTTCGTTGTTAGCGTTATTACGAGAGTACGTGACGTAGGTACGTCAACGAGTAATCATCAGTAATGTGAAATGTAGTTTTCTTTTGTTTACATTTACGGTAAATAGTCGTCACATTACATATGTGGCGCATAACCAATACACCCAAACCTATGAATGAATAGGTGGATGGATGGGTGTGTGTAATGTAATTTATTACTTCTTCCTTTGTTTTGACTTTTGCGAAACAAGGTTCACTTTGTTGTTTTCGCCGGCGGTTGTTCTTTTGCAAGACTTTCAGGAATTTCATTTATTTTTCTTCTGTTTTTGCTATCAAGTAACAGATTATCAACAAGTTGCTAATTATTGCAAAAATGTTTGTATGTTATTTGTTGTTGACTTAGATTTTCGATAAGACAACAGCATGTACATACATACATTGGTTTAGAGACATTGTTAAGCTATTTTTCAATTTATAAAATATAGTAAGTTTTTATACCACTCCCAAGAATGCCATAACAATTGATAGACAAGACTAACCACGGTGAAAATTCGAATATATTGCCGACTTTTTTAATCGTCAGTGTATTGGGACGATTACCACACTGAGCTTAAGGAATGCATACCTGGGCTAAGGGCGTCATAGATGCTTCTATAGCCAATGAGTCGGCTGAAAGATCCACAAATGCAGCTGTGGTAATGGCTAACAAAGTCAAAAGAATCAGATCACCCGATGAACCCCTGCCTTCGAATAAGGCAAGGAGCCCAAATGTCACCATCACCAGGACAATCACCCAGCCCTTAAATGGAGTGGCGAAGAAGATAGAAGAGCCCTCCAACTCGGCTGACGTATTAGAGATATTAAAAGATTGAATTAGCAAGGTGGGTGAGGCGGATGGTAAAAAGCGGCAGGTCAATTTGATCCTTAACGCTGAATCCACTTCTCATATACAACTTGCAAGTGCAACCCTGCAAATTGTTTTCGTGACTATAGTCTTGAAGGTATACAAGCAGGATATAGTTCCCACTGCGGAAGGTGAGTCGTCCACCGTGGTTGATACACGGCTTTCTGGAAGTGCGGAGGTTCCCACGCCCATTATTTCTGGTGACTCAAACTCTGATGGTAACAATTATACAGATTAGCCTCCATCATGCTAAAGCAGCTCTATTGCTGCGCCCGTCCACAGGTGCAGTAGACATCGTCCTGATACAGGAGCCCTACGTGGTTGGAGGAAGGTTGTGCGGTATCAGGATACCAAACTTTAAACTGCTTATGGTCACCTGTGAAGGCACTCCGAGAACCTGCATTTTGGCCAGGAAAGATCTAAACATCTTTCCCCTGACTAATTTAAGTGCTAAAGACCAAACAGCTGCTAGGCTGGAGATCGGTAATCGCATATATTGGATGGTCTCCAGTTACTTGCCTTATGAAGCTGTAGTACCGATAGCTCTCTTCAGGGAATTAGTAGAAGAAGCAACTTGATTACTGGGGTGGTACGGATATAAACAATAGGAATGAGTCACTTCTTGACCAGATTCTAACTACCATCCTAACTATTTGTAACATAGGCAATTGACCGACCTTTACAATTAAAGACAGACAAGAAGTACTCGACGTAATTTTTGCTACTGACCGGCTGTTAGACACTTCATTCTCAGTTCACTATTATATAGAGTTCAAACTCGCTGAAAAAACACCCAAAGCTTCCGTCCACAGAAATGTGAGGAAAACAAAGTGGCACCTGTATAAGAAGAATTTCAAATAAGTCTTGAGGTCTCTAAACTTCTGTACGAACCGAATGACAAAGCCGACCTGGTTATTCTGGTCGAGCATATCACCACATCCTTCCCAATAGTTCCCTTGAAGAAGCCTGTCCAAAACCAAGGTATAAGGGTAAAACTAAACCACAATGGTGGACTTGCGTGTTAAAGGCTTGGAAAAAGACCAAACATACTCAAAATGTATAAGAAGGAGCTTAGCAAAGCGCATATGTGTTCTTGGTACACCTTCTGTGGAGATGTGGAAAAGGTCTCGGATGACGCAAGGGTGCGTAAGATATTATCCACAGCACCCAGTACAGTGGGATATTTGCAGGATGGGGAAAATAACTGGACAAACAACAGCGAGCAGTCAGTAAATGTACTGCTCGACACACATTTCCCAGGGACACACCAACAAAACTCGAGGATCAGCAGGACCAACAAGAGAGCGAGTGGATTTCTAGCGTCGCAGCTTGTTGACAGAAAAATCCAGATTAAGCTGGGTGATTAACTTATAATAAGAGGAAGGTCTACAGAATCTACCCTACACGAACTTGTGAGCACTATTGAATCGTCCCTACATTTCAAGGAATTCACCATGGTGGCATTTCTTGACATAGAATGGGCTTTTAACAACATTCAGTCAGATGCGGTGCTGTCACATCTAAAGGTGAACTCTAGCTTGATCAGACTAATTAAAAGCCTGCAAGTCTGGTTGCAACTTCTTTCGCCACAATATTAATCGGCAGTACATGGAGTAGGGCTTGTAGAGACCCAGTTCTTAATGCTGATAGTAGGTTGGTGATGGATAGTTTATCAGTTGCCGTCCACCACACCACAATGCGAAAAACATTGACGATTTTAAGAGAGAGGCTCCACCGCAATCCTACAGCTATCTGCAGGATTATAAGGCAACGTAGACCATCCTTTCACGTTCCAGTACTTTAAGTCTGAATAACAGTTTCCTATCTAGAATTATTTTCAGAAATTTTGCACTTTCAGAAAATACTAGCTCTGTTTTATATGCGGAGGGACCTTAATCTTCCTAGTAAAGATAACCAATTCTGTCTTGTTTGGTTTAACATCCAAACAGCTGTTTCTGACCCATCTAGCCAATTTAGAATATCTCTGAGAAGGCTGAAGAATTTGCCAGTTACTGCGATTAAAACATCGTAGGCATATGCCACGACCTTGCATGCACAACACTCTACATCGAACAGCATTGCATTCACCGTTAGGTTCCAAATTTTTGGAGACAGTACAGACTTTAAATGTGCTAAAACAGATTTCCCCCAAATATATATAGGTTCTTAGGTCCCTCTTTTGATGTATGTATTACACATTCTTTCGTAGAAAATGATAACAAGTACGAACTGTGGTAAATTCGACCCAAACTTATGGCGATTTCGTTTCTGGAAAAATGTGTGTAGTGTTTTCTTCATCGACGGAACATGGGGTAGTCATCATTTCCATAGCGTTGAAGATAGTGGTATCGGTTGATCCACATCCTCGTTAAGAGCTATCTTTTTGCCATTGACCGATTCCCGATCGGACCTACCGTTAAGGAGCTAGAGCAGAAATAAAATTTTCGTTCACATTTGAAAATGATGATATGTCCATTTTTTTTTAAACCAAAAAAAAAACACTTTCCCGTCGACCTACGACGGCAATATTTTAGCTCTCGTTAAGAGCTATCTTTTTGCCATTGGCCGATTGTGGCTACGTACCACACAGCAAATGAAACAATTGAATTGTTGCGAGAATAGCTTTGAGATTCGATTATTTCAAGAAATTGTGATATTGAATGGCCTCCAAGAAGCTGTGATTTAACATCATTAGACTATTTCTTGTGGGGTTATTTGAAGTCACTGGTCTTTCGAAGTAAACCAGACTCTCTTCAAGCTTTACAAGTTAATATTGAACGTACCTCGATATATTTAATTTCTTCGGCACTGGCGAGTCATTATTTGTGCTAATGCTTATCAATTTTATTGTTTTATAACGAATACTGCGGTATGCCGGTTTTGCCGCAGTATGATTATCCGTAAGATAGTGAAGTCGAGATAATTTTCGCTGAACATTGGGAAATCCAGTTCAATACTTATGACGATCAGGCTAGGGATTATGTTACAAATTCAGGAGGAATTTCCATATATAGATGCACCTATCATAGTAACAAACAACATCTGAAATTGGAGCCACGTCCGCAGATGAATAGAACATAGACGGACCCGGAAAAATGTTTATTTTCAAGATTATAACCGGTCAAACTGTAATATAAAAGTCTCAAAATAACTGCTATATAACTGGTTATTAATAATCTACCCACTTTAAAATAATTACCCTGTTGGAACACTCTCTAATTGGGACAGATTTACGAAGTCTTGGAATCGTAAGCAATGACTACGGCAGAAAATGAAGAAGAATGAGTAGAGCAACTCTTCTAAATGTAGTCTGGATGTACTGCAATAAGCATTCTTTCTCTGCATGTGTCGATGGCAAAACAATTTACAAATCGCTCTAACTAATGGCAGGTTTGTGGACCTGTTTAAATGAATCCTGTATTTCCTATGTAAGCCAGGACTTCTGCTGCCACTCTAACGCAACGTAGTATACTCATCTGAAATCTTGTAATTAGTGTTTCACAATTTTACTTAAACGACAAGAACACACCTATATACCACCTCGTACATCGCCATTTCTCGAGAAAGTCACCTTATAAAAATAACTTGGACCAATTATAAGTCACATTACTGTAGTCATCCATACCAACTATAGAAACATTGAAATCTGTATTAGCATTTTCAAGGTTTTTTTTTTTGAAAAAAAAGCCAAATCAAATAATATTTTATCTAAAAACTTTTATTCACAAGAATGTAGCGCAGAAACCCGAAAGCAAGTAAAACGAAAAACCACTTAAAAAGAAATGTTAATAAAGATTGCGTGTATAAATCATATATGAATTTACATAGTTTCACAATTACCTGTCATTTCTCAAAAAATGAAAAAAAAACTACCACCACCCAAGGCAGCCATCGACAGCACTCCGCCCCCATATTTATATCGTCACACCACCACAACCCATAGCAAGGATAACATTCACCTGCTCTTTCTTTGCTTTGGCTCATCGACGGGCCCGATAGTTTATTGACTACGAAACCATTCCATTAAATATACCAAATTGTATTTCATACTCGTATAGTCACAGACAAACCATGCTCCACGAGACGGTTAGGCTGTTTTCCTTTTTCATTAGCCACCATTAACCATGTACAAATTTACAAGGCAGGCCTCAGGATAGTCAATATTGTATATGCAAATAGATCTGCCCGAGGTGGTAATGGTGGTGGTTGTGGGTGGGTGAGTGGGTGGGTGACTGAACATAGTTTTGGTTTCGGAGACAATTTAAACCCCATCCATTGGCTATTCCGTTCCGCGGGGGGGTTTTGGTAAAATAAATCATAAAAAAGTATGAAATACATACTAAGTACGAAAATATTTATATACCTACGGATATGAATAGGATTTTATTAAAGCATTGAAATGTCGGAAAATTCATTATATGGATGTGAATACGTATACCTGCCCATGAACTATACAGACTATAAAAGTTAGTGTGGTCTTACAAGTATATATGTTCCGACTTATATGAGGTATTTTACAGCAAAGTCTACCAAACTCTATCGCCGGAGAGGTCCGTGTTGGCAGAATACTAGGACATATAAACTATCTCCACATCTATACGTACTGGGAAAGGGACGACATTACAAAGTCCTGCATCACACGAGGCAATTTTTCCCAAGCAAGTGTCGAAATTTGTGAGAGAGAGAGACAGACGGAAAGAGCTATCTGCCTCTCTCACCTACAAATATTGACACTTGTTTGGAAAAAAATTGCCTCGTGTGATGCAGGACTTTGTATTTATTGGTGCGCAAGATTTGGCTTAAGGTCAGTACAGACGATTTGCAGATCGGACAATATTGCCAGAAAATGCAACCCTGTGAATTTACAACCGTGTGAACATACAATTTTTGTTTTGCAACGTTAGCAGAAAAGTCATTGCGAGATAATTTGCTGATTGTTATATGTTCGAAGTTTATGCATGTGACAACGGCGCCATTGCCAGAAAATCATTTTATTTGCAACACTGTCTATAATGTATTTTTACTGACAATCCTGCATATAAATATTTACAAAATATATTGTAAATATATAAAATTGTAATGTTTTCTTGCAACCGTCTGAACTGTCAATTCACCTTTGCCTAACAATCTGACATTGCCCGTATATTTGCAGCACTTTAACAGGGTTGATAACGTTTGCCGATCTGGCAATCGTCTATACTCAGCTTTACGCAAAAGGCATTCGCATAAGAGATGGGCAGAAATCGACACCGATATGGAGCTAGACAAATCTTTCCAAAATACGACATAAGAAGGTCAACATATCTCCCCGCACTAGAGAGGAAAATACTGTCTACTGTCGGTCAGTTCTGTTGAGACATTTCGGCGAACATGCTAGGAGGTTGGGAATTGTGTTCAATGACTTCTGCAGTTGAGATGAGGAAGAAGTGGAGAGCAGTGAGCATCTGCATTATTACTGTCACACATTGACATTGAGTTCGCAGGATTGTGGAAAACCTACCTGCATGTCAATCGATTCCGAGTAAAACAAATCGTTTATTAGCAAATTTGACGTGGTCTGCTTCCGAACAATGATAATAAATGCTACAAAACTTGCGCTTCAAAACGTTTTGTATTAACTACTTTTGTATTTTCGACTTCATTAGCTATTTGCTATTTCCCTTTGCTTCTGAAAACTTTTATATCAGACAACGATAAGTAATGGGTTCTCCAACAAGAGGTGTTATTTTGAATCACCCGGTATTTCGGTAGCTGTCACTTTTAAAGCTTTTATTCTTTGACATTTGACAAGTACAAACTACGCCATTACTAAAAATGGAACGCTACACGATTCAAGAAAGCATTGAAATTATTAAAATTCACTACAAAAATGGTGAAAATCTTACAGTCACAATTGGCAAAAATAAAGCATTTTTGGGTCGTCGTGCAGCACCTTGTCGGACCGCAATACAGAAATTGGTGGAAAAATTCGGGCTGTTGGGACAAGTTAGCCCAAAGTGTTGAAGAAAACCCAGGATTGTCCATTCCTCGTCGTTCTTTGGAATTGGGCATTCCGCAAACGTCATTACACCGTATCATGCATAAAGACTTGGGTCTTAAGACTAATAAAGTTCAGTTAACACAAGAACTCAAGCCGGCCGATCATCAACAACGTCGTGTGTTTGCTGATTGGGTCCTTGAAATGCATGAAAATTATCCGGAATTCTATCGAAAAATCATCTTGACTGATGAGGCCCATTTTCACCTCGGTGGCTACGTCAACAAGCTAAATTGTCGCATCTGTGGCTCGGAAAACCCAAGAGTTATTGTTGAGAAGCCTCTCCATCCTCAACGTGTGACTGTTTGGTGCGGTTTATGGTCCGGCGGGGACATTGGACCTTAGTTTTTCGAAAATGAGGTTGGATCAACAGTTACGGTGAATGGATTGCACTATCGAGTTGGATGGTATTGATCTGGACAACGTTTACTTTCAACAAGACGGCGCTACGTACCACACAAGCAACGAAACCATTGCTCTGTTACGGGAAAAGTTTCCCGAACGTGTTATCTCTCGAAGAGGTGATCACAATTAGCCACCGAGATCTTGTTATTGAACACCTTGCGATTTCTTCCTTTGGGTCCACGTGAAAGATAAGGTCTACGCCAACAGCCCAGCGTCGATTCAAGACCTAAAAGATAGAATTCGTGAGGCTATCGATGACATAAGGCAGCCACTTTGCGATTTGGTTATGGAAAATTTCATGAAAAGGATATGGTCCTGTAAGCGTGGTCGTTTGGCTGATGTTGTTTTTCATTATTAACGGCATACCTTCCTCTTTATTATGAAATAAACATCCGATCATTTATCTCAAAAAATGGCATTTTTCTTTGAATACCAAAATAACACCTCTTGTTGGAAAACACTTTATATGTAAGAAGGTTTTTTTTCGAATATTGTGGTTTTGTCTTTTTGATTAGAATTGCTAGAACCAAGTTGTATCATTGGACACATTGTTTTATCGTTTATAAGAAGGATTAATGCTGCTCCTTTAAATTCAAATCAGAAAGAAGAAATAAAGAATCATTAAAGATACTGATGGGATCACGAAAGAAAGTTCCCAATTTTTAACAAACAATTTGATTCATTTTATGAAAGCTTTAATTCTTAACATTAATTTGAATGATTTCGAATAAAATGTCTCATACATTTCCACAGAGCAGGTACGCTTTACATACCTCCTCTGTTCGTATGTCGTTATAATTCTCATAATGTTTAACTATTCGTTTAATGATGGCAATAAAAGCAATTAATATATTTTGCTTGTAGCGTTGGAAAACGTTTAACTGGTGTTTAGGTCATGCCACCACATGCAATGTGGTGGGGGGAGTAGGTGAGTAAGCGACGGTGCAACTTTTGGGAAGACATCAGCATTAAGGGTTGTCTTTCGTTTCACACAGAACAGGCGTACTCGGTTGACGTGCCACAGTGCGTCAGTCAATGAACAGGTAGTTGGCATACACATGCATACCTTCTCGGGCTGGAACATAGCCATAGTCCATGATGGCCAAGAGAAAAACCGCCACGTGACGTTCATTTCAGTTCCGCTTTTCCCTCCATCCATTTCCTTCGTTCCAATCGTTTTCTGGGTATCGTTCGTCGTATCAGGTGTCATATGTTTACTGATATCGGTTCGGTTTTATGATAAGTTCCTTGGAGGAGATGGTGGTTGGGTAGGTATCGACCATGTGGCATGGTCCGTCTATCAAACGGAATTGAACGGATATTGGCATTTCGTTTTTCTTTTCATTCTTTTTATTTTTTTAGAATTTAGAATACATTTATTGACCATTGCCTGTCCCTTCCGGTTAATTTTGTATGCATATATACAGCCTTTCGTCCTGTTTTCTTCCTGATGGGGTGCTAAACACGCATGACTGCTTAACAAGATTATCATCCATTGATAGCAATAGTCTGTGCTCGCCGTCACCATCGAGTTGGGGTAGTTTTTGTTTGAGCTTCAGTACATTATCAACCAAGTATCCTGGAATTATAGGTTCCAAAGAGGTATCAAAGGTCAGCGACTGATGTGATGAGAGAGAGTAATGACAGCAATTATATTACATATATTTTAATATTTTGAGTTATTACGTCAAAACTTTAGAATTTATTTTTAAATCGTGCGGAAAATATCTTAAATTTGAGAAAAAAAAATAGTAACCACTTTTCCGCATTCTGTCGAGAAAATGTTTTGGAAAGACAATTACAGATAATTGCTCTATGGGGTATTATAAAATAATGAACAATTTGAATCCAATAGTTGCCTACCAGTAATTCTTGACGGTTAACTATTTTTTTATTTTAGAGACATTTGAAAAATAAAACATTAAATTATAAAAATATTCTTTCTTTCAACAATTGATTTAGAATTTAGAAAACGTTTGATTACCTTTTTTGCGTTAAGCGTCTCATAGGAGTACTGCCGAAGGATCGGCAATATGTGGGGATTGGTGAATTTAACATGAGAATGAATGTGTATTTGTCACACGGGCAATGCAGTTTTCATTGACATGAACTGCGGCAGTACTGGTTAAAATTTGTAGACATAGATGAAATAACGTACGTAAAGGCGCCCATAGACGAGTACTGCCGCAGTTCATGCCGATGAACCCCTTCTGTACGTGTGTGATTGACATTTTCGATACACACATATCAATCAAAATTTAATTTATCAATTTTTTTCACTTTTCACACAAAACTATTTTAAATTTTCGTTGTTTACATACTTATATTAAAATTTCGAATAATCTGACATATAATGATGAACATAGTTCATCTGATTGGTGGGTGTTCATTTTGAAAATCAAAAGTATTTTCTCATGTTGTGTCAATTTCACCAATACACACATTTTGCCGTTCCTGCGGCAGTACTCGTCTATGGGGGGCTTAAAGTACGAAAGTTCAGTCGGGTAAACCGACTTACGAATTCCCTCACCTTCAGTCCCAAAAAATATTTGTAAATTTTTTTTTTGTTTTAATTAAATTATTATCAATTTAAGTTGCATTGAAAAACTTTAAAGTATGCACTGGTATAAAAGTTATTAGTAGTTACCTTTTGGTGCAAAATGGTCCATTTGTGTGGAAGGTACCAAAAGGGGCGTGGAAATAATGCCCATTTTTTACGGGACTGTAGGTTCTATAAAATCATTAGACTGCACAAAATCAAATATTTATATGCACTGCTATTAGAGATATAAGCAGTTACATTTTTGTACAAAATGGTCCCTTTGTGTGGAAGGTACCAAAAGGGGAGGCGACACTTTCCCCATTTTTCTCAAGGTAACAGGGACGGATAAACTACCTATTACTAAGTGAGGAATAAGATATGATTCGGATAAGTAGTCGTTATTAGAGAAACGATATTTCACTAAATTTTAACCCTTTGTGAGGGAGGTACTAGAAGGAGAGAACCAATATGGTCCATCTTCGAACTTATCCTGAGATAGAAAAAAATATTATCGTATATCAATTTTTAAGTCAATCCGTTACTCCTTTCGAGAGTTATTGTGCGCTCCAGTCAGACAGACGGACATTGCGCAAATGGCTTGAAATGTCCTAAAACGGATTTCCGCCGAAAATACTTAGGGTCTTAGGTCCCTCCTTCGATACCCTCCTCCTTGTAAGGTGAAGGGATATATAAGCCAAACTGTCAAGTTTCATCCCAATCGGTCATTATACCCGACACCAGACTGTGATACAGGGTATTATGGTTTGATATACATAGCCCCATATAAAGGTACCTTCCGAATAAACTTCTTGACGTCCTACAGACCATCTTTTTCTACCGAATTTCCTAAAATATAAGCATATATATTAGTAGACAGACAGACGGACGTAGTTTGTGGAACGTATTAACCCTCTAGCTCCCCCACATAACTGTAATTTTTGGCCCCATTTTAACAAATCGTAAAAAAGACCCCTTAAAATGGGGAGGGCGGGGATGAAATGTTCTACAAAAATGTTGGCCATAAAATTTTACTATATGTGTCAGAACAAACCAAAGCTCAAAAATATTGTTCGTGCAGCAATGTTAGTAATACGATATAGTGGTCGAAGCAATAACCATACCAGTAAAAGGAGTTTTGGACAGCAATTTGGCCGTTTTTTGGGTTTTTTGTTAAGTTTTGGGCTTTGGTGTGTTCTGACACATATAGTAAAACTTTATGGCCAACATTTTTGTAGAACATTTCATATATTTTTGTTACATAACAGTGAAATACTTACATTTTTGGGGTACAATGTTGTTTTTTGGGCTATTAAGGGTACCTAGACACGTTCAGATTGTATTGATATGTTCACAAGAGTTGTTCAGATTTACGTTGGCTACAATTTTGCAAAACATTGTTAGCGAAAAATTAAGAGCCCCTGAAAGTTACGCTGAAAAAAGTGAAAAAAATATTTTTTTCCTATACTTTTTCAAAAAAAAAGTATCGCAAAAATATGTTAAGAAACTTTGTTCACCATATTCTTAGCTACATTATTGCCAAATATAGTTAAGCGGTATCACCAAGTCTGAATTAGTTGTTGGTCAAAAGCTGATGACACCTTTTTCGGGGGGCCCACTGATTTTCAGAAACTTTGGAGGCCCATAAAAAAAATTTCACCAATTTCGCCAAACCGAGTACAGGGTTATACTACCCTTTGATAGTAGAATCGAACCTATACTGTCATGTCCGTGTATTTTTTAAAAAGTGTTAATTTGTTGCATAGTGCAATCAATACCAGAAGTTTCGAGGAAATGTAGAATAACATCAGCCAAACCTTTTCCATCGAAATGTTTTGTTGGGACGAAACTAAAAAAATCTTCGCAAATTTTATATCGCCCATCGTTTTTGTTGAGGTACCGGACACACATTGAAACTTGCTCAACCCCTGAAATATCAGCTAATTCGTCCGCCATGACGGTGAAAGCTTTGGAATTACTAATTCTCTTATGTCGGTGTATAAGAGTGTGATAAAAACTTATAATTTCATTTTGAACATGATTGCTTATATACATTGCGTTTCGTGGTGAATTTGTCAAGTGACTATTCAAATTTGAATCCGTTATCGCCCGATACCTTAGCAAGGCTCTAAAATTGCCATCATTTTGAATAGTTGCATTTGAATCGATTTTGCCTGTATCACAACTTCCCTTAGTGCTAATCCTTGTCGACCACAAAGGACTACTGTTTGAACTATTGCTTCCAAATGCCTTCTATTTTCGTTTACGACATGCTTTTCCTGAATTTGTAATTGTTTATCGATGAACGCTATGGCTTGCTTTTCTACATTAGATCTCATTTCAGCTTTCAATACACTGTTTCTATGGTATTCGAGTGATGAGTGCTGGCGAAATACGTCCAGTGTTTTTTTTTCAATTATAAAATGGTCTAGATATCAAGTTTCCTAGTTTTTGGTTATGCACTTCTGTATCCCTAGGAGCAAATAATACACATGTTGTACAAAAAGCACCGACTTTATCCGCAGAGTACGCCAACCATTTATATTTATGTGACCAAGAAAGTTGGAATTTTAAATTTTATATAAAAATAGCCTATAATACACTACGTATAGTATATTATAGGCTATTATTATATTGATTCTTATATTATTACTTCGTTTGGGTTACTGGGAGCTGTAGAGTTTGATGGAGTTGGCTTTTCCATATGACCATCATTCGTTTCGACGGGCAAATTACATCTTTGTGGATCCTAAATCATGAAGAATATTCAGAAAAATTCATTGTAGATATAGTAATAATCATTGCGGACGTTTAAGTATTTCGTTATTCACACATATGTGTATATTATAAAAAATGATCATATGTTTTTTTACATTCTGCTTATTAGTTAAATATATCATAATTCTTATGTCATCCTCCTCAATTCTTTTCCTTTTATTAAAATATTGTCTAATATCCATCCTGTTGTAGCACTTTTTTCAATTATCATTTAATTTAACGTGTATCCCGGCATTATAGAGCATATACTTCAGGTAAAAAATTGGAGTTTTAAGGAAAATTTTTTTAAAAAAATTTAACACAAACATTTTTAAAAAAAAATTTAGCATAAACTTTATTTTAAAAAAATGTACCCTAACCATTTTTTTTATTTTTTTTTTGTGTTAAGGACTCCAAATTATACCAGAAAATGTTACGCGCAGCCCTTAGACAAAAATGTTGTTGCATAGTGTTATGAATAGTGTTTTCTAATATATTTCTTTTAATGTGCATTCACACCCAAAATAACACGTGGATATTAAATTCCGACTTATAATCATCCTCTGTACCACATACAAAAATCCCTAGTGTAAACAACAATTTAATTTAACGTTTTATCCTCGGAAGTCATGCAAATAAGGCATTTGCCAAAACAAAAGATTATTTACATTCCCAGAGCAAATTTCCATATTTTTCCAAAAATTTTGTAAAAAAAATTGACATTAAACTCACACAAGCACTATTTTGACAATTTTTTCCTAAAACATTGACTGCACAAATACTCATTTTATTGGCTATTTTTCCCTTGTCATGAAGGTCGTTCTCTTCATTTTCCATCAAAGAAACCAACAATAAAACAAAAACTTTCCATTAACGGTACTCATAATTGACTTTAGCAGGCAACCATTAAAAAAAGTTTTCTCTCTGGCCAAATTGCAAAAAATGGGCTGAGAGACTGCACCGTAGAAAAATTTTTGGAATTGGTCTGAAGCCAAAGCTAACAGTAGTTTAGAAAATGTTTGTTCCAGGGCTGCGCAAAAAATATTTAAAAAATATTATGGTATTTTTTTAATTTCGATTTTCTTGGAAGATGCCTTTAGTGTGTAGACCAGAGCTTCTCAAATGGTGGTCTGTGGCCCACTGGTGGCCGTAGCGGCATACCAGGGGGCCGTGAAATCTTCATGGAAATTATGCTCATTAAATTTTTTTATTGAAAAAATCGACATTGCGATTTTTAAAATTTGAATCAAAGTATGGAAATAAAAAAATTAATTTCGGAAAATATAGTTCGACACAAATGAACAAATTGAAAAATTTTCTATCGTATCGAAATTGCATAAACTCACTGATATAATTCAGCGATCATTCTAATTTTGGTTAATAATCAAAAATTTTAATAGAGTTTTATTTGAAAGTTTTATAACAACTTTAATTAGATTCAAAAACTGATATACGAGTTTTAAAAAATCGGATGTAAGAGACATCCAACAATTCTCCAATATCTTTACTGCTTCAACTTTTCCATCAGCGATTGATGTTCTGAGCCGTCTATGGCGCAAACTTCCTTCTGTGAAGTTCTTCTACAACTCAAAGTATATATAATCGCCGAATGCAACAGTCATAATAAAGGCTGTTAGTTTTACTCGTATCACTCAAATTTTAATACAACTTCTTTGATCCATTTTGCGATAGCTATAAGTCGACAAGCACACCAAAAGACGTCTAACCTTTATATTTGTCAAAAAATCAACAAAACTGAAAATGCCTCATATTGTCAACATATTATGGCGACATTTGACTCAATATAACAAAATCTGGAAAAACAATATTTGAAATTTACTTTTTTAAAAAATTCTCGCATTCTTCAAATTTTGTGGAAACGGGTTGAAAATAATTCGTCTAAAAACAGAAAAAATTGTTAATACCATTTTTTATAACAATATCTAATGGCTATTGATATTATTATCAAAATTTGTGATAATCTGGGGGTGCACGGTGCCTTCAGGATCTTGGAAGTGATGCAGAACTTGGTGAGAAGCTCTAGTGTAGACCATATGATGTATGAGCTCGAAAAAACCGGGATACCATTAAAATGAAATTATGACGGTTCCAAATGCTGAAAACATCACTTTCACGTAGAAACAGAAGTTAAATAACAGTCGTTAAAACAATTAGTTTTTAAAATTTTTCAAAAAATCAGTTTTTGCTGGTGCTAAAAAATCCACAAAAATTAGAAAAAGGATTTTTTTCAAAAAAAATCGTTTTTTGCTGGTTCTAAAAAAAACACAAAAATAAACAAAATCGCAATCGTATATGATTAGTATGTATATCTTTTGTTTAGTTTTAAGTTTCTACTTATGAATAGAATAAAATGTGATGCATTATTTTGGCCTTATAGGCATTAGTAATAATTAAGTAATAAATATATTAGTAATTAATTTTTTAAAGCTAACGAAGGAAACAATTCCATTTTGAAACCAGTAAGGAAACGCAGAAAGTCGGGCGGGTCGACTATAATACCCTACACCTCCATAACAATGCGATTGAAGTTCAAATCGGGGTTAACATATACATATATGGGAGCTATATCTAAATCTGAACCGATTTTCTCCGAATTTGGCAATATTCCTTCATGTAATAAGAAATAAAGTACAGTTTCTGTGAATTTATGGGGGCTATTTAAATCTGAACCGATTTCCCCCAAATTTTGTATTGTCTCTAAGTGTATCACGAGACTACTCTCTGTCAATTTGTGTTAAAATCGGTTCAAAAATGTTGCTAATACAGTGCATATATGCCAAATCGGAGGTACATATATATATATATGGGAGCTATATGTAAATCTGAACCGATTTTCACCAAATTCAATAGGGATCGTCCTTATGCCTAAAGAAAGATATGTGTTTCGTTGAGATCGGACCATAATTGCGACCTGTACTTTAATCGACTCAGAAAGTGATTACAAGTCGATCGGTATAATAAACAATGGGTCTATCTCTTCTCCTTTTGGGTGTTACAAACAAATGCACAAAGTCATAATACCCTGTACCACAGTGTGGTGTAGGGTATAAAAATCTATGAATAAATGTAGAAGATTTTCTTCCTTTTGATTTTCAACAAAATCAAGTTCTTATTCCCCCACTATTGTGACCGCATATATCAGTTACTATGTGCCAAAAATTTAACACTTCGAAAGAGTTACCTAAGAGACCACAAGAATATTTGGCGGAAATCCGTTTGGGCCATTTTAAATCGTTTAAGCAATGTCCGTCCGTCTGTCTGTCTGTCTTGTACGCACGATAACATTCGACAGAAGTAACCGATTGATTTCAAATTTGGTATGTGTTTGTATTTTTTCCTATCTCAGGCTAGAATCAAAGGTGGACCATGTTGGTCCACTCCTTCGAGTAGGTCCCACAAAGGGTCAACATTTTGTGAAATATCAATTCTTAAATAAATTCTACACTGCTTATCGCAATCTTCCGCAATTTTATACATAGTATTAGTTTCTAAGTCGCTATGACCTTGAGAAAAATGGGCGAAGTTTCTACGTCCCTTTTGGTACCACCCATACAAAGGGAACACTTTGCACAAAAATTTAACGGCTTATAACTTTGAGTCCAGTTCATACAAATATTTGAAATTTTGCGCAGTATAATGTTTTTATAGCACCTAAAGTCCCGTGAAAAATGGGCGTTGTTGCCTTGCCCCTTTTGGTACCTCCCATACAAATGGACCATTTTACACAACATTTTATGGGCTTATAACTTCGTATTCCTGCCCATACAAACACTTGAAATTTTGTACAGTATAATGCTCTTCTACTGCCCATAGTCTATTGAGAAATGGGCGTTATTGTCATGGCCCTTTTGGTACCTCCCAAACAAAATGGCCAAAATAATAAATATGAAAAATGATTCGCTTACTTTTATAGGATGGGTCACAATTTATACATTTATCCATAGATTTTTTTCAAATATGCATTGTTTTCTTCGGTAGGATATTGTATTTCAAAAAATGGAACAATCTAATTTTTTACGATTTTCTGTTTTTCCGGGCCAGCAAAAAACGACTTAAAAAATCGAATTTTTTCTAATTGTTTTACTAGACTTATGTTTCTACGTGAAAATGATTTTTTCAGCATTTGTTGCCCTTAAGTATAATATCCTTTCATTTAAATGGTATCCCGGATTTATCGAGCTTATACTTCAAAAATGTGGTCCAAACAAAGGGTGGGCCATTTAAACTTTTAAATTTGAACTACCAATTACTTTGACTTGTGATTTGAGCCCTTTGGATTATTTTCTGTGGGAGGAGTCATAAAGGATAAATGTTACGCATCCAGAGACAATTAAAGCGTTGATACATGAAATCAAAGTTGCCATTGAAGAGATTCGAACCGAAAAAATCGAAAATGTACTGAAAAATTGGGTTTATCGGATGAGGTACTGCCGAGCTAGTCGTGGTAGTCATATGAATGATATTGTGTTCCATTATTACATGACAAATGTCAACCTTTCCAATAAAACCATAAATTTGAAAAAATTATCAGTACTGTTTTTTATAGCCAATTTAAATTTTAAATGGCCCACACGTACCTGAGCACCCCTCAAATTCTCAATTACCGAGCCAGTCATGGTAGTCATATGAATGATATTGTGTTGCATTATTAAATGACAAAGATTAATCTTTCCCACAAAAAAAAACAAGACATTTTAAAAAATTATCAGTACTTTTTTATAGCCTATTCAAATTTAAATATTTCAATGGCCCATCCTGTACAACATGTACATTCCATACAAAATGTAATTTTAGAAAAAAGTTTAAAAAAAACTACCATAAATTTTTGTTTGTTTTGGTTTCATAAAATAGTATGACTCAATCTCAATCTGAATAGCAGTTCAAACTTTAGTATGTTATATTTAAACTGAATTAAAAATCTTAGTGACAAATCAATAAACTGAAAATTGTTAAGATAATTTACTTCAAATTAATTGTAATAATTCACTTCAAATTAATTATAATAATTCACTTCAAATTAATTATAATAATTTATTTAAAATTAATAATAATTTATTTAAAATTAATAATAATTTATTTAAAAATGTTAAGAAATTATAATTTAATTTATGGAATGTACTTATTTAAAATATGTACTCTCTCTGACTTCAAACCAATGTCAATATATCTATAATATTAATATTTTTGTGGGTGTACAATCCTATCCATCCCACCCAAATCAAAGAAGAACAATTTTCCAAAATAGAAATATACAAGAAACAAACCTGTGGGGAAAAATGCTTTGCAGAAATCCATCACTTCGAAGTCAAAGAAGACAAATTTTCCAAATCAGAAAAATACGAGTACATACAAAGAATTATGGCCACCAAATAATGATACCCACCAATCATTCTGTGGATTCGTCCATAGAATGGAAAAATCAAAGGGACAAATTATTATGAGGGAGAAAGAAGACGACTATGAATGAAGACTAAAAATGTAAATAATAATAATAAAGAAATATTATTTATGAACACTTTCGTCTCACTTGAGGACTCACAACAACGGGGAATGCTGAATTGAAGTCTAAACGAGAGTGTTGCAGTGGAAATGGGCTGCTTTGCCTTAACTCCACAAACATCCACAGTGACTACTCATAGAGAAGAACATTTGGACGATTGGTGGTGGCCTGTTACCGGCTGGCACGAAAACCTATCATCATAGGATGACTAGCTGACTGGCTGGCTGGCTGACTGCCTTGGATATTTTCTATGTAAAGCAATTGTGCTGCCTACCAATTCAATCCAATCTCCGCCAGTCAGTCCGTTCGCCGTCCTGCCTATCTAAATGTGTGTTTGTGTGAGTGTGAAAAAGACCAAAGCCATTAGACCTTCTTAATGGAAGGCTATTGCATTATCCTTTTTCGTTTACATGGCCATTCGCCATTCAAAAAAATTGTACGAAAGCAAAAAAAATGATTTCAGCTCTAGGACGAGCAATACATCAATCAAAACTTTGCATGTTTTCATTTTCTGTTCATTGGAGTAAAAGCTAATGGACATTCGTAGGAAGTTATCTAATATTTTGTTATTGCTGCGGCTGTTATCTTGGGCCTAATATCCTACGAGGTTGGTGTGGAAAATATTACGACTAAACGAAAACCATAATATCGAATGGAAAGTAGATGAAGTAGGACTTATAGAGACTCAGAAATGTGAAAGACAAAGTGGCACCTGTGTGATAAGAATTTCTAGAAAGTCCTCAACTCCAAACTTCTTTACGAACCGAATGACAAAGCCGGTCTGGATGATCTGGTCGAGCATATCACCACATCATTCAATAGTTCCCTTGAAGAAGCCTGTCCAAAAACAAGGTACAAGGGTAAAACTAAACCCCAATGTTGGACTTCTGAGCTAACTGCTATGAAAAAGACCTGCAACGACTTATTCAACAAGGCTAAATCTACTGGGGTCGCTAATGTTAGGGATCCCTATAAAGAGCAACTCAAGATCTATAAGAAGGAGCTTAGAAAGGCGCAAAGACGCTCTTGGAATACCTTCTGTGGCGAAGTGGAAAAGTTCTCCGATGCCGCAAGGCTGAGGAAAATACTATCAGCTTCGCCCTATACAGTGGGTTACTTGCAGGAACATACTGCTCGACACACATTTCCCCGGGAACTCACCGACAGAACCCGAAGATAAACAAGACCAACAAGAATGCGAGTGGACTGCGAGCGTTGCTAGCTTGTTGACTGAGAGATCCAGAATAAGCTGGGCTATTAACAGCTTTGAGCCCTTCAAGTCACCTGGACCAGACGGCATCACTACAGCAGAAATGCAGAAAATATTGAAGTACATTATCCCCTGGCTGGAGAAAATTTATGTAGGCTGTATCAGGCTTTCATACATCCCGAATCGATGGAGGGATACCAAAGTGGTATTCATAACTAAAGCGGGGAAGATATCACACACTAGGCCAAAAGACTTCAGACCAATTAGCCTATCCTCCTTCCTATTGAAAGGTCTGGAAAGAATTTCGATTATTTCATTAGGGAAAACCTGGATACAAAACTCTTGTCGGTGAACCAAAATGCTTACAATAATGGGAAGTCTACAGAATCAGCCCTGCACGAACTTGTGAGCACTATCGAATCGTTCCTGCATTTCAAGGAATTCCCCATGGTGGCATTTCTGAACATAGTATTTGCGGCACTGTCACATCTAAAAGTTAACTCTAGTTTGATTAGAATAATTCAAAGTCTGCTCAACAGAAGACGCATAACAGCATGTCGTGGGTCCACAACTCTAACAAGGTTTGAAAACAGAGGGACCCCACAAGGAGGAGTACTGTATCCACTAATTTGGAACCTAGCAGTGAATGAAATCCTGATAGATCTAGAACGTTGTGGCTGCAAGGTCGTGGCATATGCCGACGATGTAGCAATCGCAGTGAGTGGCAAGACAGTGGCTCTGAACAAATTGGACAGATGGGCCAGAAGCAGCGGTTTGGGCGTAAACCCAAACAAGACAGAATTGGTTCTCTTTACTAGGATGAATAATGTCCCACCTGTGGACCCTCCACCTCGGATAAAAGGAACAGATTTAGTCTTTTCTGAAAGTTCAAAATTTTAAGGAATAATTGTAGATAGAAATCTGTTATTTAGACTTAACGTATTGGAACGTGTAAGGAAAGCCAACGTCGCCTTATATTCCTGCAAAAAGGCTGTAGGGTCGCGGTGGGTTCTCTCTCCTAAAATCACTGGATATATATAGCAGTAGTTCGTCCTATACTGTTATACAGCATTGTGGTATGGTGGACGGCAACTGACAAACTTACCATCACTAACCTACTAACAAAGGTTCAGAAAACAGCCTGCCAGATCATAAGCGGAGCCTTAAGGACTACAGCGACCGAGTCTCTACAAGCCCTACTCCATATACTGTAGAGAGAAGTTGCAACCAAAGCGGCAATAAGATTAAACTGCCTATCAATGTGGAGGTACAAGAACTACGGTCACATGAGGATATTAAAGTGTAGTGCTAAGAGGCAATCAGGCAGTCCAACGAAAGATGGACAGAAATCAGCACCTGCAGGGTAGCTAGACCTGGCCAAGGTTTGACCTGACAAGATCAAAATATCTCCTCGCACTAGAGAGGCAAAGATTATCTACGTTAGTATCAGTTCTGACGGGAAACTGCTTGATCGGCGAACACGCCAAAAGATTGGGTATTGACTCCAATGACTTCTGCAGAAGCTGTGGAGATGAGGAAGAAGTGGAGAGCATTGAGCACTTGCTATGCGACTGTCCCGCTTTGAGTAAACGACGACTGGACCTACTGGGGTCGGCCTTTCTTTCCAGTACCAATATTCGTGCTATCGCTAAATTTGTATATCAAACAGGTTGGTTTCGATGAGGGGCATTTCAGCCCGTGGTAACACTAGGGACCTAAACTGGTCTATGTGAGCTTGTATAAAAAAAATACGGCTGACACCCTAACCTAAACCTAAACCTATAGAGACTCAGTCGCTGTAGCCCTCAACGTTCCGCTTATGCATAGACAGACAGTTCTCTGAACCTTGGAAAGTTGTTGGTTGGTGATATATAGTTTATCAGTTGCCGTCCCCCACACCACAATGCCGTACAACAATATTGGACGAACTACTGCTATATATCCAATGGACGATTTTAGAAGAGAATAGAGTTATTGCAGAAATATAAAAAAACGTTGTCTTTCCTTACATGTTGCAGTACATTAAGCCTGAATGACAATTTCCTATCTAGAATAATTTCTAGATATTTTGCACTTTCAGAAAGGACAAGCTCTTTCGCCTTGTTTGGGTTAACACCCAAACCTTCTGGCCCATCTAGCCAACTTGTTCAGAGCCACCTGTAGCATGTCTCTGAGGACGTTTTCGAATTTGCCACTTACTGTGGCAAATTACCACGTCGTCGTTCTAGATTTAGCAGGATTTTATTAACCGCTAGGTTCCAAATTAGTGTAGACAGTACTCCACCTTGTGGGTTCCCTCTGTTTACAGACCTTGTTAGAGTTGTGGACCCAAGACTTGCTGTTATTCGTCTTCTGTAGAACAGGCTTTGAATTATCTAATCAAGCTAGAGTTCACCCTTAGATGTGACAGCGCCGCAATTACCGCATTTGAGGGAATGTTGTTAAAATCCCCTTATACGAGTATGTAAAGAAAGGCCACCATAGTGAATTCCTTGGACTGTATGGACGATTCAATAGTTCCCCCAAGTTCGTGCAGCAGACTTGCCCTTGTTCTAAGCATGTTCCCCGACAGGCATTTTTCCAGGTTTCCTCTAATAATAGTGTTCTAAAAGGCTTTCCAGATCTTTTAATAGGAAGGAGGATAGGCGGCAGTTCTTTAGCTTAGTGTGCTTATTTTTGTTTTGTTTTAATTTATTAATAATGTATGTCCTTCAAAATTTAGTAGTTCTCGAGCCAGGATGTTTGGATGATTTGATAGTTTGATAGTTTGTTAGTTTTTCCACATACCTCCGACAATTTTATTGTTTCTATGCTGTTGGAATTTTGAGGTCCTTATAGATGTTAGTTTTTCTTATAACCGAGGTGCACCTGTTACTAAACCAAGAATATTCGATTGTCTTCTTTGTACATTAGAAGCGTACCCAGAAGCTGGATTTTATATGTCCAAATGGGCTTTAAAACGATTTTGTATATAAGTGAAATAACTTTATACTCTGGTTCTAGGGCAGATCTTTTGGCTGATGGCCCACTCAGGTTGGTTCGTTTTAAGTTTTATTTGAGTAATTTTGGAATCTATGTGGTGCGACCACGTCAAACGACGATCTAAATGGATACCAAGATATTTTACACGATCCATTTTGAGGAATCAGTGAATTGACAATTAAAATTGGAGGACTACTTAGTATCACTTCTTAGGGTAAAAGTAACATGAGTGTATTTTGAGACGTTTGCCATTTTTCTCCATTTGTCTAACCACTTGCAGTTGATCTGCTGCAACTGCAGAGCTTTTGAGAATACAGACGGAAGCAGAATCACCCGCAAATGTGGACGTGTGTGTAAATCTGATTGTGGTCATGTCTGCAGTGAAAATAACCTGCAGTATAAAACCCTGTGGGATACCGGAATTGGTTTTCTTAGAGCTAGAAAAAATGCCCTTGGATTTTACTTCAAAAGATAGGTTTGTTAGAGCAATTTATGAGTGTTGTTTTTGTAAAAGGACTTTGTCAAATACATGGCAAATGTATATGAATAGGGCCTAACGTGGGACTACTGGGTCTTAGCTAACTGGGAAACCTATTTTATCAATTTATGTCAACCAGAAGTGCCCAAAAGTTCCAGGGAGAAAATTCGATATCTACAGATCGATATCAACATACCTAAATTGATTGGGGCGGGTTTGTATCTTTGGTGAACCTAGATTTCATCTTATCCACGTGTTAAATGAATCTAGATTTCATCTTATCCACTCGTTAAATAGAAATCGACAGAATATTCGAGACCAATCCTGAAACAGAACAAATTGTGCAGTGGCCGACAAAAGTCAACATACGACCCACATTTTTGCGATTTAGCGAGTTCCAAAACATATTTGAAAAAAGTAGTGATGCAGTTTTGTTTGAAATCGACTTTTATTCATATAACAATAACAAAATGCATTACTTCAATATAAACACAGAATACGCAGAAAAAACCATGACAAAAGTCTACATACGGTTTGAGATGAGACATAAAAAAAGCAATTTAACGTGACAAAATGATACTATTATATAAAATAATATTTTGTTGGTCCACCATGAGCATCTACAACAGCCTGCAATCGTCTGGGCATCATGACTTTTTTCAAATATTTTTTAGAACTCGCTAAATCGCAAAAATGTGGGTCGTATGTTAACTTTTGTCGGCCACTGTATATATGTACATACATATGTACATACATAATTCATACACAAAATATGCATACAAGTCTGACATATACAAATGTACATTAGGATGTATCGACAATATTTGTTACCAGATATTAAATAAAATAACAAATAACAAAACATCCTAAAATATACAGGCAAAAACGAAAACTTTATGAATTTTAGCATAGTTGACTTAATTTTATCCTTTTTGGTCAAATCTATTTGGTCTATTAAACTATTGTGTTTTGAGCTATTTTCTAAAGAAAAAATTGTATCGCATAAACACAAATCGATACCGAACTCTACAGCGTTCGCTATCAACCAATGGTAATAAAATACGAATCGGCCGAAATGACAACTAAAAGTAAATGTATTCTGTGGAACTGTAGAAGAAGAAACAAGAAAAACAACCACAACAACAGGGGAGGAATATCATATCCTTTTGCTTTCTTTTTTAGGGGAAGCGCCCACCAATGCTTCCCAAACCAAAGCAGAGAGAGTACATATTGATTGAGCAGTGTTTTGAAATTTTGACAAATTTGATTTGAATGAAGCACCTGCACTGCAGTAAAGGCAATAAATCGAAATAATAATTTGACAGCCCATTTGCCGAACAACCCCAAGTGTCGTTGTCCTATTTAAGTAAAATATAAAGGAACAGAGAATAACTTGATTAAAGTGTTTTTTTCTTTAAATGAATTTTCAGAGTATTTTGTATTAAGCAAACATAAAGTTATTAGATCATAGATTAGGGCCAAGATTTTTTATATCGACCTAGGATTTTTTCCTAAAAATAATTTTAATTATTATTTTTAAAATAATGTTTTTTAGAGTTACAGAACCTTAAATTAAAACAAAGCAAAGAAAAATATTTTTAATATCAATTTAAGTGGCTTTGTATTTAAATATGATTCAGGCCAAGTGTATTTAAATATGATGACGCATTCTGTAACTCCATTCAATTTAAGTGGCTTTGTATTTAAATATGATTCAGGCCAAGTGGCCGGCACATCTGAAGCGTATATGTCGCATTCTGTAACTCCAATTTTTTTTTTTTGGACGCATTTGCGGCCGTATTTCACCAATCGTCGAACGTTGATTTCCAGGTTTTTTATTGTCTCTGGTGTATCGGCGTAGATGAGTGACTATACATAACTCCAGGAATTCCGGCCAGTTAATCTATCCTCGTTCATATTTAAAGGTCTAGAAAGACTCTTATCTTCTTTCATTAGAAAGAGAATCTGGGTACAAAACTCTTGTCGGGAATCCAAAAGGAAAAGTCTACAGAATCGGCCCTGCATGAACTGGTGGGCACTATCGAATCGTCGCTACATTCACTACTAATTGCAGCGCTGTCGCATCTAAGAGTGAACTATAGCTTGATTAGACTTATTCAGCGTTTGCTCACCAGAAGACGCATAACAGGAAGTCTCGGGGCCACAATTGTAAAGAGATTTGTAAAGAGGGGGACTCCACTGAAAGCGGAACTGTCTCAACTAATGTTCAATCTAGCGGTGAATGGAATCCTGTTAGATCTAGAACATTGTGGCTGCAAAGTCGTGGCATATGCAGACGACGTGGAAATCGCAGTAACTGTCCAATTCCCCAAAGTCCTCAAAGACATTATACAGGTGGGTCTGAACAAATTGGCCAGATGGGCCAGAAGTAGTGGTTTAAGCGTTACCCAAAAAGAGAGAATTGGCTCTGTTTACTCGGCTAAATGGAACAGAGCTAGTGTTTTCAGAAAGTGCCTCTGTCCTAAAATCGTCCATTGGATATACATAGCAGTAGTTTGCCGGAAACTACTGTGTGGCATTGTGGTGACCAGCAACTAATTAGAGATCCATTATCAGTGAATTGACAAAGGTTCAGAGAACTACCTGCCTAAGCATAAGCGGGCCTTTATAGACTGCAGCGACGGAATATCTACAAGTCCTACTCCATCTACTGTCGATTGATATGTAGCGAGATAAGTTGTAACTAGAGTGGCATTAAGATTAAACTGTCTATCAATGTGAAGGTACAAGAACCAAGGTCGCATGAGAATATCATATGTAGCGTAGTGTTAACCCACCGGAAGTTCGGAAGGTAATTTGCTACTAAGATCGCTGCCAGAGATGAATGGGTTGGCAAGAAATAGAAACTGTATCCACTTATATATGTACATACGATTAAATGTTTGATGAGAAGGTTGGCTTCGGATTATACTGTAAAAAACTTAGTCTTGATAAAGCTCACAGACTACTAGCCAACACAAATGGCGATAATGGAAGTAGCCAAGTGGTTGAGTCGCAACATAGTGATCAAAACCGACATCTTCATTTACTCAGACAGCCAGGCTCCCATCGATTCTGTGAATGTCATATCCCTAAATTCACAAACAGCCCTCGACTGCCGCATATATCTCAAAGAGATGGCCGTGCAGTATCTGGGCATAGGGATATCACGGAGAACTGCAAAGCCGAACGGTGTCAGTTCTGAAGGGACATTTTTTGACGTAGTGATAGCACACTATCAAATAGTGGTCCTACACAGGAACCGCCATCCTGGAACCGCTCTCGCATTACTTCGGGGTGGGGTTCATTTACTGTGCGGTGCAGTTCTTTAATATTTGGCATTATCTTGCTAATTTTGTTGTAGTAGTGCTTTTTCTGATACCATCTTAATGTGTGGCTGGAACGTCAGTTTGTTGTCTACAATTGATCCGAGGTATTTCAGGCTCTTACTTATTTTTATCTCGTACTTTTCCACTATCAGTTTTGGATGTTCAGAAGACAGTCTCCTAGTTACCAGGATAGGTTCTGTCTTGTGTGCAGCAAGTGTTAGGTTTTTTGAGTTTAACCATCTATTTATTCTTCATACACAGTAATTTGTCATCTTTCCGTGAGCTTTATGTTTAATAACCCGTCGTACATTAAATTCCATAGGAAAGGATCCAGTATGGAACCTTGGGGGACGCCCGCTGTCCCTTTATATTGTTTTAGTCCATCGTCCGTTTCATACTCCAGCGTTCTATCTTATAGATAACTATCAACCATTTTGATTAGGTATTCTGAGAATTTTCGTTCTCTCATTGTTTGACGAATGACTTGCAAGTTCGCAGAGTTGAAGGCATTTTTTATGTCTAGGGTGACAATGGAGCAGAATCTCTTCTGTTGCATGGAATCTCTTCCGTGCGGATAGCATCTAAGTTGATTTGTATTTTATGAAACCTAACTGCATGGGTGAGAAACCTCCCTTTCTATTTAATTCACCTTCGAGTCTGTTAACTATCAGTTTATCTAAGAACTTTCCGCAGATGTCCAATAGGTAAATAGGCCTGTACGATGATGGTTTATCTAGTGGTTTGTCTCCTTTACGTAATAACACAATGTATTGTTTTGAGTTATTACTTCATTTTTTAAGCACTGGTTGAACGTATTTAAGAAAATATCCGACCAAAGCTTACCAACTATAGTCACTATTTCATTTGGGATGCCATCTGGGCCTGGTGCCTTGCGTTTCTTCAGGTTGTTACAGACTTCAGTAATTTTATTGTATGAGAAAGGGTCATAAGGATTTGCGAATTGACGCTTATCAAAGTGTTCCTCAGTTCGGATTCCAAGTTTCTTCATTATTATTTTATAAGGCGCCTCCCTTGGATCCTTATTCACTTCTTCGCATAATAATTCCCAGGACTTTCTCTTTGATTCTTTTATAAATAGCTACCTTCAGCCTCTTTCTTGCTATTCTGTAGAGGTCCATTGCCTCTAGTCACCTTTTCTTCGTGTGGCTACACGTTTCGCTTTGTGACATGATTTTCTAAGCTCAGCAATTTCGTGGTTCCACCAGTATGCGTGCTTTCGAGATTTACCAAGTGATGCTGTCATTTTCATTCCAACATTACAGATCTCTGTAAGAATGTTAACGAGCAGAGGTATATACGTTTGTGTTGCCAATTAACTGAATTCTGGACTTTATCTCTGTTACCTCTTCTTCATAGTTTTCAGTGTGCTCCACCTAGGACGGGTCGGATTCGCTGTGTCCATTTTGTGTAGTAGGTCCATTTCCATCAGGATGTACTGATGGTCGCTTAGGGTTTCCTCTTCTAGTACTTCCCATTGACTATTTGTTGTTGCTTTACTCGGTGACGCAAAAGTTATGTCAATGATTGAATTGGAGTCCCCCCTTCTGAATGTTGGGGATTTTCCTCTGTTAAGAACAATCAGACCAAGGCATGCAATCATTTCACTGACCGCGACCCCGCTCTTATCTATTGTTCTTGAGAGCCATTCCGACGATTTGCTATTGAAATGTCCACCTATTATTACTGGAGTATTTCCAGCTTTCACGTGTTGCTCTAGTTTGGTAATTTTGTTTAGGAATTCTGCAAATTCAATATTTCTTCATTATCTTCTTCAATTGCGTTAATCGACATCAGTGGATTGCGTACGTATAGAGATGATTTGCCTTCAACTTCTTGGTACCACGCCTTTTCTGAAGGGACATTGCCTGATCGGCGAACACCCCAGTAGGTTGAGAATTGCTACCTATGACTTTTTCAGAAGCAGTGGAGATAAGGAAGCAGTGGAGATCAGTGAGCATCTGCTTTGCTACTGCCCTTACTAAGTAAACGACGTCTAGATATACTGGGGTCGGCTATTCTAGGAAGTCTTTCTGGTACCAATATTCCTACTATTGATAACTTTGGTTGGTTTCAAACAGGTTGGTTTCGATGAGGACTTCTTCCAAACTACGCAAGACCTACACTAGGGACCTACATTTGCTTATTTACTAACATGAATCTTTCGTAGAGCTCAAGTGTTGTCTTTGAGTTTAAGACAATCTGAAATATCTCCTTGAGTATTCCTTAAGTATTTGAATTTTGCACAAAATAATGCAACAAATGTGAACAAATTATCTACACCCTCCCACCAAACATGGGAAATATGAAATATTTAATTATATTATAGCAATGACTAAATAAAATTAAATGCACGCAAACCATTTGGCAATACAATTTAACATGCATATGACGTCAGAAATAGGAGCGCGGAATAGAAGATTTTCTCGGTAACAAAAATGGACACCGAAAAAAAATTGGAAATAATCATTGCAAGGAAAATAATAGAACTTCTATTTTACCAATACCAAAACATGTACTCGTATATTTCATTTAATTTGGATGTCCTAAAAAATGCTGTCATAGATTGAAATGAGGTCTTAAATTTAAATTGGTATTTCCACCCCCCAATTCACCACCTTACATCCTCAGTCCATCGCACTTGTTCCAGCACTTGGCTATGGTATATATGTATGTATAACAGATACAGGTTTTCAAAATCTCAAACCCTCTTTGGCCATCCTTACAAAATAACCCACCGAAAAAAATGGAAAGAGAAGAAAATTAAATACGAACCTCTATATATAAATGGTCGCGTGATACTTTATTTTATTACCGAAATATAGAAAAACAAAACTGCTATGTGCGGGGTTGAGGGGATGGTCCTAATGCATTCTCGGTGGTGATTTACAAACCAATGACATACTGAATGTCCTCCACACACACACACACACCCCCATTCTCTTGCCACAACGCCATTGAGAAAGTGTGGTGGGCGTATATTGGGGTGGGGTAGTGGTGGTTCAAAGTAAAGTTCTGCGTGTTTTCCCCAAAACGAGGGTTGAAATATGGTTATGGCTTGACTGGCTGGCTGAAACCGTAAATATGTAAATACTTCTCATGTACACATAATATAACTCAAATAGGATGTTTAGATTGGTCTGTCGGTTTTTAAGTATTCGATATTTGGTACTTTCACAGCAGGGGCAAACAAGTTGTCAATTCTAAATAGGTTAGGTTAGGGTGCAAACCGGAGTTATCAGCTCACATAAACCTATTTGAAAACTATTTGATATATAAAGTAATCAATAATACGAACATCGGTACCGACAAGATCTGTCAGACTTCCTAGAAAGGCCAACCCCAGTATATCCAGACGTCGTTTAATCAATGCGGGACTTCCTTCTCATCTTCACAGCTTCTGCAGAAGTCATTGAACTGAATTCCCTCCTGCCGTGTCAGGAGAACTGTCAATAATGAAAACAATATTTTCGTCGCTAGTACAATAGTTTCTTAGATCGTATTTTAGACATATTTTGCCCGCTAATCTAAGGGTGTCCATTTCTGTCCACCTCTAATTGGATGCAAATTCTTTTTGTCTATTTGCTAGCAACTTTATTGGCTTTGCAGTTCCCCGGGATATCTCTAAACCCAGGTACCCATATGAGGTATATGTTTAACTGCTCAGGTTTGTAGCCACCAGACATTTAATGGCAGCTTGGCTTTCCGCGTTACTATATTGCCGATCAGCCACTTTGTGACTTCCCTTATTGTCATTATTTCAGCTTGATAGACACTGAAAATATCTGGTAGTCTGTGAGCTATGTTCTTTACTAAGAGCTAAGTTCTTTACAGGGTAATCCGAAGTCAACCTTCTCATTAGGCTTCGAACCATCTGTATAGAAGTGGAGATAGAGTATATTTCCATTCCTCTCTGGCAGGTAGCTTAGTGGAAAAGTTCCTCTCGAAGGTGTATACCATTGGTACATATATAGTGCACTTAGGCCATTATATTAAGCCCTTCGAATATAGTTGAGGTGACCATATTCATTTTCCACGTGTGACTACAAAAATACTTCATTTTTAAATTAATCCACTTCGTCACAGCAGCTTCGGAAAATGTAATTTCGAAAATTTCAGTGTCTATGCAATATAAGATAGTGACCCGTCATGGCAGACACGTTAAGTGGGACGTCCGGTCTAGATAACAACACCAGGACGACGACGCCTGCATATACTGAGCCTGTGGCAGGGCCGCATGAGCCTAAAATTTATGAAGTTTCTGACTAATGACCACTTGTCAATTGTTGCCATTTAGACACTATATCTCAAGAAGAGCTTGCAGGTTGCCCTCTAGCGACATATTCAAGTTTCCCTGGAGGTAGTTCCCCGTCTTACAAGTACATCTGCTTTAGAGTTCACTGCTATGATCCTGTGGACGGTCCCCAAATGAGGTAAATATTGATCTGTTCAGAGACATGTGACAGTCGAGCCAAGTTTGCTAACTTCCCAAAGAAATGAGAGCATCTTCTAGGGAGAGCAGGGCACGGACGCAGAAGGTGTTCTATTGATTTCTCCTCGTTTTCGTCACCACATCTTCTGCAAAAGTCATTATGCAAGAACTTCAATCTCTCTGCATGCCGACCAGTAAAGCAGTGACCCGTCACGACAGCCAGATATCCGGTCTCGGTAATGACAGCAGGGCTTTGGTGCGTTTGCCGTTTAGGTAGGATAGTTCATAGTCTTACAAGTCCATCTGCTTTGGAGTTCACTGGTATGTTCCTGTGGACTAAAATGAGGGCATCTTCTAGGCAGAGCGGAGCACGGACAGAAGGTGTTCTGTTGAATTCTCCTCGTTTTCGTCACCACATCTTCTGCTAAATTTATTACGCAAGACATTTAGTCTCTATGAGTGCCGTCAAATAAGACAGACACAATAAGTAAAACTTCCGGTCTCGATAACGAAAGCATGGCGTTGATGCGTTTAAAGTTTTTTAAAGTTATTTGTTTCCATAAGGGCACTATCTGTCTATAGAAAAGATTGCGACCTGCTAGAGCATGTAATCTATTTCCTATTCTTAAAAGATAATTTACTTGGTAGTTCACTGATATGTCCCAATGGTCCGGAAACCAAATTAAGTGAATTGAATTGATCTATTCAGTCATCTCCTTGATATCTGACTGTCGGGGGGTTTCTTGAATTCCGGAAGACAGTTTCTAGGGACTTTATTGTAGTCTGACTATCAGAAAAAATATTGATACATCTTACCCATTCCTAGCAAGGATTTCTGCCTGGTAAAAACGACAGTGATCACACAGTCGTTTTGCAATGGATAGCTCTACATCCTTAGAAATAACCCACTTGGTAGTTAAGTTTGGTCTGTATAGAAATCACAACTCTCCTATGTCCAGGGATAGAGACAAGAGATAAGATACATATTTTCTAATAACAATATTTCCTCACCAGAGTAAAAGTTCCTTAAATCTAATAGCAGTAGCTACAGCATAATGCCTTGTCACAATGTCTAGTGGCATTAAAAGTAGAATAACATTTACCACGGCAATCGGTGTCGCGTTTAACGCACTAACCATTCGCTGAAATTTGTTTAGTATCACGCAGAAGATAGATTCCTGTAGAGCCGTTCAGCTTATTATCGACCCAACTACTACCGTATACAAACAATAAACTATAGGCAGTCTCCAGCATTTTCCGTTCCATTTACAGATATATAGCGCCACCACTGTCGGTTTAGCTCTTTCCAGAATGTTGTGTTTGAAATTTGTGGGTTTCGTAAAATACTTAAGTATTTTGCGCTTTCAGAAAAGGGCACTTCAATGCCACCACCGCTACCGCTGAAAATAAATAGTTCTGTCAGAAGCTCATTTTGCGGTGATATGATGAATCTGTTATGTGTCATTGCATATGCACGCGATTTTGATATATTTGCCCTTGCTATTGGTTGGACAGTAGCCTATGATCAATGACCTTAATCCTAAGACATCGATCGATTAATCTCTTCAAGGTTTTAAAGATAAATTGTGATAGACTAATCCGTTGGAAATCCATGGGTCCTAACTATCGAACGGATTTCTCGCTTTTGGAATGAAGTTAACCTTAGGTTAGGTTAGGTTGAGAAGAGGAGGCGGTGAAATTCCGCCTCATGTCCTTGGACATACACATAAGCCAGTATTCGGCCTGTTGTGCGCTCTAATTGTTAATAAATGGTCCTTGGAAAGTTATTTTAGGAACTCGGTACTATCGACATAGTCCTCAATCTTTTTCCAGTCTACGCCCCTAAGTTGGGTTAAGTCTGGTATAGTATCATTTCCTAAGAAGCGGGATCTATTGTTAGCGAACGCTGGGCACTGGCAGAGGAAATGCTCCAACGTTTCGTCATCCTCCCCGCATGTGCTTGGAAGCACGTGTGTCCTGTAAGGACACCCATGATCTTACTGGTTTCTACCTAGCTCAATCTCAGCAAGGTCTTGGTCTTGTCCTCGTTTGGGTCACCCCACAAGACTTTCGTTGTCTTCCCAACGTTTTCACTATTCTCTAGGGCTGTTGTTTTCAAGTCTCTGGCTCTAGATGCCAAGGTATTTGCTTTCTCGTAACCCCTTACTCCGCAATGACCAGGCACCCATATGATACATATAGTGCCGTGTTCGGAGTAGGCGTTAATCGCCATTTTACAATCTAAAACTGTCCTCGACTTCACCGTCCTAGACGTTATTATCCTGATAGCCATTTGTCTATCTGTGAATATATTCACATTTGTTGGTCTCGTGTTAGCGCCAAGCCAGCTCACACATTCTGTAATTGCTCGGACTACCGCCTGCAGGACTGTGTTATGGTCAGGCAGACTGAATAGGAGTTCAGTTTCCGGTTCCTCTATATAAATCCCTAGCCCCGTTCTCTCCCCTAGTTTCGATCCATCTGTATAACAGCAAATACCAGATGTTGTCTGCGCTACGGTTCCATCAATCCAAGATTGTCTGTCTAGTATCATGGTCTCACACTCAACAACTATTGATTTTTCAGGTATTCTGTCGGATACTGATGATATGTCAGTTAAATCCACCGTCACTACATCAGCTATTTTTTGATGATATGACTTGTGATCGGGTCGCCGTGTTAACCTTAGTTTTTCCCCATTTTGATGGTATATACTTAGAGCTCTTTTATATTTCCTAAAGGATCTTCAAATAGGAGGTTTCATTTTGATATTTAAAAAACTAATATTTTTTTAAGGGAAATATCATCGTATGTTTATTTCTTTGTAAAGAGAAGGGTGTGGCAATAATGGAAAACAATATCTGTCAAATGGCCGCCACGGCTTCGATTGCAGGGCCATATTCTTTTCGTGAAATTTTCCATCACCACTAATCACATTTGCTGTTGTATGACCTTAATTACTACACGATTTCCATTTTTAATATCTTGAATAGATTGTGGGCCATTGACCTTATCTTACCTTATATTTCACGTAGCCCCAAAGAAAAAATTTCCGTCTTTTTGAGATGAAAATAAACGTCGTTTACAATATCTTTCAATTCTGGCCATACAAAATCATTAATTATTGTTCGGTAGCGCAATCCATTCACCGTATCAGTTGTACCACCCTCATTTCCGAAAAAGCAAGGTCCATTAAAACCGCCAGACCAAAGGCCGCACGAGACAGTCACTGATTGAGGATGGAGTAGCTTTTTAACAGCCTCCGAGGTGAAAATGGGCTTCATCACTCAAGATGATTTTTCGATGAAATTCCAGATCATTTTGAATATGATCCTGGAAACGTAGCCGTAGCGGACATTTGACTGATTTTATTTTCGATTATTAGTGGCATACCCACCTCTTTACAATGAAATAAATATTCGATGAATAAACCTCCCGTAAAAAATACACTTTTTTAATATCAAAATAAAACCTCTCATTGGAAGGCCCTTTATAATACCGGGTACTCAATAATTTCCATCACTAAATCTACAATATTTATGTACATTCGTATATTCCCTGTTCGTAAATATGTTTCGCCATTTTACAAGTTGCATATATCATCTCGCCGTAGAGTTGTGTGTAGTGTAGAGCAATTTTTCGGAGGAAAAAAACTTGAACCGAACTACTATTCATTATTCACATTCCGACCACTACGTGATTTCATGGGTGTGGAGGAGAGCGTGCGCAATACACGCGATGTCCCTTCCGTTTGGAAGTTCCGTTTTTTATTTCGCTTTTCTTATTTAAATGTTTCGAAGTTTTTTTGTTTTGTTTTTGGAGTATGAGGAAACGGAAAGTACGGACACGATTTTGTTCGCCATACGTACAACCATAAAATACTCAGCGTATTCGTTCGTATACGAATTTATCTAGGAGTATATACATACTAGGAGTATATACATACATTGGTGAATATGTAGTGGGTTATGTGGCAAATTGTTCAAGGGAAAAAGTTTTAATTGCTACTGGTCAAAAAGTTTTAATGGGCCTTCTCTCAGTTGTATATGTATGTATACTTACCCCATAGTCCTTCTCAATTCTACTCGTATATGTCGCTCTATGCGAGTGTGTGTGTATGTATACGTTTGTAATTTACTAATTGTAATAAAATCCTATGGCCAATGGGAAGTTAGAACACCTTGTGTTTTGCTGTCCCCTGGTTTTTATTCTTCGGGTCATAGTAAATGGTCGGTGGTCGATGGACTGTTCCTTAGTCAGCTACAAATACGAGTGTCTATTAGATGGTTCACCAATGTTTGTTAGAAAAAAAGTATTTTATTGCTGGAGTTCTTGAGTTTCCACAATCCACTTGCAACGGGAAAAGAAATGGAGGTAGAATAAATATAATAAGAAATAAGTAAAAGCGGCTTAATATCAGCCAGACCGAATCTAATATAACCTTCACCATGGATCACATTGGAAGAAAATTTGATATTGATATCAAGGAAGATTTTTTTCTACTTATATATAATTCCACTTATATAGAAAAATTAGCTTCCATACAAAGCTTCCAGACGTACCTGCAACTATAAGAAGTATATGTACAAAATTTAAGCCATCTAGCTCATATAAAGGGGTTTCCAACAAGAGGTGTTATTTTGGTATTCAAAGAAAAATGTCATTTTTTGAGATAAATGATCGGAAATTTATTTGATAATAAAGAGGAAGGTATGCCGTTAATAATGAAAAACAACATCAGCCAAATGGCCACCACGACCACGCTTACAGGACCATATCCTTTCCATGAAATTTTCCATAACCAAATCGCAAAGTGGCTGCCCTATATCCTCGATAGCCTCACGAATTCTACCTTTGAGGTCTTGAATCGACGCTGGGCTGTTGGCGTAGACCTTATCTTTCACGTGGCCCCAAAGGAAGAAGTCGCAAGGTGTTAAATCACAAGATCTCGGTGGCCAATTGTGATCACCTCTTCGAGAGATAACATATCAATACCATCCAACTCCAACCATAAAAAATCATCTCTCGATAGCGCAATCCACTCACCGTAACTGTTGATCCAACCACATTTTCGACAAGGTAAGGTCCAATGACCCCGCCGGACCATAAACCGCACCAAACAGTCACACGTTGAGGATGGAGAGGCTTCTCAACAATAACTTTTGGGTTTTCCGAGCCCCAGATGCGACAATTTTGCTTGTTGACGTAGGCACCGAGGTGGAAATAGGCCTCATCAGTCAAGATGATTTTTCGATGGAATTCCGGATCATTTCCATGCATTTCAAGGACCCAATCAGCAAAGACACGACTTTGTTGATGATCGGCCGGCTTGAGTTCTTGTGTTAACTAAACTTTATAATCCTTAAGACCCAAATCTTTATGCAAGATACGGTGTAATGACGTTTGTGGAATGTCCAATTCAAAAGAACGACAAGGAATGGACAAACCTGAGTTTTCTTAAACTTTTTTTGGCTACAGCAGCAATATTCTCAATTGTTCTTAAGCGACGTGCACGGGTTTTATTCTTCACATTACTAACTTGACCCAACAGCTCGAATTTTTCCATTAATTTCTGTATTGCGGTCCGACAAGGTTCTTCACGACGACCCAAAAATGCTTTAGTTTTGCGAACTGTGACTGCAAGATTTTCACCATTTTTATTCCCTCACCTTAGAGAGGAGGATATATATAATTTGCTACGAGCCAAAAGTGTAACACATCGAACGAGTAACCTAAGACCCCAAGGTTAGGTCATTATACCCTCACTTTAGTGTGACGAGGGTATATATCATTTGCTACGGAAAAAAGTGTAACACATCGAAGGAGTGACCTAAGACCCCAAGTATGTTCGGCGGAAATCCGTTTTGGGTCATTTTAAGTCGAATGAGCAATGTCCGTCCGTCTGTCTGTCTGTCTGTCTGCTGGCTGGTGCGCACGATAACTCTCGAAAGGAGTAACCGATTGACTTCAAATTTCGTATGTGGTAATATTTTTTTCTATCTCCGGCTAAGTTCGAAGATGGGCCATATTGGTCCACTCCTTCTGGTACCTCCCCCACAAAGGGTTAAAATGTTGTGAAGTATTGATTCTTTAATAACTTATATTATACGTATCCGAATCTTCTGAAATTCCACACATAGTATTAGTTTGTTAGTCGCTATCAACTCGAGGAAAATGGGCGAAATTGCCACGCCCGTTTTGGTATCTCCCACACAAATGCAACATTTTGCACTGAAAGTTAAAAGCTTATAACATTAATACCAGTGTTTAGAAATACTTGAAATTTTGTACAGTGTAATGCTTTAATAGTGCCTACAGTCCAGTGAAAAATGGACGTTATTGCCGCTCCCCTTTTGGTACCTCCCACACAAATGCACCATTTTGCACCAAATGTTAACAGCTTATAACATTAATACCAGTGTATAAAAATACTTGAAATTTTGTACAGCGTAATGTTTTTATAGTGCCTACAGTCCATTGAAAAATGGACGTTATTGTCACGCCCCTTTTGTTACCTCTCCCACAAAGGCACCATTTTGCACCAAAAGTTAACAGTTTATAACATTAATATCAGTGTATACAATTACTTGAAATTTTGTAGTGTAATGCTTTTATAATGCCTATAGTCCAGTGAAAAATGGGCGTTATCACCACGCCCCTTTTTGTACCTCCCACACAAAATGGCCAAATTATACCACAATTTAATATCTCAACGTTAATATACCAGTCCATATAAACGGTTACAATTCGGCACAGTGCAATGTATTTAAAGTATCTACTGTTCAGCGAAATATAGGTGTATTTCTTAAACCCCTTCTGGTACCTCCCACAAAAATTGACAGAATAATTTGTGTAATATTCAATATTACATTACTCACAAAGTGAGGATATACCTTAGTCGGTTTACCCGACTGAAACTTTCTTACTTGTTTTAAGTCATTTGAGCAATGCCCGTCCGTCCGTCTGTCTGTCTGTCTGCTGGCTGGTGCGCACGATAACTCTCGAAAGGTGTAACCGATTGACTTCAAATTTGGTATGCGGTAATATTTTTCTCTATCTCCGGCTAAGTTCGAAGATGGGCCATATTGGTCCACTCCTGTTAGTAGCTCCCCCACAAAGGGTTAACTTTTAGTGAAAATTGATTCTTTAATACCTTCTATACTACTTACTAGAATCTTCTGAAATTTCACACATAGTATTAGTTTGTTAGTCGCTAACATGTCAAGAAAAACGGGCGCAGTGGCCACTCCCTTTTTGGTACCTCCCACACAAGTGGATCATTTTGCACCAAAATGTAACTGCTTGTGGCTTTAATATCAGTTCATACAAATACTTGAAATTTTGTACAGTGTAATGCTTTTATAGTACCTAGAGTACTGTAATATCTTATAGATAAAGCTCAAATATGTATTTCGTATCTTAAGTTAGATGTAATTTATGATTGGATTAATAAATATTTGAAATTTAAAAAATTGAATAGTACCTAGATTCCAGAGAAAAGTGACCGTTATTGGCACGCCCATTTTGGTACCTCCCACACAAATGGACCATTTTCTACCAAAAGTAAACAGCTTTTAACTTTAATACCAGTACATACTTTACAGTTATTAAATGCAACTTAAATTGATAATAATTTTATAACAGCAAAAAAATAAATAAAGTTACGTGCTGGAAAGTCAAGGTGAGGGGATTCATAAGTCGGTTTACCCGACTGAACTTTTTTACTTGTTGCAGTGAATTCTAATAATTTCAATGCGTTGTTGAATCGTGTATCGTTCCATTTTTAGTAATGGCGTAGTTTCTACTTGTCAAATGTCAAAGAATAAAAGCTTCAAAAGTGACAGCTACCGAAATATCGGGTGATTCAAAATAACACCTCTTGTTGGAAAACCCTGTATTACACCGGTCAACAAAAACAAACTTTTTTTCTGGGTTTTAGTTTTAATGCATAGATTCTGATGCTAGACATCAAAAAACCCCGAAATATCAATTCTTAACTTTTAAAGTTTGTTTTTGTAAATTTTACGCCGATAGGAAAGTTTTGAAGTTAAAAACCAACTAAATTAGCTACAACTTTTTAAATTATGCATCGATTTTCTTCGGAATGGCGTCAATTAATTAATGACCGATCTGACTTTACGGTAAGATCATAAAAATTTAACAATTGTGAATTTTTAGACAGTTTTATGGGGCTTTTATTTGAAAATTGTTAAAATGTTCTCAAAAAGTATGATTTTTTTGCGGTGTTTTGTAAGATATCAGTGAAACCGCTGAATGGATGGAAAATGGTGTTGTAAGAAGTTTAATTTTAAATACTTTAAAACTTTCCTAATATATTTCGGATAAATGGTTCGCGAGTTATACCAAAATATGTGGTTCAACCAATTTATTCGAAGAAACAACGCTTTAGACAAAGAAAAAAATAGATTGAACCACATATTATGGCATAACTAGAGAACCATTTCTCCGAATTGGTTAAGGAATGTTTTAAAAAATGCAATTCGACGATATCTTACAAAATATTGGGAAAAAAATTAAATTTTTTGAGAAAATTTTAATATGCTTTAAACAAAAGACTCATTAAAACATCTAAAAACGCACAATAGTTATATTTTTATGATTTCATCGTAAAGTCTGATCGATCATGCAGAAAATTAAACCACTTCGAAGAAAATCGATGTATAATTTTAAAAGTTGTAGCGAAGAAACCAGTCACTTCTCTTGAAATTCGAAAATTTGCTCTTATTTCTACAAAATCAAAATTTGACAAAAAAAAAACTTTCCATTTATTAGTAACAAAAAAGAAACCAAAATTTTACATTTTGAAGTCAGACCCAAAAATCGTGTTGACCAGTGTTATAGCTTGTAGCGCGATTACTACAGAAGGACATGGCTAAGGCGTCTGAGAATTTTACGACTATTAGAAATATATATGTATATATGTACATAATGGGGTCTCTGAATAATATTTACAAGGTTAGGGTAGCAGCCGGAGTCACCAGCTCCAATTAAGGTCCCTGGTGCTACCACGGGCCCAGTTGCCTCTCATCGCAGCCAACCTGTTTATAACATAAAGTTATCAATAATACTAATATGGGTACCGCATAGATCTACCAGACTTCCTAGAAAGGCCGATCGCAGTGTATCCAGATGTATTTTACCCATGCAGGACAGTAACAAAGCAAGTGCTCAATGCTCTCCTATTCCTCCTCATCTCCACAGCATCTGTAGAAGTCATTGGACTCACCTACAGGCGTAGATTTCAGTGCATATCTCATTGGACTGTCTCTTGCCTAAGCAAAAGCTTCATTGTGGACAGTGTCGCACCATATGTACATTCTTCGAGAATTTGTCATGTCGTCTCTTTCCTAGCAAGTTCATACGTTTTGAAGTTCCCCGGGATATCCCTATGCCCAGAGATCTTCGGTATTCGACGGCCGTTTGTGAATGTAGGGAGGTAGCCTACAGACAGTTGGCGTCTTATCATATTGTCATAGTTTTCGGCTGACCAATTTCGAACTTTCAGGAAAACTCAAAGAGTCACCTGGATTATTCTTGTAAAAGCCCTATTATTCCCAATTGGAGCAAATAAAGGGTCTTCTCTTAAATATTGGCACCAAAGTCATATCTTATCACTGAAAAAGGTACATAGGTACTACTGACGATAGGTTAGGTAAAGAGTACTAACCTATATGGCAGAATCGTTTTTTCCATCGCCATGTTTCCTAGAGATTTCACTGCATGCCTAGCACAGACAAATGCCCCCAAAAATTGGCAGGAATCAATGATGGTCTTTATAGACAAGCCTGGCAAGGGGCGTTATGCGACCACAAAGGCTTATGGACCAATAAGTATAACTTCGCATGAAAGACAAAAATGTAATACTGGTCTGTCTATCAGTGAGAGATAGGTATGCATGGAAAGGCCGCATTCCGGATAGTATGAGATTTGGCGACTTCTACACTGATGGCTCCAAACTTAATGGTAGAGTTGGACTTTGGCTCTGCTTAAAATACCTACGGCTATGTACAGATCGTAGGATGCCTGATCACCGCAGAATGGCTGAGAGGTAACGTTCTGATGAAGGTTGGAATAAATTTATTATCAGATGGCCACACTGTTATTAAATTCATGGATTCTGTATTCCAAAATTAAATAACAGCCCTCAACTGCCGCAGATCTTTTAACGAACTGCGTATGCGGGCCACAGGGAACTGGAATACGTGGGTATGACTCAAGGAATCTCCAAGCTCTTAAATGTACACACACCAACGACCTGCTGTCGTTATTGAGATCGGACAACTCAATTATTTTGTCCGTCAAGAAGGGTTGCTGTCTTTTTGTGCGGCACTCAGAGAGATTTAGTAGTGAGAAATTACTTTTTCAGGAACTTAGGTGACGATGAGGAGGAAACGTTGTGCTAGGCTCACATTTCATTGGCGCATACTTGCCCGATATTTAGCATCTGCCAAACCTTTTTTCAAAGCAATCGGGAGGGACTAGGATAGGAATGCATTGAAAGTCCGCATTCCGGATGGTATAAGATGTATGCACTCGGGGTCAACTTGAAATACCAACGCCAATTGATAGCTCGTAGGTAGCCTGATCACCGTAGTATTTACAAGGCTTAAATGTTGACTATTAGGGAGGTAACAGAGTAGCTAAGATGTACCGTTATGATCAAGGTTAAAGTAAATACAGGGTTGCCCATATTCGACGGACCCATCTGGCAACGCCATAACTTTTGACAGAGATGTCAGATCGCTTAATGACATACCGCGTTTGAAGCGTCAGTCAAAGCAGATTTTTACCATGGAACAATACACGCCACGCGAGCGCTCTGAAATAGTTGTAATTTACATTCAACAGAAGAAGTCAATTGTGAAAACTCAACGTGCTTTTAAAATATTAAAAAATGTGAGAAGTGCGCCTTCTAAGAACACCATTAAGCGTTTATACGAAAAATTTTCGACTGGTGAGGCTCTTTCTAATCCGAAGAGGCCAAATAAAAGTCGACCAAGGCGAGAATATCGCTGCCGTACGAGCCAGTGTTGAGAGGTCCCCAAGAACATCCCAAAAACGCCGTTCTCAGCAGTTGGGCATGGCTCGGTCAACTTTACAACGGATTATTCGCGTTGATTTGCATTTGTTCCCGTACAAAATTCAATTGACGCAAAGATTGTTGCCTGCGGACAAGCCTCGTCGATTGGATTGGGCCCAACGAGTCATCGAAATGGCCGATGATGACGAGCAATTTTGGAACAAAATTATCATGTCCGATGAAGCCCATTTCACATTGAATGGGACCGTAAATAAGCAAAATTGCCGTATTTACGCCACTGAAAATCCTCAGGAGATTCAAGAATTGCCTCTTCATGACGAAAAAGTCACAGTTTGGTGCGGCGTTAGTGCGAAAACGGTCATTGGGCCGTTTTTCTTCCAAAACGAAAATGGCCATGCTGTTACCATCAACCAGGAGCGTTATCGCGACATGATGACCAATTTTGTGATGCCAATTATTCGTCGAAAGCGTATGAGGCAGTTCTGGTTTCAACAAGACGGCGCTCCACCGCACACAAGTCGCATAACAATCGATTTTCTGAAGAATTTGTTTCCGGGCCGTTTGATGTCGAAAAGTGGTGATTTGGACTGGCCACCGCCTTCGCCCGATTTGACGCCGCCTGACTTCTTCTTGTGGGGATATTTGAAGTCAAAGGTTTACGTTAACAAGCCAAGGACCGTAGAAGAGCTCAAGGACAACATTCGTGAAGAAATAGCCGCTATTCCGGCCGAAATGTTGGCGAAAACGATGGAAAATGCTGCAAAAAGGGCACAATACGCCATCAACGCCAGAGGCGGCCATTTGAGAGATATCATATTCAAAAATTGATGTAAACAAATCTACTTGGAACAAATTAAATGATTAAGATTGTCAACCGCCAAATTTTTATTTTTTTCTTTGATTTTTTTTAAAAAAACATGGGTCCGTCGAATATGGGCAACCTTGTATATTATCAGATAGCCAGGCTTGTCATTAAATACATGGATTTTGTATTCATGCATTCAAGAACAGCCCTCAACTTCCGCAGAACTCTCAACGAGATGGATGAGCAGTTCACAATAAAGGGTTTTCCAACAAGAGGTGTTATTTTGGTATTCAAAGAAAAATACCATTTTTGGAGATAAATGATCGGATGCTTATTTCATAATAAAGAGGAAGGTATGCGCTTAATAATGAAAAACGACATCAGCCAAATGGCCACCACGACCACGCTTACAGGACCATATCATTTTCATGAAATTTTCCATAACCAAATCGCAAAGTGGCTGCCCTATGCCCTCGATAGCATCACGAATTCTATCTTTGAGGTCTTGAATCGACGCTGTGCTGTTGGCGTAGACCTTATCTTTCACGTGGCCTCTAAGGAAGAAGTCGCAAGGTGTTAAGTCACAAGATCTCGGTGGCCAATTGTGATCCCCTCTCCGAGTGATAACACGGTCCGGAAACTTTTCCCGTAACAGAGCATTGGTTTCGTTGCTTGTGTGGCACGTAGCGCCGTCTTGTTGAAAGTAAACGTTGTCCAGATCAATACCATCCAACTCCGACCATAAAAAAATCATTAATCATCTCTCGATAGCGCAATCCATTCACCGTAACTGTTGATCCAAACTCATTTTCGAAAAAGTAAGGTCCAATGACCTCGTCGGACCATAAATCGCACCAAACAATCACACGTTGAAGATGGAGAGGCTTCTCAACAATAACTCTTGGGTTTTCCGAGCCTCAGATGCGACAATTTTACTTAGCCACCGAGGTTGAAATGGACCTCATCAGTCAAGATGATTTTGTATCGTTCGTATCGTTTTGTATCGTTCGATGATCGTGTATCGTTCCATTTTTAGTAATAGCATAGTTTCTACTTGTCAAATGTCAAAGAATAAAAGCTTCAAAAGTGACAGCTCCCGAAATACCGGGTGATTCAAAATAACACCTCTTGTTGGAAAAACCTGTATGTGTGCCTGGCCACGGGGAACATTTTTCAAGGAAGTGGAATATGTGGGCGTGCCTCTAGCCATCTACCAGCTCTTCATGAGAGATAGTGCCCTTATGGCAACAAATGGCAGGTGGACACTAGCCAGGAATGTAAGTTGATGTGGCGCTGCCTTAAATTCAAACACACCAACGACCTGGAAGTCTATTGGCGACTTCGTTTCTAGAAAATATGTTGCCCGGTTGAAGCCCAAACAAATTTGGACTTAATGACATTGCGTTTAGGCGATATGGTATTGCAATAAAGTACTGCAATAATACCCTTCATCATGTAGCGGTGACACATACTGATTTGTCTCACCGTTTGTAACGCACTTCCTAATATTTGCGTAGTTGTAGTCACCGGTGACTGTTTTGGAAAAAAAACTGCCGTCTCAAAAATAGAAGAGCAATAGTAATAAGTATTTGAAACGCATTCTTTGAGAGTGTTTCATGTGGATAGTAAATGTTCTGTGTGTCTTTAGGAAAACCTTTCCGGCATGTCCAAAGACGGCTATGCGGACCAAAGTGTTTTTGACCGGCCGGCCTTCGGCCGGGTTTAACAATTTTCTCCTCTAAGGTATGTCAATAGACGGCTACGCGGACCAAACAGGCTGGGCGTGGACGGCCTTCGGCCGGTGTTAAAGGTTTTCTCCTCTGGAGTATGCCCAAAGGCGCCTATGCGAACTAAAGTGTCTTTTCAAAGAAACCTTGATCAGTTTTTGAACATACGCCAGAGAATAAAATATTTAACTACGACCCAAGGCCGCCGCAGATCTCCTTGGTCCGCGTAGCCGTCTATTGGACTTCCGACAATTATTATAAAATAAAACAACAATTCTCATGATACATTTTACTTTGGCTAGCGTAATGGATATTCGAGAATAAATTGTTTGTATACTTTGGGCTTTATGAGATAACATTTTTGTATTGCCCAAAAAACCAAATTTTTCTTCAACAATAGGTTAGGTTTGGTTGAAGAGAAGAGACGTTTAATCGTCTCATGTCCAGGGACATACACTTAAGCCAGTGGTTCGGCTTGTGGTGCGCTCCTTATTTATGATCTTTTTATACCTCATGAGTTACAAAAAATCGGTACTAGACACGAATTTTCTCAGTATCTTCCAGTCATATCCTCTGAGATGGGTCAAGTCTGGTAATATGTTGGACCCGAAATATTGGGATCTTGCAGAAGAAAATGTTCCATCGTATCAATGTTTTCCCTGCCCTGTATTCGTCGTTTTCTGCTGGACCAATGCGATGAAGATGTGCTTTAAGCTTGAGTGTCCCGTTAGAACACTCATCTTCTTACTAATCTCGATCTTGTTTAGTTTCAGAAAACTTCTTGTATTCTTTTCATTTGGGTCCCCCACAGTATCTTTGCAGTTGCTCCTACTGTTGCGCTATTCCACACAGTTTTTGAGCCATCACTGCCCAGTGCTTCAACTCATCCTTCGTGGCTTCGAAAGATTTCCAATTTTCCAAGTTCATTACTCTGCCCTTTGAAGCCAAGCTGTTTGCACGTTCATTTCCAATCACTCCGTTGTGTCCTGGTACCCAGCAAATGCGCAATTGACCATCATGGGCTGAGTAATCATTTATCGTTATTTTACAGTCTAACACAGTTCTGGATTTGACTCTTTCCGATGTTATTGCTTTAATCGCCATTCTACAATAACTAACATTGATTTTTTTATTGGGCGATATGACACACATGGTTTTGGGCGATATGACTCTACGCCGGCTCACATTTCTTTAGTGTGCGGGCATTATTGGCCGATGTTTAGCATCCGCCAAGCCTTGGGCTTTTAAAAGCAGTAACTCAACGTCCCTTTGGTATTGCAAGTATAGTACATACATATAAGTGAGCCTGAAATACAGGCTAACACATTAACCTAATCTAACTAACATGTTTCAATAATAGTGTTGTTATTTCGGAAGAGATCTGCAATTTAAATCCGGTTATTTAATCATTTTTAAACATTCATATTCCACTTCCAGTGATCGGTTTCCCTACTACAAATCGAATGATGATCGTTGGAAGAACTCCGTAAGGCACAATCTCTCCATAAACCCCCATTTTCGCAAAGGACATAAAGCACCGCAAGGTGCTGGTCATCTATGGACCATATCTAGTGGAGATTCGGCGGAGAATGTGCTAGCCTGGGAACATGTAAGTTTCATTAAACACTTGGTAAATCTCAAAAACAAAATTAACTAATCTCATCTCGCTCGTTTAATTGCAGAAAAAACAACGTTTGGATTTATTTTTCAAAATGGAATCAATGAATCGTGAACGTTTGGCTCAGCATCAGCAACAACTCCAACAGCAATCAACCGCCAATGCCAGACAACAACAGCATCAGCAGCATAGCAGACACAGCGGATGTCAGCAAGATCAACAATGTCTATACGATGAGGCGGCAGTGGCCGCGGCGGCCATACAGCAAGAAATGTTGCAACAACAGCAGCAGCAAGTACACACCAATGCCAAGGAAGTCAACCTGCAGCAACGAAACCATGACGCTGTCCATCATCCTCAAACTTTACATGATCTTCCCTACAATGAACTCTTGACCGAAGAAGAGCTACGAAAAACCGCCGGCCAAATATTGAATGGAATCCATCGTGAAGTCGAAGTGCAATCGGTGAATCATCAATCAATAATCGGTACATATCAGGATGTCCTAATGGATAATGGTGAGTTTGATTTTAATAAAATAAAATGCAATAAACTTTTACTCATTTTGTTTCACCCTTACGCCCTAGAAGATTATCTAAATCCTATACATAAAGATGTCGCTGTCAATGAGAGTGGTTTACGTCACATTACTACTTCCACGATCTCTCCCTCAACGCAAAGCCAGTGTCATTCTACAACAACACCTTACTATGTCACCGAAATCGATCCCATGGAATTGGGTATACAAATGTCATCTCATCCGAATCCTCTAGTACACAGTCATTCCCAGGGCAATCATCATCATCACCACCACCATCATCATCATCACGGAGGCCATGATCACAATAACAGTCTCAATGGCGATGAAACTGATGTCGTTTTATTTAATGATGAATTCAATTTAAATTATTTCACCTATAATCCGGCTACCGATATGACCGTTGCTTGACCCAAAGATCAGCAGCAGCCGCACATGCAACCTCTCATTACTGTAGTTATACCAACTTCTCGACGTCCTGCCCCGGTTGTCTCCGGCAGTAGAAGTAGTAATTAGAAATATCACTAAAGAAAACCTGACATAACCTCTTTAGCTATCCTAGTCAAGAACCAAAAATTATCCTGTCTGCATTTTAATGTACCAAACAGTTTATGATTTGTTCCAAAATGAATGCAGACTTGAAAAATACGACTTAAATTAAGTAATCTTAAGCTGTATAAAAGAAAGTGTCTAACTTACAACATGTGTCCATCTTACAAAGACAATTTAAGGTTTAGACAACCCAAGGTCCTTTGCAGACGTACATTCGCATCTGCAAACTCTAGATGGCTACCTAATAATCTGATCTAATTTCTAAATGGCCTGTGCTTGCAGACGTTCTACACACAGTCTGGCAAATTTTTCAATAAGAGTAAGTACACCAACGAAGCAGCATGCAGTCTACACAGTAAATCTGCCAGGGTACGGTACGATTAAAATATGAGCAAAATTATAAAATTTAGTAATTTACTCCAACTTTTAATTTTAAACTCATCACCACTAGAACCTACCCAATTTTAAAACCTACCATAATTTAAAAAGCCCAAAAGTTTGTGGATCATATGTTAGTTTAGGTAAGGGTGACGGCCGGAATTACCAGCTCGCATCTACCGATTAAGGTCATTAGAACCCAGTTCCCCTCATAGATACCAACCTCTTTGATTCACAAAGTCATCAATAATAAAAAAAATCGGTACTGGGTAGATCTGTCATACTTCCTAGAAAGGCCGACCCCTAGTGTATCCAGACGTCGTTTACTCAATGCAGGACAGTAACAAAGAAGGTGCTCCATGCTCTCCACTTCCTCCTCATCTCCACTGCTTCTGCAGAAGTCATTGGATTTAATTCCCAACCTCCTGGCGTGTTAGCCGATCAAGAAATGTCCCGCTAGAACAGACACAGAACAACACCATAGACAGTATTTCCCCCCCTGGTGCGAGGAGGTATGTTGACCTTCTTACGTTGTATTTTGACCAGATTTGTATAACTACACCACTGGTGTTGATCTATGTCAAAATCTCATTCCTAAGCCTAAGAAGTTTGTATGTTTGTAATGGAGAATTTGTAATGTCGTCCCTTTCCCAGCAAGTTCATCGGCTTCACAGTTCCCCGGGATATCCATATATCCGGGTCCCATATGAGTTATACATAAAACTGCTCAGCCATCTCGTTAAAAGATCTGCGACAGTCGAGGGCTGGCAGCCTGGCTTTCGGAATAAATGACGACGCCAGTGTTGGTCACTATGTTGCGACTCAGCCATTTGGCGACTTCCCTTATTGCCATTATTTCGGCTTGATAGACACTGCAAGTATCTGGTAGTCTATGAGCTATATTAAGATTAAGTTCTTTACAGTGCAAACCGAAGCCAACCTTCTCATCAAACTTCGAATCATAGAAGTGGTGATAGTTTTTATTTCCTTTAATTCTACCGAGCCATTCATCTCTGCCAGGTATGCTAGTGGCAAAGTTCCACTCGGTGGCTTAGCATTGCGATACTGTGTGATATCCTGATGTGTCCATAGTTCTTGTACCTCCACATTGATAGATATTTTACTCTTAATGCTGCTCTGGTTGCAACTTCTTTTGCCACAATATCAATCGACAGTAGATGGAGTAGGACTTGTAGAGACAGTTGCGTCCACCACACCACAATGCCGAACAGTAGTATTGGGCGAACTACTGCTATGTACTCGTATATCCAATGGACAATTTTAGGAGAGAGCCCAACGCGGCCCTTCAGCTTTCCTGCAGAAATATAACACGTTGACTTTCCTTACACGTTTAAGTACATTAAGTCTGAAGGAAAATTTCCGGTCTGGGATTGTACCTAGAAATGTTGTACTTTCAGAAAAAAAAATAATTTAGTTACATTTATCCGAGGAGGGTCCACATGTGTAACATTATACTTCCTTGTAAAAAAGAACCAATTCTATCTTGTTTGGGTTAACGTCCAAATCACTGCTTCTGGCCCATCTGGTCAATTCAAAATCAGAGCCACTCGTATAATGTCTCAGACACGTGTATAATGCAACGTCGTCCGCATATGCTACAACCTTGCAGCCACCACGTTTTAGATCTAACAGGATTCGTTGGAAGCATGTCCACATATTCCCGTTCTCATGGATCATAGAAGATAGTTCCTAGTCTTGCAAGCTTATCTGCAGTGTAGTTCTGTGGGATATCCCTGTGACCCGGCACCCACAAGAACCTTCAAGTAAGTAAGCAGTCTCAAAGTGGGATCGTCCCACGGTTAACGGATGATGATGCGAAAGCCTAAAAAAGATCGGCAAACTATAGGGCAGACTACTAATAGAATATACATAACTAGGATTAGTAAAAAAATATTAAAGTTACTGTGCTGGAAGATGACAGTGTCTGAAGACGACACTGCAGAGTTGGAGGACTTGCTGCGGGAAAAATGTATCAAGCTTGGACTCATGGTTGAAAAAACGACGATTATGTATCCAAATGTACTCACCACTGTACCACTTGTATGAATCGGGAAATTTTGAACAAAAACTAGTCGTATCATAAATTTTAATGCTGTATGTTTAATGCTTATATAACCTTATTCATGAAAGTTTATGGAAAGTTGAAAATACATTTTATCGTGGAAAATCAGTTCAATAAAACGTCGATAACCTTTTATGAATAAGTCCTTTAATGTTTAAGAATACATATTAACTTGAAATGTATTGTAAAATGTATTGAAAATTTTAATTTTTATTCTCTCTCACGACCACGTCTCTGTCTAGTCTTTTACAATAAGTATTTATTTTATCTATTAGTTTAATAATATTTAATATTTATTAAAATAAAAATCCAATATTTGTACACCAAAGATGTAACGATGAATTATATCGCAAGTAATTTATAAACACAAAATGTTTCTAATTTTAAATTTGCACTTTAGTTTTTCTCTTAAGTAGTTGTAATTCTTAAAATAAATATGAAAATTAATAAATAGCATAAACTACATAAATTTCTGAAGTATGAAGAAAATTATTTGCCTCAAAGATTATGTCTCGAATCCAAGCACCTCAGTTTACATTAAAATATGTATATCATTTCGAGCTCGTCCAAAGTGTTTGGCTTGTTAGCGTAGACAAAGGATTTAAATAGCCCCAGAGGAAACAATTGAGGGGTATCAGTTCATATGATCGCGACAGCCAATCGATGTACTTTCGTCGAAAAATGACGCAATCAGCTATTTTCCTTCACAACTGCTTGTATGACATGTAGCGTCTTCTTGTTGGAACTCCAGCTCGGGTGGTAGACTTCCTAGAAAGGCCGGCCCCAGTATATCCAGAAGTAGCGGACCAATAACAAAGCAGCTAGTCAATGATCTCCACAGCTTCTGCAGAAGTCATTGGACCTGATTTGTGCATCTTCCTACAGGAGTCGATTTCGGTCCATCTCTCATTGGACTGCCTCTTGCGTAAGGGGATCTACGAATCCTATGTTCCCATCTATTCCCAGGATGGGGACTGAACAGTGATCCCAGATTGGCCACCAGTCCTGGATTTTCTGGAGTCTAAATAGTAGTAGTATCTTCGGCTACGCAGTCTGATCAGAGCACTTAATCTGGTACCACGGGAGTCAGGAGAGCCCTCGGGACGCAGGTTCCGGCCTGATTATTGGTGAGGACCCTATTGGGTGGAACGTGGTGGCTGTGGTTAAAAACCAAAATCGCTGGGAGAGAACATTCTCGGATGTGGATTTGCAAACCGACCGGGTGACCCTTACCCCCAATTTCACAACCTCCGGTTAGAGCTAACTCACAGTTAAAAAATAAAAATTTCATAAAAAAATTCATTTTCATTTGACAGCTATAACTGTAGGTTAGCTCTAACTGTAGGAAAACCGGAGATTGTTGAATTAGCCGTTAGAATGGCAAGGAGTTTTAGATGGGCTCCGTTCCTAACCAAGGAGGAGTGCGAGTGTCCAGAAACACGGAATGTTTGGTACTCATGTACAATGTGCGTGTGGGCTTTGGTCGACGCATGTATTGTACACAGGTTTTTAGAGCACGGTGGGGGGGTTAAGCCTAACGGCAGGAACTCGCCTAAATCCCGAATACATACTGCGTTTTGCGTAAGTCAAAGCTTGAATGTGGGCAGCGTCGCAATTGAGCACTTTTCCTGCACGTTTATCGGCTTTTCAGTTCCCAGGGATATCCCTATGCCCAGGTACCCATATGAGATATATGTTGAGATCTGAATTTAGGAAGTGTCCTCCAAACAATTTAATGTCAGCTGTCGGAGTAAATGACATCGCCAGTGTTAGTCACTACAGTAACTCTGTTTTGGTAAGACATATTCAAAGCTGGTTGTCACACTTTGTGGAATCTGAGGGTCTATGAGTCGTATGTTATAGCACTGAGTAATTTTAGTTAGCTCTTGGATCCCTACGAGAAATGAGGTGTTAATTTACCCGAGTCTACTGAACCCAGTACTGGATAAATTTGGACATATCACTGATCTAGTCACTAGTCATTACCGTTTGGTTATCTACTCCGTAGTGGACGTCCAGTTGAGTTATTTACTCCTTAGTAATCAGTCAGTTGGTTTATCTACTCCTTAGTAGAGGACGAGTTGGGTTATATAGTCCTTAGGAGAGGACTAGTTGGTTTATCTGCGTAAGGCTGATGACAGCTTAGGTTTTAGGTTAGGTAGGAACATTGTTATGTGACCTCTTCGGTAGCTCAGTGGTGCATTAGACTTGGACCCCGAAGGTGCTGGGTTCAATTCCCAGCCATTGCACTGAGAATAAAATAAAACAAAAGAATAAAAACAGTAATACTCAAATAACACCCATTCCCTGAAATTAACGGACGAATGTTAATTAACAACCGCACAACATTGAGTAGATGAAACAACATAAGGTACCCGCGATAATCGGATATATGCCGGAACGAAGTCTGTAATAGAAATAGACTTAAGGATTATCAACTCAGCGTCTCCAAGCTGCTACAGTTTAGGTTATCTTCTGCTTAGTAGATATACACTCGGGTTATCTACTCCTCAGTAAAGGACTAGTTGGGACCAGTTTTGTAAGTTAAACGATTATATAGTAATTGGTTTCAAATGTTAAGTCACTATCTGACATTGAAGGGTTAGGTATCGTATTCATTCTTTTGCCCAGTATTTGGATGTCACAACTTGGGTGATTCACCACCTGGTTAATCTTTGTTTTCATATAAAAATGGACAATCTGCGGACCGATCCCTGTCCTCAATGGACCTATCACTCGTTTGGTATTGTACCGGTCCAACTTCCCATAGAGATACCATAAAGTCCACTGCTACCACATTCTTGGAAATAAGTACAGCTACAGGTTCTGTGGAACGAAATGTAGCAACAGGGTATTTCATGTTCTCTTTGGGCGCGAGACGTATATAATTCTGTAAGTCGTCTGCATGGGCACCCTTCCCTTAATTTTAGAATTTATTAAAGTTTTATAAAAACAAAATCTACCATATCCTTACTCTTGTACGTTGGTTTATTGCCTATATTAGTTTTTTTATTGTTAGTAGCTCTGAAATCGAACAGTACCTTAACATTTTTTATTTGTTATTGCTGTCCCATGGTCTTGATTTACATTAGCGTCGCAATTGAGTACCAGGCCCACCTTTCTCTTCCTTGCATACCCTACTAGATTTCGCACCCCTTTGCTCAGGTATTCCAATGTGAAATATACGTTCATACTTACGCTGAAGTCAGCGCAATTTTCCGTTTTCCATTTGCGACCGTAGTTACAAAAGCTGAAAATGTGCGGCAAAATTAGATTAAGTTAACATTTAACTTTCGTATATGTTTTTGTGAAATTCACCTCTCTAGAGACTGTTTAGGACTGTTCAACAGCTAACCTGAAGTCCCTTTCGAAGTAGCATACTTTCATTGGTTTTTATCGGTACCGTCATTTTGAACGGTCAGTGTCTACAGTGTAGTTTTCAACGATCGTACGGGCGCTGGGATCCACACTGTTAACGGTAACTGTTAACTGTAACGGTAGATCCAAGTAGCTTATAACCTCAAGTTTTGCTCCTGGCGACTGTTCGCTACGACATTGTGATCTCTAGATTTGACTTCGGATCCGACATTCCCAACGTGCCATTGGCTGACCTCTCGGACCTAGCAAAATCCTGCGTGTGACTCCTGATGAAACCATCGCTCCGTTCCCGAATGAAAACGTATCTCTCTGCGACCCATTATTCACAGATCATATTGCATGGCTTTCTGCTCGTTTGTTCAGTCGAACAGCTTCGTTCGTTCTAAACCAAACATTTCTAGACCTAAAGACTACTGCGGCAAACCCGAAAACAAATGAATAAACATCTGTACAAACCTTAGCGTTGCTCTGCTGCAACAACAACCGCTTCCCAAATACATTACAATGCAAACATCCAAAGATAAAAAAACGACTGTATATAGTTTTGGTACGAATATATGTTCCATTATATTAAATTTAAAATATTACATACTTTAAACTATATATTCCAAAAAAATCAAATGAAATAAAAATTGCTAATATTTTTTTTACCTCTGTTCTGACATCCGAATATTTTCTAATCCACATTTATTTGCGAATCCTTGTTTTCAAATCTCTAAAATCTCGATGATTTTAATCCTCAAATGTGGGCGGATTCAAAAATATTCGCATGTCGGAACATTGATATGTGTTTTGTTGATAATTATCTTGAATATGACGTCAATAGTTTTAAATAACATATTTTTAAAGAAATACATCATGTTTAGTTTTGGGGAGGGAGGGGTGATAGAGAAAACAAAGGATGTAAAGTCGTATCCGTAATAATTCAAAAAATCTTATTACAATCCTTACTACAACAATCCATATAATTAAGAATATACTTTAGTTATTGTTGTTCAGTGTTTATCATTATGTATATTGTTTAAAACCTAAATTCTAATCTTGTGTGGTGTCCTCCATCATTGTTAGATGCACTATGATGATGCAGGAAATGCGTCCTTTTTGCTCCTTTTATTTTGTAGTAGTACGAACGAAGCCAAGATAATGTGTTTCAGTGCTAAGTGATAACTTCGTCCTTATTATTAACAGCTACATACCCATCGCCACTCTAGTCTTCGCTTTCTTCGTAAGTGGGACTACTAGGTGAGTAAGCCGGACTAGTAGGCGAGTAACCATGTGATGGCGCCGTGGGCGAGTACATGGGCGAAGCCGGGGAATAGTTCCGTGTTGTTGGTGTGTACGTTGGTGACGTAGGGGAATATTTTGTGCTGCCAGGTGAATAGACAGACATATTATTGGGCGAATAACGTGGAGATGTGGCCGAATAACTGGATCCCGTGGGGCTGTACTGGTTGGCGGGTGAATGTTGTGGCGACGTGGGCGAATACAGCGGAGATGTCGGCGAATATTTGGGAGAAGCTGGCGAATATTGCGGAGATCCTTGGGTATATTGCGGTGATCCCGGTGAACCGTCATAGGACGGTGAGGGTGGTGAATATTTCGGCGATGTTGGCGAATATTTTACACCCGTCTGCGAATAGGTTGGTGAAGCCGGAGAGTAATGCGGAGAAGATGAATAGTTTGGAGATGACGGTGAGTATGATGGGGTTACCGGTGTATAGGTAGGGGACGAAGGTGAATACGAGGGTGAAGTTGGTGAATAACGGGGTGACGAAGGTGAGTACGAAGGACTTGAGGGCGAATAAGAGGGAGAAGTTGGTGAATACGATGGAGAATTCGGTGAATAATTTGAAGAAGTTGGCGAATAAGCACTCGTTGGAGAGTACATATTTGAACCACCGCTGCCCGTATACGAAGGACTTGACGAATGGAAGGGCGAAGTTGGTGAATACACCGGGGACGATGGTGAGTAACCGCTATTCGATGGTGAGTAACCCGTCGACTGTGGATTGAAGTTGGGTGTGGTCGAAGAGTATCGCGGCGATGTAGAGCCATACGCCGGACTTGTGGGTGAATAGTTCGGACTGAGTGGAGAGTAGCTAGGCGAAGCTCCTCCGGGTGAGGCTGTATAATTGGGACTAGTTGGTGAGTAAGATGGCGACACACTGGGCGAAGGGGGGAAGAATGGCGACATTGGTGGACCAGGAGAGCTGGGCGATGAGCCGGGATGTGCTGGTGACCAACTGGGGGACATGCCAGAAGCCTCCGAAGCGGCAGATGGTGAGAAGCTAGGTCCCCCGGGAGTCATGCCACTCACTGTAATAAAAAGGAGAAGAAACGCAATTATTTTTTAAGTTGTTTGAATGATATCTTTTTAAAATTGATTTTATATTTATTTAAAATTTCGCGATAAATATTTTTATTACGTTAATGCTTTACTATACCATATTCGTCCAATATGTATGACAATAATACTACCAGATTTGATTAATATACATTTCCTATCGTTTTTCTAATGCGAATAGAAAAGCTATAATACTTCAAAATCTTGCTTTCTTATACTCTGTATAATTTTCCTCCTAAATATTTAAGAAAGATTGCATGTAATTTATCAGTTGATAAGGCCATAAGGCCATAAGTCCCCAACATGGATTAACTGGTCCTTTATATATTCAAGGATTTGAATATGGATCGCATTGATTTCTATGTAGTTTTTCATTCTAAATTTTCATAGATACTTTTTTCCTTATACTTTTAAAAAAAATCGGTATTTTGATGTATTTTTCAACTTGATGGTGGTAATCCTTTAGTCTTTTCCTTTTACAGACTTCGTTCTAGTGCGATTGTACTGCGAACCATATTCTTCTATCGTTTTCATATTGTCCGTTGCGTTATTTAATTTTTTTAATATTCTCCACTAGTCACAGAATTCTATATTAATAATCATTTAATTACTATGATACCTCATGTCGTGATTGGGTGATTTCTTTTTACCAGCAGAAACTTGGATTTACGATGAAAACATGAATTGTTGATATTTTTATGATTCCGAATGTGGGTTTGATTAGTAATTGATACTATTTCACTAACCACTGAACTACGAATTGCACTTTCTTTTTATCTCTATTTGTTCAATACGATTTATTCCGATGTAGTTCTTTATGGTATGTGTTCATAACATTTTAGATTTATGTTGCTGCTTGGATACGCTGTGGTGCTAATCTTTAAGTCTATTTCTAAAACATATGCATACATCCAATTTTCGCTGGAATCTTATTTTATTCCTCCATCAATCTCATCTAGACCGAATGTTACTTAAAGTATTTCTATTGATTTGTCGTTCTATTAATTTTAGGAGATTATTATTAATATTCTCCGCTAGAAAGACTGAATTGTATGTTACCTTTTTAGCTTTCCCATGTCTTAGGCAATCAGATGTTTTTTTGTGGTAGTGCATCCGAATTAACTCATTTACCAACTACCAATGAAACGAAATTTCAGTTTGGTGTTTATTTCATGTACTTGGTTTGAACTTTGCAAATTTTCTATGAAATCAAAAATATTTCAAAAATGTAATTTACGAAACTCTATTTCTTTTAGTAATAGTAGAACTCTATTTCTTTTACCTATTTTTAAATATCACCGATGTATCACTGAATTAGTAATTTTAATACTGATTATTAATTTTCTTCTCAATTAATTTTTTCATTTTGAACTACCTAATAATGTATAAACTTTTCCTGCTACAATTACAATGTTTCGAGATACTCTTGGAATAATCTTAATGTTTATAAAAATAACATACATATTTTACCAAGAAAATGTCAAATGTCTTTGAGAGATAAAAACTAAAAATAATAAAAACAACAAAAATATGTTAATGAACTTACTTTGACCAGAAGGTGAGAAATATCTGGGAGTGCCACAATTTTGCCAAGGTGTCATGGGTGGTGACATGCTGGGCGTTGATACGGCACCAAAGAACATGCCCGAACCGCCCAAAATGCTCGAGCCCATAGTATTAGCAATTTCAATGCCATAACGACATTTCTCAGCATCCAACAGCAAATCAAAGCAACCTAAAAACAACATGAAAACGACATTAAACAAAAATTACCCACAAGCATTTTAATAACCTCCGCACTTACCTGTTCCCATCTTAGGCAATTGACCCATAATAATATTCTCAGATACACCTCTCATAGGATCTGTTTCTGCGTGAGCCGAAGCATCCAATAACACATCGACAGTTTCTTCAAATGAACATCTCATAAGAGCACCAGTATCCTGTCTATTGATACCGTGACGAGTGATAGCCATCAAATGACCCTTGGCTGTCATTACGTCACACAACAAGGCCAAATGTCGATAGTTTACATAAAGACCGTAGAACTGTAGCACAGCGTTCATTTCCTTTTCGACGGATTTACGCACAGCTTCAATACCCAATACTTGGAAAATCTCGCAAATATCGTTGGAGGACGTTCGCACCGGATCAACATCTCTTTCGGAGAGAACCTTCATCATGGAGGTACCGTCAGTTTCCAACAACCATTCGCCAATAGCCTTAAATTCACCCGTCTCTGTGATGATGATACGTTTCTTACTGTCCGTTTGTGGCAAATGCATGTACACTTTGCCAATGGCCTCAATGCCTTGCAGTGTCATGTCCGACAACATATTGGCCTCAATGCAACGCAAGAACATATCGTCCTCCATTTTGTCCACGGCCTCGTCCTCGTCTTGGAATTTGTTCTCCTCATTGTTCATGATACGTATACGCAAGACCAGCTTATCGGCATTGTCATCATTGAATATACAATTGAGATCGTCACCAAAACCGGCATTGATTTTCTCCGCAATCTGTTCCATTGTCAATTTCTTATCTGTCATACGTTTGCGATCCAATTCGATACGTAAAAGCCAGGGTGAAATACGTGTGGGATCGAAGTCAGGCATTTCATAGTAGACATTAACGAATTCCTGATCCTCAGCGATGACGGTGCGTTGTGGATCGGGGTCATAGTAGATGGCCGTATTCGCTGTCACTTTACGCAATGTAGTGTGTTCGAGACGACACAAGACGTTCTTGGCCTTCTCGGCATCACGGGCCGCACCACCCGTCAAGAACACCGTGAGAGAGGGAGCTTTTGGCTTTTTGGAAATATTAATAATTTCCTTTAGACGCGGTACACCCAATGTTACGTTCTTTGAGGATACACCAGCAAAATGGAAAGTGTTCAGTGTCATCTGTGTGGCAGGTTCACCCAAACTCTGGGCGGCCAAGGCACCCACCATCTCACCAGGATTAGCTTGAGCCTGTTGGAATCTCGTTTCTATTTCTCCAATCAACCACTCGAAAGCTTCTGTCGACAAACGGAATTCTTCGGCCACATATTTGGTACAAAGAGTCGATCTTACCAAACACTGGAAAAGCAGTGTGGCGTTTTCGTTGGCCTGCTTGGACAGACGATCGTTACCCACCACTATAACGCAACGTTGCAAAAGGTCTCGTACACCATTAATAACTCTTAAGGGCGACAGATCGGTGGGCATGCGTTTGTTGATGTGGAAAATCTTTTGCACATTCCAAATCATTCTCTGCAGATTGCAAGGCAATACAACTTTGGAGTCGCCGTTGGGGAAAATTTCTCTCAACGCCTCACGATCTCGGCACAATTGATCCCATTCGATTTCCAATTCGGGCAAAGCATTGCCACTCTCACTCAACTCTTTGATCACCTCATCGGTGAACACTTTACGCATATACCTTTCATTGGACCAATCGAATTTGAATCGCTTCTCAAAGGATTTGTTCGACAGCTTGACGGTGGGCAAATTCTGGAACTCTACCGTTTCCCCGGCCAAACCGTCCTCGCCGTAACGCAACTGAATCAGCTGACCCACGGAATTACGCACAGTTCCATCGTAGTTTACCATTACAGACTCCATAGCCTTTATAAGACGACGCTGGATATAACCAGTTTCAGCAGTTTTTACAGCAGTATCGATAAGACCTTCACGACCACCCATAGCGTGAAAGTAGAACTCTGAGGGCGTCAAACCGGCAAGGTACGAATTTTCCACGAAACCTCTGGACTCAGGACCGTAATCGTCTTTGATGAAGTGAGGCAGAGTACGCTTGCGGAAACCATAGGGTATACGTTTACCTTCAACGTTCTGTTGACCCACACAAGCAATAACCTGAGAGATATTAATGTTGGAACCCTTGGAACCAGACACCACCATAGCCTTTAGACTGTTGTATTCAGTCAAGGATTTCTTAGCAGAGCCACCAGTTTTGTCACGAGCATCGTTTAGAATACGATTTACCTGATTCTCGAAAGTCTGACGCAGCGTATTACCGGGTGTGGGTTCCAACTCCATGTTGTGGGCCTTCTGAATAACGTTGATGACATCATCTTTGGCTTTCCTGATGGCCGTCTGAATCTCGGTATAGGTCTGAGGATCGGCAATTGTGTCACCAATACCGATACTGTGGCCCTCCAGCAGCAACCAGTTGTTAATCACAGTCTGAATGTTACCGTAGAAACGACCCGCGATCTCATGACCCAATTCCAAGAAAACAATATGAAGCAAAGAACCGGCGGAAGTACCCAGGGTCTTTTTACATAGAATGCCCATAATCAGTTCGCCGTGTTCTACCATTACCTTGGTGTCACCGGGCGAAATCCATTTGTAGGGACCATCATCTTCATCATCCGGATGTGTGGAGTGAGTACGTATCATGTTCACATTGCCGGGAATAATCAGAGTGAAAATTTGTTTGCCGGTCCACAGCGGTTTGGGTTTGAGAATACAAGGTTGGGGCATTTTGCCATCCCAAGTGGGCAAGAACATCAAGAGGTTCATCACCTGTTCGCGCGTGATAAAGACATCACGTTTTGTCATTTTACGTACGGCTGTGAGTGTATCCTGCACAATACCCATGACGGGTTTGTTAGCCTGGAAAAATAGCAAAAATAATATTTAGATCGGATAAAATAGTCTCCTTTTTTCACTCCTGCTCTTTCTTACCTGTGGTGTAATAATCTGTCGAGGTGTTACGTGAATATTTTCCACCTCAGCTCTGGTCTCCATAGATTGTGGCACATGCAAGTTCATTTCGTCACCGTCAAAATCAGCATTGTAAGGTGAGGTACACGACAGGTTCATCCGAAATGTTGACCATGGCAAAACTTTTACACGATGACCCATCATACTCATTTTGTGTAGTGTGGGCTGACGATTGAAAATAACCAAGTCATCGTCACGCAAATGCCTTTCCACTTTGTAGCCACATTGTAAATGTAAATCCGAGGGTTTGGGATGGAAACGCAAATCAATACGTTCGCCATTGTCACGCACAATATACTTGGCGCCGGGATACTGTGAGTTACCACGACGTACCAGCTCCTGCATGCGATCTATGTTGAAGGGTGTAACCAGCTCGGGGAAGGTTAAATTTTGGGCAATCGAACGTGGCACGCCGACCTGATCGATACGCAAATTGGGATCGGGTGTGATGACAGTACGTGCCGAGAAATCCACACGCTTTCCCATCAAATTACCACGAATACGTCCTTCCTTACCCTTCAAACGAGATTTGATAGCCTTCAGCGGTTTTCCGGATTTTTGCATAGCCCTTGGCATACCGGGCATGTCGTTATCGACTAGTGTGGCCACGTGAAATTGTAACATTTTAATATTTTCCAAGATGACGTGCGCAGCAGCACCACATGCCTCATTTTTGCGCAATTCATTGTTGGCCTTTATAATATCGGAAAGTTTGTGCGTTAAATCGTCCTGATTCTTAGCCGCGCCAAACATAACAACGGCGGGTCTTACAGCCAAAGGCGGTACAGGCAATACAGTGACAATCATCCAATCGGGACGTGCATATTTGGGATCCATGCCCATAACAAAGCACTCTTCGTCTGTAATGTGTTTTAGAATTTCCCATACTCGCTCGGCGGTGACTTGAATTTTTTTCTCCTGCAATGAATAAAAATCCAAACAAATTAGTTTGTACACTTAGTCGCAATTAACATTTAAATACAAATTCGTACTAAAATTAAAACCGCTCGGTTTTTTCAGATCTGTTGTCTCAAAGAGGATGGATAAAAAACGTTCATTGGTTTTGTAAGTATTTTAAAATCTGTTCTATGAGGGATTTTAGAAAATTTGTTCGTTTGCGACGAATTCTTCTGACGGAAGTGGTTCTTTGACCATTTTTTAGGACTAACCGTTTAATAATATGACTAACCGTAATATAATTGTGAAATTATATGTTTTTTTCGAAATTTATTCAACGAGGAAATACACATTTCATTCACTGTGGTACAGGATATATTAAAAGACAATAAGGGGAAGACCCAAAATTGATTATACCGATCCACTTAGAACCACTTTCTTGTCGATTTAGCCACGTCCGTCTGTGCACACATTGGAAATAAACACCAAATCAATCGGCGCATGTTTTAATGTAGCGCCCTGTAACGATCTCTTCCTATTTGAACTTTTCGTGTTTAGTATTTCTTGTTATAGATGCCACAGTGTTCAAATGATCCAGCTAAAATTTGGGACATTTCTTGTTTGCAATTAATGGGACAAATCGGTTAATGTTTTAATGATCATTTGTTAAAATCATCATTTGATTTTCAAAGTCGTTGTTAAAAATGATAGAAATTAGATATGATTTAGTTTTTGTAAGGTTTTTCCAAAACATATCTGAAGGGTTATCTATTTCTCCTATAAATTTTTTCTGGAGATCAAATGTGTTCTATTTTTTTCCTATATAAATAAACATGTATATTTTTGGCAAGTTTTAGATATACATAAATGGTTTGGTTCAGGAAAGTTATATATGTACGCAAAATTTTAAGGGCAAAATATATAGGGTGATCCATTTCGAGGTTCCCTACTTTAAAAAAAAAAACAGAAAATTCAAATTGATATCACACGATCTTGGTGGCCAATCGACCGGCCCAAAACGTGAAATTATCTGCTCACCGAAGTGCTCTCTCAATAAATCCATTGATTGAATGTCGCCGAGATCACGAGCTTCAATTTCAGGCATCAAATAGTCGGTTATCATGGCACGATAACGGTCGCCATTGACGGTTACGCTCTCACCGGCATCATTTTTGAAGAAATATGGACCGATGATTCCGGTACGTCGGATCGGAAATCGGCCAATGGCAAAAAGATAGCTCTTAACGAGAGCTAAAATATTGCTCATGGGTGTTTTTTTTTTTATTTAAAAAAAACGGACTTGGTAGCGTGCTCGCCTATGAGTTTGGGGTTCGTGGGTTCAATTCTCACAAGAGGCTCTGGTCTGTCGCTGCAAACACTACATACATGGTCTTTGTAACCCGGATTTTTCTTGGACCATACAATTAGAATATAAATTTATAAATTAGAATATAAATAAATACATATTTTTTTATTATTTATATATATCATCAGAAATGAAACAGGACCAATCACCATTTTTGAGAATTTTACAAGGGAAGCGAAAAATTAAATAAAATGAAAATGTTGTTAAAAAAAATGATTTTTCAAGATAATACCCAAATGATGCGTATTTTAATTCACACAAACATGATTTATTACTTTGTTAGGATGCGTATTTGGAAGCAAATAACTCAATAACTCAATTTTTGGTTTTTGGTCCCTTTTCGTTTCTGATGACGACATATACTCGTGTATTTTATTCTTTTTGACAAGTATCACAGACAAGTATACCAGATATTCAAGGAAAAATTTATCTAATTACACAAACAAATCTTAAGATACTTTAAAAGCAAGTTTGAAACATCAATAAAATTCTGCGTGGCTTCTAATTAAAAACTTAAACCCGTTTTATATGAAGACGAGTGTTCTCTCTGAAACTTTTTTGAATTATCTTTTGTACATACGGCGTAAATTCATTCTCATTTCGAAGACAAGTTCTGCTTCAAAAAATTAGGGTGCTAATTTATATTTCGTATATAATAAAATCAATTGAAATAAAAATAAAACCGAAAAGACATGTTTTTTATAACATCTATATATGTTTGTTGGTTCCGTATAGACGTCTAAACCGCTGAACCGATCTTCACTAAATTTTCACAGAATGTAGTATTAGGTCTGGAAAGAAAATTAGGCTACTTGATTTTTTTATATTTCAAGTGGGCGTGGCACAGCCCATACGTCCCCAATCTTTGAAAACTCAATATCTAAGCAAAATAACTTGAGTGTACACCAAAAATGGGCGGGATCGGACCAATGGGCGTTTGCCAAATTTTGAAATGGAGATATATTGCACAATTTGTTAGCAAGAGTGCTGTAATTTTGTGAATGTGTATCTGGTGGTAGTCTACCTATTTGGTCCAAAAATGGTCGAGATCGGTCCAATGGACGTGGACCCGCCCATAAAAGCCAAATTTTGAAATTCAGAGGTCTTTCACAATTTGTACCTGGTGGCCGTCTACGTGATTGGTCCAAAGATGGGCGCGATCGGACCAATGGGCGTGGCCCGCCCATATGACCTAAATGTTTAAATTGAGATATCTTGCACAATTTGTTAACGAGTGTGCTGCAATTTAGTGTATATACATCTGGTGGCAGTCTACGTGATTGGTTTCAAAATGGCCGGGATCGGAGCAATGGGTGTGGCCCCGCCCTTAGGAGCCAAATTTTTAAATTGAGATATCTTGCACCATTTTGTTAGGGATTGTGCTGTAGGATTGTGTATATATATTTGGCGGCAGTCTATGTGATTGGTCCAATAAAAGGCGAGATCGGAACAAAGGGCGTGTCCTAGAGGTCTTAACTATTTGTTGGATAATTGGAGATGGTGAAAATGAACGCGGCGAATTTAAAGCAAATGAACTGAGAACGATAGAAAGAAAAACCTTGACGAATTCTTTCTCTCAAATCATTCGACACCCCTTATCCCAGGGTAACTCTGAAAAGCACCATAAAAGTGGGTTTGTATAAAAGGACTGTTTCGAAAGTCATGCAAATGGTGAAAATGTTTAGTAGTTATTAGATCCCGACCGAATGTTCGGCTTCGGCTACGGCTACGGCCAAAACTCGACATTCGGCCAATATTCGGCATTCGGCCACAAATTTGTTCAAAAAGTACAAAAAATAGAATTATATGACTTTTTAAAGAAAATTCTATTATGGAAATCTTCATAGAAGTGTACAGAAGTGAACAATACTACAAAAATAATTTGAGAAAGGACACCAAATGAAGGAAGGACATCAATGGAAGAACGACAAAGAAAAACATGACTCAGTTCCTCACATAAAAGCTCTCCAACTAGTGAAAGCATTCTTGTAAAAGTAGTACGAATAGATAATAATGAGCCATTAACTCGAGATGTTTCAAAATTTGGAAATGGTGGCAGAAAAGTACTTGTGTGCTAGAGAGCAGTTGTTTATGATGCTGGGCAGCTGTATTCAAATTAAGGAAATAGTATACAAGGTCTTAATGCAGTTTTTTACCCTTTGTTAAAAAGCTTAGTTATATGAATATTGTAATTTATGTTTAATTGGCCAGACGGCTTTGAATTACAAGTTTGTACGAAATAAATGAAATGAAATGAAAAATACTTTCTTTGTCATTATAACATTAAGGTTTTTAATTTTATGTGCTAAGTAAATAAATATGTACGTAAGCAGTAGACATAAACTGATTAAAACACATTTTTTTTGGTGAAAAGTAAACAATTCTTTAACAAATATAAAACATTCGGCTTCGGCTACGGCTATGGCTTCGTCCGAAGGTTGTAAATTTAGCCGTAGTTCGGCTACGGCTTCGGCCTTAAAATCCGACTTCGGTCGGGCTCTAGTAATGATATTAGAACTTTTAATTCTCATTTATTAAAGTTTTTAAGAATATTTACAGATTTTGTTAGTTAGCTTTGTGATCTCAATAGATACTAAGAAACGATAATAATTAATTGTAAATACAATAGTATGACGGTGCTCGAATTGGACATGCAATCAACCATATGCGTAAATATATTTGGAGCATGTTAAAACTCTTGGAAGTGGCTGTTTTTTCTAGGTTAGCTCTTGTTATTGAGAAATTCGCTCGCAAAGTTATTTCGGAAATCACAAAAGTTGTTCATTTCGGAAGTGTATTAGAAGCGGAAGGCTGCGGAACACACGCATCTCTCCATATAGCTAAATAAAGCTGACACTTTGAGAATTAATTTCCTCAACACGTCGAACCTTTGTCTCATAAATTCTCTAAAAATCGTTTTCATCAAAAAATTTTCTACAAATCGTAGATATTTCTAGTTGATATCTTTGAAAAGAGTAGCACGACTTTACAATCCATTACCCAATGACATGAAAAATTTTAGCATTTCGCTCCCTACACTCTTCAATAGGCTACTTCACCACTTTCAATAACATTTTTATTTGTTGTTATGCAAAATTGCGCTTAATTAAAGCTACGTAAAAAAATCTTTAAATAATGTTTCTATTTTATGGAACACTTTATACATTTTTCCTTATATTAGGTTTTACTTATGTTTGTTTCGCAAACTGAGTAGCTATTTAGTTATCCTAAATACTTTTCTGTATACCCAATCTGTATTTATATTATTTATTCCTTATATATTAATTAGGTTTAAACAAATCAACATATCATTATTTACCAATGAGTAGTTTTTTTACCCTTGGTTAAAAAGCTTAGTTATATGCATATTGTAATTTATGTTTAATTGGCCAGACGGCTTTGAATTACAAGTTTGTACGAAATAAATGAATGAAATGAAAAAAAAATATTCTTCGTGAAAAATTAGCATAAGTCCACTCCCACCGTTTTTATATGAAAAATACCAGTTTCGTCTTATTATTACGTGATTTGCTCTCTTTGCATTTTCAATCTAACTAACAAAACCTGCGGAATAATGAAATGAACTACAACTTTTTGTTAATGAAAATCTGAGATCGAAATAATTCTCCAATGATTCTCCTTACTTGGTTCTTAGGCCTCTGGGTTTTACCTAAAGCTTTTAATTTCCTAAAAATGGGCTGACTATCAACATTGGATTTTGTAAATTCTAAATGGGTATACCCATATGGTCTCTTTCTGTTCCATTTTTAAGGTACCCAGTTAAGGCACATGTACATTTGTTGCAGTCAAGTTATTATATTTTCGTGTTTACAACTATCCTTATTGCAAAATAAATATGTAGTTTTATTTGTATCCAAACAAATAGAGAGTTGGTAGATAATATGTGCAATTGAACTATTATTTAGAGCTAATTAATTTACCAAAATATTAAAGCCATTTGGGAAAATATTGATAAAGTATGTACATATAGAAACAAATTTTATTATTAATACTAAAAAAATGATAATGCATCTTAAAGCGTAATCTTTTAAAAT